>CM057347.1:28095900-29330376 GCA_030015575.1 Agapanthus africanus
TTTAGTCGAGGCGTAGTGTTCGGTAGCTATGTAATACTTTCTGGTTGCATGATAATGCGATTGGTTAGGACAGTTGTGCGATCATTTTGATCTTTAGTCAAGGCTGGTACGGGTGGGTCTAATGCAATCAAGATAATTACGGGTAGAACTTGACTAGAACCTTTTGACATTTTGATCTTTAGTCAAGGTCACTTGGGTCCTAGACGTAAAAACCATATCGGGAGTTTCAAATATACAAGAAACTTGCCAGGCATGCGCATACCTGCTGAAGTGTGGTGACTTGAGTAGCTTCAATCAAATTATCATGCGGTGATAGTTGGATCCCGATTCCCACGGTGTAATTCTTCTTAACCATAGTGCAGTTTTCAACCTACGACAACCGCCTTTCCTGAATCTGTTCTCTGCCGAAAACCGGGAAGACAAACGCCTTTCCTGAATTTGGGGGCAGATGCTAATTGGTGCTATCCGTCCACCTCTCTGAAGATGCCAAGTTGATTTATAACACCATGTATCGAAGGTTTAAACGGATGCGGCCGTTGTAACAGACTTCGTCAGATTCCCCCTCGTTGAGGGGTTTTTGATTATGGGGACGCTCTTCCCTGCAGGCGCAAGCCCCTGCAGTTAATTACGCTACCGTATCGCGGTAACCACTTTCTCCTTCTCCAGATGGTCACTTCATGTCGTGTGTGTTTGTTTTATTTTTGGTTGCCCGTGGATTGTATACGGAGACTAATTTATGTTGTCGCCCGTAGGGCGTGGATTAGTCCAAATCCGTATCTTCTTAGATTTGGGTTTGGGGTTGGGTTTAAGGATACATTAGTCTCATTTGAGACTAAGATCAACTTAAACGTTTGTTAAGGATACGTTAGTCTAATTTTAGACTGAGATCAACTTAAACGTTTGTTAAGGACACGTTAGTCTAATTTTATACTAAGATCAACTTAACCATTTGTTAAGGATACGTTAGTCTAATTTTAGACTAAGATCAACTTAACGGGATCGTTTAGATCCAACAAAAGAGCATTGGGCTCTATTGTTCTAGTTTAGGGACTTTGCGGTCAATTACCAGTTTAAGGACATGGTGGTCCAAGGTTAAGGACATCATAGTCCATGGGTTTAAAGAGACCCCACAGTCCGAGATTAAGGACATCATAGTCAATGGGGTTAAGGACCCTACGGTCCGAGGTTAAGGACATCATAGTCCATGGGTTTAAAAGACCCCACAGTCCGAGGTTAAGGACATCATAGTCCATGTAAAATCTGGTTGTCGGGACCCGTCACCTCTCTGAAGACGTTGAAGGATTACAACGACATATATCAAAGAAGTGAAGAGATGTACCCTTGAACCAATATTGGTTAGGAAATCTGTAATTGGATTGATTTAAGGATCGTTAATCTAGTTTGAGACTAAGATCAACTTAAACGTTTGTTAAGGATACGTTAGTCTAATTTTAGACTAAGATCTACTTAACTGGATCATTTAGATCCAACAAAAGAGCATTCGGGCTCTATTGCGGTCCAAGCTCAGATGCAAGCATGGGTTTGGAAATGCACCAAATAGTTATTGGTCATCGGGACCCACCACCTCTCTGAAGACGTTGAAGAATTACAACGACATGTATCAGAGGTGTGAATAGATGTACCCTCGAACCAAAGTTAATTGAAAGGGCTCTGGGAATTTATTTTGAATATCATATGAGATGACCAATTTTGGAAGACAAAAGTGTGTTTGAGGTTCAGTCAAAAGCGGAATTTCGCCTCTGGAAGATTTAGCCAATTTAGGCTAAGACTGATTGCAAATAGTGTTAAACACTAACACATATTTAGTGATCACATGTTCCCACGTGATGCATTTAAAATAGTGTTAAACACTATGGATGCAGTGCTAAAAAAGTGTTAAACACTAAAAGTGAAGCGCTCACCTGGGGTCACGTGAGGCGCCCTAGGATTGGGTCAAGCCTTCCTTATTTTATTCACATAATAAGTGTCAAACACCTTTAGTCTTCAAGGCCATCACGTGTGGGCACGTGATGGGCATCCATGCAATGGATATTAAAAGAATTTTCTAGGGGTCACGTGGGGACAGGTGAGGGCGCCCATGCATTGGATTTTAATCCTTCAGTTCTTTCCATCTTCTCTTTTTTTAATGTGGTGTTCGTCAAGGGTCACGTGGGGACACGTGAGGGCGCCCAAAGTCTATTCTGCCTTTATTTTTGAGAAGTTTGTTCAAGGGTCACGTGGGAGCACGTGAGGCATTGCCTATGGGCTAATTCCTTCTTATTTTGAGGAGTCCATTTAAGGCTCACGTGGGGCACGCGACCTAGTCTTGTTCGTTCTTTTTTGATCATTGAGAGGGAGGTTCACGTGTTGCCCCGTGACCAGGTTGGATACTGATTTCTTTATGTGCATGGAGAGTTTTAAGTCCCTTGTTTTAAGAATTAAATTCTTTGGTAGGGTTAAACCCTGATTTTGTTTTGAAGAATTAAATTCCTATGTATATGGAAGAATTAGATTCTTATGTAGGGTTAAACCCTAATTTCATTTGGAGGAATTAAATTCCTATGAATTTGGAAGAATTAAATTCTTATGTAGGGTTAAACCCTAGTTTCATTTGGAGGAATTAAATTCCTATGAATTTGGGGGATTAAATTTCTTAAACTCAATTCTTCCTCTAAGTTTTGGATCAGTATGGCAGAATCTCCCATATGAGAATTAAATTATCAACTTGTGGGGAGATCTGCTTCTACAGATCTTCAACCAAAGGAAGAACTAAGTTCTTATTCAGAAGAGTTAAACTCTTAAATTGGGAATTAAATTCTCTTTGTTTTATGGAACTTAAATCTCTTTCCCCTTTCTCACCTAGGGTTTCTTTTCTCTGAAGAGATCTTTTTTTTCCTCTCTTGAGAATTAAATTCTCCGCTTTTTTTTCTCTCTGTTGTTGTTATCTCCCAAAAAAGTAGATCCCCATCTCTTCTCTTCTTGGCTCCTATTTATAGGAGAAAGAAAAGAATCAATTTGTTGTCAATATTTCATTGAATGATTTTAATTGTTTTTTGTAACCAACATGATCGTTTAGATCATCCAGTGAATTTTATTCACCATTGGATTTTTAATCCAAAAGAAATTTTATCTGTTATTCCTGGCAAATTTTAGGGAAATCTTTCCTTTTATAAAATCTTTCCATAAATCTGTGATTTTTAATCACCATTGGATTTTTAATCCAACAGTACTCCATTTTACAGAGCACCATCTTTTTTGTTTGGAATGATTTAGAGAAATATTTTTCCAGTTAGGGTTTTTGATTCCCTCTTAATTAGAACTTAATTCTATTAATTCATAGATCTTTAGAAACCCATCACGTGTTAGCATGTGACCCCCCCTGATTAAGCATTTGACCAGAATTTAATTCTATTGTTTTAAAGAACTCAGGAATTATCACGTGTCAGCACGTGATGCCCCATTGGGATTTTTCCTTGTTATTTTATTATACCTTTAATTCTTTTCAGTGGGTTTAAAGGCCCATCACGTGTTGTCACGTGACCCCACTGATTAATTATTTCCAATTATTTATTTTATTCAGTGCCTACAGGCTTTGCCTGTAAATGGTCATGTGTCTGCACGTGATGCCCGGTCACATGTAGGTACGTGATACCCGGTCACGTGTAGGCACGTGATGCCCGGTCACGTGTGAGCACGCGATGCCTCATAACTTTTGATCCCGGATGAATTATGAGGCTCATAATATATCAAATCAAAGGATTTTTCGAGTCTCTTTCGATACCATCAGAATTTAGCTGTTTCATATTCGGGAGTTTGTCGAAATGCAGCTCGAAAAATACCGGTTCGCATTTTCTTAAATGTATCACTGCCATTTGATATCTTGGGCTCTTTTGCGCAGAAATTTTTTGGCGGGAACAAATTCCCCCCACCACTTTGCCCACGTATGTATATACGTGGGTGAAGTAGTGCAGAGTAATTCATAGCGTATGACCAGTTTCGGGTTGGCATATAATTTTCAGAATCTTGATCTGAGAAGATAACGAGCGGACACAAGCGTCGTCATTTATCATTGACTCAAATCTCGACTCTTAAGGGATATAGTTCCAAACCCTCAGCTCCATGAGCCGCACCCTTCTATTTCTTTATGTTTTATTCTGGCGTGAAGTTGTTTATATGCTCATGAGTAACTTCTCCATTTCAGTTGCATGTAGCTTTGGTAAGTGTGGCCCATAGATAGTAGATAACAGTTCATCTTGAACCCTTTATAAGGTAGCGATGGCTTAGGAAATAGGGTTAGGATCTGTTGCCTAAGACTTTTCAACTTTATGAGCCGTGAGGGTCTCACAAAGGCTTTTCTCCCTATGAGTCGTGAGGATCTCGTAGGTTTTTTTCTCCTTAGAAGTCGTGAGGACTCCTAAGTGCGTTTTCTCCTGAGAATCGTAAGGATCCCACAAGAGAATTTTCTTTATGCGTAGGGACACTAATTTCCCCTCAAGTTGAGACGAATCGAGAGATTCTCACAAAGACACTGATTTCCTTGCGGGTCGAAACGAATCGAGATGCTCTCGTCAAGGACGCTGATTTCCCTGAATCGAGATAAGAAGCGATGGCTTAGGAAACAGGTTCAGATCTGCCGCCTAAGACTTTTCAACTTTATGAGCCGTGAGGGTCTCATAAAGATTTTTCTCCCTACGAGTCGAGAGGATCTTATAGGTGTATTTTCTCCTTAGGAATCGTGAGGATTCCTAAGTGTGTTTTCTCTTGAGAGTCGTAAGGATCTCACAAGAGAATTTTCTTCCTTACAAGTCGAGAGGACTCGTAAGTGACTGATGAGTTGACCTACTCCCGAGTCAAAGCATTGCTTCAATAGGGAGGTCGATGGTTGACTTTGGGTTGTCTGTACATCGCCGAATCATGGAACTGTGAACTTTTCCGCGACTCCACTTTGCTGACGTCGTATATTTCTGAAGAGACACTGATTTCTCTGCGGGTCGGCGTGAATCGAGATATTCTCGTTAAGGACGCTGATTTCCCTGAATCGAGGTATTTGCCAAGGACACTGATTTCCTCGGAGTTGAGACGAATCGAGATATTCCTTTAAAGACACTGATTTCCTTGCGGGTCGACGTGAATCGAGATGCTCTCGCTAACGACGCTGATTTCCCTGAATCGAGAAAGTTACCATGGATATTGATTTCCCTGGGGTTGAGACGAATCGAGGTATTCCTGCAAAGACACTGATTTCTCTGCGGGTCGACGCGATTCGAGGTGCTCTCGTCAAGGACGCTGATTTCCCTGAATCGAGGTTTTTGCCAAGGACACTAATTTCCTCAGAGTTGAAACGAATCGAGGCATTCCTGCAAAGACGCTGATTTCTCTGCGGGTCGACGCGAATCGAGATGCTCTTGTCAAGGACGCTGATTTCCCTGAATCGAGGTTTTACCAAGGACACTGATTTCCCTGGAGTCGAGAAGAATAGAGGTATTCCTGCAAAGACGCTAATTTCTCTGCGGGTCGACGCGAATCGAGGTTTTGCCAAGGACACTGATTTCCCTGGGGTTGAGACGAATTGAGGTATTCTTGCAAAGACACTGATTTCTCCGTGGATCGACGCGAATCAAGGTGCTCTTGTCAAGGACGCTGATTTTCCTGAATCGAGGAGGTTGCCAAGGACACTGATTTCCCTGGGGTTGAGACGAATCGAGGTATTCCTGTAAAGACACTGATTTCTCTGTGGGTCGACGCGAATCGAGATGCTCTCGTCAAGGACGCTGATTTCCCTGAATCGAGGAGGTTGCCAAGGACACTGATTTCCCTGGAGTCGAAATGAATCGAGGTATTCCTGTGAAGACACTGATTTCTCTGCGGGTCGACGCGAATCGAGGTGCTCTCGTCAAGGACGCTGATTTCCCTGAATCGAGGAGGATGCCAAGGACACTGATTTCCCTGGGGCTGAGACGAATCGAGGTATTCCTGCAAAGACGCTGATTTCTCTGCGGGTCGACGCGAATCATGGTGCTCTCGTCAAGGACGCTGATTTCCCTGAATCGAGGAGGTTGCCAAGGACACTAATTTTCCTGGGGTTGAGACGAATCAAGCTATTCCTGCAAAGAAGCTGATTTCTCTGCGGGTCGACGCGAATCAAGGTGCTCTCGTCAAGGACGCTGATTTCTCTGAATCGAGGTTTTTGCCAAGGACACTAATTTCCCTGGAGGCCGGTTAACTTGTTTCCGAGACGGAGCGTTAATCCGACGGGGAGGTCATTAGTTGACTCTAGGTTGTTTGTGGACCATAGAGTCCTTGAACTAGGGACTTTGCCATGGCTCCGCTTTGTTAACGTTGCGTCCGAATCCTGCTGGAATGAGGAGGAACGCCGTTGTTGGTCTCCAGGCTGTAGATGTGGCCGTCGAGACTTGGAACTAGGGACTTTGCCATGGCTCCGATTGGTGATGTCGCGTCCAAATCCTACTGGAATGAGGAGGAACGCTGTCGTGGGTCTCCAGGCTGTAGATGTGGCCGTCGAGACTTGGAACTAGGGACTCTGCCGTGGCTCTGAGATTGATTTTCGCGTCTGAATCCTGCTGGAATGAGGAGGAACGCCATCGTGGGTCTCCAGGCTGTAGATGTGGCCGTCGAGACTTGGAACTAGGGACTTTGCCATGGCTCCGATTGGTGATGTCGCGTCCGAATCCTACTGGAATGAGGAGGAACGCTGTCGTGGGTCTCCAGGCTGTAGATGTGGCCGTCAAGACTTAGAACTAGGGACTTTGCCGTGGCTCCGAGATTGATTTTCGCGTATAAATCCTGCTGGAATGAGGATGAACGCCATTGTTTTTCTCTAGGCTGTAGACATGGCCTTCGAGATTTGGAACTAGGAACTTTGTTGTGGCTCCGAGATTGATTTTCGCGTATAAATCCTGCTGGAATGAGGAGGAACGCCATTGTTGTTCTCTAGGCTGTAGACATGGCCGCCGAGATTTGGAACTAGGAACTTTGCCGTGGCTCCGAGATTGATTTTCGTGTATAAATCCTGCTGGAATGAGGAGGAACGCCATTGTTGTTCTCTAGGCTATAGACATGGCCGTCGAGATTTGGAACAAGGGACTTTGCCGTGGCTCCAAGATTGATTGTCGCATCTAAATCCTGCTGGAATGAGGAGGAACGCTGTCGTGGGTTTCCAGGCTGTAGATGTGGCCGTCGAGACTTGGCTCTCTATCTGATAGAGCCTGGTGGGATGATATGGTTCCTTTTTTGTTTGTGCCCCTGGGTTCTATACAGGGATCGATGTGATCTCACCTGTAGGGAAAAAGTTTCATTTCATATGTATATTTTTTGTTTTCTTTCCGCGATGCTCTATCATTTCAGCTTTTTGTATCGCGCAAGTCGTGATTGCCCAATCATTTCGGCTATTTTTCGTGGTGCCCAATCATTTCGTCTATTTGTTTTATTTACTCGCTGCTTTTTATTGCGAGTTGCGCAATTATTTCGGCTGTTTTTGTATGCATACATTTTTACTTGCTGATTTCGTTGCAAGTTGCCCCATCATTTCGGCTATTTCATATGCATTTTTGGCTCGCTGATTTTTTTATCGCGAGTGTGGAACTTGAAATCTGATGCCAATCTTACCATCAGCATCGCTGCGACTGGAATATTGTCTGGAGCGAATCATCATTTGCCATGAAAGGACTTGGAATTTGATACTGATTTAGGCATCAGCATCGCTACAACTGGGATATTGCCAGGAGAGAATCATCATTTGCCTCTGTTGATCTCGAACAAAGGTGGCTTAGCAAACAGGGTTAGGATCCCATCGTCTAAGGCTTTTGACTTCATGAGTCGTAAGGGTCTCATAAAGGTGTTTCTCCCTACGAGTCGTGAGGATCTCGTAGGTGCTTTTTCTCCTTAGGAATCGTGAGGATTCCTAAGTGTGTGTTCTCTTATAAGTCGTAAAGATCTTACAAGAATGTTTTCTCCTTGCAAGTCGAGAGGACCTACAAGTGTTTATTCACCGTGTGAGCATATCCCTAGTCGTTGGTAGGACTCTGTTAGGGAAATGTTCATTCGTGCCCGTGGATTGTATACAAGGGTCAATATTGAACCGCTTGTAGGGCAGCATTGGAGGTTGTGATGGCTTAAGAACAGGTTCAGATCCCCATAACTTAAGGCTTTTGAACCCTATGAGCCGTGAGGGTCTCAAAGGGGAATTCTCCTTACGAGTCGTGAGGATCTCGTAAGCATAGTTTCTCCTTAAGAATCGTGAGGATTCCAAAATGTATTTCCCCTTTGTGAGTCGTAAGGATCTCACGCAGGTGGTTTCTCCTTACAGGGTCGAGAGGAGCTTGCAAGTCTCTTTTAACGAGATTGCGCCCTTTCGGGTTTTCACAAAACTCGCCGGTAGTCCTGCTGTTTTTACTCACGGCGCCCTTTCGGGTTTTCATCTGTGACTATTTTGCTTGTGGACATACCGTTTTTTTTTTGTTTTTCTTTTGTTTTTTTATTTTTTATTTTTACGAGTCTTCTCCCTTTCAGATTTTCACAAACATCGCCGGTAGTCCTGCTGTTTTTACTCACGGCGCCCTTTCGGGTTTTCATCCGTGCACATTTTGCTTATGGACATACCTTTTTTTTCTTTTTTTTTAACACGTCATCCTTGGGATGCTGCGGTCCGTAGTAGTTTATAGACGTCTCGGTCAGTTTCAAGTTTTAGGACATTGCGGTCCATCGTTAGTGTAGTGACATTTCGGTCCGCTGTAGCTTTGAGGCGAAGTTTCGCCGGATGATTTATGAACAAGTAGGTTTCTCCTTGATAGATCTTGTCGAACCTACCTCCAGCTCCTCTACGTTATCTACTAACGCCGAGTGAGCTGCTTTGTTACTTAACGATAAATGAGCGATCATGTGGCAACTTGCCACATAATCTTCGGATTCTTCTGACAAGTCGTCTCCCTCATTATTGTCGTTATCTTCATTCTCAAGGATGTGACTGAGGAACTCTTGAAGCGTGACTGGGGGTCGCGCCTTCTGGTTGTATTCTTTCATCGTGTCAATATGCTTTTGCAGATCCATGCGCTTGTCATTAGACAGCGCGGGCTTTTTCGTCTTCTTCTTTTTCTTCGAAGACTGTGATGGCTGTTCCTGGATGCTTTGCCCATTGCTATTAATTCCCGATGTTTGGCGTGGTTTCAGCATCCCGTCGATGATCTCTGGCTCTTGCGGGCTTTTCCACCTGATCTCCGGACATGTTTGAAGATCTTTCAGCATTTTTTTAGTTTTTTCTGAAAGAACAACTTCCCATGGAGCTTCATTTATGAGTGAGCACGATGCCCCCGGCATGTCCATCTTTTTCAGAGCATGTGGTTGTGGCGGATTTACCTTCCAGTTTTCGGACAGCGCGAACTTGCCCTGTTGATATTGGTCTTCAACCCAATTTTTGAAGACGTAACAGTCTTCAATCGGATGGCCCAATACTCGGTGGTAGGGGCAGTAATTAGGATCGTTGACGTCGTTAGGTTGCGGTGGGTGTCTCGACTCCGGTAGAGTAATGAGCCCATTGCGCACTGCCAGTTCAAACAGTTTCTTTGTTTTATCCTGGGAAAATGAGTAAGGACGTCTCAACTTCTCATCGAGGGACTGCCGCTTGTTGCTTTGGCGAACAACCCGTCTTGGACCACTGGGTTGTTGTCGAGCGTTGGCGACGAAGGTTGCTTTCCCTTTGCCCTTTTCATTCCAAGGCTCCGTCTTTGAAGAGGAAGGCCTATGGCCCATCTGGTCCATTTGAGCCAGCTTGTCAATCAAGGCCTGGAAGGTGGTCGGCTTGAAGAACATCATGAATTGGGATATGGTCGCTTGAGGGTCAAGAGTACCCACGAACATGCCTACCGCAGGCGCTTCTTCGATGCGCTGCTCGCACTTCGACCATAGATTCCGCCATCGTATTGCATACTGGACCCATATTTCTCCAGGCTTCACTCTGGCTTTGATCAATGCCGTGATTGGGGTGCGTTCACTAGCACTCGCGAAACGCTGGGTGAATAGCAACTCCATCTCTGCGAATGTCTTGACAGAGTCATTTGGGAGTTCGGAATACCACTTGAATGCCGTCTCCGATAAACTGCCAACAAACTGGTGGAGCAGTAGCTTATCGTTACCTCCAGTGTTGCCGCACAGAGCCTTAAATTGAGCGACATGCTGATGTGGATTTCCCGTCCCCTTATATACATGGAACTTAGGAATCGTGTATCCTGGCGGGTACTTTATTTGGTCATACCAACCCGGATAGGGTCGTCCAGTTTTAACAATTTGCCCAGCCGCTTCATTCGCCTGATGAACCCGTATCTGCTGAGCGATGTAATCATCCAGGAAGGCTTTTAAGATGGTCTCCTCCTTGGCTGCTGACAGAGCCGACAGAGGATTTGATGTCTCTCCTCTATCATCTTTGAGGACAATCGGAGGGTCTTCAGCCGGAGGATCCGGTTGTATCATCATCCCGACCATGTCTTGGAAGAGAAGCGCCATTCGTTTTATATTGGCTGCTTGTTCTGCGGCCTCTTTGTCCTTCTTTTTGAGGATTCTGCAGAGGAATTCAGCATCAGTTTCTTGTTCCTGACGTTGCTCTGATGACGTTTCCGGGCATTCTTTTGGCCCTATGAGTACGGCCATCTGCGTCAACATTTCCTGGAGCTTCTGTTGTTGCTTCTGGGCCTTTGTTACAGATCGCGTAAGCAGTCGATGACCTGGGGTGATACGGCTATCCTCTTTTCCGGATGCCATATAGACAGTGTGCACCACCATGGCCCCAGACTTGAGACATTTAGATTCAGTGTCTTTACGATTTTCCAAAGACGCAGGGATCTTCTCTGACCTCCTTCTTTTGTGGGCGGTCGAAGCTGAGGGGGCCGTTGCAACGGGCACCCAGGTAGACGACACCTTTTATGGCTTGACAGGATTATCCTCTTCTCGCCACGCTTTCATCTTTTTCTGTTGGCGGGGATAGTCTTGATCAATCACGGAGTTTTGGACTTGTCGCCAAACTTTATAAATTTTATAGGACAGCCGCTGAGGGGGCTGCTCCAGCTTCACCTTGGTGATCTTTTCAACGGGCGGAGGAGACTTTTTAGCACGGCAGTTCACGAATTCCTGCGCACCTTATTAAGTAGTTCAAAGCTGTTCCTGGTTGGAACAACAGCATCAACTTCCACCATTGAAGCCGCGGAGTCAGTCCAGAAGGGGAATTGCCCCCAGCTTTCCTCACTCGGCGCCAGTGGTGACGTCGCATATCGTGCGGCCGGGATTACCTCCGCTGTTGGATCAGCTTTTCCATGCCCCTTGTTCTGATGAGAGTCTGCTGTTAGCGCCAGCCTGTCAAAGACGGATGCTCGCTGAGAGGGAATGGACAATCTTGAAAAGGCCGATTTTCGTGCAGGGGAAACGGCCTTGGTTACTTCACTCAGAGTGAGAGCTGAAACGGCCAGTCTTGTGAAGACTGACCCCTTAGCCGGAGAAGTCGCCTTGGTGACTTCGGGAGTAGGAATGGCTATCCCCTTCGGGATAACCCCTTCTGGAATTGTGGGCTTCTTCATAGGCCCGTTGGAGCTTCGGCCGAGTCCGTTGAAAACTGAGGCGGTGGACTTGGGCGACCAGTTGAGAGGGGCCGCAATAGTGGTAAGCCGATCAAAGACCGACTTCTTCGGAGCTTCTTGTGATGGTACAGGAGCGTTGAAGCTTGTTGGCGGAATCATGGTTCCGAAGAACAATCCAGTGGTAGCCTGAATCACCTGTTCCACCGGCATAGTGAAGATGGAGGCCGCTTGGGGCCTGTAAGTCACTCCTCCGGACGGGATGGAGCGAGAGTTACAGTTGCAGTTAGTGCAGTTTGAAGCCATTGATCTTCTGTTTTTTGCACGGAGCAAGACACCAAATCTTAGTACCTCGAATCCACAGGCAACCATAGAAAACCGTGATTCGTTCGCAAACACGACACACGAAGTGTGGAGTGGAAAGAGGAAAAGGTCCCACCGGGCGTGCCAGAATCTGTTCTCCGCCGAAAACCGGGAAGACAAACGCCTTTCCTGAATTTGGGGGCAGATACTAATTAGTGCTATCCGTCCACCTCTCCGTAGATGCCAAGTTGATTTATGACACCATGTATCGAAGGTTTAAACGGATGCGGCCGTTGTAGCAGACTTCGTCAGATTCCCCCTCGTTGAGGGGTTTTTGATTGTGGGGACGCTCTTCCCTGCAGGCGCAAGCCCATGCAGTTAATTACGCTACCGCATCGCGGTAACCACTTTCTCCTTCTCCAGATGGTCACTTCGTGTCGTGTGTGTTTATTTTATTTTTGGTTGCCCGTGGATTGTATACGAAGACTAACTTATGTTGTCGCCCGTAGGGCGTGGATTAGTCCAAATGCGTATCTTCTTAGATTTGGGTTTGGATTTGGGTTTGGGTTTGGGTTTAAGGATACATTAGTCTTATTTGAGACTAAGATCAACTTAAACGTTTATTAAGGATACGTTAGTCTAATTTTAGACTAAGATCAACTTAACAGTTTGTTAAGGACACGTTAGTCTAATTTTAGAATAAGATCAACTTAACCATTTGTTAAGGATACGTTAGTCTAATTTTAGACTAAGATCAACTTAACGGGATCGTTTAGATCCAACAAAAGAGCATTTGGTCTCTATTGTTCTAGTTTAGGGACTTTGCGGTCAATTACCAGTTTAAGGACATAGTGGTCCAAGGTTAAGGACATCATAGTCCATGGGTTTAAAGGGACTCCACAGTCCGAGGTTAAGGACATCATAGTCCATGGGCTTAAGGACCCCACGGTCCGAGGTTAAGGACATCATAGTCCATCGGTTTAAAGGACCCCACAGTCCGAGGTTAAGGACATCATAGTCCATGTAAAATCTGGTTGTCGGGACCCGTCACCTCTCTGAAGACGTTGAAGGATTACAACGACATATATCAGAGGAGTGAAGAGATGCACCCTTGAACCAATATTGGTTATGAAATCTGTAATTGGATTGATTTAAGGATCGTTAATCTCGTTTGAGACTAAGATCAACTTAAACGTTTGTTAAGGATACGTTAGTTTAATTTTAGACTAAGATCTACTTAAATAGATCATTTAGATCCAACAAAAGAGCATTTGGGCTCTATTGCGGTCCAAGCTCAAATGCAAGCATGGGTTTGGAAATGCACCAAATGGTTATTGGTCATCGGGACCCACCACCTCTCTGAAGACGTTGAAGAATTACAACGACATGTATCAGAGATGTGAAGAGATGTACCCTCGAACCAAAGTTAATTGAAAGGGCTATAGGAATTTATTTTGAATGTCATATGAGATGACCAATTTTGGAAGACAAAAGTGTGTTTGAAGTTCAGTCAAAAGAGGAATCTCACCTCTGGAAGATTTAGCCAATTTAGGCTAAGACTGATTGCAAATAGTGTTAAACACTAGCACATATTTAGCGATCACATGTTCCCACGTGATGCATTTAAAATAGTGTTAAACACGTAGGATGCAGTGCTAAAATAGTGTTAAACACTAAAAGTGAAGCGCTCACGTGGGGTCACGTGAGGCGCCCTAGGATTGGGTCAAGCCTTCCTTGTTTTATTCTCAGAATAAGTGTCAAACACTTTTAGTCTTCAAGGCCATCACGTGTGGGCACGTGATGGGCATCCATGCACTGGATATTTAAAGAATTTGCTAGGGGTCACATGGGGACACATGAGGGCGCCCATGCATTGGATTTTAATCCTTCAGTTCTTTCCATCTTATCTTTTTTTAAAGAGGTGTTTGTCAGGGGTCACGTGGGGACACGTGAGGGCGCCCAAAATCTATTCTGCCTTTATTTTTGAGAAGTCTGTTCAAGGGTCACGTGAGCGCACGTGAGGCATTGCCTCTGGGCTAATTCCTTCTTATTTTGAGGAGTCCATTTAAGGGTCACGTGGGGGCACGAGACCTAGTCTTGTTCGTTCTTTTTTGATCATTGAGAGGGAGGGTCACGTGTTGCCAAGGGACCAGGTTGGGTACTGATTTCTTTACGTGCATGTAGAGTTTTAAGTCCCTTGTTTTAAGAATTAAATTCTTTGGTAGGGTTAAACCCTGATTTTGTTTTGAGGAATTAAATTCCTATGTATATGGAAGAATTAAATTCTTATATAGGGTTAAACCCTAGTTTCATTTGGAGGAATTAAATTCCTTTGAATTTGGAAGAATTAAATTCTTATGTAGGGTTAAACCCTAGTTTCATTTGGAGGAATTAAATTCCTATGAATTTGGAAGAATTAAATTCTTATGTAGGGTTAAACCCTAGTTTCATTTGGAGGAATTAAATTCCTATGAATTTAGGGGAATTAAATTCCTTAAACTCAATTCTCCCTCTAAGTTTTGGATCTGTATGGCAGAATCTCCCCGATGAGAATTAAATTCTCAATTTGTGGAGAGATCTGCTTCTGCAGATCTTCAACCAAAGGAAGAACTAAGTTCTTATTCAGAAGAGTTAAACTCTTAAATTGAGAATTAAATTCTCTTTGTTTTATGGAACTTAAATCTCTTTCTCCTTTCTCACCTAGGGTTTCTTTTCTCTGAAGTGATCTTTTTTTTTCTTCTCTTGAGAATTAAATTCTCCTCTTTTTTTTTTCTCTGTTGTTGTTATCTCTCAAAAAATTAGATCCCCATCTCTTCTCTTCTTGGTTCCTATTTATAGGAGAAAGAAAAGAATCAATTTGTTTTGTCAATCTTTCATTGAAAGATTTTAGTTATTTTTTGTAACCAACATGATCGTTTAGATCATCCAGTGAATTTTATTCACCATTGGATTTTTAATCCAAAAGATATTTTATCTGTTATTCGTGGCAAATTTCAGGGAAATCTTTCCTTGTATAAAATCTTTCCATAAATCTGTGATTTTTAATCACCATTAGATTTTTAATCCAACGGTGCTCCATTTTACAGAGCGCCATCTTTTTTGTTTGGAAAGATTTAGAGAATTATTTTTCCAGTTAGGGTTTTTGATTCCCTCTTGATTAGAACTTAATTCTATTAATTCATAGATCTTTAAAAACCCATCACGTATTGGCACGTGACCCCCTGATTAAGCATTTGACCAGAATTTAATTCTATTGTTTTAAAAAACTCAGGAATTATCACGTGTCAGCACGTGATGCCCCATTGGGATTTTTTCTTGTTATTTTATTATACCTTTAATTCTTTTCAGTAGGTTTAAAGGCCCATCACGTGTTGTCACGTGACCCCACTGATTAATTATTTCCAATTATTTATTTTATTCAGTGCCTATAGGCTTTGCCTGTAAATGGTCACGCGTCTGCACGTGATACCCGGTCACGTGGGGGCATGTGACGCCCGGTCACGTGTAGGCACGTGATGCCCGGTCATGTGTGAGCACGTGATGCCTCATAACTTTTGATCCCGGATGAATTATGAGGCCCATAATATATCAAATCGAAGGATTTTTCGAGTCGCTTTCGATACCATCAAAATTTAGCTGTTTCACATTTGGGAGTTTGTCAAAATGCAGCCCGGAAAATACTGGTTCGCATTTTCTTAAACGTATCACTGCCATTTGATATCTTGGGCTCTTTTGCGCAGAAATTTTTTGGCGGGAACAATAGGGTTTTGAATTGTTAAACTCAGTAGACTTATACAAAGTATTGTATGTTGTTCCTTAGGACAAAGGGGTTGGTACTCGTACTATATTATTTTACTCGTGACTTCTCTGTTTTCAGACAAGTATTTCGTTGAAATACAAGGTCTAAGTTTTGAGAAGATATAGGTATAAGAATAAAGTATAGAACCATATGTTGCAAGTATCATGATTCTTCAAGGTGATCGAAGATGTATATACTTGTGTTTGGTATTCCATTGTAAGTAATAGTTTTTAGAACTTGCTTCTCTTTCAGGTTACTCATACGTGGATGTATTCCTGGATGAGTAATATTGTATGACCTTCTTCCATTTGGTTTATATGCACTGGAAACAGCATGATTTTTGAATCTGGTTCTAATTAAATTAGTGCTTTTTTTCTATATTGGATATATAGAATGGATTCATATCTTAACGATGTTAAGGTATAAGGAGTTGTCCGGCTTATGTTTAAAACCAGAATCTGGATAAAATCTAGGCATGTTTCAGTAATGACAGTTTGTGGGTTATCCCGGGATTTGACGAGGGTAAACATTCTACCATCTGGAAGATCAATAGTTATATTGTTCCTGACTCACCACAGTTTTAGTAAAATGAATTTTTTTCAGAAAACATTAGTGGGAGTATGGTAGAACTGGAAGTTATTTCAGAACCACAAATGATTACTGAAAATTTAGTAGAACCTAAAGATTCAATTGGATTCGACATTCCATTAGCCACTCCGCAGATTTGGTGGGTAACCTCAGGCACTCGAAGGTACTTCGATCTCCTCAAAGATGGTGACAGGGAAATTTTTGATTACCCAAACTTGCCAATGCTGCTGTTCTAGACTATGAGATCTGGCAGGAGGATGAGTATAACGTCGTTCTAAATTAGCTTTAGAAGTGCCCGTGCATATGACTCTGCCAGAGGGTTGTTGTAGTCAGTGGGAGCAGCGAAAGTGTAGAGGGCAAGTATCTTATATCTATTTATAGACTAAAGCAGGTATAACAGAGATAGATCATCTATTTTTGATGTGACAGTCATAGAGTTTGACTTCATCAGAATAATAGATGGATCTGGTAAGTGTTAGTTATATGTATGCCCTAGAGGCCATTACTGTATATACGCTGTATATTGTAGTGGATGCTTGGACATATATAGGGATGACTTTCTTGCTCGACATGATAGTATGATATCGGGTTGCTCTTTATCTTAACATTTAAACTTATTGTTATTCTATTACATGTTGGTAAAGCCTTTAGGATTAGTACTTGACTACCAGGATTATGATGCAGATCATACTAGTGGGGACAGGGTAGCGCTAAGTACATCCTTCAAATATTCCTAGTCGTAGGTGTATCGAGACAGGGCATCGATATACCAGAGTAGACTAGCGTATAGCTTCTCGACCCATGTAGATCGGCGATGGATGATCCCCATATCCATTAGTGTTTGACATCAGAGATAGTATACGGGTGCTCAGTGGAGACTGGGTACACTGGACGGACTCGCCGAGAACTTCCAGATGGTATTATACCTCACGTCAGATGGCAGTTCTCTGGTGACACTGGTACAGTTAGTCTGTAGACCCGAGATCGTCATAGAGTCTTGTGTGATTCCCACTGTGCTTTGATTTCAACCTTACCACGTTCAAGAGAACGTGCAAAACAGTGGCTTTTGGGTACAGTCCCGAATCACATGGAGGCAATGAGTGATAGGAGGGGTTTCATCTCTCCCGGTATTAGGAGTTGATGTTGCGCTGTGCTCGATTGGCTATATCAGGAAGTCCCTGGCCAGGGCTGCTTCAGAGATATACTGGTAAGTGTTATCAGTAGTTTCTCGACTCGTTATGAGCCTTACATCGGCACGACTTATCGAGTTACTGGGGTCTGATGTTTACCATCCCTAGACGAGATATGCGACATATCAGACGAAGAGACCGTACTGTACGGTAGTGTTACTGATTGGATTTGCAGGAGTATAAGCAGGCATTCTTGTTGATCTTCTGATCGCTCAATACCCGGATGGCCATTACGTTTAGCAGACCGCTTGCGGCTTGTGGGTGTTTGATATGATCATCACCTACTGCCGGCGTATTGACGAGTCTTTAGAGTCATACACAGAGGTTTCTTAGCTCAAGCGAAACGGAGTAGGAGCACATATGTGATATGTACGTGACGGAGATTAATACGATATGTGATACTGTATTCTATTCTCGCGATATGTGATATCGGTCGGTTATATATGATATAGCCGGATTATCAGATCAAGTGTTGATTCGATAAGTTGATTCATTTGATATTAGTCGGTTATATGTAATATAGCCGGATTATTAAATCAAAAGTTGATTTAATAATTTAATTTATAATTATATATTTGATATATTACATTACATTAACTAATATTAGTTCACTTAAAATTTCATTTCTCACTTTGGATACTTTTAACATATATGTGATAAATGTTTATTGTATTCTTTTCTTTTGTTACTAAATTATATATATGTGATATGTATAATTGTAACATGCTAGGTTACACATGCAACATGGATGTGAGAGACTTATACCATGCTAGGGTTAAGATTAGGATTTACATTTTATTCATAAATATTCAAAATGTTTGGATTTATGTTAAGATATTTATCATAGTTGACTAAGTCCACCCTTTTGGATATTTCTAAGATATTTATTAACCTAACCTTTAACCTTAGCTCATGGTTAAGTCTCTACAAGGATTAAGCATGACATGATTAACCCATGGTTGCATTTCCAACCTCATTCATTCTCTTCATCACTTCACTTGAGCTTCTTCTTTTTCATTGATTTTTTTGCTCTCTTGACTTGAGCAAGTGATGAAAAATAGTGAGAAAATCATTTCTAATGTGAGCAAAATTTCTACTTCATCATTATCTACCACTTGCCATTTAGTATAGGGTGTTTGCTTCACTAATTCTACAATTAGTGAAGAGATAGCTTGGGTTAGTGTCTCCTCGACGTAGATCATCTTCGGCCTCGAAGATTTCGATGCAAGCATGTTCATTTCTTCATAGGAGCCTCTCTAGAGTTCGGGACTTCATGATCGCAGCGAAGGGACTACTACACGGAGCTAATGAAGTGAAGGACCGGTCTACAAAGGTTGTATTCTTTTTTCACTTTACTTGCAAAGTTGTATGCATTTCATTCCGTCGGATTTCTAGTAATCGATTCTATGTTAGGGTTGGATAGAACGGCTAAAATTTTAATATAGCATGAAAGATGCCTCCCAATACCTTACTGCCGTGCTAGGCAACCCTTTAGTGGTATCAGAGCCATGCAATAAAATTAGACGGATTTTGTTAAGATTACGAAACCGAAATACTCCGAAACTTGCAATGCAAAAAATTGGTTTCTGTCGATTTTGAAATGTCCTCTAAAATTTTTTTAAACAACTGCAGAATGATATATAGGATATATCATGAACACCATGGAAATTTCAGGGAGTTTTCTCGGATTTTGGCCGAGCAAAAGTGCAAAAATTCCGAGGTGGTCGGCCATTTGATGTTGGTTTTGCTTGAAATTTTCATGGTTTTCCGGGAACTGGGTTTTGGTGTTTTAGGTGTTATTTGTTTTTGTTAATATTGCATGTGATGTAATCTTACACTATAAGTAATTCGGAGTGTTCGTATTCGTAGTTTTAACAATGTTTCGGGTATTCACATGTTGTCTGGGCGAAGTTAAAAAGTTCGATCGAATGTCAAAAACTCATTTTTCCAAGTTTAACGTATTCGGAAAAACATGCAAGTAATTCTGTGAACCCTCTAGAAGAATGAAACCCTAACTCGACTTTTTGGATCGCGGAACCGCGGTCATACCCTAGGGTTAGCCGCAGTTCCATGGCGACATGAGTGAGGCTTGGGTCAGCCCTTCTACGGATGGTGCATAGGTACTATGGCATGTTCTGGGCATTATTGAACTGTGCTCAAGTGTTGAGCTATTGGGGAATTATGGGATTTTGATGAATCGATCGAAAAGTTTAACCTCGTCCGGGTATCATGTAATGGGATACAATATTTGGAATCCACAAAAGTAGTTATGACATAACTAATTTGAATTTTATAAATCTAGCAATTTAGTCTCATTTGATCGGTTGCCACAGAATTTTGATGTAATCAAAAGTTCGTCGCAATCACGTAGCGTACGCGGATACTCGCCGGGTAATATTATTAGATAGCCATGCCCCATAACTCCGACCAAGTGACTGTAGGAGAACCCCGTTGCCAAAAGGATCCATTCGGGTGCTTGTGGCCGCGGTCTTCCGCCTTAGTGCACTTCGTCGATGGCATCGGGGGGTGCGGCCGTCTACTAAAGTTTCCGACGAGCATTCGATCAGGCTATCGGGAATATTGTTGAATTGTCTGACTAGATATTGAAAAGTGTTTTCAATATCGAGACTAAAATGCGGGGTTTATAATTTTTAAGCATGCGATATCTAAGAAATTCATTTGGTTAGGCATGAAATCCAATATATGTGATATATTGGGTTTATGATGTCTAAGGTGGTTGCGGATTCCAACTGTTGTAGTTTTTCATTTTCTTTTCTGCGACCGTAAGTGTAATATGTGGTGTATCGCCGGTTTCGGTGCTATATGTCAACGACAATTGGGATACGTATATTTACTTACGTTGATGACATGTAATGTTATGTGTTGCTGTGATATGTTATATTGGATCGTCGTGTTTTGAATAGCCGGGGATTTTATGTGAGATGAGAGTTTTTATTTTTATTCATGTAAAATTCATTGTATGTAATATTCTTTTATTGGGGCAAATCCGGGTTAGGGATGATGTCACCATTGATGTATATTATTTACATTTCCGCATTAGGATAGACCCAAGGCGGGGAGCACAAGTAACCGGGTTCTAGGGTCCAGCGAGAGACCATCTCGAGGAGTCGAGACCAGGTCTCCTAACTCTAGAATTGGTAGGGTTGCTTGCCGCTCTCGTAGGGGTCTAAGGATGTGGGTTTGGCTATTCATCACGAACGTGGAATCCGTGTTTAATACAGGATTAATCTAAAATACGGAAATCCTAGTATATCCAATATTTCATATGTTATCTTCTGCTGCTTTGTGATGTGATCACTGTGATATGTTCAGACGAATGCTTATATTATATATATATGATATGTATTATATATTGTTGCTTTTGTTTTATATGTGATGCTTGGGAAGCATATTTTGATGGGACTTCATTAATGAGATTAGTGAAATAAAAAAAACCTAAAAGATATTGTAGAAACTTGTTTTAAAAACTGGTAGCTCTAGTTCTTTCTTTGCATAGCGGTATTCCTTGTAGAATATTCAGCACCTTATTCGATAAGAAAATAGCCGAGATCGCTTCACCGAGAGTGACCTCTTTAGCGAAACTAGCAGATGCTACAACCCACTCGGTTTGTCTTGTGATTGCTTCTATAGTTTTTGCTTTGCATAGTGGTATTTGTGAAATATCCTAAACCTTATTCGATAAGGAAAGAACCGAGATTCCTTCACCGGAAGTGACCTCTTTAGAAAAACTAGTAAAAGCCTAAAAAACACTCCTTTTTCAAAATCACTCGATTCTACAACGAAATCAAGTTCATTACGCAAAAGGTTTTCTTAAAAGCCTGTCGTAGCCCTCCGTCATTTCAGATAAGTACTAGTTAGTATTCGTGCTACGTTTGTTGACCTTAGCCAAGGCATAGTGTGCGGTAGCTAATTAGTGCTGATTTGCAAAGCATATGATGCGATTGAGTTAGGGTAGTCGTGCAACTTTGTCGACCTTTGCCAAGGGTCGTGCGGGTGGGTTTAATTCAATCAGGAAATGACGGGTTGAACATGACTAGCGCTTATGATTTGTTGACCTTAGCCAAGGTCATAAGTTGCTAGGGGCAAAATATTATCGGGAATTTCAAGTGTTGAAATTTGCAATGAGATTGCATACCTTCTATGAGATAGTTGGATCCCGATACCCACTGCGAGTAAGAGTTACTCTTGGGAGAGTTTTACACATCATAATTAGCCGATCAAGTAGGTGTCTAGAAAGGTGTCAACGGGGTTACATCCCTGGGAAAACGAGGTTTATTTTAATTAGGTCCGTGCGAAAGCACGGGGAACCTCCCTCAAAATACCGGTACTGGCCTGGCAGAAAGATTGGCAAACTTGTAGGGTGTAATTAATCTCAGCTAGTCTTACCTTTTAGGGTTTGAAGGAAGATTTGACTAAAACAGTGGGAGCCATCCTGATTAGATAAAATAATAACCAATCTAATCTTGCAAGAGCATACGCTAAGTATTTTCTTCTCTCTCTCTCCAGGTAGCGACCATGTCACGCCTTAATCAAGATAATAATATGGATGTATTGACCGAACCTGCTTGTTATACTGAGCTGGGGAACATTGGTCCCACTCCAACTTATAATTGTTATATGACCAAGCAGGAAATAGGAGATTACCAGAATTCCCGTGCCGCCCAAACGAAGAAAGTGCATGATGATGCGTCTTCTTCGGGTGTGTTCATTACCGAGAACTATTTCTCAGTATCCTCTACGTCCTGGGTATGAGATACCGGATCAGGATCCCACATATGTTATCTGTTATATGGCTACAGATAGGTAGAGAACTGGAAATGGGTGATAAGTTCAAGAGTTTGAAACGGTACAAGTGTTGCAGCCAAGCTTGTTGGCAGTTATCACCCTGTACCAAATACATTGATTCTGAACAAATGTTATTAGATACCGAACCTGATATACAACATCATATCAGTCTCTTTATTAAGTAAAGAAGGATATAATTTTGTATTGTTGTATAATATTTTGAACATTTCCTATATCAAGTGTTGATCGGTTCAGGAACGTTATCTAATGACATATATGTTCTAAATCAAACTACAGTTCTTCACGTACTGAACACACACAAGAGGAAGAGTTCAGAAATGAATGAATCCTTCTTAAAGCATTGTAGACTAGGTCATATCAATGCGACATAACTAGCTAAGTTACATTTAGATGCATATTTAAATTAGTTTGAATTTACATCTTGTGAAACTTTCCAGTCTTGTCACAAAGATAAGATGACCATAGCTCCGTTTATTGGAAATAGAGAGAGAGTCAGTGAACTCTTGGGATTGATACATGATGATGTATGTATGTCCCCTGTCTATACATGCCAGGACTGGTTCTTTGTACTTCATTACATTCACTGATGATCTCTCAAGATTCGCACACGTGTTCCTGTTGAAACACAAGTCTGAAGCTTTTGAGAAATTCAAAGAATATAAGTCAGGAGTAGAGAACCAAAACGGATATAAGTATTATGTCCTTTGATGTGATCAGGGAGGAGAATACTTGAGCATGGAGTTCCTGGACTGTTCTAAAGGAGAATGAGATTCTTTCTCAGCATTACTCCTCCGTATACACCACAGCACGTCGGTGTATCGGGGCGGAGCAATTGCACCCTATGTGATAAGGTGTGCTCTATGATGAGTACTACTGAGTTGCCTATTTCCTTTTGGGGGTTATGCACTTGAGAAGCTGCATAATTATTGAATAGGGTTCCAACCAAATCAGGTGCCTACCACTCCATATGCGATATGGTATGGGAAGAGCCCATATCTTAAGAAAGTTAAGATTTAGGGTTGTCCGGCCTATGTCAAAAGAAAAATCCGGAAAAGCTCAGTTCTGTGGAAGTTCGTTGGATATCCCAGGCATTTGCAAAGGAATATTTTCTACCACACTGAGGAGCAAAAGGTGTTTTGTTTCTCAGCATGCCACCTTTTTAGAAAAAGAATTTCTTGTAAAGAAATTAGTGGTCATGTTGTAGAATTGGAAGGAATTCCAGCTATACAAACTACAGCTGATGAATTGGTAGAACCGGAGAATTCAATAGTTCCCAACAAATCTCAGCCTCTCCGCCGATCTAGTAGGGTTCCTCACCCATCTAAGAGATACTTCGGTTTTCTCTGTGACAGTGGGAGCGAGGATTGCATCATGAGATGATGACCCAACTAGTTTCGAGCAGGCCATCAAAGGTGGTGACTTTGTAAGAATGGTTGGATACTAAGCGATCTGAGATGGAATCTATATACACCAACAAAGTATGGACTTTGGTTGCTATATCTGAAGGGTTAAATCGCCATCAGGAGCAAATATATCTTGAGAAGATTACTTGGTGTACATGGAAAGGTTGAGACTTTCAAAGCTAAAACTTATTGCAAAAGGTTCTCATCATCGACCGGGTGTGGATAATGATGAAACCTTTTCTAGTGCCTATGCTTAAGTCTATCCGGATCCTGCTTGCCATTGCTACATACCATGACTACGATATCTGGCGGTTGGGTGTCATGACTGCTTTTTTAAATAGTGATTTAGAAGAGAGCGTCTATAAGTACACAGCCAGAGGTCTTCATAGACAGTAGGAGCAGCGGAAATGTGTGCAAGTTGCTTTACAGGTTAAAGCAGGCATCGCGGAGTTGGAACATTTGTTTTGATATGGTAGTCAAAGCGTTTGACTTCATCAAAATGGTAGATGGACCTTGTATATACAAAAAGGTAATAGGGACTATGGTGGTGATCCTCGTATTGTATGTGGATGACATACTCTTGATAGGAAAGGAGTTTCCTATGCTACACTCGGTCAATATCCTCTTATCACAAGGATTCTCCATATAAGATCAAGGTGATACCTCCTAAATCCTGGGTTTTAGATCTATGAGATAGATCTAAGTGGATGTTAGGATTCTCACTAGGTGTAGTGAGATGGTATCAATCGATCTTGAGGAGAATCACTGGATAGCTTCCAGGGTGGTAAGGACGGCTGAATGTTAGTCACAGGCATTATCTTTACCCTCAGTGGAGGGACGGTATGTTGGAAGAGTTTCAAGATAGATACCGTGACAAACTAGACGATAAAGGCTAGATACATTGCTACCATGGATACTACCAAAAAGGTAGTCTGGATGTATGTAAGTTCATGAGATGAACTTTGTTCCTACCATTGTATGACAATGGAGTTGTGGCATAGGCCTAGGAACCCCCGTCCCATCAGTGATCCAGACATATTCTTAGGCAGTATCACCTGATCATGGAGATGGATGATCTCCAGGGAGATCGAGGATATGAGAGTAAACTACAGAGTACAACACGGCTGATCCACTCACAAAGGCCTTTTCCCAAGAGAGACTTTTATGGGATGGTTGTGTATGAGATACTACAACCACTGCTGATTGTTGGGTAATGGATACTACAACAGACGGCCCTAGTGCAAGTGGGAGATTGTTAGTTATATGTATGCCCTAGAGGCCATTACTGTACATACGATGTATATTGTAGTGGATGCTTAGACATATATAGGGATGAGTTTCTTGCTCGACATGATAGCATGCTATCAAGTTGCTCTTTATCTTAACATGTATACTTATCGTCTCTCTATTATATGTTGGTAAAGCCCTTAGGATTAGTACTTGACTACCAGGATTATGATGCAGATCATACTAGTGGGGACAGGGTAGTCGCTAAGTACATCCTTCAAATGTTCCTAGTCGTAGGTGTATCGAGACAGGGCATCGATATACCAGAGTAGACTAGCGTATAGCTTCTCGACCCATGTAGATGGGCGATGGATGATCCCATATCCATTGGTGTTTGACATCAGAGATAGTATACGGGTGCTCAATGGAGACTGGGTACACTGGACGGACTCGCCGAGAACTCCCAGATGGTATTATACCTCATGGCAGTTCTCTGGTGACACTGGTACAGGTTAGTCTGTAGACCCGAGATCGTCATAGAGTCTTGTGTGATTCCCACTGTGCTTTGATTTCCACCTTACCGCGTTCAAGAGAACGTGCAAAACAGTGGCTTTTGGGTACAGTCCCAAATCACATGGAGGCAATGAGCGATAGGAGGGGTTTCGTTTCTCCTGGTATTGGGAGTTGATGTTGCGCTGTGCTCGATTGGCTATAACAGGAAGTCCCTGGCCAGGGCTGCTTCAGAGATATACTAGTAAGTGTTATTAGTAGTTTCTCGACCCGTTATGAGCCTCACATCTGCACAACTTATCGAGTTACCGGGGTCTGATGTTTACCACCCCTAGACGAGATATATGACATATCAGACGAAGAGACCGGACTGTACGGTAGTGTTACTGATTGGATTCGCAGAGTATGAGCAGGCATGCTTGTTGATCTTCTGATCGCTCAATACCCGGGTGGGCGTTACGTTTAGCAGACCGCTTGCGGCTTTTGGGTGTTTGATATGATCATCACCTACTGCCGGCGTATTAACGAGTCTTTAGAGTCCTACACAGAGATTTCCTAGCTCAAGCGAAACGGAGTAGGAGCACATATGTGATATGTGCAGGACCAAGATTAATACGATATGTGATACCATATTTTATTCTCGCGATATGTGATATCGGTCGGTTATATATGATATAGCCGGGTTATCGGATCAAGTGTTGATTCGATAAATTGATTCATTTGATATTAGTCGGTTATATGTAATATAGCCGGATTATTAAATCAAGAGTTGATTTAATAATTTAATGTATAATTATATATTTGATATATTACATTACATTAACTAATATTAGTTCACTTAAGATTTTATTTCTCACTTTGGATACTTTTAACATATATGTGATATATGTTTATTGTATTCTTTTCTTTTGTTACTAAATTATATATATATATGTGATATGTATAATTGTAACAAGCTAGGTTACACATGTAACATGGATGTGAGAGACTTATACCATGCTAGGGTTAAGATTAGGGTTTACATTTTATTCATAAATATTTAAAATGTTTGGATTTATGCTAAGATATTTATCATAGTTGACTAAGTCCACCCTTTTGGATATTTCTAAGATATTTATTAACCTAACCTTTAACCCTAGCTCATGGTTAAGTCTCTACAAGGGTTAAGCATGACATGATTAACCCATGGTTGTATTTCTAACCTCATTCATTCTCTTCATCACTTCACTTGAGCTTCTTCATCTTCATTGATTTTTTTTGCTCTCTTGACTTGAGCAAGTGATGAAAAATAGTGAGAAAATCATTTCTAATGTGAGCAAAATTTCTACTTCATCATCCTATACTACTTGCCATTTAGTATACGGTGTTTGCTTCACTAATTCTACAATTAGTGAAGAGATAGCTTGGGTTAGTGTCTCCTCGACGTAGATCATCTTCGGCCTCGAAGACTTCGATGCAAGCATGTTCATTTTTTCATGGGATTCTTTCTAGAGTCCGGGACTTCATGATCGCAGCAAAGGGACTACTACACGGAGCTAATGAAGTGAAGGACCGGTCTACAAAGGTTGTATTCCTTGTTCACTTTACTTGCAAAGTTGTTTGCATTTCATTCCGTCGGATTTTTAGTAAATGATTCTATGTTAGGGTTGGCTAGAACGGCTAAAATTTTAATATGGCATGAAAGATGCCTTTTGAAACCTTGCTGCCGTGCTAGAAAAACCTTCAGTAAGAAGGTAGTAGGGAGTGATGTCTTGGTATTTGAATGACATGCACTTAATAGGAAGGGATCTTCCTATACTACGATCGGTTATACTATGGTTATCACAAGGTGTTTTTTTACATAGGACATGGATAAAGTATCAGGGATTCTGGTGACTAGATCTATGGTTTTAGATCTAGATTTGGAAAGTGTCCCAATTCGGGTACTTTGACATTATTCTGAAGTGTTTTAGAATGGACGACTCCTGGCGTGGTGGTCTACCTGCAGGTGATGGAGTTACCCTCTCTAAAGAGATGTCTTTTAGATCGATGAGGAGAGGGATTTGCATGATTGGCATATCACTTACTTAGGCAATTGAGTCAATCATGAGATGTCAAGTACAACACCAGATATTGATTTTGCATAGGCTGCAATAAGTATATATTATTCCAATCCTGGAGAAACGTTGGGAAGAAGTTATGAACATAAGTGGATGTTCTTGGTATATGATAACGACAGCCTCCTTCACGAGACGGTTATCATTTCTGGCTTCTAAGGTGACCTGGATGGCAGAGTGACTGCCAGAGTTATTATTTCCCCTCTTTTGAGGGGCAGTGTGTTGGACAGGTAGTCCACGCGGATACTGTGGAAGGTATGGCGTAGGATACTGATTAAATTTAGTGGATGATACGGTCTAAGAAGTTTGTTGGATTTGGAGTTCATTTATGAACTGGGTCCTATCAAATATCCAGACAAATTCTAAGACAGGTATTGCTCATTTCGGGAGATAGTCTTTCTCCGCAAAGTTGAGATATATAGAGAGATAAAGATAGAAACATTGGAGTGGATTCACTCACTGAGGCTATTTCTCAAACGCAATAGTTTCACAAACGAGCTTTGTGAGACTGATTAGTAGAGAAGTTGGGTGTTCGGTATCACACGGGCTATGAGTATGCGACACTGCAATAATTAGCCTTAAGTGCATGTGGGAGATTGTTGGCTATAGTGCCCTCAAGGCAATTATTGTAATCGCAGGCAGGTGATTATGATGATTGAGGGAGGACCTATACAGATAGAACAGTTTTACTCAAAATGATAGTATGCTATCTGGTTTGTGTTTATCATCATGTACATGAATTATGTGGTATTACAGATCACTATTACATGTTGATAGAGCCCATAGGATTCTTTCTTGATTACCGGTATTATGATGGCGATCATATACGTACGAGCTAGGTGGTCTATAAGCACATCCTTAAATGTCCGTAGTCGAGAAAGTATCGAGACTGGGCATGGATACTACAGAGTAGACTAGTGTATACTTATCGAGTGCCCGACGAGGGGCGGTGGCCGGTCTCACAAGCCATTGGTATCAGTTTGTCACCAAAGATAGTATACAGGTGCTCATTGGGTTATGAGTATACTGGACGAACTCGCCGGGAGCATGCTAGTTGGTATTATACCTATTGTCAGATAGCTGTTCCCAGGTGATATATGTATAGGTTACCTGAGATCTTCATTTTTCTCGTGTAAGTTCCCACTGTGCTTTGATTACTACCCTACCACGACTCAAAGGAGTCGTGCAAACAGGTTTTAGTTGGGTAAAGTCCCGAGCCATATGGAGGCAGTGAGCGGATTGTCGGGGATTCGTCTCTCCTGGTATTAGGGGTTGATGTCATGTAGTGCACGGGTAGCCATCACCAGAAATCCTTGGCCAAGGTAGACGAGAATTACTGATTTGGATCAGTAGTTTCTCAGTTGGTGATGAGCTTCATACCGACATGAAATATCGCATTGTTAGGGGTCTAACTTTATTCACCCTCTAGACTCGATATGCGATACTCTTAGACGAACAGACTGGACTGTACGGAGATTGTCACGAACAGACTCGGTAGGGGTTCAGATGAGTTTGCTTGTCGGCCTTCCTTTCGTTCAATACCTGGGTAGCCGTTACGTAAAGCTAGTGCCGCTGGCGTGCTTGTGGTTAAACCCACTGCTAGCGTATTGATAAGTCTTTAGTGTCCCACAAAGAGGGTTTCCCTGCTTCGGGCGAAACGATGTTGAGGCCGTATGGTTTTACGGTAGTGTTCTATCATATACGTGCACTTGTGCACATATCATGATTCGGGCGGATAATACTAGTGGGCTTTGGTTTTAACCGGATCCTAATATTATATTGTTGGATTATTTTCGTCTCTTCGTGTTCGTATATGGATACATGTATATATATATGGTGAGAGTTATTCTTGTAATTTATTACAAGGTGTTTCTAGAAGGAGACACCTCATTTAGTTTATAACCATTTTGTTTGTATGGTTAATGAGGTGGAGGGATGAGGTGGTATTTGCTTTTAATGAAGCATGGTTCACTTGGTGACTCATAGGTTACTATTGTGGCATGTTTGATATTTGTGTTGTGAGAAATTTTTGTGAGGCTTGATTCTTGTTCACAACACTTAGCCATTTTCTTGATGGTTGCTTCTCACTACACTCTCATTTCCTCAACCTTCTTCTTCTACCTCCACCCTAAAAGTCTCATGTGTTGAGAAACTTAGGGTGTTTGGAGACAAATTAATCCATCATTAGACTCTACATCCTCTATGATATCTAGTTTAGCGAACTAGATACCCAACTTACCTCGGCTATGAGCTTAGAGCTCGAAATACAAATCCTCAAGTGGATCATCTTCGATGGAGGGAGACCAGCGATCAAGCTTGATCATGGTAGCCTCTAGGAGCTTAGGAAGATGGTAGAAGACCAAATGATTCGGATCATTCGGTATAACCATTCTAAACTCCTCTTTAGTTTTCTAGCTTTCGGTTTATGGTAGATCCGGGTTATAAGGTTGTTCTAGTGCCGGTTTTGAAAATTTTTGTTCCGCAAATGGTCGCGGTAGATGGCTAGGGTGCTGGCATAACCCAACAGTGAAACTACTGCCAGCGTATTGTCGAATCTTCAGAGTCCCACACAGAGCGTTTCCCAGCTCAAGAAAAACGATTTAGTGTACGTATTTTGATACGTACTTAAGTTCGATTAAAACACTTGTTTTTGTACCCGTACTTTTAATCATACATTTTGTTAATACTAACAGATTTGAAAGATAACCAGATTATCACGTTTGGATGAAATGTGAGCTATTATTATATCTCTCTTTTAGTATCTCTTTTTTCGGTATTCATATTTTGACAGAATACGGTATTTATACGAATACGGGTATTTGTATAATTATGTGTATTTGTGTCTTGATATAAATACGTGTATTTGTGTCTTGATATAAATACGGTATTTGTGTCTTGATATAAATACGGTATTTGTGTCTTGATATAAATACGGGTATTTGTGTCTTGATATAAATACGGGTATTTGTATCTTAATACAAATACGGGTATTCGTAGTTTATACGAATATGGGTGTACGTATTTGGATAAGAATATGGGTGTATGTATTTGGATACGTATACGGGTGTATGTATTTGGATAAGATTACTTGTATTAGCGTGTGTGTGCGCGCACACACACGCGCACACACTTGAGATAGCATTCTCTTCCCTTCTTTTTCCTTCAAGTTCTCTTTAGAATGTAGTAGACTTGTGACTCACCATTATGAGTCACAATTCCAATCATTATTCAAAAGAGAAAAAAGAAAAAAGGGAGGTGAGAATTTTAGTAGCCATGCTTGCTCGTTTGGATGACCATCATCTTTAGCTTTTTGTTCTTCCTCTCTTGATTTTTTGAAACTTGAGAAAGGAAAAAGAAAAGAGAGAAAATTTAGAGATTAGCCACTAATACATCTAAGTGATCAATTATTATCAAGTTTTGATCATTAGTTTCTTCACTTTAATTTTTAGTGTGAAGCTAGAGCCTAACTTAGGGTTCTTTCAGGTGGATCATCTTCGATAAGGAAGACCGACTTCCAAGCTCGTTCCCGGTGGACCTAGGAGCTAATGAAGTGGAAAAAAGATGAAGGACATGACTACAAACATCTATCCAAGTAGTCTAACTCTTTCTGGTTTGCTAGTTTAGTATTTGGATTCGATTCTAGGTAGTAGTAGTTCGTGCTCCTATCTTGAAATTTTTTCTTTTGTATTCTGCCTTAGACGTAAGTTTGCGGCATGAGCATGAGCGTCTACTAACATGGTATCAGAGCCAAAACAAATACTAAAACTAGATTAGATGATGTTTTCGTTTCGAGACCGAAAATTTACTCGTATTTAGTTTCGAATTCCAAGTTTCTGTCCATTTCAAAACGGAACCTGAAATTTTTTGTATATGTCAGTGGAGTACTTTTCAAGAAAGAAAACTTGGCACAAAATTCGAGGAGAAATAGACAAGTTTTGGTCGAGGTTGTAGGGATTCTATAGCACCACACTAGGTTTAGGGTTGCATCACACAAGCTATAACAAAAATTTTAGAGGGTGCTAAACAATTCCATCCATGAATCGAAATAGAAAGATAGAGTAATAACATACTAGTATCTTATACTACAAGTGTCTAACACTAAGTGGGAGAGAATACAACCTTTGTAGACCTCCTTCTAGACTCCTTGGATCGATAGAAGTTTGAACCAGTTGGCTTGTGTCCTTCCGAGTCCACGATGATTCACCACGAAGTCTCTTTGCACCAAGCTCCAAGCTTCTCTTGATCAAGGAAGAAGAAGAAGCAAACACTTCAATCTAGTGGGCTAAACTAAAGTGGAATGGTGATTTGGGTTTGGATCTCAATTAAAAACCTTTTCTTTTAAATCCTTTCTCTTTCTTTTGAAACCCTATTGAGCCTTTTTGGAGAGAGAGGAAGAAGGAGATGGCTCAAGCTAAACTCATAAGAATAATATCATAACCATTCCCAAACTCAAGAGAGTAAGAGAGAGTTGTCATGCCAAACCATAGTTATAAAATATCTAGATATTTTGTAACTTGAGTTTAAGCAAAACCATGGGTCAAAACCATGGGCAAAAGAAACCATTGACTTTGTCAACTCAAGAGAGTTGAATAGTCAACCATGATTTTAATCCCATGTTGCTTTTCTCAAATAAACAAAATATCTAAAAATTGTTACCATGTGAGTCTTGCATTGCCACCACCAATGTATCATTAACCATGGCACATGTATGCTTGCATGTGTGCATCCATATCAATATATACATACACTCATGCATGCATCATAAGAAATAAGTTTTAATAAATGAGCTAATGGACTTAATATTAAATCAACATTTGATTTAATAACCCAGTCATATCACATACGACCCGTCCAATAGCAAACGCCCGAATAAAATACGGTATCCAATACACGCATTTAATTCAGTTCCCACGCATATCACATATGCACCCCAAATCATTTTGCCTGATCTAGGAAACTCCTTTGTGGGACTCTAAGACTCGTTAATATGCTAGCAGTAGGCAGTGATCACATCACATGCCCACAAACCGTCAGTGGCACAAGCAGTACGTAACGACTCCTAGATATTGAGCGATCAGAAGAAACACAAGCAAACCTGCTAAAAGTCCTGTCGAGCCAACTGGCAACACTTACCGTACAGTCCGGTCTCTTCGTCGAATATGCTGCATATCAGGTCTAGGGGTGGTATCATCGACCCCAATAACTTAGATAAGTCATGCCGATATATGGCTCATAACAGATCGAGAAACTACTGATAACACTTATCAGTAAATCTCAGCAGTCCTGGTCAGGGACTTCCTGTTATAGCCAATCATACATGGTGCAACATCAACCCCCAATACTGGGAGAGATGAAAAACTTTCTATCTCTCATTGCCTCCATGTGACTCGGGACTGTACCTAAAATCCACCTGTTTGCACGACTCAGTAGAGTCGTGGTAGGGTGGAGATCAAAGTACAGTGGGAGACACACAAGACTCTATGACGATCTCGGGTCTACAGACTAACCTGTACCAGTGTCACCTGAGAACTGCTATCCGACGATAGATATAATACCACATAGGAGTTCTTGGCGAGTCCGTTCAGTGTACCCAGTCTCCACTGAACACCCGAATACGATCTTTGGTGCCACCACACCAATGGATATGGGATCATCCATCGCCTTTCATATGGGACAAGTAATGTATACGCTAGTCTACTCTGGTGATATCGATGCCCCGTCTCGATACACCCACGACTAGGAACATTTCAAGGATATGCTCATAGACTACACATGTCCCACTAGTATGATCCGCATCATAATCTCAGTAGTCCTACATCATCCTAAGGGCAATATCAACATATACCAAATGAATGAAAGCATGATCAAATGAACATGTCAAGATAAAAGGTGTAACCAGATAGCTACTATCATGTCGAGCAAGAATTTCCCCTGAATACACACACACACACATACCGGTACATACACTGTCATATAATGGCCTTTAGGGCATACATATATCCAACAATCTCCCACTTGCACTAAGGCCAATTATTGGAGTATCTCATACCCAACCTCTCAAAAAGTCGCTCATGTTGCGGCAAAGGGAGGGCCTTGGTGAGTGGATCCGCGGTGTTATCTTTTGTATCTACTTTCCGAATCTCGATCTCGCGGCGATCAACTATCTCCCGGATCAGATGATATCGCCTAAGGATGTGTCTGGAACGCTGATGGGACTTGGGCTCTTTAGCTAACGCCATAGCCCCATTATTATCATAATACAAAGGTATTAGATCAATAATGGTCGGAACTACTCCTAGCTCCGAGGCGAACTTCCTCATCCAGATGGCTTCCTTGGCAGCATCATTTGTAGCAATATACCCAGCTTCCATCGTGGAGTCTGCAACGGTATCCTGTTTGGAACTCTTCCAACATACCGTCCCTCCATTGAGGGTGAAGACAAACCCAGAGATGGATTTGTTGTCATCCTTGTCACTCTGGAAGCTCGAATCGGTAAAGGCCTCCATTTGAAGATCTCCGTTACCATACACCAAGAACATTTCTTTAGTCCTTCGCAAGTACTTAAGAATGTTCTTCACTGCTGTCCAGTGATTCTTCCCTGGGTTGGATTGATACCTGCTTACCACACCCAGTGCATAAGCTACATCAGGGCGTGTACATAACATCGCATACATTATAGATTCTACAGCAGAAGCGTAGGGTATAATGCTCATGCGAGCTCTCTCTTTATTAGTCTTTGGGCAAAAGTCCTTAGAGAGAGTGACTCCATGACTAGCGGGTAAGGAACCCCGCTTGAAGTCTTCTATACTAAACCCCTTTAGGATGGTGTTAATATACCTGGTTTGGGACAATCCCAATAACCGTTTAGATCTATCCCTATAGATCTTTATGCCCAATATATACGAGGCATCACCCAGGTCCTTCATGGAGAACCTTTGTGATAAGAGAATAGTTTGACCGATTGTAGCATAGGAACGTCGTTTCCTATCAGAAGAATGTCATCGACGTACAATACGAGGAATACAACAGTACTTCCTATAATCTTCTTATAAACACAAGGTTCATCTGGATTTTTTATGAAACCAAACTCTTTGATAACATCATCAAAACAGATGTTCCAACTCCGTGATGTCTGCTTTAATCCATAAATGGATTTAAGCAACCTTCATGCTTTCCCACTGCTCCCACTATCAATGAAGCCCTCTGACTGATCCATATAAACACACTCTTCTAAATCACCATTTAGAAAAGCAGTTTTAACTTCCATCTGCCAGATTTCATAGTCGTAGTGAGCAGCAATGGCAAGTAGGATCCGAATGGATTTAAGCATGGCTACAGGAGAAAAGGTTTCGTCATAGTCCAGTCCTGGTCTTTGTCAAAATTCTTTCGCCACAAGGCTTTCCTTATAGGTCTCCACCTGCCCATTTACATCGATCTTTCTCTTAAAGATCCATTTACACCTTACGGGTTTTACCCCAGAGGGTACAACATCCAAAGTCTACACTTTTTTGGTGTACTTAGACTCCATTTCGGATCTCATGGCATCCAGCCACTTTACAGAGTCACCACTCGTGATAGCTTGTTGAAAACTGGTAGGGTCATCATCATCCATGATGCAGTCTTCTCCATCACCATCAACGAGAAAACCGTAGTATCTCTCCGGTGGGTGAGAAGTCCTACCAGATCTACGGAGTGGCTGAGGTTCATTAAGTTCTGTTGCAACATTAGGTTCAACCAAGTCGTCATTTATAACTTGTGTCTTTAGAACCTCTTCTAGATCTACCACATTTCCATCAGAATCATTTGGAAAAATCTCATTTTCAAAAAATGTGGCATTCCGAGAAACAAACACCCTTTGTTCCTCCTTAAGGTAGAAAAAATATCCATATGAATCTTTTGGATATCCCACAAATAAACATTTGAACGATTGTGTCTCGAGTTTGTCCGGATTCTTCTTTTTGACAAAAGCCGGACAACCCCAAATCTTAACTCGCTTAAGAGATGGTCTCTTCCCATACCGTATCTCATATGGAGTGGTAGACACGGTCTTGGTCGGAACCCTGTTCAACAGAAAAGATGCAGTCTCCAATGCATGCCCCCAAAAGGAGAGAGGCAACTCAGCATCACTCATCATGGATCGTACCATATCTAATAGGGTTTGATTCCTCTGCTTTGACACACCGTTGTGCTGTGGTGTGTAAGGGGGAGTGAGCTAAGAGAGAATACCATTCTCTTTTAGGAAGTTTGAAAACTCTGTACTAAGATACTCTCCACCTTGATCCGATCGAAGTATCTTGATGTTCAATCCAGTTTGTTTTTCTACTTCAAGTTTGTACTCCTTGAATTTCTCGAAAGCTTCAGACTTATGCTTTATAAAAAATACATGACCGAATCTTGAGAAATCATCAGTAAAAGTTATGAAGTAAGAAAAACCGCCTCTCGCATGTGTAGACATTGCCCCCACATACATCACTATGAATGAGTCTCAAGAGCTCAGAAGCTCTTTCTCCGTGTCCAGTAAATGGAGTTTTGGTCATTTTCCCTTTGATACAAAGACTGGCAAGTCGCATAAGATTTATACTCAAAAGAATTTAAATATCCATCTTTATGAAGCTTTTTTAGTCTTGTTCCATTAATCTGACCAAGTCTACAATGCCAAAAAAAGCTTCATTTATATCTGAAAATTTCCTTTTGTTTGTATGCTGTATGTTGAAAACTGTGTGTTGATTAAGGACGTATATCCCGTTATTAAGTGTACCACAACCAATCAACTCTTGATTTAGTTTAATGTTCATAATATTATGCTGCAATACAAAATGATATTCTTCATTGTCCAACAAAGAAATGGATATTATATTACAAAGCATGCTTGGTACAAAATAACATGGGTTCAAAACCAATATACAATCCGATGGCAACCCGAGATGATACTCTCCCACTGAAACTGCATGTACATTGGAACCATTTCCAACCCGGAGAGTATGATCAACTGTCTTCAAAACTCTCCTACTTCTCAACCCCCACACAGAATTGCAGATATGAGAACCCGAACCGGTATCCAATATCCAGGAAGCAGAGTTTATAGAAAAACAGTTTTCGGTTACGAACACACCTAAAGATAAAGCATCAACATGCTTCCTTTTATTGAGACTAAGGTACTCAGTAAAATTCCGCTTCCAGTGTCCTGTCTTCTTGTAGTAGAAACATTCTCCTTTTCCCGACTCCGCAGCTTTGGATTTGTCTTTCCTCTTTGCCTTTTTATTCCAACTCTCGGCTTGGTGGATTTCTTCTTGTTCTTTCCCTTGGCCTTGGCTTTTGGGACGGAAGAAGAAGATTGTCCAACAAGCAGGGAGAGAGACTTCGCCTTAAGCGTGCTCTCCGCATTTCTCAACATATTGAGAAGTTTGGGTAGTGACTTCTCCATGTTGTGCATGTTGAAGTTCACTATGAAAGAAGCAAAGGCAGAGGGAAGAGACTGTAGAACAATATCCGTATATTCCTCATTGTCCATTGTCCATCCGAGGCCCTCAAGATCTTCAATAAGTGCTATCATCTTCAAAACGTGGTCACCTACTAAAGCGCCAGGAGCCATCTGCATCTGAAACAGCTTTCGAGATGCTTCGTATCGTTAGATACGAGACTGCTCCCCATACAACTCCTTTGTATGGAGAAAGATAGATTGAACTTCCATCTCCTCATGCTGCTTTTGATGCGTATTGTACATCGATACAAGCGTGAGGCATTTGGCGGTGGCACAGTCAATATCCCACGTTTTGCGGATCTCCCTATCCGCAATAAGAGATTCAGGGCCTGGTTTGGGCGGGGATGTAGCAGTGAGGACATATGATACTTTATCATATGTGAGAGCAGTCTTAATATTCCTCAACCAGTCTTTATAGTTCGGTCTGGTAAGCTTATTTTTCTCAAATAGTAACTTAAGTCCAGTCATGGTTACCTGCCATTAGGAGAGAGAAAAGAATACACTCAGCGAAAGCTCTTGTAAAGAGTAGATTGGTTTATTATCTTATCTAATCGATATCTCCCACTGCTTTTTTCAAATCTTCCTTCAAACCTTTAAAAGGAAAAAATTAGCCAGGATTAATTACATTCTATAACTTCGCTAACCGTTCAGCCAGGCCAGTGCCGGTACTTCTGAGGGAGGTTCCCCGTGCTTTCGCACGAACTTAATTAAAGTAAACCTCATTTTCCCAGAGGCGTAGCCCCGTTGACACCTTTCTAGACACCTAATGAGTTAGCTAATTGTAAAGTGCAAAATTCTCCCGGGAGCAACTATTGCTCACAGTGGGATCGGGATCCTACTATCACATAGAAGGTATGCAATCTCATTGCAAGTTTCAACTCTTGAAACCCCCGATATGTTTTTACCCCTAGCCCTTATGATCTTGACTATAATCAACATATCATAAGTACTAGTCAAGTTCTACCCGTCATTTCATGATTAATTAGACCCACCCATATGACCCTTGACTATAATCAGCATAATCATATGAATGTCCTAGTTAATCCCATCATATGGTGTGTAGGAAGACATCACTTAGCTACCGTACACTACGCCTTGACTATAATCAACATACGTAGCACGAATACTAAGTACTCTACTTTCTAAAATGACGTTGGGATGCGTATAGTTTTTAAGAAAACCTTTAACGCTTCGAACTTGATATCGTTGTAGAATCTAATGGTTTAAAAGGAGTGGCTTAAGCTCCGCCTTTTGAAATCTTGCTTTTTTATAAAAAGCCGAGTAGGTTTCAAATCTGATTCTACAACATCTTTTTAGGTTTCTTTTGCTTACATTAATCATATTAATGTAGTCCCATCATTTAAGTCCTTAGCCATTACAGAAAAGAAACGAAAATAGAACTTACGTTTATGCCATCCGCATTCTCCATATTGTCCCGTTATGAACCGTTAGGTTACTTAACAAACGGCATAGCGGAGTGGGACTAGCGCGGATGCAAAGCATAAGCAACGTTTATGATATATCATATATATAATATTTCATTCGTCTCAGCATATAAAGTAATCACATTACAGAATATCCACAGCAGAAGCACATATATGAAAATACAGGATATACTAGGAGGTCTGTATTTTGTATTTAGCCAACAATAGAAAATATGAATTCCATGGTTGCGATGAATAGCCAAGCCCACACCCCTAGACCCTTATGAGAGCGGCAAGTGATCCTACCAATTCTAGAGTTTAGGAGACCCGGTCTCGACTCCTCGAGATGGACTCCTACTGAACCCTAGAACCCGGTCACTTGTGCTCCCCTCCTTGGGTCTATCCTAATGCGGAAAAGTAAATAATATACAACAATGGTGACATCATCCTCAACCCAGAAGTGCCCCAATAAAAGAATATTACATACATTTAATTTTACATGAATGAAAAGAAAAACTATCATCTCACATAAAACCCCCGGCTATTCATTCGCGACGATCCTGCACATCATATCTCAGCAAAACATAATATCACATATCATCAACGTAAGTAAGTATGCGTACCCCAATTGTCGTTGATGTATAGCAACGAAACCGGCGATATACCACATACTATACTTATGGTCGCAGAAAAGAAAGTGAAAACTACAACAATTGGAATCAACATTGCCTTTAGACATCATAAACCCGGAATATCATATATTCAGGATTTCATGCCTAACAATGCAAATCTTATATTTAGGTCTCAATCATGAAAACACCTTTTCAAAAGAAGCCGGGTAATTCAACAAGATTCCCGATTCTATCGAGACCGAAATATTAGACTTACACGCAACTAATTACTTTTCACAAAACTAATTAACGTTGATTCCAATTATTGTATCACATCACAGATTTCTAGACAATGTTAAATGTTTCAATCGAATCAACAAGCACCCACAAATTACCCCGATGAGCTCAACACTTGAGCAACGTTAAAGTACCCAAAAACGAGCCACAGTACCTATGATCCATCTGTAGAAGGCCCAAACCAATGCCTCATCTATGACACCGCGGAACTATGGCAAACCCTAGGGTTCAGTCGCGGTTCCGAGGGCATAGAATCGAGTTAAGGTTTTTGTTCTTCTAGAGGGTCTATAGTGTTACTTGCACGACTATCGAATATAATTAACTTAAGAATTCCAACACTTGGAAATTTTCAGCGAGGGCAAGGAGGGTTATTGTTGTTCACTTGAACTGTCATATATCGTCCAAGTTACCATTACAATGTTAAAAAATACGACTACAAAATACTCCAAATAAGGCCCTAAGCACAATTTGCATCACATGAAAATTTGGCCTAAACAAACAATACCTGAAACCCTAAAACCCAGACACCAGAGCACAGGCAAAATTCTAGGCTAAACAGGGGAGGGGGGCTGGCCTGCTCGGATTTGAGCAAGGGGATCTCGACCAAAATCCGAGGGGTTTGCCTGCAATTTGGTCTGTGCTCTCAGTGTAGTGTCAGTAAGCTTCTGCAGTTGTTTGAAATTTTTTTCTAGCACTTTAAAAATTCGACAGAGAAGCTATATTTATGGGTTGCAGTTTTGTTCATTCGAAGTTGTTTCATTTTCGTATTCTATTTAACATTGTCTATGTTTGTTGCCTGGCTCTGATACCACTGTAGGGATTCTATAGCACCACACTAGGTTTAGGGTTACATCACAAATGCTATAACAAAAATTTTAGAGGGTGCTAAACAATTCCATCCATGAATCGAACCAGAAAGATAGAGTAACAACATGCTAGTATCATATACTACAAGTGTCTAACACTAAGTGGAAGAGAATACAACCTTTGTAGACCTCCTCCTAGACTCCTTGGATCGATAGAACTTTGAACCGGTTGGCTTGTTTCCTTCCGAGTCCACGATGATCCACCACGAAGTCTCTTTACACCAAGCTCCAAGCTTCTCTTGATCAAGGAAGAAGAAGAAGCAAACACTCCAATCTAGTGGGCTAAACTAAAGTGGAATGGTGATTTGGGTTGGATCTCAATTAAAAACCTTTTCTTTTTAATCCTTTCTCTTTCTTTTGAAACCCTAGTGAGCCTTTTTGGAGAGAGAGGAAGAAGGAGATGGCTCATGCTAAACTCATGAGAATAATATCATAACCATTCCCAAACTCAAGAGAGTAAGAGAGAGTTGTCATGCCAAACCATGGTTACAAAATATTTAGATAACTCAGATAATCAGGTCTAGTGGTGATATCGTCGACCCCAATAACTCAGATAAGTCATGCCGATATATGGCTCATAACAGATCGAGAAACTACTGATAGCACTTATATGTAAATATCAGCAGCCCTGGCCAGGGACTTCCTGTTATAGCCAATCGTACATGCTGCAACATCAACCCCCAATACCGGGAGAGACGAAACCCCTCCTATCGCTCATTGCCTCCATGTGCCTCGGGACTGTACCCAAAATCCACCTGTTTGCATGACTCAGTAGAGCTGTGGTACGGGGGAGATCAAAGTACAGTGGGAGACACACAAGTCTCTATGACGATCTCGGGTCTACAGACTAATCTGTACTAGTGTCACCTGAGAACTGCTATCCGACGATAGATATAAAACCATATAGGAGTTCTCGGTGAGTCCGTTCAGTGCACCCAGTTTTCACTGACCACCCGTATACGATCTTTGGTGTCACCACACCAATGGATATGGGATCATCCATCGTCCATCATATGGGAAAAGTAACGTATATGCTAGTCTACTCTGGTGATATCGATGCCCCGTCTCGATACACCCACGACTAGGAACATTTCAAGGATATGCTCATAGACTACACATGTCCCACTAGTATGATTTGTATCATAATCTCAGTAGTCCTGCATCATCCTAAGGGCAATATCAACATGTACCAAATGAATGAAAGCATGATCGAATGAACATGTCAAGGTAAAAGGTGCTACCAGATAGCATACTATCATGTCGAGTAAGAATGTCCCCTGAATATATATATATATATATATATATATATATATATATATATATATATATACTCATACCGGTACATACGTTATCATATAATAGCCTCTAGGGCATACATATATCCAACAGAGGTTTGGTCGAGTTTAGGGGCCCAATTTTCTCTGTTTATCCCCAAAATTTTTCAGTTGTTTCGAATTGTAGGAACTAGAGTTTTGGTATACAACTTTTTACCCCAGATTTTGTTTTATACTATTTGTGCATACGGGCAATTCAGGACTATTTTCGATCGAAATTTTAACATCGTTTTTGTTTGTATCTTGATATATGTGTTTGTAAACGTCGTCTAATTGCTATAGGTCGATTAGACGGGGTCATAAACACTTGCTTGTGCTGCTGTTATATATTATGTGATGGATTAGACAGATGGTCATGGTGGATAGTCTTTCATCGTAGAATTGAATGTATATTTGTTATTCGAGACGAGCGGATGGATTGTGGCCGTCGTTACCGCTTCATGTATATTGTTTTATTAGAACACGACCAGGTTGAGGTCGATATTACCATTGTATATCCATTCATTCTTGTATTAGGATAACCCACGCAGAAGTGCTCGAGTAGTTGAGTTCTAGAGTGTGCTAGGTGGTCGTCTCATGGTGATGGGTTCGAGTCGCCTCGCTTTAGAATTGGCAGACTATTCGCCACACTTGTAAGGGTTTAGGACAGACCCACAGTGGAGTGCTCAAGTTACCGGATTCCATGAAGCGTCGGGTGGCCCACTTATGTCATTGAGTGATGGTTTCCTCACTTCTAGAATTGACGGGTAGCTTGCCGTGCTTGTAGGGGTCTTTGTTTTAGGTGATGTTCGAGCTATCCACACGATCGGAGAATGTTAGTTTTCGTTTGCGGCTTAAACGAAACACGGAGCTCCTAGTTTATCCACTATTCCATCTTGATTATTTCATGCATGTGATGTTTATTACCTGCATGTAATGATATATATAAATGTTGTATATATTTTGCTTCCGCGCTAGCCCTGCCCATACACTGCCGTAAGTTGAGTATCCTTACGGTGAAGTCCCCGGACCCCATAGCGAATGCGGGTGGCATATACATATATTCTATTTTGGTTGTTTCTGTGATATATATGAATTTAATTGATGGGATCATATTATAGGTTTAATGGATGGAAAATAAACCTAATTGATGTTGTCAGAACAATTTTTAAAACTACTCGGTTTTCTTCAAAACCACTCAGTTTTCTACAAAACCACTTGTTTTACAAGCAGAGTCTAAATCATTCCATTTCAAAGCTATTCAATTCCTTCAACAATATAAAGTTCATTACGTTAAAGGTTTTTCGTCAAAAACCAGTTGTAGCCCTCCGTCATTTCCTATGAGTAGTGCTTAGTATTCTTGCTGCGTTTGTTGACTCGGTCAAGCCGTAGAGTGCGATAGCTAAGTGGTGCTCGTTTGTTACATGTATTGCGGTAGGTTAGGACAGTCATACGACCTTGTTGACTCAGTTAAGGGCTCATGCAGGTGGGTTTAATGCAATCAAAATAATGACGGGTTGATCTTGACTGAAGCCCTTTGATTTGTTGACTCAGTCAAGATCACTAGGGTTTTAGGGGTAAAAACCACATTAGGAGTTTCAAATATAAAGGAAACTTGTTAGGTGTGCGCATACCTTCTGGAGTGTGGTGACTTGAGTGGCTTCCATAAGGTAATCACACGATGATAGTTGGGTCCCAATTCCCACTGATTAGTAAGTATTACTCCTCGGGAGATTTTCACTCCACAATTAGCTAACTTATTAGGTGTCTAGAAAGTGTTAACTAGGTTATGCCTCTGCGGAAACGGGGTCATTTAATTAAGTCCATGCGAAACTACGGGGAGCCTCCATTAGAATACCAACACTGGCCTGTCTGAACGATTAGTGAACTTGTAAGGTATTAATAATCCCGACTAGTTCTCCTTTTAGGGTTTGAAGGAGAATTCGAGGAAACAGTGAGAGCCATCCTGATTAGATAAAGTGATTAACCAATCTAATATTGATAGAGTGCACTCCGATAATTTCTTTTCTCTCTCTCTTTGACAGCGACCCATACCTAACCTTAAACTAAAACTCGTAAACCAAGTTGACCAAACATTTTTTTACAAACCTAGATTTGTTTTGTCACAATTCAGGACAAAGTTTCATATATCCATGCCACTTCTGCTTAACCCTTTGATTTTTCCAGAACATCCCATATCACTATGAAGATCTGTATAGAATGGATAAAACCATCTCGTATAGTTACATATGAACTCGCAGAAATTTATTTCAGTTCGAGGATGGATTCCAGTTCTGGGGAAATTGAATAGGATTATTTGGTTGTCTTTTCTCTTTACCTTCTTTGAGATTGCGAGGGTTTCTAGTATTAGGAAAGTACACCTATTACGTTTATTGGATAATTTTCTTCCAAATCTTAGGTAGGTGTCGAAAGGAAAGGAAAGAAGAAAACCAATTAGCCTAAGTATGATGTAAAATAGGAAAGAAATAAAGACATATAAAGGGATTGGAGTAAGGGCAATGGAAATTGTAACTAATGTCATGAGTCTGGTATTGGAAAAGGCATTACTAGGAATACCCGGCAACCTCCTCAAAACATTTTCATATTTCAGTTTTGCAGAGTGTTTTTCGTCACCACATTAAGATGGGAATGCGCATGCTTGACAAGCATATACAAATTCCCCCAGCATAGGGTAGGCTAGGGTTTAATGATTGTGGGGATCTGAATCTCCGGCAGCCGTGGACTAAACTGTCGTTAATTACCTCTTGTTTTTGGAGCGAGAGAACCTCTGATTAACAAGTCAAACAGATCATGCGAACTCAATATGCAGTATATGCGTGTTGTGTTTGGGAATAAGCTGAGGGTGCTTCGGGCATATCGAGGGCCTGTCTGTGCTTGAGCCCACCGGCTTGGACTTAGGTTCAGGCGTAGGCCCGGCTTGTTTCCGACAGTAGGGTCCGTTAGCTTTGTCTTGAGCCTACTTGTTCGCGGTTTGATTTTGACTTTTGGTCAATGGGGTATAAATTTTAACCTCAACAAAGTGCCCCCATCAATGAATGCACATTATATGTATGGGTCGTGTGCGTGAAATTGATGGATCTTCTTTCGTGTGGGGGTTGACTTGATTTGGTTCCTTCTTTTGATAGGCCGGCACTGCCCTTTTTATGACATGGACGGTCGGTGCTTGACATATATGCGAGATGGAGTGTCGATGTATGACGTATCCCCGGCATGGAGTGTCGCTGGTTGACATATCTCCGACATGGAGTGTTGCTGGTTGATGTTTCCCCAAGACGGGGTGTCAGTGTATGACCTATCCCCGAGAAGAGTGTTGGAGTATAACGTATGCCCAAGACGGAGTGTCGCTGGTTGACGTTTCCCCGAGACGGAGTGTCGGTGTATGGCATATCCTCAAGATGGAGGGTCGGTGTATGGCGTATCCCCGGGACGGAGTGTCGGTGTATGATTCATCCCCAAGACGGAGTGTCCGTGTATGATGTGTCGCCAAGACGGAGTGTCGCTGGTTGAATTTTTCCCGAGACGGAGTGTCTGTACGTAACATATCCCTGGCACGGAGTGTCGCTGGTTGACGTATCCCCGGTACAGAGTATCGCTGTCTGACGTTTCCCCTACACAGAGTGTCACTGTCCGACGTTTCCATGACACGGAGTATCACTGTCTGACTTTTCCCCGAGATGGAGTGTTTATACGTAACATATCCCTGGTACGGAGTGTCACTAGTTGATGTATCCCCGGCATGGAGTGTCTCTTTCTGACGTTTCCCCAATACGGAGTGTCACTGTCTGACATCTTCCCAAGACAGAGTATCTATACGTAACGTATCCGTGGCATGAAGTGTCACTGGTTGACGTGTCCCCGAGACGGAGTGTCTGTTCATGACGTATCCCTGGCACGGAGTGCTGCTGTCTGACGTTTCCTCGACATGCAGTGTCACTGTCTGATGTATCCATGACATGGAGTGTCACTATCTGACATTTCTTCAAGACGGATTGTCGATGTATGACGTATCCCTGGCACAGAGTGTCGCTGATTGACGTATCCCTTGCACGGAGTGTCTGTATGTGACGTATCCCTGGCATGGAGTGTCTGCTTGACGTTTCCCCGAGATGGAGTGTCATTGTTTGACGTTTCCCCGAGATGGAGTGTATGTTTGACGTTTCCCTGAGACAGAGTGTCACTGTTTGACGTTTCCCCGAGACAGAGTGTCTGTTTAACGTTTCCCCGAGACGGAATGTCTGCTGCTAAACATTTCCCTGAGACGGAGTGTCTGTTTGATGTTTCCCCGAGACGGAGTGTCGACTTCTTAACATTTCCCTGAGGCGGAGTGTCGGTGTATGATGTATCCTCGGTACAGAGTGTCTGCTGTTTAACGTATCCCTGGCATGGAATGTCGCAAGTTGACATTTTCCCGAGGCGGAGTGTCTGTTTGATGTTGCCCCGAGACGGAGTGTCGCTGTATGACGTAGAGGTCGTTGTTGGAATTAGTTGATTTGTTTTGGGGAGGTTCCAATCTGTCTGGCGGGACTTTTGAGCTTAGAAGCTCTTCCGGGTGGGACTTTAGTTTGATTTGTCCGATTTCTGCCTTGTTTGGCGGGACCTTTAAATTTGAGGCATTACAATGTGAGATTTGGAATTTGGATTTTTGTTTAGCATCAGCATTGCTACACTGGGATATGGTACCAGGAGCGAATCATTATTTGCCGTGAGGAGATTTGGGGATTTTGGTTCTGCATCAGCATCACTACAATGGAATATGGTACCAGGAGTGAATCATCATTTTCCATGCTCATTAGGGAACGATGGTTTAGGAGACAGGTTTAGGCCCCTGTCACCTAAGACATTTTAATTTTATAAGCCGTAAGGGTCTCAGAAAAGCATTTTCTCCCTACGAGTTGAGAGGATCTCGTAGGTGTATTTTCTCTATCACGACCCGGAGAAGGCACGTGACTGACACTTGAATCATGTGAAGTCTATACGACCCCACCTAATTCAAGTAAGCCAAAAGCCCAGAAATCTAAACCCTTTAGGGAAAATAGTGGAGGTAAAAATTTGAAACAACGGTATAATGAAAACAAGTTATTTCTTTAAAAGATGAGTAATAGTATACGAAAACACAATTTTTATATTAACTTGAAAACATTTTCATCATTGAAAATTTGGGCAGCACCTCCCTTGTAAAACTTAACCCGAAAACGGTACAAGCAATAATATATAAGGCAGCCCCAAGCGGGAGCCAGCTCTTCGTCAATTGGCTGAAACAACCATGCAAGAAATATAAGTATACAACGCCGAAGGTGAGGATCAAAAATCAGAAGCAAAGCAAGAAAACTAAATATCATCCGGAAAAACCAGAAACAACGATAACATATCCATGAGGGCGACTCTAAGGCCAAACGAATATACAAATAGTGGTTATCTAAGTCTACCAAATATACAAGTGTGGTTGATGGAGCTTTAAACTAGATACAACTGAAATAAATAAAAGTACAATGGTGGTCACGATGCAAGTGAACCCACTTACCAAAGCAATCACCCGGAGGGAAGTGGTGTGCCCGCGAAGCCGCTACGGAACTTGTACGACTAAACCTGTAAGAATCTGTGGCACAACGAGGGTGGGTTGCCAACTCACGAGTAGAAGACATCACCGAATAGAAATCATATGTATAACGATCTCCTAGGCCATACAATACAATAAGTAATGACGCAGTAACAACGAGTAACAGTATGAGTAATCAATATAAGTGGATGTATAAGGTCAAGTACTCATGTCCGTGTCACAGAGTAACTAAATGTTATGTATGCTATGCATGAATGCATCATCAATGGGTATGTCCAGCATCGACATACTGAAATCAAGATAAACCTGAGTGCCAAACATCGATACTCGAAAAAATCATAAAATCCGTGTCCATCAGCGACACATAATACAATATATCTCGGGCTTCGTCAGTCCGGATTGGCCCAAATCATCTGATCACACGACTACGGACGGTATTCTACGGATGTCCGCCGTGTCAAATATCACCGGTAGGTAGTGCTCCCCTGCCAGGCTCAACTTCTCGCTATAAGACCTTCTTGCCCCGGGGTACCTTACTGGGTCCACCATGTACCCACAGAAAGCGTCTCTCTCCTCGAATCGGGTATATGTACATATGTGGCTCAATAACCGAGAAAACTCATGGTGGACGCCACACATCATATCATGAGAAACCGCATCTTTCTTTAAAAGTTTAGTATATGTTTTCAAATTCACATGCGGTTTTCCCAAATCCAGAAATCTCATGGAAAAACCGAAATCTCAAAATCATGAGTATATATAATGAGATAATGGATATCAGCATCGAGCCCAACTGCAGTATGTAATCAGAATGTAGGTAAACAAATGCATGTGGCATCTAAGTACGAAATGCAATGTCAAAACTAGCATATGATATCAGGAATGCTAAACAATGCTACTCAACTATAACTATCAGTAAACAATGTAATAATGGTTACTACAGTGTGCGTGACATGGCAATTACCGATGATGATGTGTGTGAGCCGGCAAGCAAGTGTACGTGGAACATATGCATCATCGGTAATGGTGCAGGTGTCCTAGCAGACGAGATCATAACAGAAGGTAAACTGCAAAAGCAACAATAAGGTATATTTAACTATATACGAGCCATACCGTTTATCGTATTTTAAAAAGCATGAATCAATGTTTTTAGAAAGTAGGGACTATGGTGTTTTAAGAAAAGAGATGTCTTTTTGAAAATCCATAGCGTCCCTCGTTTTATTCTTTGAAAAAGCCTACGATTCTTCGGTTTTGAAAATAGATATGACTCGAGCCTAAAATTAACCTATATCTAAGCAACTAAAGACTAAACTAATAACCTAGTCAAAGGTGATAAGAAAACTATAATATCCCGAGTCGATATATCTAATAGTCGGCGATCCAGCCTCATATCATAACGTAAGGTATTAATACATCATACGACATCCTTGAGTCAAGAGTGTGGACCAATCATCATATACATCTCGTACGGTAAAATCCATCATACGGCATCCTAAAAAATCGAAGGTACGGGTCAGATATCATATATATCATTAGTCGTACGGTATCATCATCATACAAATCTATTATCATTAATTCATATATTATCGTATGTATGAATACATATCGTCCAACGATCCATTATAATATCATATCACATATCATATCGTGACTCAATCACATATCAAATTCTCACGGCATCATACCCGATCATATCAACTCATCTCTATATATCATATACTATCCTCATCTCATGTGTGTGTGTGTGTGTGTGTGTATAAATAAACATACACACACACACACACATACACACCAGCATATGTACCAAGTGTATGCATGTGTGTGACTAAGTAAACCGACGACTCATGACTAAGGAACTAAACTAAGAGGAAACTATCCTATAAGTACACCAAATCTAATCTACAGTCTCTTAGTAACCATATTTACTAGGTATCCAAGTCTCACATAAACATATAAAATATATATAACTTATTCTACGATTTCGGGGGTGCTATATGCCATCCACCCGACTTTCCCCAATGTTATACATCTACTCACCTTGTTCCTCGCTTGCCGAGGTCGATGACACCTGCTCTCCCTTATTGAACGAAGTCCTCACGGGATACCTACAGTTTTCAATACGTTATATCGTAGACGTGAATCAAACATGAGAACTGAAACGACACACAAAACGCACATAGGTTAGAACCTATGGTCTACGCATGCAAAAACAACCAAATAAGCCTCGACGTTGACGCACAAACGTCTAACGACCAAATCCAAGTTCAAATTATCAAAAACTAAGTTTTAGAAATCGGAAAACATTATCAAAATCAACATCAAACCGGTCCCAGATTTTTGCTCAGGTAACTAAGAGTTAAACTAACAATACAGGGACTATGTTATAGGGAGTAAGAGCCAGAGACCAAACCCCAGCACCTAACAACATTAATGGCCCGGCGAGAAACCCATTTTTCCCGGTTTCGCCGGTTAAGAAAAAAAGTTTCGGTTTAGTCTTCTGGTGGTGGTCTCTTAGGGTTCTAACTAGGTTAATGTATATGTTTGATTTTCTCAGAAATATCCCAGTTTGCTTCAGATTCCCTGTAGTCCTCACAATTTTCACAAGACCGACATTTGAAATATCTAAACTCAAATTTTGGGTTTTCTATACTTAATGTTGGTCCAAAATTGACACTAGAGGGGTTGTGGTTACTAATTATGCTCAACTACACCATCACAACTCCATATAAGCCCTAACCCTCTTCAAGGAATTTTCCAACACTACAAAATCACAAAGGTTTAACTCTAACTATAATAGAAGGTATGGAAACTTAGATCTTAAACTAGGGGTGTAGAAGTTATCTCATTTGGAAACTAAGGAAAAACCCTACATGATCCCAAAAACTCAAAGTCCAATTTTTGATTCCATCAAGAGCTTTGTAGTAAGGTTTAGAGTGATTTTTGTGAAGGAAGCATTGGGTTTTGGTATGGATTTAGAGATGATTTGGGGGTGGTAGAGGAGGTGATGGAGGATGAAGGAGGAGGAGGTGAAGAAAAATGTAAGTTGAGAATGAGGTGAAGAATGGTCAAGTGTGTGGAAATTTCTCACATTCTCTCTCTCTCTCTCTCACACACACACACACACACACACACACCCCTAGCCATGATACTTGTCCCATCACTTTCTCTCTTTCACACCTATTTTATTTTCTTTTTAATAAAACAAAAATAATTTTTAAATAAAAGAAGAAACCATGTTTCAATAAAAAAATGTAACAAGTGTTCTTGCAACATGATAAGTTGCATGCCATGCACAATCAACAAAATTAGTGAAATATTAACCAAGTTTAGTATTAAACCTGTATATAATTAATTATATAATAATTTATAAAATATCCAATTCACATAAATCCTTTCAAAAACAATAATTCTTATTAATTTTCCGAATATTTTCCAAACTATCGGTAGATAATTATACCATTTCATTAAAAACCAATCTCCATGTTTTTAAAATATCCTTAATATTTATTATTTAATTATTTAAAATCCAAAAAATAATATTTTATTTTTCTGAAATGTTACAATCTCCCCCCTAAAATAAATTCGGTCCTCGAATTTAAATTTAAACTCCCCCTAAAACTAAAACATTTCCGTAAAATAATCAAGTAGTCAGGGCTCCGAAATCATGAATACTTAAAACACATCGTAGCGTAATGCATGCACAATGAAAACATGTGTAAAACTCAAGATCAAAACTCCGTCAAGTAGTACGCAATCATCGGAGTTATGACGAAAATACGAGTGTCAAACCCTTTACGAAAACCAACATGATATAATCAAAACTATAACAGGTACACTGTACGCATTGTTGTAAAATTGTTAAAATATCCGAATAGAATTGCATGCAAAACCCTTTTTCAAATCGTCGTGCGATGCGCGTATCACGACATAAGTAGCGGACGTTCATTTTAAGGAAAATAGCTATACATATATATTTTTTGTTTAACATACACGCTCCGCCTTTTGAAAATAATTTAGAAGGGTCTCCTTTTTAAAGTTTGTTGGTTATAGTGACCTCAAGTCAATTATTGGGTCACAAACACGTGATTGCAATAATTGAGGGAGGACCTATACCGGTAGAACAGTTTTACTCGAGATGATAGTATGCTATCTGGTTTGTCTTTATCGTCGTGTACATACTTAAGGTAACATTACAGATCACTATTACATGTTGATAAAACCCATATGATTCTTGTTTGACTACCATCAGTATGATGACGATCATATACTGTAACACCTTAGAATGTGTTTTGTGGATAATTATATTTTAATATATAGTTTTTAATAAAAAGTTTACCAAATTGATTTCCAATTATTTTATCCTATTTAATGAAGATTTTATTAGATTTTTCCTAGGCTTGCACACACTTGTGCATGATAACTAGGGTATATTTTGGGGTTTAACCATGATTAGCAACATGGTGAGCTAAACATTCCCTAATCTAGTCTTAATAATTTGTTTTAAATGTTTTGGGTTTTAATTATGTATGGTTGTTTTTTTTAAAAATAAAATGAAAAAGGATTTTAAAATTAGTTTGAAGTGTTGACCTTGAGAGAGAGAGAGCATGGGGCAACATGGCATGAGCCATGCTCATTTAATGAAGTGAAAGAGAGTGAGAAGGGGGGGTTTTGACTTGTTTTCTCTCATTTCTCAATCTCACTCTCATTTCCCTCATTCCCTCATACTCTCACACACCCACACCATCAGCATCAGCAGCAGGCACCATCAGCAGCAGCAACAAACAGCCCCTGCATCACCAGCAGCTGTAGCAACTCAGTTCTTCTCCTTCACCTGCTTTCTAAGATCCTTTTGGGTATAATTCTTGAACCCAATTTCCTAGTTTGCTTAACTTGTGAGTAGTTTAGCGTCGGTTTGCGTTTAAAGTTAGTTTTAGTGCTAAATTGGTGATTTATGTGGACTTTTGATTAAATGATGATTGTGTTGGTGAACCCTACCTATTTAAGTGTTATTAGGGTCACTTTAACTGAGATTTAACCCAGATTTCACTAAAATACCATAGGGTTTACGTTTTGTGCAAAATATCGTATTTTGGTGTCGATTTGTGACATCTGGAAACTGCTGTGACCCGGGAAGTTTACTGAAAAATTAAGCAAAATTGTAGTGATGTACTAGGGACACTGGGGCACCACCTGAGGCACGACACCCAGGCCACCGGCCAGGGCCGGCGACGGCAAGGAGGAGGTCCGGCGACGCCGGCTAGGGTTAGGAGTTAGGGTTTGGTTTTTCCTGGGTTGGTGTCTGCAGTGGTTTGGGTTCTGTTGGTCTTGGTTTTTTGTTTAGTTTTCACAGTATGCAAAATCTGGGATCACTTAGGCAGTTTCTAGTGTTTTGTGTCTGCGCGATACGTAATACGACACGGATAGTGTTGTTTGCGTGGTTTTGCTCTTAATTCATTTTCGTCGTGTCGCTACGCACGTTAGCCACAATACGAACACTTGAGAGTAGGATTTGTGTTATTGCGTCGGTCCAATATAGTTTGTTCGTGTTTTATTGCTATTATTAATATATAGTTGCTTTATTGTTTTAATGTTGCAGGTTCGCAGGCGGGGACTACGGACACTGCTACAGGGGGGAAACTGGTGGTAGGATTCACCTGGCGTGGAGCGCTGGTCAGTAGATTTACCATCTACAGGGGAATCGCCCGCATGGCGTTATGTGTCTGGGCTAGAATTCTAATACTTGTCGCAAATTCTACGTTATTGTTAGAATTGCGCCTTTACCCCATTAATTAGATGTTGTATTTGGACTAGTAGACGTAGGACACTGCACAAATTATTGACGATTCATGTTGCACGAGCACTGATTGTATGCTACACACACCGTCAATAATTGCCATGTCACACACAAACTACTTATAGATAATATATTGCTTGGTTAGGGACCTTGTGACAATGATTCATACTGCTTATCACATATGACATTTACCATACCTGTATACCTATAGAGTATCGTACCATTAGTGATAGATACATATACCCTTTACGATACAGCTACAGGTATACCTTGCTCATATTTTACTTATACCCAGGGGGTATACTACATCATTTACTTATAGGTAGACACCTATACTTAGCTGTACCTTATTGATTTCGCATACATCTGGTTTCAGCTACATATTTTCCTTTATATGCTCGCATTTCAGATATATCGCACATATTTATTCCTGAATTTGCACATTGTTATTTGGATTTTACATGATGTTTTCTGGATTTGGGAACCGTGAGAGTTCATGAAATTATGCATACATTGAAAAAGCCGGTTTCCTTGATATGATATTTGCGCATCCACCATGAGTTTTATCGGTGCCGATTTATATATATACCCCTACGAGGAGGCGTCGAGGCCGTAGAGGGTACATGGTGGGGCCCGGAAGTACCCCGGGGCAAGAAAGGGATGTCGATGTACAACGCCGATGAGCCCGGCAGGGGAGCCATGCCATCTGGTGACAGTACCAATGACTCTGCGGTGATCAAGAGGATACCGTTGGGAGTCATGTACGTATGGATACGTGAAAAGACGAGGGTCAGAGTTAGGCACTCGTGCTTTTCAGGATAGCGTATGATACGTACCTATCAGGATGCTAGTCTTGGTGACGGCATCTGATAGATCAGTATTTCTGTGTTGATGCTTGGCACATTGTTTTCATGATATTTCTTTTAACACCTTTGTATATATAACAGGGGATTTAGCCGTTGTTATATATACCCTTACACCAATATTAGTGGAGTGGGACGCTAATATATGTGTATTGACCCCATCATATTTATTTCTGCAAATATATATATTTAGGATGTTAGAATTTTATTTGAGCTTGATTTGGGATATTAGGTGATTCATTGAGATTTGATACCGGATACATATGAGATTACAGATTTGTACATTCGGGATATAGGAGATTACTCGATATTGTACATTGAGGAGATGTGAGATTTATATGATATGAGAGCCCAACTTGGAGGCTGATTTGAGGAATTGGGAATTGAGTGTCTTGATGAATTGTGATCCTACCACGATATCAGGTTTTCGTGGGAATGGCATATTTCACTCAATACCTCATACCTATTTATTTATGCACTGTTCATGTATTAGTAGTACCTGTTAGTGTACCCTTCATGATTGCTGCATATCTACATTCTCATATCCCTATCGCATGATTATTGCATACTATTGTCATATCACTATTGCTTCATATATTGGTTGTACCTGTTAGTGTACTTTCCATTATTCTGCACTCATATGACTTATTATTACTGCAAATCGCATATCTTAGATTCATGCTGTACGTACATACCTGCGATTACCTGCATATGTTATCTACTATTCACGAGTTGGCAACTCACCCCCGTTGTACCACAGTTGTTTTGCAGGGTGTTTCCCCAGAGTAGTCGAGGCAGGCTATTCATCTATCATCTTTTACTACAGATACCGCATCGGCTCACAGTGTGCTATTTTGCTTAGGTGGGTTTTGGTGGTTATCTGTATTTTGTATTGTACATTCGTTGTATCTTGTACTCTCCATCTACTATTATATTGTTGACTTAGAGACTTGGTGAGGACGATATTGTATATTATTTATGGATTTGTTGTCTTTTACACAACTTTATCTCTATTGTCTTTATTTCTTCGCTACGGCGTCGTATATTTGTGGTGGTGATTATTTTCCGCCTTTGGGCGTGTATTTGCTCCCGTTTGGGGATGCTTTATTTTTCTTTATTGGTTATACCCATTTTGGGGTCAGTTTTTACAAAGGGGGTGCTGCCAAAATTATAAAGAAAGAAAAGTTGGACTTTTAAAGAATTTGGGTTGCGATTTCAAATGTTTCAAAAACTTTTATTATCTTTTCCGTATTTTCATGGTTTAGATTTCTCGGTTTTGGCTTTCTTTTACCGCGTCACGTCTTTAGGCGTTGCGTAGTATTAGGGCCGTCACGTGCCAATTTCGAGTCGTGACATATACGTAAGAGTTGGGTGGTCTATAAGCACATCCTTAAAGTGTCCTTAGTCATGGGAGTTTCGAGACTGGGCATCGATACTCTAAGAGTAGACTAGTGTATACAGATCGAGACCCCGACGAGGGGCGGTGGCCGGTCTCACAAGCCATTGGTGTTAGTTGGTTCACTTAAGATGTATACAGGTGCTCATTGGGTTATGAGTACAACGGACGGACTCGCCGGGAACATGCTAGTTGGTATTATACCTATTGTCAGATAGCAGTTCTCTAGTGATATGTGTACGGGTTAGTCTATCGACCTGAGATCGTCATTTGTCTCGTGTGAGTTCCAACTGTGCTTTGATTACTACCCTACCACGGCTCAAAGGAGTCATGCAAATAGGTTTTAGTTGGGTACAGTCCCAAGCTACATGGAGGCAGGGAGCGGATCGTCAGTGGATTCATCTCTCCCGGTATTGGGGGTTGATGTCGCGGTGTGCACGGGTAGCCATCACCAGAAATCCTTGGACAAGGTAATCGATAATTACTGAATCGGATCAGTAGTTTCTCCGATGGTGATGGGCTTCATACCGACACTAAATATCAAGTTATCAGGGGTCTGACTTTATCCACCCCCTAGACTCGATATGCGATACTCATAGACGGACGGATCGGACCGTACGGATATTGTTACTGTCAGGTTCAGTAGGGTTTCAGGATGAGTTTGCTCGTCATCCTCCCTTTCGCTCAATACCTGAGAAGCCGTTACGTATAGCTAGTGCCACTGACGTGCTTGTGGTTAAATCCACTGCCAGCGTATTGACGAGTCTTTAAAGTCCCACACAGAGGGTTTCACTGCTTTGGGCGAAACATTGTAAAGGCCGTATGGTTTTATGGCAGGGTTTGATCATATATGTGCACTTGTGCATGGATCATGATCGGACGGATAATACTAGTGGGCTTTGGTTGAAGTCGGATCCTAGTACTAACTTATTGGATTAGTTTCGTCTCGTTGTATTCGTATTCAGTCGGAATACGGATGCGGGTATATATATACGGATGAGGGGTATTCTTGTAATTTGTTACATTCTTTAGTTGATGCCATTTATTTTTGGGATTAAACATTTTGGTTTAAATGTTTAAATGGTGGAAAATGTGAGTGCAAGTCTTGGCATTGAGCATTGATTCATGGTGCATGCACTTGGTGACTTATAGTATTGGGTCATGTGTTGATTTGTTTTGGCTAAGATATTTGTTGTGGGCATTTTGTGAGATAACAGATCTTTTTCTAGCCATGTCTTTTCTTTTGTTGCTCACTCTCACAAAAGGAACACAACACTTCACTCACTTTCTTCACTTGGTCTTTCTTGAGCTCACACTTTCCTCTTATGGGTATCTTCTTCAATCTCTACCCATGCCCTCTCATGAGTTGAGAATCTTTGGGTGTATTGAGACAAAATATTCAAACACTCTCTCTACTTCATCTTAGCTATCTAGGTTAGCAAACTAGATACCCGAGTTGCTTCGGTTTTGAGGCGGGAGCCCGTATTACTAATCCTCGACGTGGATCTTCTTCGATGTGGGGAGACTGGAGATCAAAATTGATTGGGGAAGTCGCGAGGAGCTTGGGACAGAGGTTAAAGACAGAAGGACACGGATCGATCGGTATAATCTCTATAAACTCCTTTTATAGAACTAGTATAGGGTTAATGGTATGATCCGTCGATTAGGGTTCCGTTAGCGCCGGGTTTTAAAAGTTTTTGTTCCGCATTTGGCCACGGATTGATGGTCGGGACGCTGCCATAACCCAACATGGTATCAGAGCCAACCCATTAACCACATACTAGTTTGTTTAGACGATGTTAAATATCGAAACCGAAACAATACCAATGATATTCCATTCTCTGTCGAATTTTATATGGTCCTCTAAAAATATTTAAGCAACTGCAGAAGACTACATGTATGACCACTAGAACACACACCAAATACGAGTACCTAATTCATTTAATGGACCGGCGAGAATGGGAAAATTTTCGATGTGGCCGGTTTTTCTAGGGAACTGGGACTTGATTTTTGTGGTATGGTCTAGTCTCTGGAATATTGGTTCAGTGGTATTGCTTATTTATCCTAGTTTGGATATGGTTTTATCTAGTTTTTTGGGGGATATTCGGGATGTTTCGAAGTCGATATTTCTAACATTGTTTAAAGTTTTACAGTACTTACATTACTATCTGCGACCATGAATGTCATTTGAGCGGTACAACTTGTCTAATTGCTATAGTTCTTTTAGACGGGTTTGCGAACGAGACATTCATGTTGATGTTCTGTGTTGTGCTGTGTTTGTTGGCTGGTTCGTTATGGTGCATAGCTTGGGTGCAATATTAGTACAATTTAGTTTTATTTGTACAATTGATATCGCAGGGCAAGCGTCCGACATGTGGACTGCCGTCACTGCCAGTTTGTATATTATTTATTTGGGGCACGACCGAGTTGAGGTCGATGTCACCGTTGTACATATTTTCTTTTCTGTACTAGGATTACCCCGCGATGGAGTGCACGGATAGTCAGGTTCTGGAGGGCAACGGGTCCGCATCTCATGGTGTTGAGGCGGAGGGGGCTCACTCTAGAATTGGAGGGCTATTCGCCGCACTCGTAGGGGGTACAGGTTGACCCAAGGAGGAGTGCTTAAGTTACCAGATTCCGTGAAGTGCCGGGTGGCCCATTCACTTTGATGAAGGGGGATGCCTCATTTCTGGTTTTGACGGGTAACTTGCCGTGCTCGTAGGGGTCTAAGTTTTTGTAATACCCCAGGTATTATCTGGTATATCCATTTATACCAGACAAGCATGGGGACCCACTATAAAACAATGGGGAATTTTCGGAATACATTCCGAAAGAGGACGGATCTGTACTATAAATGGAATGATACCGCTCTTCAATACAGATGCGCCTTTTAAGTGAACTGGCACTACAGGAGTTTGAGAATTCCGTAATTAAGCATGCTCGGGCCAGGGAAGTCCTGGGATGGGTGACCTCCTGGTAAGTGGCCCCTGGTCAGGTCCAGTTCGTCCTGAAGGAGAAAACCGTATGGTTTCGGCCAGAGCGGACAATACTCTCTGTATTAGGGGTGGGTTGTGAAAGAATGGTATCAGAGCTGGTTCTTCAATAGTAGGTCTGCGGTTCGAGGACGAACCATTGTTCTATGTGGGGGAGAATGTAATACCCTGGGTATTATACGGTATACTCATTTATACCACATAAGCATGGGGACCCACTATAAAATAATGGGGAATCTTCGGAATACATTCCGAAAGAGGACATATATGTACTATAAATGGAATGATACCGCTCTTCAATACAGAGGCGCCTTTTAAGTGACCTGGCACTACAGGAGTTTGAGAAATCCGTAGTTAAGCGTGCTTGGGCCAGGGAAGTCCTGGGATGGGTGACCTCCTGAGAAGTGCCCTTGGTCGGGTCCAATTCGCCTCGAAGGACAAAACCGTGCGGTTTCGGCCAGAGCGGACAATACTCTCTGTATTGGGGATGGGTCGTCACAGTTTTCATTGCACAGGCTATCCACACGACCCGGAGAACGTCGGGTTTCACTTGTAGCTCAAAGGAAACCCGGGGCTCCCAAATTATCTGTATTGTTCTGTAATGCTTATCGCTTATCTGTGATGTTGCATTTATCATGTCTGGAGCGATTATTATATATATACTAGTAGATGTTGTATATGTTTTACACACGCGGTAGTCCAGCCCCCGCTCTGTCGTTAGTTAAGTAACCTAACGGGTTTTGACGGGGCCCAGTGGCGAATGCGGATGGCATATACGTACATCATATTTTCGTTCTTTTTTGGTGTGATTAATTGATGGGACTGCGTTGATTCTGATCAATGCAAGGGAAAAAAACCTATTTGATGTTGTTGGAACAATTTTAAAAAGCTGTTATTACAAGGACGTTTTCTTTTGTTTTGCACAGCGGTATTCGGTTATGAATATCCAGCACCTCATTCGACGAGTCAAGTGCCGAGATCCCTTCACCGGGAGTGACCTCTTGGGCAGAAGTTTGCGTCAGGGTAATAACTTCACTATAGTCGATTACTTTTTTTTCTTTGCATCGTGGTATTCAGTGGGAATACCCTGCACCTCATTCCACAAGGAAAAAGCCGAGATCCCTTCACCGGGAGTGACCTCTTTAGCAAATGTTTTCGCCACTATATATTTGTAAAAAGCTATCCGGTTCTTTCAACGATATCAAGTTCATTACGCTAAAGGTTTTTCGCCAAAAAACATTCATAGACTTCCATCATTTCAGACGGGTAGCACTTAGCATTCATGCTATGTTTGTTGGCCTTCGTCAAGGTATAGTGTATGGTAGCTGTTTGTTACCTTTTTGTTGTATAGATAGATGCGTTGGTTTGGGATAGTCGTACAACCTAGTTGGCCTTAGTCAAGGGCGAGTACGGGTGGGTTCAAATTAACCTGGACAATGACTGGTAGAACTTGACATGTGACTTATAATTTGTTGGCCTTAGTCAAGGTCATAAGAGCATGGGGTAAAAATTACATCGGGGGTTTCAAACATACTGGAAACTTGCCAGATATGCGCATACCTTCTCGAGTGTGATAACTTGTGTGGATTCTATCAGGTTATCATGCGATGATATTTAGATCCCGATACCCACTGATGAGTTGGTTTACTCCTCGGGTGATTTTAGATGATCCCGACTAATTCTTCTTTAGGGTTTGGAGGAAGATTTGAGGATATAGTGGGAGACTTCCTGATTGGATAAAGTGATTAACCATTCTGATCCAGGTTAGAGTGCACGCTGAGTGTTTCTTTTCTCTCTCTTTGGAAGCGACCATGTCCCGACCTTAGACTATAACTCAGTAACCAACTTAACTGAACCTTCTTAAAACACACTGGCTTTTGGATTGTCAAAGTTGCATACTTCATTGCCACTCCTACTTTTACCCTTTGCTTTTTCTTCGGAACATTCCGTATCACTACGAAGATCCACATTTATTGGATATGACCATCGTATAGTTATATACGAACTCGAAGAAACTTGTTTCAGATTCAAGAATGGTTTCCGGTTCAGGAGAAATTGAATAGGACTATTCAGTTGTCTTTTCCTTTTACCTTCTCTCAGATTGTGAGGGCTCCTAGGATAAGGAGAGGGTACACCTATTACGCTTATTGGATAGTCTTATTCCAAATCATAGACAGGTGCCGAAAGGTGGGGAAGGAAGAAAACCAATTAGCCTAAGTGTGGTGTACAGAAGGTAATAAGTAAAAACAAATAAAGAGATTAGAAAGAGGGCATAGTAAATTGCGACTACTATCATTCACGACAAAACCGCGTATATCATCGCCTCTCCTACTTCACCTTTGCATTTCTCCTGAACATTCCGTATCATTACGAAGATCCACATTTATTGGATAAGCCATCGTATAGTTACATACGTACTCGAAGGAACTTGTTCCAGTTCGAGGATGGATTCTGGTTCAGGAGAAATAGAATAAGGATTATTCAGTTGTCTTTTATCTTTACCTTCTTTCAGGTTGCGAGGGCTCCTAGGATTAGGCGAGTACACCTATTACGCTTATTGGATAGTCTTCTTCCAAACCATAGGCTGGTGTCGAACGGTTGGGAAGGAAGAATACCATTTAGCCTAAGGATGGTGTACAGAAAGTAATGAGTAACGATAAATAAAGTTATTTGAAGAGATGGTAAGGAAATATACGGTTACAGTCATGAATATGGATAATGGAAGAGGCATGACTAGGAATACCCGGCTACCCTTTCGAAACATTTTCATTTTTCAGTTTCACTATACATTGTTAATTGAAAACTGATTTCCCAATTAGATCCTTACTCCAGGATATGTATTTACCAGGTTTGATTCTCACATTTGTATGGTTTTACAGATGATGAGTGGGAGTAAATTATTGGGAATTAAGTGATTATATCCTCATTATATCGGAATTCTTTGTAATTGATGATATTTGAGGAAATCACTTGGGGTTTTGCCCGACGGAAAATATTTAGTTTTGAATATCCATTGTTATGCACCAATTTCATATTGATATATCTGTACGTTTATTTTATGAAGTGAGATATAACTTTTGAAATTATGTCCATGACATTTACCTATATCAGTTGATGATTGGGTAAGGAGCATTAAACAGCGGTGTAATTCTTCTTAACCATAGTACAGTTTTTAACCTACGACGCACAGGGTTTGAGTTATTCAACTCAGGAGACTTATACAGAGTATTGTATGTTGTCCAGTATCCATTAGGACAAAAGGGTTGGTGCTCGTACTATATTCTATTTATTTGTGACTTCTATAGTTTTAGACAACTATTTCGCAGAAATACAAGGTCCAAATTTTGAGAAGTTATAGTTATAAGAATAAATTAGAGAACCGTGTGTCGCAAGTATCAGGATTCTTCAAGGTGATCTAAGATGTAGATACTTGTGTATGATATTCAGTTGATAGTAATGGTTTTGAGAACTTGCTTCTCTTTCAGGTTACTCATATCTGGATGCACTCCTAAGTTGAGTAATACTGATCGACCTCTCTCCATTAAGTTGACATGCACTGGCGACAGCTGCGTGATTTGAATCTGGTTCCAATTAAATCAGTGTCTCCGTTTCTATATTGTATATAGAATGGTTCATATCATAACGATGTTAAGGTATATAGAGTTGTCCGGCTTATGCTTAAAACCAGACTCTGGACATACTCAAGGCACGTTTCTGTAATGACAGTTTGTGGGTTATCCCGGGCTATGACAAGGGTTAACTTTCTACCATCTGGAAGATCAATAGTGATATTGTTCTTAACTCGCCACAGTTTTAGCAAAATGGATTTTTTCAGAAAACAGTAGTGAGAGTATGGTAGAACTGGAAGTGATTCCAGAACCACAAACGATTACTGAAAATTTAATAGAACCTAAAGATTCAATCGGGTTTGACATTCCATTAGCCACTCCACAGATATGGTGGGTAACCTCACGCGCCCGATCGGTACTTCGGTATCCTCAAAGACGGTGACAGGGAGGTTCTTGTTTACCCAGACTTGTTATTACTGCTGTTCTAGACTATGAGACCCGGTAGGAGGATGAGTATAGCGTCGTTCTAAACTTGCTTTAGAAGTGCACGTATATATGACTCTGCCAGAGGGTTGTTGTAGTCAGTTGGAGCAGCGGAAGCATAGTGGATAAGTAGCTTGTGTCTATTTATAGACTAAAGCAAGCATAGTGGAGATAGATCATCTATTTTTGATGTGACAGTCATTGTCTTTGACTTCATCAGAATAAGAGATAGATCTGTTATGAAGGTAGTAGGGTGTGATGTCCTGGTATATGGATGACATACACTTTGTAGGAAGTGAAATTCCTTCACTACGATCGGTTATACTGTGGTTGTCACATAGTGGTTTCTCCACGTAGGATATGGATATTATATCAGGCATTCTGGTTACTAGATCTATGGTTTTAGATCTAGATTTGGGTAGTTTCCCAATCTGGGTACTTAGACAGTATTCTAAAGGTGTTTTAGAATGGACGACTCCTGGAATGGTGGTGTACCTGCAGGTGATGGAGTCACCCTCTTTAAAGGTGTCTTACAGACTAAAGGGGAGAGGGATGTGCATGATTGGCATGTCACTTTCTTAGGCAATTGAGTCAATCATGAGATATCAAGTACCACACCAGATGTTGTTTTTGCACTAGCTGCAATTGTTTATATTAATCCAAACCCAGAGAAACGTTTGGAAGCAGTTGATGGACATAAGTGGATGTTCTAGGGATTTAATAATGGCAGCCTCCTTCGGGAGACGGTCATCATTTCAGGCTTCCAAGGTGACCTGGTTGACAGAGTGACTGTCAGAGTTATAGTTTTCCATCTTTTGAGGGGTAGTAGTTTGGACAGGTGGTCCAAGCGGATACTGAGGGAGGCATGGCGCAGGATACTAATTCAATTCAGTGGACGATACAGTCTAAGGAATTTACTGTATTTGGAGTACATTTGTGAACTGGGTCCCATCAGACATCCAGACATATTCTAAGAAAGGTATTGCTCATTTCGGAAGATGGCTTTCTCCGTTAACTTGAGATAAAAAGAGACATAGAAAGAAACATTGGAGCGGATCCACTCACTGAGGCTATTTCTCGAACGCAATAGTTTTACAAACGAGTTTTGTGAAACTGATTAGTAGAGAAGTTGGGTGTTCGGTATCACACGGGCTGTGAGTATGCGACACCGCAATAATTAGTCTTAAGTGCAAGTGGGAGATTGTTGGCTATAGTACCCTCAAGTCAATTATTTGTTCGCAGGCACGTGATTGCAATGATTGAGGGAGGATCTAAACCAGTAAAACAGTCTTACTCAAGATGATAGTATGCTATCTGGTTTGTCTTTATCATCGTGTACATGCTTAAGGTGACATTACAGATCACCATTACATGTTGATAAAGCCCATAGGATTCTTTCTTGACTACCAGCAGTATGATGGCGATCATATACGTGAGAGTTGGGTGGTCTATAAACACATCCTTAAAGTGTCCCTAGTCGTGGGAGTTTCGAGACTGTGTATTGATACTCCAAGAGTAGACTAGTGTATACGGATTGAGAACCCGACGAGGGGTGGTGGCCGGTCTCACAAGCCATTGGTGTCAGTTGGTTCACCTAAGATATATACAGGTGCTCATTGGGTTATGAGTACACCGGACGGACTCTCCGGGAACATGCTAGTTGGTATTATACCTATTGTTAGACAGTAGTTTCCTGGTGACATGTGTACAGGTTAGTTTATTGACCTGAGATCGTCATTTGTCTCATGTGAGTTCCCACTGTGCTTTGATTACTACCCTAGCATGGCTCAAAGGAGTCATGCAAATAGGTTTTAGTTGGGTACAGTCCCGAGCCACATGGAGGCAGTGAGCGGATCGTCAGGGGATTCGTCTCTCCCGGTATTGGGGGTTGATGTCGTGGTGTGCACGGGTGGCCATCACCTGAAATCCTTGGACAAGATAGTCGAGAATTAATGATTCAGATCAGTAGTTTTCTCAGGTGGTGATGGGCTTCATACCGACACTAAATATCAAGTTATTAAGGGTCTGACTTTATCCACCCCCTAGACTCGATATGCGATACTCATAAACGGACGGACCGGACTGTACGGATATTGTCACTGTCAGGCTCAGTAGGGTTTCAGGACGTGTTTGCTCGTCGGCCTCCCTTTCGCTCAATACCTGGGCAGCCGTTACGTACAGCTAGTGCCACTGACGTGCTTGTGGTTAAACCCACTGCTACCGTATCGACAAGTCTTTAGAGTCCCACACAAAGGGGTTTCACTGCTTCGAACGAAATGTTGTAGAGGCCGTATGGTTTTATGGCTGGGTTCGATCATATACGTGCACTTGTGCACGGATCATGATCGGACGGTTAATACTAGTGGGATTTGGTTTAAGCCGGATCCTAGTATTATATTGTTGGATTACTTTCGTCTCGTTGTATTCGTATTCAGTCGGAAAACGGATGCGGGTATGTATATACGGATGAGGGGTATTCTTGTAATTCGTTACAAGATTTCTTTAGTTGATGCCATTTCATTTTGGGATTAAACATTTTGGTTTAATTGTTTAAATGGTGGAAAATGTGAGTGCAAGTCTTGGCATTGAGCATTGATTCATGGTGCATGCACTTGGTGACTCAAGGTATTGGGTCATGTGTTGATTTGTTTTGGCTAAGATATTTGTTGTGGGCATTTTGTGAGATGGCAGATCTTTTTCTAGCCTTAGCTTTTCTTTAGTTGCTCACTCTCACAAAAGGAACACAACACTTCACTCACTTTCTTCACTTGGTCTTTCTTGAGTTCACACTTTCCTCTCATGGGAATCTTCTTCAACTTCCACTCATACCCTCTCATGAGTTGAGAATCTTTGGGTGTATTGAGGCAAAGTATTCACTCACACACTCTACTTCATCTTGGCTACCTAGGTTAGCAAACTAGATACCCGAGTTGCTTCGGTTTTGAGCCGGGAGCCCGTATTACTAATCCTCGACGTGGATCTTCTTCGATGTAGGGAGACCGGAGATCAAACTTGATCGGGGAAGCCGTGAGGAGCTTGGGACAGAGGTTGAAGACCGAAGGACACGGATCAATCGGTATAACCTCTCTAAACTCCTTTTATAGAACTAGTATGGGGTTAATGGTACGATTTGTCGATTAGGGTTCTGTTAGTGCCGGGTTTTAAAAGTTTTTGTTCCACATTTGACCACGGATTGATAGCCGGGGTGCTGCCATAACCCAACAAAGTTTTCGTGCCTTTTCGGACACGTAGAAAAATATTGAGACTATAGCTCCTTTTTGGAAATCCCTTCGGCAATTATCGATGCATGCCAAAATACTCAGGTACTGTCCTTAGACTAGTCCTGCTCAGTTACTAACCATGTAATATATGTCGTAAAAACATGATGCTGGAAATGAAATCAATCTCAATAAATTATATAAAAATGCCACGTGCGTCTGGTGCGCACGGAAATCAAAATCAATACAGGTGCCATGAATGTGCACAGAAATAAAACTGAGTGCAATGGGTAAGCACCAAAAATATCTGTCAAGTGCAACGGGTGTGCAAGACAACCATATCAGGTGCATCTGATATGCACAAAAAATCTCGATTTAGTGCATCTGGTGTGCACAAAATCGCATCAAGTGCGCCAGGTGTGCGCAAGAATCCCAGTCAAGTGCACAAGGTGCACGAAAAAAGTATCGAGTATCAAAATCGAAATCAACGGTATAAGGCATACACCAAATAAAATCAAGTATACCATTGTATATAAATTCATAAGCATGTGCATCTGCGTGCACAAAATCATACCAATACTGAAAACTCATGTAACTATACCGAATGTAACAAGTCAATTCATGTGCACACTGTGCACATGAAATCAAAATCAAGTGCAGTGAATATGCATGAAAATAACAATCAACACAACTAATATACAAAACACGAATCAAGTGCAACTGTGGTGCACATAAGAAATATCAATCATAAAATGAATCGACGAAATACTGAAAATCCAAAACAATGGAAATGTGATATTCGAATCACCAAATTGCAAATAATTAATACTATCATCGTTGTGCCCCTTCTTCAATGTCGAATGGTGTTGGTGCATCCAAAGCTAGCAGAGCAAGTATCTACTTGCCTCCTATTCACAGTCTGGCGCCTTCTGCCCTTAGGTTCTCATATCTCTCTGTAGATTACCAGTTACATAACTCAATTTGACGGCCCAATACGGAGTGATGACGGAAATAGTTCCGCTCTGGTGCATCCTCTGAAGATCTCCTGACCAATTAATATGGTCACTCGTAACATATCTTGTCAATGATGGAAAACTCTGGTCCACTAAATGTGCGTGATACGACCGATCCTGGGTCCAACTCTTCTCGTGTAGTATTCCAGAAGGATTCTGTCGAGGTCTCTCCCAAATCTCGTCCCTGCCGGACCGCCCAGAAATTATCACCCTTTACTTTATCCATTTCTTGTTCCGGGACAACTGCATTCTCTTCATGACTTTTCTCTGGAATTACGGCTGCATTCAACGCCTCTGCATAGGCATCCAGTCTCTGATGTCAACGGAGTGGAACGTCATCTAGTTAAGATCTCGTACGAACCTCTTACTCCGCTTTTCTTCAATGTGGACCAATTCGGAATTATCTCTTCATAGCTGTGTAAACTGTGCTCCAAACGGCTATACTCATATCTAGAGTCTCTTTTTCGAAGCTACGAACTCGGCATCTCAAATATCCTGTAGTAGGTATCTGGCCAATTACATTCTCGGGGACTCGTCCAAGTCATCGGAGTGATGCGCTTACGCTCGTCTTGTCTCAATCAACTCACAACACGCCTGTGTGAGGTCTTCTTCTAGCTGAAGCTAGCCAATCTAGTGATCTCGCATCGGGGTATCCAAATGAACCACATGTCTTAGTCATTCATCCATGGGTGACTAGCGATCTTCTATCATATCCCTAAGTATAAACTTCTGCTGCATTAGCTTCATGATCTAGGGGTGAATCTTATCAATCGCAACAATAGCTGGCTCATCCGTCCGCACTGTAGACAATGCCTCAATCATGTGGAATAGACGGTACATCAACAGTCTTCACATTCTGGCTGGCCTCTAGCAGGGGCCCGATCATCTGGTGTAGATCTCGAACGCTCGTGTCCATAAGAAATCTTAGTAAAATCAATACATCAAAACGCTCGTGTGTCACAGGAATACACCCTGGTCAATCCTCGTCCATGACGAGCTCGCTATGACCGTATCTCTAGCCACAGCTCTCTCTACCGTATAGCCATGGTAACAGAAACCACAATCTAATATCGATGAGGATAGATCATAGGAACAAATAGAATACAGTGCAAAAGAATGTACATCCTAAGGCTTCTTAAGCAGAGTAGCGTATCGTAAGTATGTCGCGGACCATACACACGGTACATCACTCTACTTAAATCACCTACTCCATCAACCAAGGTCAACCTACACGATGAAAGTTCAGGTCTAATACCCTCTCGGCCAAGTCTAAGTTCCGTAAGGTCAAGCCTAGGTTCCGAATATATATATACGCTCTAGACTCTGCATAGTCAAACCTACACTCGAACTAAGGTTAAACCTAACGCTTTGATACCAACTTTGTCACGACTCGGAGAAAGCACGTGACTGGCACTTGAATCATATGAAGTCTATAGGACCCCACCTAATTCAAGTAAGCCAAAAGCCCAAAAATTTAAACCTTTTAGGGAAAATAGTGGAGGTGAAGTTTTGAAACAACGGTATAACGAAAACAAGTTAAACCCACCGTTGCCGGTCCTAAGTTCGGATGAGAAAGGGTGAGGGTTGTGGTAGGCTTGTGACAGCCAACGTAAAACTTTGTCACATTCTATAACATGAACCATAATAAGAATATCGTTGGGGCATCCCCTACTCAGCGACGTGCTACATCGGATCCCGGGTGTAGTGTTAAGTATGTAAGGGCTTCTAGGTCATCGTCCAGAAACGGCGCGCTACATCGGACCCCGGGTGTAGTGACAAATAAGTAAGGGTTTCATAGGATCCGTCTAGCTTCCTGGAACATAGGTTCCCTTACGGGTAGACTAATAGAATTAGTAGAGGTGATGATTAGGAGGAGAGTTGGTATTATGAGTTTGCAAGAAACGAAGTGGGTAGGTGAAAAGAGTAGAGTCATAGAGCCTTGGGGTTATAAGCTTTGGTATACGGATAGAGATAAAAATCATAATGGGGTAGGCATAATCATAGATAGACGGTTGCTTGAGGATATAGTTGAGATTAGGAGAAAAGTTAATAGAATTTTACTGGTTAAGTTTATTCTAGGTGGAGAGATTCTTAATATTATTGTGCTTATGCACCACAGACAGGTCTTGATGACACTAGTAAGCATCTATTCTGGGAGGATTTAGACGAGATGGTGAAAAGTATACTTAGTGGAGAGAAGTTATTTATTGGTGGTGATCTCAATGGACATGTAGGTACTAGTCATAGTGGGTTTGATACTATCCATGGAGATTTTGGTTTTGGACGAAGAAATGAAGTAGATGGCTCGATTCTAGATTTTGTTTTATCTTATGACTTGATCTTAGCAAACACCTGGTTTAGGAAAAGAGAGTCCCACCTTATCACTTTTAGGAGCGGATCAAGTGCTAGTCAAATAGACTTATTTCTAACGAGAAGAATATATAGAGGTTGTTGTATCGACTGTAAGGTAGTGCCATGTGAGAGTGTAACCACTCAACATAGACTTTTAGTTCTACATTTTCGATTTAGAAGAGGACCTAGGAAGATTAGACGTAAGGTAGAGCGTAGAATTAAATGGTGGCGATTGAAAGAAGGTAACCAAAAGGCTTTTATAGATCGTGTAGTCCAAGAAGCGGATTGGCAGTCGAAAGATGATTCAAAAAGAACATGGAACAAAATAGCTAGTTGTATCAAGAGGGTAGCTAGAGATCTACTTGGTGAGTCGAGAGGTGGTGCTCCACCATCTATGGACACAGCATGGTGGAATGAAGAAGTAAAGTCTGCTATTAAAATTAAAATGGATTCTTATAAAGATTTGAAGAAAAGTAGAGATGTGGAGAGATTTGAGAAGTATAAAATGGCTAAAAAGAAAGTTAAAAAAGCTGTTCAGGAAGCTAAATCTAAGGTCTACATGGAGGTGTATGAGAAATTAGACACTAAAGAGGCTGAAAATGTTATATACTGGATTGCTCAGATACGGGAAAGGAAGACCAGACACTTATGTGCGATGAAATGTGTCAAAAATGAAAATCAGAAAGTTTTAGTTTGAGATGAGGATATCAAGGAAAGGTGGAGAGATTATTTTGACAAATTTTTCAATGAGAGCTTTACTAAGAATTTGGACGGACTTGTCATTCAATCTCAAGATATAAACCGTGATTTCATGCGTAAAATAAGACTACCTGAGGTTAAAGAAGCTTTGAACAGAATGAGTTTAAGAAAAGCGGTTGGTCCTGACGGGATTCCTATCGAGGTTTGGAGATATTTAGGAGAAATAGGCGTTAAATGGCTGACAGATATGTTTAATAAGATTTGGCAGACAAAAAAGATGCCAAATGAATAGAGGAAAAGTATCCTTGTACCTATCTATAGGAACAGGGGTGACATTCAAAGTTGCTCAAACTACCGTGAAATAAAACTTATGTGTCACACCATGAAACTTGAGAGAGAGTGATTGAACACAGGCTGAGGAAGGATATTAATATAACAGAGAACCAGTTTGGGTTCATACCTGGACGATCGACCATAGAGGCTATTCATTTTCTTCGTCAACTTGTCGAGTGTTTTCGAGAGAGGAGAAGAGATTTGCATATGATATTTATTGATTTAGAGAAAGCGTACGACAAGGTACCTAGAGAGGTATTATGGGGGACAATGATGAAGAAGGGGGTCCCCGTCAAATATATAGATATAATCAAGGATATGTACGATGGAGTAGTGGCAAATGTTAGAACTTGCGGTGGCCTAACGAGTGATTTTCCGATTACAATTGGTTTACATCAAGGATCTGCATTAAGTCCATTCCTGTTTACCATCGTGATGGATGAGCTTACTAGAACTATCCAAGATGAGGTACCTTGGTGTATGCTATTAGCTGATGATATTGTTCTAGTAAATGAGACGAAAGTAAGGGTTAATGCCAAATTTGAATTATGGAGGCAAACATTGGAATTTCGGGGGTTCAGATTGAGCAGGTCCAAGATAGCATATATGCATTGCAAATTTAGTAAACAGAGAAGTCAAAACTATATTGGTTTAACATTGGAAGGGCAAGAGATATTACCGAGCGATCAGTTTAGATATCTAGGTTCCATCATCCAAAAGGATGGGGAGATCGATAGTGATGTTAATCAAAGGATAAAGCTGGTTGGTTGAAATGGAGGAGTGCAACAGGGATTTTGTATGATCGTAACTTTCCGTTAAAATTGAAAGGGAAGTTTTATCGGAGCGCTATTCGGTCTGTCTTATTATATGGTACAGAATGCCGGGCTCCTAAGAAGCATCATACACAGAAGATGCACGTAGCGGAGATGCGCATACTTCGTTGGATGTGCGGTAACACTAGAAAAGATAAGGTGCAAAATGAGGATATTCGTGCAAAAGTTGGTGTAGCACTTGTGAAGGAGAGGATGCGGGAAAACCGGCCAAGATGGTTTGGTCATGTGCGACGCAGACCTATGGAAGCACCGGTTCGACGAATAGATACTCTCTATATGGGCGATGGCAAAAGGGCAAAAGGGACACCGAAGAAAACATGGATGGAGGTGATACGAAACGATATGGTTTCCAAATGCCTCAATGAAACTATATTGTTCTATATGAGTGAGTGGAGGTGGAGGATTCATGTGCTTGACCCGGCGTGATTCTCATGTTGGTTCATGTAGCCTACCCCATATGCTTGGGATAAAAGGCTCAGTTGTTATTGTTGTTGTTGGTATAACGAAAACAAGTTCTTTCTTTAAAAGATGAGTAATAGTATACGAAAACACAATGTTTATATTAACTTGAAAACATTTTCGTCATTGAAAATTTAGGCAGCACCTCCCTAGTAAAACTTAACCAGAAAATGGTACAAGCAATAATATATAAGGCATCCCTAAGCGGGAGCTAGCTCTTCGCCAATTGGCGGAAACAACCACGCAAGAAATATAAGTATACAACGCTGAAGACGAGGATCAAAACTCAGAAAGAAAGAAAGAAAACTAAACATCATCCGGAAAAAATAGATACAACAATAACATATCCATGAGCGCGACTTTAAGGCTAAACGAATATACAAATAGTGGTTATCTAAGTCTACCAATTATACAAGTTTGGTTGATGGAGCTTTAAACTAGATACAACTGAAATAAATTAAAGTACAATGGTGGTTGAACCCACCTACCGAAGCAATCACTCGGAGGGAAGTGGTGTGCCCGTGAAGCCGCTACGGAACCTGTACAGCAAAACCTACAAGAAGCTATGGCACAACGGGGCTGAGTTGCCAACTCATGAGTAGAAGACATCACCGAGTAGAAATCGCATGTATGACGATCTCGTAGGTCATACAATACAATAAGTATTGACGCAGTAACAGCAAGTAACAGTATGAGTAATCAATATAAGCGGATGTATAAGGTCAAGTACTCGTATCCGTGTCACAGAGTAACTACATTTTATGCATGCTATGCATGAATGCATCATCAATGGGTATTTCCAGCATCGACATACTGAAATCATGATAAACCTGAGTGCCAAACATCGACACTCGAAAACATCATAAAATTCATGTCCATCAGATAATATAATATATCTCGGGCTCCATCAGTCCGGATCGGCCCAAATCATCTGATCACACGACTACAGTAGGTATCCTCTGGATGTCCGCCGCGTCAAATATCACAGGTAGGTAGTGCTCCCCAGCCAGGCTCAACTTCTCTCTATAAGACCTTCTTGCCCAGGGGTACGTTACCAGGTCCATCATGTATTCGCAGATGGCGTCTCTCTCCTCAAATCGGGTATATGTACATACGTGGCTCAGTAACCGAGAAAACTCGTGGTGGATGCCACACATCATATCACGAGAAACCGCATCTTTCTTTAAAAGTTTAGTATATGTTTTCAAATTCACATGCGGTTTTCCCAAATCCAGAAATCTCATGGAAAAACCGAAATCTCAAAATCATGAGTATATATAATGAGATAATGGATATCTGTATCGAGCCCAACTGCAGTATACAATCAGAATGTAGATAAAGAAATGCATGTGGCATCTAAGTACGAAATGCAATGTCAAAACTAGCATATGATATCAGGAATGCTAAACAATGCTACTCAACTACAACTATCAGTAAACAATGTAAGAACGGTTACTACAGTGTACGTGACATGGTAATTACCGATGATGATATGTGTGAGCCGACAAGTAAGTGTACGTGGAACATACGCATCATCGGTAATAGTGCAGGTGTCCTAGCAAACGAGATCATAATAGAAGGTAAAAAGCAAAAGCAACAATAAGGTATATGTAACTATATACGAGCCATACCGTTATCGTATTTTAAAAAGCATGAATTGATGTTTATAGAAAAGTAGGGACTACAGTGTTTTGAGAAAAAGATGTCTTTTTGAAAATCCGTAGCGTCCCTCGTTTTATTCTTTGAAGAAGCCTACGATTCGTCGGTTTTGAAAATAGGTATGATTCGAGCCTAAAATTAACCTATATCTAAGCAACAAAAGACTAAACTAAGAACCTAGTCAAAAGTGATAAGAAAACTATAATATCCCGAGTCGATATATCTAATAGTCGGCGATACAGCCTCATATCATAACGTAAGGTATTAATACATCATACGACATTCTCGAGTCAAGAGTGTGGATCAATTATCGTTTACATCTCGTGCGGTAAAATCCATCATACGGCATCCTCAAAAATCGAGGGTACGTGTCACATATCATATATATCATCAGTCGTACGGTATCATCATCGTACAAATCTATTATCATCAATTCACATATTATGGTATGTATGAATACGTATCGCCCAACGATCCATTATAATTGCAAGTCTATGTTACACACCCTGGTAGTTTGCGGGGAGGCGGAATAGGTAAAAATCAAAATTTTCTTACAAGGTAACATAGACCATGCTTAAGGATCTTTACTAAACCATTGCTAACAAACAAACTAGAGGTTTTATCTACTATGCTAGAAGATTATACCTCATGCTATAAGTCCCTCGTCTCTGTAGGCTCCAAGGGTCGATCCGGATCGTGTCTTCTTCAATGGCCTCCTTGAGTCGAAGATGATCCACCCGAGAGTCTATAGTCCGACCTCCACCTCAAGACCGAGGTAACTAGGGCAACAAGCTTGCCAAACTTGATGGCTTAGGTGATGTAGAGTAAGAAGATGGATTTGTTTGTCTATTGAAACCCTAATTTTCTCAACACATGAGACCTTAAGGGATTTCTAGTGAGGAAGAAGAAGGAGAGCAAAAATGGGAGCTCTCTTGAAGAGAGAGAAGATGTATGAGATCATGATCCATCGAAAAAAGAAAAAAAATCTTTTATCATGATAATTGTGATGGCAACCTTGATTTGACCATTATCATGTCACCATTAATGCTAAGCAAAATATCTAGTGCTTAAAAATAATATCTAAGTCAACCATGGTCAACATGGTCAAATGGTCAAATCAATTAGACATGACACAATTATCATTAAAAAGATTAGTAATCATTTTCCTCCACTCATAATGGTTTTAATCAAGTCAATGGTCAAAACCCTAATGAGGCATCTCCTTATTTTCTCCTCAAATCCGTGCATACACACCTGTATCCGTATTCCGAAGAATACGAATAGTAAGAGACAACAACTGATCCATCTATATATAATACTAGGATCTGGCTTAAACTAAAGCTTACTAGCATTATCCGCCCGAACATTATACGCGCAAAAGTGCACGTAAGTGATCGTAGCCCTACCGTAAAACCATACGGCCTCAGCACCTTTTGCCCAGTGCAGGAAAACTCTCTGTATGGGACTCTAAAGACTCAACACTACGCTGAAAGTGGGTTTAACCATACACCGCAAGCGGTAGTAGCTGTACATAACGGTCCCCAGGTAGATGTCGATAAGAAGGCCGGTGAGGAAAACCCATCCGAACTCCTACTGAGCCTGTGTTGGATATAGTGCCCTCAAACTCAATTATTGGACCGCAGGCACGTAATTGCAATGATTGAGGGAGGACCTATGCCAGTAGGACAGTCTTACTCAAGAAGATATTATGCTATCTGGTTTATCTTTATCATCGTGTACAGCTTTAGGTGACCTTACAGATCACTATTACACATTGATAGAGCCCTTAGGATTCTTGCTTGACTACCAGCAGTATGATGGCGATCATATACGTGAGAGTTGGGTAGTCTATAAGCACATCCTTAAAGTGGTCCCTAGTCGTGGGAGTTTCGAGACTGTGCATCGACCCTCCATTAGTAGACTATTGTATACAGTCGAGACCCCGACGAGGGGCGGTGGCCGGTCTTACAAGCCATTGGTGTCAGTTGGATCACCTAAGATGTATACAAGTGCTCATTAGGTTATGAGTACACCGGACAGGACTCGCCCGGAACATGCTAGTTGGTATTATACCTGACCTCAGATAGCAGTTTCCTGGTGACATGTTTACAGGTTAGTTCATCGACCTGAGATCGTCATTTGTCTCGTGTGAGTTCCCACTGTGCTTTGATTACTACCCTACCACGGCTCAAAGAAGTCGTGCAAATAGGTTTTGGTTGGGTACAGTCCCGAGCCACATGGAGGAAGTGAGCGGATCAGCAGGGGTTTCGTCTCTCCCGGTATTGGGGGTGAGATCGCGCTGTGTCTAGGAGAGCCATTACACGAAGTCCTTAGCCAAGGCACGAGATTTACTGTTAGGTATTCCAGTAGTATCTCAGGGTGTTCTGGGCTATACTCCGACATGACTTGTACCGCTTTTGGGGGTCTGACTTTTACCAACCCCCTAGGCCCGACATGCGATACTCATATACGAACAGACCGGACTGTACGGATATTTTCACTAACAGGCTCAGTAGGGTGTCAGGATGAGTTCGCTCATCGACCTCGTTTTTGGTCAATACCTGGTAGCCTATTATGTACAGCTAGTACCACTGACGTGCTAGTGGTTAAATCCACAGCCAAAGTATTGACGAGTCTTTAGAGTCCCCCACAGACAGTTTCTCAAGTTTCGGGCGAAACGTTGTAGAGGCCGTATGGTATTATGGCAGGGTTTGATCATATATGTGCAGTCGTGTACGGATCATGATCGGGCGGATCATACTAGTGGGCTTTGGTTTAAGCTGGATCCTAGTATTAGATTTGTTGGATTACTTTAGTTTCATCAAATTTGCATTCATTCGGAATGCGGATGCAGGTATGTATATGCAGATGAGGGGTATCCTTGTCATCCGTCACGAGTTTACTTTGGTAGATGCCATTCTCTTTTTATTGTGGTAAACATTTAGATGAATGTTTACAAATGGAAATAATGAGCTCAAAGTCATGATTAGGAGCATTAATTGTGATACATGCACAAGTGATGACTCATGGTCTCTTTATTTGTGCATATGTCACATTATTGCTTGATTTATGTGTTGAAATGATAAGAGGAGAGAGAGAGGGCAGCCATATGGTTTTGGGGTTAGCTCTTGTATTATGATTCTAGCTCGCTTTCATTTTATCATTACAACATAAAAGAAAAAGAAAGCTCTTCTTCTTCCTCTTTCTTCTTGAGCTCACTATCTCCATTAATGACATCCACTTAAACCTCCATCTATACACTCTCATGCGTTGAGAATCAATGGATGCTTGAGACAAACTGATCACACACATTCTGTACTTCACCTTGGACATGTCGGCTAGCAAACTTCGTATCTGAGTTGCTTCGGATGAAGCGGGAACTTGTAAAAGGACTCATTGATGTGGTGCCCTTCCGGCGAGGAGACCGGAGATCGGAGATGCCGCGAGGAGCTTGGGATGGTGGCCAAAGACTGAAGGACACGGATCGATCGGTATAGCCACTCTGACTACTTAGTAGTTAGCTATTTTAGCGTTAATGGTTTGATCCGGGTGAAAGACTACGATAGCACCGATTTCCTAAAATGTTTTTGTTTCCGCATTTGGCCTCGGATTGACGGCTGGGACGCTACCGTAGACTTACATGGTATCAGAGCCACGCTATTAACCGTTACTAGCTTGTTTTAACGTGTTTAAAACATCGATCGATCGAAATTTTCGAATCGTATTTTCATTTCAGTGAGCTTGCTGTTGAATTTCAAAGTTGTTCAAAAATTATTTTAGGCATCTTAAAAATACATGCGGGTATAACTAAGGCTACAGAAAACGTTTGGAGACCTAAGTCCAAAATCCCACTGCGGAACCGCCGCGAAATATCGCATTTGGCGGCCCTTCCGCGGCCCTTTTTGAGCTAAAATGCCCCAAATTTTTTCTGAGAGGTTAGTTCATGGAAATATGATTTTTGTGATATATAGTTTTGGCCCAGATTATTTTGAGTGCTGGAATTGTACTTGGGGCCCACTTCGGGAAATTTTATCGATCAAAATTTTTAAATAAGTTAGTTCACAGTGCTTATATTATATCTGCGACCGTGAATGTCATTCGAGCGGTAAATCTTGTCTAATTGCTATAGCTCTTTTAGACATGTTTGCGAACGTGACATTCACGTTGATGTTCTGTGTTGTGCTGTGATATTGCGGATTTGTCGTGGTGGATAGCTTGATGCAATATTAGTACAGTTTAGTATTATTTGTACATTTGATATTGCGGGGCGAGCGTCCGACATGTGGACTGCCGTCACTGCCTGTTTGTATATTATTCTTTTGGGGCACGACCGGGTTGAGGTCGATGTCACCGTTGTACATATTTTATTTTCTGTACTAGGATTACCCCACGGTGGGATGCACGGATAGCCGGGGTTCTAGAGGGCAACGGGCCCGCCTCTCATGGCTTTGAGATGGAGGGGGCTTCACTCTTGAATTGGCGGGCTATTCTCCGCACTGATAGGGGGTATAGGTTGACCCAAGAAAGGATGCTCAGGTTACCGGATTCCATGAAGTACTGGGTGGTCCATTCACTTTGCTGAAGGGGCTGCCTCGCTTCAGGTTTTGGCGGGTAACTTGCCGCACCCGTAGGGGTCTAGGTTTTCATTGCACAGGCTATCCACACGACCAAAGGAACGTCGGGTTTTACTTGCGGCTCAAAGGAAACCCGGGGTTTCCAGATTATCTGTATTGTTCTGTGATGCTTATTACTTTTCTGTGATGTTACATTTATCACGCCTGGAGCGATTATTATATATTGCTATATATATACTAGTAGATGTTGAATATGTTTTACACCCGCGCTAGTCCAATCCCCGCTCTGTCGTTAGTTAAGTAACCTAACGGGTGATGACGGGACCCAGCGGCGAATGCGGATGGCATATACGTACATCATATTTTTTCGTTCTTTTGTGGTGTGATTAATTGATAGGACTGCATTGATTTGGATCAATGCCAGAAAAATAAACCTATTCGATGTTGTTAGAACAATTTTCAAAAAGCTGTTATTGTAAGGACGTTCTCTTTTGTTTAGCACAGTAGTATTCGGTTATGAATATCCAGCACCTCATTCTACGAGGCAAGGGCCGAGATCCCTTCATCGGGAGTGACCCTTTGGACAGAAGTTTGCGTTAGGGTAATAACTTCACTATAGTCGATTACTTTTTGCTTTGCATCGTGGTATTCAGTTGGAATATCTTGCACCTCATTTTACTGGGAAAGAGCCGAGATCCCTTCACCGGGAGTGACCTCTTTAGCAAAGGTTTTCGCTACTATATATTTATAAAACCACTTGGATCCCTTCAACGATATCAAGTTCATTACGTTAAAGGTTTTTCGCCAAAAGCTAGCCGTAGCCCTCCGTTATTTCGGATAAGTAGCGCATTGTATTCGTGCGGTGTTTGTTGGCCAAAGTCAAGGCATCGTATACGGTAGCTGTGTGTTGCTTGTCCATTGCATGGATATGCATTGGTTTAGGACAGTCGTACCACTTTGTTGGCCAAAGTTAAGGGTGTGTGCGGGTGGGTCTAAATCAATCAGGACAATGACGGGTAGAACTTAACTCGCGGGTTATGATTTGTTGGCTAAAGTCAAGGTCATAAACCGCCTGGGGTAAAAATCACATCGGGAGTTTCTAAAGAAACTGAAACTTGCCAGATATGAGCATACCTTCTGGAGTGTGATAACGTGAATGGATTCCATCACGTTATCATGCGATGATAGTTGGATCCCGATTCCCACTGATGAGTTGGTTTACTCCTCGGGTGATCCCGACTAATTCTTCTTACAGGTTTGGAGGAGAATTTGAGGTTACAGTGGGAGGTTTCCTGATTAGATAAATTGATAACCATTCTGATCTAGGTTAGAGTGCACGCAGAGTGTTTCTTTTCTCTCTCTCTTTGGCAGCGACCATGGCTCGACCCTAGACTGTAACTCAGTGACCAAGTTAACCTAACCTTCTTAAAACACTGGCTTTTGGATTGTCTGAGTTGCATAGATCATTACCACTCTTACTTTTACCCTTTTTCTCTGGAACATTTCGTATCACTACGAACATCCACTTCCATTGGATAAAACTATCGTATGGTTATATACGAACTCGAAGGAACTTGTTCCAGATTCGAGGATGGTTTCCGGTTCTGGAGAAAATGAATAGGACTATTCAGTTGTCTGTTCCTTTTACCTTCTTTCAGGTTGCGAGTGCTCCTTGGATTAGGACGGTACACCTATTACGCTAATTGGGTAGTCTTCTTCCAAACTATAGGCAGGTGCCGAACGGTGGGGAGTGAAGAAAACCAATTAGCCTAACGATGATGTACAGAAGGTAATAAGTTAAGACAAATAAAGGGATTAGAAAGAGAGCAAAGTAAACTGCGACTGCTATTCACGACCAAACCAAGTATTTCATCGCCACTCCTACTTCACCTTTGTATTTCTCCAGGACACCCCGTATCACTACGAAGATCCACAGTTATTTGGATAAATCCACCGTATGGTTATATACGAACTTGAAGAAACTTGTTCCAGTTCGGGAATGGATTCTGGTTCAGGAGAAATAGGAATAAGGTTTATTCAGATGTCTTTTATCTTTACCTTCTCTCGCGTTGCGAGTGCTCCTAGGATTGGGGAGTACACCCATTATGCTTATTGGATAGTCTTCTTCCAAACCATAGGCTGGTGACAAACGGTAGGGAAGGAAGAAAACCATTTGGCCTAAAGGTGGTGTATAGAAGGTAATGACTAAAGACATATAAAGGGATTTGGAGAGATGGCAAAGAAATATACGGTTATATCATGAATATGGATAATGGAAGAGGCATTACTAGGAATACCACGATACCCTTTCGAAACATTTTCATGTTTTAGTCTCACTGTGTATTGTTAAAAGAAAACTGATTTCCCAATTAGCCCTTACTCCAGGGTATGTATTTACCAGGTTGATTCTCACATCTGTATGGTTTTACAGATGTTGAGTGGGAGTAAATTATTGGGAATTAGGTGATCATCTTCATTATATCGGGATTCGTTGTAATTGGTGATATTTGAGGAAATCACCTGGGTTTTTGCCGGATGGCAAATATTTGGTTTTGAATATCCGTTGTTATGCACCAATTTCAAACTGATATATCTGTACGTTTATTTTTATAAAGTAAGATATAATTTTTTGAAATTATGTCCATGACATTTACCTATATCAGTTGATGGTTAGGTAAGGAGAATTCAACGGCGGTGTAATTCTTCATAACCATAGTACAGTTTTCAACCTACAACGCACAGGGTTTGAGTTATTCAACTCAGCGGACTTATACAAAGTAATGTATGTTGTCCAGTGTCTATTAGGACAGAGGGGTTGGTTCTCGTACTATATTTTGTTTACTTGTGACTTCTCTAGTTTTTAGACAAGTGTTTCGTAGAAACACAAGGTCCAAATTTTGAGAAGTTATAGGTATAAGAATAAAGTAGAGAACCAGGTGTTGCAAGTATCAGGATTCTTCAAGGTGATCGAAGATATAGATACTTGTATCCGGTATTCAGTTGATAGTAATGGTTTTTGAGAAACTTGTTTCTCTTTCAGGTTACTCATGTTTTGGATGCACTCCTAAGTTGAGTAATGCTGATCGGCCTCTCTCTATTTAGTTGACATGCACTGGAGACAGCTGCATGATTTGAATCGGGTTCCAATTAAATCAGTGCCTCTGTTTCTATATTAGATATAGAATGGCTCATATCTTAACGATGTTAAGGTATATGGAGTTGTCTGGATTATGCTTAAAACCAGACTCTGGATAACTCAAGGCACGTTTCTGTAATGGCTGTTTGTGGGTTGACCCGAGCTATGACGAGAGTTGACTTTCTACCATCTGGAAGATCAATAGTGATATTGTTCTAGACTCGCCACAGTTTTGATAAAAATGGATTTTTCAGAAAACAATAGTGGGAGTATGGTAGAACTGGAAGTGATTCCAGAACTACAGACGTTTACTGAAAATTTAATAGGGACCTAAGGATTCAATCAGGATTGACATTTCATTAACCACCCCGCAGATATGGTGGGTAACCTCAGGCACCCTAGAGGTACTCCGATAGCCTCAAAGACGGTGACAGGGAGGTTCTTGTTTATCCAGACTTGACACTACTGTTGTTTCAGGCTATGAAACCCAGTAGGAGGATGAGTATAACGTCGTTCTAAACTAGCTTTAGAAGTGCACGTATATATGACTCTGCCAGAGGGTTTTCGTAGTCAGTGGGAGCAGCGGAAGCATAATAGACAAGTAGCTTATGTCTATGGACTAAAGCAGATATAGCGGAGATAGATCATCTATTTTTAATGTGACAGTCATGGACTTTGACTTCATCAGAATAGGAGATGGATCTGTTAAGAAGGTAGTAGTGTGTGATGTCCTAGTATTTGGATGACATACACAGAGTAGGAAGTGAAATTCCTATACTACGATCGGTTATATTTGGTTGTCACACAGTGGTTTCTCCACATAGGATATAGATATAATATCAGACATTCTGGTTACTAGATCTATGGTTTTAGATCTAGATTTGGGTAGTTTCCAAATCTGGGTACTTAGACAGCATTCTATAGGTATTTTAGAATGGATGACTCCTGGCACGGTAGTATACCTACAGGTGATGGAGTCACCCTCTCTAAAGGTGTCTAACAGACTAAAGGGGAGATGGATGTGCATGATTGACATATCACTTGCTTAGGCAATTGAGTCAATCACGAGATGTCAAGTACCACACCAGATATTGTTTTTGCACTAGATGCAATAAGTTGATATTGATCCAATCCTGGATAAACATTCGGAAGCAGTTTTAGAACATAAGTGGATATTCTAGGGATATGATAACGACAGCCTCTTTCGGGAGACGGTTATCATTCCAGGCTTCCAAGGTGACCTGGATGACAGAGTGACTGTCGGAGTTATAGTTTTCCCTCTGACGAGGGGCAGTTGTTTGGACAGGAGGTCCAAGAGGATACTGAGGGAGGCATGGCGCATGATACTGATTAAGTTCAGTTGACGATACAGTCTAAGAAGTTTGGATTTGGAGTTCATGTATGAACTAGGTCCCATCAGATATCCAGACATATTCTAAGACAGGTATTGCTCATTTCGGGAGATGGCTTTCTCCGCGAACTTGAGATAAAGAGAGACATAGAAAGAAACATCAGGGCGGATCCACTTACTGAGGCTATTCCTCAAACGCAATAGTTTCGCAAACGGGCTTTGTGAGACTGATCAGTAGAGGGGTTGGGTGTTCGGTATCACACGGGCTGTGAGTATGTGACATCGCAATAATTAGCCTTGAGTGCAAGTGGGAGATTGTTGGATATAGTGCCCTCAAAGTCAATTATTGGATCGCAGGCACGTGATTGCAATGATTGAGGGAGGACCTATGCCGGTAGGACAGTCTTGCTCAAGATGATAGTATGCTATTGGTTTATCTTTATCATCGTGTACAGCTTTAGGTGACCTTACAGATCACTATTACACATTGATAGAGCCCTTAGGATTCTTGCTTGACTACCAGCAGTATGATGGCGATCATATACGCGAGAGTTGGGTAGTCTATAAGCACATCCTTAAAGTGGTCCCTAGTCGTGAGAGTTTCGAGACTGGGTATCGACACTCCATTTGTAGACTAGTGTATACAGTCGAGACCCCGACGAGGGGCGGTGTCCGGTCTCACAAGCCATTGGTGTCAGTTGGATCACCTAAGATGTATACAGGTGCTCATTGGGTTATGAGTACACCAGACAGGACTCGCCGGGAACATGCTAGTTGTTATTATACCTGACGTCAGATAGCAGTTCCCTGGTGACATGTGTATAGGTTAGTTCATCGACCTAAGATCGTCATTTGTCTCGTGTGAGTTTCCACTGTGCTTTGATTACTATCCTACCACGGCTCAAAAGAGTCGTGCAAACAGGTTTTAGTTGGGTACAGTCCCAAGCCACATGGAGGCAGTGAGCGGATCGACAGGGGTTTCGTCTCTCCCGGTATTGGGGGTGAGATTGCGTTGTGTCTAGGAGAGCCATTACACGAAGTCCTTGGCCAAGGCACGAGATATACTGGTAGGTATTCCAGTAGTATCTCAAGGTGTTCTGGACTATACTCCGACATGACTTGTACCACTTTTGGGGGTCTGACTTTTACAAACCCCCTAGGCCCGACATGCGATACTCATAGACGAATGGACCGGACTGTATGGATATTGTCACTGACAGGCTCTATAGGGTGTCAGGATGAGTTCGCTCATCGACCTCCCTTTTGGTCAATACCTGGTAGCCCGTTACGTACAGCTAGTACCACTGACGTGCTGGTGGTTAAATCCATAGCCAAAATATTGATGAGTCTTTAGAGTCCCCCACAGACAGTTTCTCAAGTTTCGGGCGAAACGTTGTAGAGGCCGTATGGTATTATGGCAGGGTTCGATCATATGCGTGCAGTCGTGCATGGATCATGATCGGACGGATCATACTAGTGGGCTTTGGTTTAAGCCGGATCCTAATATTAGATTTGTTGGATTACTTTAGTCTCATCGCATTTGCATTCAGTCGGAATGCGGATGCAGGTATGTATATAAAGATGAGGGGTATTCTTGTCATCTGTCACGAGTTTACTTTGGTAGATCCCATTCTCTTTTTATTGTGGTAAACATTTAGATAAATGTTTACAAATGGAAATAACGAGCTCAAAGTCATGATTAGGAGCATTAATTGTGACACATGCAAAAGTGATGACTCATGGTCTCTTTATTTGTGCAAATGTCACATTATTGCTTGATTTATGTGTTGAAATGATAAGAGGAGAGAGAGAGGGCAGCCATATGGTTTGGGGGTTAGCTCTTGTATTATTATTGTTGGCTATAGTGCTCTCAAGGCAATTATCATAGTCGCGGACATGTGATTATGATGATTGAGTGAGGACCTATACCGATAAAACAGTCTTACTCAAGATGATAGTATGCTATCTGGTTTGTCTTTATCATCATGTACATGTTGATAGAGCCCATAGGATTCTTGCTTGATTGCCAGCATTATGATGGCGTTCATATATGTGGGAGCCGGGGTCTATAAGCACATCCTTAAATGTCCCTATTTGTAGGAGTATCGAGACCGGGCATCGATACTCTAGTGTAGACTAGTGTATACTGATCGAGACCCCGACGAAGGGCGGTGGCCAGGTCTCACAAGCCATTGGTGTTAGTTTGTTCACTTAAGATAGTATACAGGTGCTCATTGGGTTATGAGTACACTGGACGGACTCGCCGGGAACCTGCTAGTTGGTATTATACCTATTGTCAGATAGCAGTTCCCAGGTGACATGTGTACAAGTTAGTCTGTCGACCTGAGATCGTCATTTGTCTCATGTGAGTTCCCGTTGTGCTTTGATTACTACCCTACCATGGCTCAAAGGAGTCGTGCAAATAGGTTTTAGTTGGGTACAGTCCCGAGCCACATGGAGGCAGTGATCGGATCGTTGGGGATTTGTCTCTCCCGGTATTGGGGGTTGATGTCGCGTTATGTACGGATGGCCATCACCAAAAATCCGTGGCCACGGTGGACAAGAATTATCGATTCAGGATCGATAGTTTCTCAGGTGGTGATGGGGTTCCATACCGACACTAAATATCGCGTTGTTGGGGGTCTGACTTTATCCACCCCTTAGACTCGATATGCGATACTATTGGACGAATAGACCGGACTGTGCGGATATTGTCACTGTTAGGCTCAGTAGGGGTTCTGCATGAGTTTGCTCGTCGGCCTCCGTTTCGCTCAATACCTGGGTAGCCGTTACGTACATCTAATGCAGCTGACGTGCTTGTGGTTAAACCCACTGCCAGCGTATTGACGAGTCTTTAGAGTCCCACACAGAGGGTTTTCACGGTTCAGGCGATTTGGTGTGGATCACGTATGTTGGTACATACAGGTGTCCGATTAAATATGTGCACATACTGCACAAACTTTAATCGGACGGTTGATAATACTAGCGGCATAGGATTAAGCCAGATTATTAAATCAGGTTTTGATTTAATAATTTACATATGTATTTATATATATGTATTCTAGTACTATTGTTCGTTATTTATTTTCTCTCTTGGCTATTCGTATTTTTGTACGAATACGCGTATATGTATTTCGATACATGTACCGGGAAGTATTCCGTATTTTCTACGGAATAGCTTCTAGAAGGTGCCACCTCATTTGTATGAATTTCTATTTATGGAAATTCATTTGTTTAACAAATGAGGTGGAGGGTGTGAGGTGGCACAAGCATGGGTTTGTGCATGTTCATGGCATGGAACAAAGTATGGTTGCTATTATTTTATTGTAAAAAGGAAAATGAGATTTTTTTATGGGTGTTCAGTTGATAAAACTGCACATTTGTTATTACATTTTTCCTACTATTTCCATATTTAAAAAGGTCTTAATTATAATATATCATACATATGAAGGTTTATTTGTAAAAATACTATTTTCCATGTGTTGATATATTATAATTAGCATTTGGTATGAAAATGTATGCAAATAATATCATTGACCAAATCTTAACTCTACTAAATATTATTTGAGTTGTTGTGCAGAATTTGCAGATCTAAAATTAAGGAAATCAAGTTGTTAAAGTAAATCTGCCTAATTAAGAAACCAAAACTTAGAAATCAAGTCTGGCAGCAATTACGAGAAGATTTCCAAGTTCCAAAGGTTCCAAGGATTGCCAAATGTCACACAAAGGACACCACAGAAAATTGATCAAAGGCCAAGATCAAATTGCCGCGGATCCGCGGCCATACCTCCCCTTGGGCCGCAGATCCGCGGCAATGTAAGGGAGTTAGGGGCTGCGCTTTTCTGGGGAAAATCTTTGCTGTTATTTTCCTAATTTGGAAGCAAGGGTTCTGGTTTTGGGACTATAAATAAAGACTGAGAGCCTCTTGGAAAAATTATCAAGTCAACGAGATCACGAAATCCAAAACGGCTCACGCATCCAGGCTGATCATTAACTGTTCGTCTACCTCCTTAGAAGAGATCGAGAAGCAACTAGAAATTGTAATCATTTTCTAAGGATTCAAGTGTAATGAATATTGTTGATTAATAAAGGTAGCTTTCTTTTTCTTTTTCTATTTCTTCGTAGTTTAATTATGCAATTTCTTTCATCTCTTTTTCTCCCAACATGCGCGAGTAAATCTCCGCTTGTTAGGGTTCGTAGGATTAGGGTAGGCTAATGGATGATGAAAATACCTAAACTCTTTTTAAGTCCTATAAAGTTTATAAACTTTATCAAAAGAATCATTAACATTCTAATTGGGCACGCTACCAATTTATTGTTAGTCTCGACCGCGATTAGAGATTAGATTAATGATTGTTTTGGTAAAGGCTAGATATGAATGGAGTTCCGTGTCGAGATAAGGGTTAAGAGTGGGATTCCTTTTCCCTCTAGAAACCCTAATCTACACGCATCACCGTCGTTCTAGTTTTAAATCTATTAAAGGATAAAGAGGGTAACTTTTAATTAATCGTTCATAACTACTAAATCCTAACGAACCCTACATACCCTTTTAATTAATCGTTCATAACTACTAAATCCTAACGAACCCTACAAGCCCCCTTATTATATTAACTACATCCCTAAAATAATCTAGATCTATATTTTTGCATTAGTGCTTAACGTAGATCTAGAAACCATTCAAAAAATTCTTTATTCCTCCTCTCTTTTTCAACACGTCTAAAGTAAGAGTAAAAGATTCAACGTTTCCCTGAGGACGACCCGTACTCATCTCGGTCTAGCTACGCGCGACACCGTTATTGATTGTGGTTATTCTACAAACATAAATTTCCAAATCAAGCAAATGACGCCGTTGCCGGGGATACGTGCGTAATTTTTTTTATTTTTACTATTTGTGTTGAATTCTTATACGATCCATATCATAATTAAAACAAAACTGCAAATTGCATATTTAACGATTTGTGCGTGAATTTTTGCAAGGAGATCTGGAGTCACAGACTTGAGGAAACAGGAGACAGAGACATTCTTAGAGATCCAGAGGAGCACAAAAGGGAACAGAGAAAATTTCATTAACAGATCTTTCCTTCTTGCGGCGGATCCGTGGCAAAGGAGGCATATCCGCGGCGGAAGCGCGGCGGGCTAGGAGATCTAGGGTTCTAAACTTCTCTGGTATCTTTCTCAACTCTTCCTCTCTCCTCTCAAATCCAATAAAATCTATTTTCTGCAGAATTCTTTGCAAAATAGCGCCGCTCAAAAATCTTTTTGCAAAAGTTTTGTGATTGGTTTTGTTTTGCATATTTTAATATGGACTTTAAGGGGCAAAGACCAAATCAAGATTAGGTGGGGATTTCATCACCCTTCCTAAGCCCCACAAATCACAAACCGAGCATCTGCATCAACCCTACATTAATTTAAAAAATATCTAGACCAGACTCTAAGGACTGTCGCGCTCATTAAGGACAGAGGAAGGTCGTGGGTAATCTATCGCTTATCCGCATTACTTTTGTGGTGTCTAGGCAAGTGTGTCAAAGGCAAGTGGTTACTTAATTAGGACCACTACTTTCGTAGTGGGGAGCCTCCCACTTACCTAGCACTTATCTGGCTACAAGAGTAGTAAAGAGGCGGTAGAGGATTGATCCTGCGGCTTGTCGTTTAGAAGTCTAGGAGCGGTCTAGAGACTGGACCTAGGTAACCTTAGTTCTAGGGTTGTCTGTGCATTGTAGAGTGATTTGTCTTGAGTCCCACTTTTTTCAAAACAGACCAATTTTAAATCACACACACACTGCCACTTGCACTAAACCCGATTAGTGCATGCTCGGCTGGACACGGGATCCTAGTGCCCGTCTTGTCCACGTTCCTGCTATCGACTCCGAAGTCGGTACTTCTTCATCCTTTTTTCCCCCACCACACACCACGACCGAGATGGACGGCACTCCATCAGAATATAACATCACGCTGCCACCGCCCGTAGGTGCGCAGAATCTACCGCGCATCTCTCTCCAAGAGAGATGCTATCCTATCCGTGGTCCTCTTCCCACTTGTCTATCTCTTCTACCAGCTAACGGGGATAATTTCGAAATTAAACTCCACTACATCAATCTGCTGCCCAAATTTCATGGGCTTGAGTCGGAAGACGCGTACGTTTTCATCACCAAATTCGAAAACGTATGCACAATGATGGGTACTTCACAATTGACTTTGGATGCTATGCGCTTACGTCTTCTCCCATTCACACTGTGCGACTTGGCAGAAAAATGGCTTTATAATACTGCCGCACACTCTATCACTAATTGGGATGAATTCGTAATTGCATTTCTTAAGAAGTTTTACCCAAACCATAAGACTGCCCGTGTTAGAAGCGAGATCAACCAGTTCACCCTGCTTCCCAATGAACCATTTTGGAAGTGCTTTGAACGTTACAAGGATCTGCTTGTCCAATGTCCTTATCATGGAATCAATAGATGGGATTTATGCCGAATTATATATGAGGGCATTAATCCAGCGACAAAGCAGATGCTTGAAACAATGTGTCAATGCAATTTTATGTTTAAAGATGACAGTGAAGCTTAGAAGTATCTGGAAGACCTCGCTGAAAACATATTGCAGTGGGAAAGCGTAAGACCACCTTCATCTAAGGGAGGTGTTCACCAGCTCGATGTTTCCATCGCAGTGAAAGCCGAAATGGCAGCGATGCAGAAGAAACTCGACGCTATTGAGAACAGATTCTCATCAGTCTCCCTAAATCAGGTTACGCTTCCCAAAACCATCTGTGGTTGCTGTTCAGATCCTTCACACTTAACAGAAGAATGTCCTATGAATGCACCGTTTCAAGGTCACGAGCAAACTAATGCTGCTTTTCAGCAGCGACCTAGAAACGATCCTTATTCTTCCACGTACAATCAAGGATGGAGGAATCATCCTAACTTTGCTTGGAACCAAAACCAACAAAGCAATTATCAAAGACCTCATCCATAGCAACCACAAACACAAAATCAGCTCCCCTTTCAGTCACAAAATTTTCAAAATCCGGCCAACACTTCTATACCACAAGTGGCCGGTACTGATAACTCTTCACTCGCACAAACTTTGGATTTGTTCATGAAACATTCCATGCAATTGTCGGCTGAGATGAAGTCTTCTATTGATACCATAAAGAAAGACTCCGCCTCCCATGGTGAGAATATTAAATCAATAGAAAACCAACTTGCACAGTTAAACGCCGCAATGAGTGCGAGAGAGAAAGGGAAACTCCAATCTCAACCCCTACCGAATCCTGGCCATTCACAAAATCATAATGTGAATGCCATTACTATGTTGAGATCGAGGAGAGTGCTGAATAACCGAGTGGGTGAGCAATTTGATGTTAGTGACACCAATGATACCCCAGCTTCTTCTTCTTCTTCCCCTAATTCGTCTAGTCTCCCACCTTCATCCGAGCCTATTCTCCGTTTTCCCCAAGGCTCGAACATTTCGCCAAATCTATCTAAGTCGATTCCCACTCCAATTTTGGGATTGAATCCGCCCCCACAGTCTTCTCTACAAACGTTGGACCCAAAACTTATTGATCAAGCTCCATTTCCAAACAAATTAAGGGCCAACAGACCTAACCCGCAAATGGAGAAGATTGTGGAAATGTTTAAGCAAGTTAGCGTGAATATTCCTCTCCTAGATGCTATTCAACAAGTCCCATCTTATGCAAGAATCCTTAAAGACTTGTGCACTAGGAAGAGAAAAACTCAAGTGCCTAAGATGGTTTTCATGACGAGTAATGTTAGCACAGCTTTTACCCAACAAATACCAAAAAAACGTAAGGACCCCGGCTGTCCTACAATCTCTATTTCTATTGGGGGTAAAAATATTAATCGTGCTTTACTCAATCTTGGCGCTAGCGTTAACTTTCTTCCTTATTCAGTATACGAGCAGTTAGGAATTGGAAAGTTAAAACCCGCCCATTGTACTCTCCAGATGGCTGACCGATCTATCACCAAACCTTAGGGTGAACTAGAGAATGTGTTAATTAAAGTCGGGGAATTCATATTTCCCGTGGACTTTATTGTTTTAGATACACAACCTGTAGCAAACCCACGCAATCAAATCCCGGTGATACTTGGTCGACCCTTCCTAGCAACTTCTAACGCTGTAATTAATTGTCGTAACGGTTCCATGAACTTATCCTTCGGGAAAATGATAATTGAGCTTAATATTTACAAGCTAGGAAGTCAGCTAGAACCTTCTTCTCATTTGCTGGATGTTTGTTCCATCCACGAGATAGCTCCCGAAAGCTGCATGGATGAGCAACTTTGCTTTGATGATCTCGACAACACTAATGAGACATCGTTTGATCTTGCACCACTTCATAGTGAGGATATGTTCAATGAGTCCGTCCTTGAATTTGAACCCGTTGACTCGTTGCAAAAGTCAGTAGCACTTTCCGAATCAATATCTTATGCAAGTTTTGAACCTCTTAGGGAGTCCGAATATCATTCCCTTACCCCACCTTCTCATCTTAAATATGCATATTTAGGAGAGAATGAGACTTTGCCAGTGATTATATCCGCTTCTCTAGCCTTAGAGCAAGAGAATGCACTTTTGGCAGTGTTGAGATCGAATCGGCAAGCATTTGGTTGGATAATGGCCGACATCAAAGGGATTAGTCCCTTAATTTTTGAACATTACATACATCTGATGCCCGAGACCCACAAAGACGGTTAAATCCCGTTATGAAGGAGGCGGTAAAGAAAGAAATCGTCAAATGCCTTGATAGTGGAATAATTTACCCCATATCTGATAGCCAATGGGTAAGTCCAATTCATGTGGTCCCTAAAAAGTCTGGCATCACGGTCATCACTAATGAGGCTAATGAGTTAATCCAAACACGCACCCAAACTGGGTGGCGCGTATGTATTGATTACAGGAAACTCAATGCCGCGACGAGGAAAGATCACTTCCCTATACCTTTCATTGACTAGATGTTAGAACGATTAGTGAGACACGAATACTACTGTTTCTTGGACGGATACTCTGGCTATAACTAGGTCCCCATCGCCGAAAAGGATCAAGATAAAACCACTTTTACTTGTCCTTTCGGAACTTTTGGTTATAGATGCATGCCCTTTGGGTTATGCAACGCTCCCGCTACATTTCAGCGGTGCATGATGGGGATATTTTCAGATATGGTGGAAAATTTTCTGGAAATTTTTATGGACGATTTCTCCATTTTTGGGGACTCCTCTGAGGACTGCCTTCATAATTTTGACGCGGTTTTTACCCGCTATAAGGATAAGAACTTGACTTTGAATTGGGAAAAATTCCATTTTATGGTCCAAAAAGGTATTGTACTTGGACATATAATTTCACAAAAAGGCATTGAGGTTGACAGAGCTAAAATAGATGTCATTCATAACCTCGCTCGTCCCAACTGCGTCAAAGATATACGATCCTTCCTTGGTCATGCAGGATTTTATAGGAGATTTATTAAGGACTTTAGCAAAATTGTTAGACCCTTAACCCTTCTATTGTCCAGGGATACTACTTTTCACTTCGATTCGGATTGTAAGGCTGCTTTTGAATCGCTTAAAGAATCACTCACTACAGCCTCCGTTCTATCATCACCGGATTGGAACCACCCGTGCGAGCTTATGTGTGATGCATCAGATTTTTCTATTGGTGCTGTCTTAAGACAGCACATTGATAAGATGCCACATGTAATTTACTATGCAAGTAGGACCTTGAATGATGCACAAATAAATTACACAACTACCGAGAAAGAACTCTTGGCAGTTGTATTTACATTAGAGAAATTCAGGCCCTACTTGATTGGTTCACCTATTGTGGTTTACACAGATCACTCCGCCCTACGACATCTTTTATCGAAGAAGGATGCGAAGGACAGGCTAATACGTTGGATCCTATTGTTACAAGAATTTGATCTTGTCATCCGAGACAAGAGTGGATGTGAAAACGTTGTAGCCGACCATCTTTCACGCATCACTTTTTCACCAACTTTGACCGTGCCGATAAATGACTCATTTCCTGACGAACAGCTCTTGACTGTATCTTACGAACCTTGGTTTGTGGATATCGTGAACTATCTTGCAACGGGACTTATTCCTAGTGATTAGTCGAAACAAGACAAACTTCGATTTCTACCCCAAGTAAAATATTTTTACTGGGATGAACCTTATCTATTCAAGTATTGTTCCGATCAAATCATTCGCCGGTGTGTCCCTAACGATGAATTCAAGAGCGTGTTATCATTTTGTCATGATCAGGCATGCGGCGGTCATTTTGGTCCTCGAAAAACGGCGGAGAAAGTTTTGCAATGTGGCTTTTATTGGCCAACATTATTTAAAGATGCATATGAACATTGCAAAACTTGTCCGCGATGTCACCATTTGGGTCGGATTTCACGAAGAAACGAGATGCCGCTCCAACCTATATTGGTTGTGGAAATATTCGATATTTAGGGTATTGATTTTATGGGCCCTTTTCCCAACTCCTTTGGGAATTTATATATCTTGCTAGCGGTTGATTACGTCTCGAAATGGGTGGAAGCTATACCGTGTCGCACTAATGACAACAAAGTTGTCATTAAGTTTCTTAAAGAAAATATCTTTTCGCGATTCGGACACCCTCGCGCTATAATTAGCGACAACGGGACACATTTCTGTAATCGGTCTTTCGAGACATTGATGCGGAAATATTCAATCACTCACAAGCTTTCTATGCCCTATCATCCCCAAACAAGCGGGCAGGCTGAGATCTCAAATAGGAAGATCAAACAAATCTTGGAGAAGACGGTTTCTAAGAACCGTAAGGATTGGTCAACCAAATTGACGGATGCTCTTTGGGCATTCCACACCGCTTATAAGACCGATCTTGGTATGTCTCCATACCGCCTAATCTTTGGGAAGGCATGCCACCTTCCTGTCGAGATCGAACATAAAGCTATGTGGGCTATTAAAGAGCTTAACTTTGATTTTGATCATGCAGGAAGCTATCGGAAGCTGCAATTGAATGAGCTAAGCGAACTCCGCGATGAAGCTTACGATAATGCGGTGATAGTAAAGAATAGGACTAAAGTGTTCCATGATAAAAATCTTTTTAGAAAAACCTTCACATCGGGGAAACAAGTCCTTCTTTACGATTCCCATCTCCATTTTCATCCGGGTAAGCTTAAATCTCGTTGGAAAGGACCTTTTGTGGTGCGGTATGTACACCTGCACGGGGCAGTTGAAGTTGAAAACTTGAAAAACGGTTAAATTTTTAAAGTAAATGGGCATAGATTAAAACCGTATTTTTCTGCTGACCCCGCGGAGGATCTCCTGTTTTTACAGGAGCCGCTTTATCAAAACTAAATTTCCTCCGCCTCACCTCCATGTTTTAGTAACATTTTCTCATTTTAAGAATGGAGGTGAGTGAAAATGGATTTAATTGAATATCTGTGCGTGCCAAAGAATAAGTTTGGGGGTAGTTTCCATTTAACTATTATTTTACCCCTTGTGTCTCTCCCCTAGTATACAGGTCTATGCTCTCAAAGGGCTACATCAGTGAGGACACAGCTGAAAATAGGTTTGGGGGGGGGAGGTTTGTATTCACTGAATTATTTTTGACACTGGGCATTAAAATTTTTTTTATAACAAAAGAGTAGAAAGTGAAAAATTAATCCAAAAGATAGGAATAGTTTAAGAAAACCAAGAAAATTAGAAGTTTTCTTAAACGGACTGGTAATAAGTAGTTATGAGCTATAGTCCCAAGGGTTAGTAAGATGAAGGAAGTCACTAATCTGAGAATAAAAATAAGTCTGAAAAATAGTTTCTATTCTGGAAGCTAAACATTTGAATATTGATACCCTATTATATGCACTTACACACGTCTTGAAACTCGGGATAGTAGAGGATACCTTGAAATGCTCTTGTCTAAAAGCCAAAGTATGAAGGAAATAAAAAAAATGAAGAAAGTATAAAAATGGTGAAAAGAAAAATAAACACTGGTTTTGTTATCGTCAAGGCAGCAATAAAAAATATAGCGAGGGTGCTTCATCACCTAGTTCCTTAGACCAACTGATCTGGGAGTCACTGCTAAGCCTTAGGTGGTGCAAGACGAGGAAAATACTATCACCTAATCAGCAAGCACATAAGTAATCGGTCGGTTAGTACCTCAAGAAGTATTAACGATCGCATGAAAATGTGTGAGCAAATCTAAATATTCATCAAATTAAAGAGTACTGCGGCAGATGGACAAGAGTATGATAGCTTGAATTGAATTCTCCGGGTGTAGGGATGTTATTTACACACACGTAGGGTTATATGATCGATGTTTGGATGAAAGGTAAGAACGAAGAATAAAGACGATGTTTTATTGAGGGATGATGTGATTTCTAACATCTTTTCATAACTATTAAGATAGGGCTCATGACAACAGAAAAGCTAGTATAGTTGGAAACTCTTGTTTTCAAAGTCTTTCTTTTATGGTTCTTATCTTTATATGTAAATTTCACTATCTCTCTTTTATTATAGGATTTTGTGGGTGTAATCGGCTGAAAACCCTCAGGAGACAACACTCCTCCTACTAAAGACACCTAGAGGTTTAACGGCTTGTTGCACGTGCTCAGTGCAATCGTGTTTGCCTACGAAACTGTGCTTAGTTTTCTCCATTCTTTTTCTCCTTCTCTTGAATAAACTAGTTTGCTCGGGACGATCAAAGATAACTTTGGGGGCATTTGTTCAGTTGATAAAACTGCACATTTGTTATTACATTTTTCCTACTATTTCCATATTTAAAAAGGTCTTTATTATAATATATCATACATATGAGGGTTTATTTGTAAAAATACTATTTTCCATGTATTGATATATTATAATTAGCATTTGGTAGGAAAATGTATGCAAATAATATCATTGACCAAATCTTAACTCTACTAAATATTATTTGAGTTGTTGTGCAGAATTTGCAGGTCTAAAATCAAGGAAATCAAGTTGTTAAAGTAAATCTGCCTAATTAAGAAACCAAAACTTAGAAATCAAGTCTGGCAGCAACTACGAGAAGATTTCCAAGTTCCAAAGGTTCCAAGGATCGCCAAATGTCACACAAAGGACAGCACAGAAAATTGATCAAAGGCCAAGATCAAATGGCAGCGGATCCGCAGCCATACCCGGCCGCGGATCCGCGGCCATACCCCCCCTTGGGCCGCAGATCCGCGGCAATGTAAGGGAGTTAGGGGCTACGCTTTTCTGGGGAAAATCTTTGCTGTTATTTTCCTAATTTGGAAGCAAAGGTTCTGGCTTTGGGACTATAAATAAAGACCGAGAGCCTCTTAGAAAAATTATCAAGTCGACGAGATCACGAAGTCCAAGACAACTCATGCATCCAGGATGATCATCAACTGTTCGTCTACCTCCTAAGAAGAGATCGAGAAACAACTAGAAATTGTAATCATTTTCTAAGGATTCAAGTGTAATGAATATTGTTGATTAATAAAGGTAGCTTTCTTTTTCTTATTCTATTTCTTCGTAGTTTAATTATGCAATTTCTTTTCATCTCTTTTTCTCCCAACATGCGCGAGTAATTCTCCGCTTGTTAGGGTTCGTAGGATTAGGGTAGGCTAATGGATGATGAAAATCCCTAAACTCTTTTTAAGTCCTATAAAGTTTATAAACTTTATCAAAAGAATCATTAACATTCTAATCGGGCACGCTACCAATTCATTGTTAGTCTCGACCGCGATTAGAGATTAGATTAATGATTGTTTTGGTAAAGGCTAGATATGAACGGAGTTCCGTATCAAGATAAGGGTTAAGAGTGGGATTCTTTTTCCCTCCAAAAACCCAAATCTACACGCATCACCGTCGTTCTAGTTTTAAATCTATTATAGGATAAAGAGGGTAACTTTTAATTAATCGTCCATAACTACTAAATCCTAACGAACCCTACAAGCCCCCTTATTATATTAACTACATCCCTAAAATAATCTAGATCTATATTTTTGCATTAGTGCTTAACGTAGATCTAGAAACCATTTACAAAATTCTTTATTCCTCCTCTCTTTTTCAACACGTCTAAAGTAAGAGTAAAAAATTCAACGTTTCCCTGAGGACGACCTGTACTCATCTCGGTCTAGCTACGCGCGACACCGTTATTGATTGCGGTTATTCTACAAACACAAATTTCCCAATCAATCAATGGGAGAGCGTGAGGGGGCCGTCCAATAATTTTGAGATGGGGATTTTTTCATTTGGTTGATGATTACATTACACACTAGCCCACTCTCTCACTCTCTCAAGTTCATAAAGACTTAGCCATTTTTTTAGTTCATGCCAAAGTTTTCCTCACTCCATTCATCTTCTTCTTGCATTGTTCATTGAGAATATGGGTTGAGAGAAAAATTGTAGTGACACATTCATACACTCCCACTCTCCATCGCCAGCGACTTTAGAGCGTCGGTTAGCTCGTTCGACGAGGTTGGAGCTTGCGCCGTTTCCTTCGGGTGGATCATCGGAGATGGAGGAAGACCGACAACCAAACATCATCAAAGAATCACTAGGAGCTTTGGAATGAAGACCGAAGGACTCGGATCAACTCAGTATAACGATTCTAACTCTTAGTTTATATTGCTAGCTTAGGGTTTAAGGTCGATCCGCGATTCGGGTAACGGTAGCGCCAGTTTAGAAATTTTTGTTCCACATTTTGGCCGCGTTTTGATGGCCGGGGCGCTGCCGGTACCCAACATGGTATCAGAGCCACTCTTTAAACCCCTTACTAGCCTGTTTAAATGTGCTTGAAAGATTGATCGACGGAAATTTCCAAAATCATGGTTTCATTTTTCTGTTCACCGTCGATTTTCAAAAGTGTTCATAAATATTTTCCAGTGGCTTAAAAATCCGTGCAGGCGATTTTAGGGGTACAGAAAAAATTTGGGCTTCTGATTCCTCTAAAGCGCCGCGGAACCGCCGCACTTACCTCCTTTTGACGGCAGATCCGCGGCCATTTAGTGGCGACGGGCTTCAAAATGTTTCCTGTAGCCCCTGACTTGGAATTGTGATTTTTTTAATATCCTGTTTTGGCCCAGGTTTCTGTGAAGTGTTGGTTTTGCTATTGGGGCCAATTTGGAACTTAGTCGATCGATATTTTAAGTGTGCGTTTAACAGTACATACATTTTTATCTGTGACCGTGAATGTCATTTGATCGGTAAACCCGTCTAACTGCTATATGTTCCTTTATACGGGTTTGCGTACGTGACATTCACGTTGATGTTCCGTGTTGTGCTGTGATGTTGGTTGGATCGTCGTGGTGGATAGCTATGGTGCAATGTTAGTACTGTTTAATTTCATTTGTATATTTGATATTGCGGGGCGAGCGTCCGATATGTGGACTGCCGTCACTGCCAGTTTGTATATTATTCTTTTGGGGCACGACCGGGTTGAGGTCAATGTCACCCTTGTATATTATTTTCTTTTTGTACTAGGATTACCCCACGGTGGAGTGCACGAATAGCCAGGTTCTAGAGGGCAACTGGTCCGCATCACACGGCGGTGAGACGAAGGGGACCTTACTCTAGAATTGGCAGGCTATTCATCGCACTCGTAGGGGGTATAGGATGACCCAGGAGGGGTGCTCAAGTTACCAGATTCCGTGAAGTGCTAGGTGGCCCATTCACGTTGCTGAATGGGGCTTCCTCGCTTCTGGTTTTGTGGGTAACTTACCGCGCTCGTAGGGGTCTAGGTTTTCATTGCATAGGCTATCCACACGACAGGGAACGTCGGGTCTCACTTGCGGCTCAAGTGAAACCCGGGGCTCCAGATTATCCACCATTCTGTGTTGCTTCTGTAATGTTTCTGTGATGTTGCTTTATATTATGCCTGGGACGATTGTTATATATTTATATATATACTAGTAGATGTTGTATATGTTTTGCACCCGCGCTAGCCCAGTCCCCGCTCTGTCGTTAGTTAAGTAACCTAACGGGTGATGACGGGACCCAGTGGTGAATGCGGATGGCATATACGTACATTTTATTTTCAATCTTTTCCGGTGTGATTAATTGATAGGACTGCATTGATTCTTATCAATGCAAGGATAAAACAAACATATATATGATGTTGTTGGAACCAAGTTTTTAAAAACTGACATTACAGACGTTCTCTTTTGCTTTGCACAGTGGTATTCGGTTATGAATATCCTGCACCTCATTCGACGAGACAAGGGCCGAGATCCCTTCATCGGGAGTGACCCCTTGAGTAAAAGTTTGCGTCAACGTAATAACTTCTCTATAGTCGATTATTTTTGCCTTGCACCGTGGTATTAAGTTTGGAATATCCTGCACCTCATTCGATGGGGAAAGAGCTGAGATCCCTTCACCGGGAGTGACCTCTTTAGAAAACGTTTTCTCCACTATATATTTATAAAACAACTTGGATTCCTTCAACGATATCAAGTTCATTACGTTAAAGCTTTTTCGCCAAAAACCAGCCGTAGCCCTCCGTCGTTTCTTTCAGGTGGTACCTAGTATTCGTGCTGCGTTTGTTGGCCTTTGTCAAGGCGTAGTGTGCAGTAGCTAGATATTGCTTGTCTTTTGCATTGAGTTGCGATTATCTAGGACAGTCGTATAACCTTGTTGGCCTTTGTCAAGGGTTTGTACGGGTGGATCTAGAGTAATCCAGGATAATGACGGGTTTAACTTGACTTGTGATTTATGATTTGTTGGCCTTTTTCAAGGTCATAAACCTCTTGGGGTAAAAATCACATCGGGAGTTTCAAACATACAGGAAACTTGCCAGGCTTGCGCATACCTTCTGGAGTGTGGTGACTTGAGTGGCTTCCATCAAGTTATCATGCGTTAATAGTTGGATCCCGATTCCCACTGATGAGTAGAATTACTCCTCGGGTGATTCCGACTAATTCTCCTTTTGGGTTTGGAGGAGAATTCAAGAAAATAGTGGGAGCCTTCAAGATTAGATAAAATGATTAACCATTCTGATATAGGTTAGAGTGCACGCTGAGTGTTTCTTCTCTCTCTCTCTGGCTGCGACTATGACTCGACCTTTGACTAAAACTCATGAAACCAAGTTAACTGAAGCTTCTTAAAATACTTTGGCTTTTGGAATGTCACGGTGTCGCAGACATCATTGCCACTTCTATATCACCTTTGCATTTCTCCAGAACACCTCGTATCACTGCGAACGTCCACTTCCATTTGATAAATCCATCGTATGGTTATATACGAACTCGAAGGATCTGATTCGAGCATGGATTCTGGTTCTGGAGAGATTGAATAGGATTATTCGATTGTCTTTTCTCTTTACCTTCTCTCAGGTTGTGAGGGCTCCTGGGATTAGGAGAGGGTACACCTATTAAGTTTATTGGATAGTCTTCTTCCAGACCATAGGCAGGTGCCGAACGGTAGGGGAGGAAGAAAACCAACAAGCTTAACTGTGGTGTACAGAAGGTAATAAGTAAAGACATATAAAGGGATTAGAATAATGGCAAAGGAAATTGCGATCACCATCATTCATGACAAAAAACCGTGTATGCCCCTGCCTCTCTTACATCCACTTTGCTTTTCTCTAGAACACTCCGTATCACTACGGATATCCACTTCCATTGGATAAATCTATCGTATAGTTACATACGAACTCGAAAGAACTTTTTCGAGGATGGATTCTGGTTCAGGAGAAATTGAATAGAATTATTCAGATGTCTTTTCTCTTTACCTTCTTTCAGGTTACGAGGGCTCCTAGGATTAGGAGAGTACACCTATTGCGCTTATTGGGTAGTCTTCTTCAAAATCTTAGGGTGGTGCCGAAGGGTAGGGAATGAAGAAAACCAATTAGGGTAAAGGAGGTGTACAGAAGGTAATAAGTAAAGACATAATAAAGGGATTGCAGTGAGGGCAGGTAAGTATATGGTTACTGTCATGATTCAGGATAATAGAAGAGGAGTTACTAGGAATACCAGTTAACCCTTTTGAAATATTTTCATGTTTCAGTTTCACTGTGCAATGTTCATTGAAATCTGTTTTCCCAATTGGAATCTAACTCCAGGGTATGTATTTACCAGATCATTTTCTCACATCTGTATGATATTATAGATGGTGAGTGGGAGTAAGATATTGGGAATTGAGTGATTAGATCCTCTTCATATCGGAATTTGTTGTAATTGGTGATATTTGAGGAAATCATCTGGATTTTACCGGATGGCAAATATTTGGTTTTAAATATCCGTTGTTATGCACCAATTTCAAACTGATATATCTGTTCATTTAATTTATAAAGTGAGATATAACTTTTTGATATTATGTTTGTGACATTTACCTATATCAGCTAGTGATTAGGTAAGGTGCATTCAATAGCGGTGTAATTCTTCTTAACCATACTACAGTTTTTCAACCTACGATGCATAGGGTTTGAGTTGTTGAACTCAGGGGTCTTATACAAAGTATTGTATGTTGTCCGGTGTCCATTAGGGCAATGGGGTTGGTACTCGCACTGTATTCTATTTACTCATAACTTCGCTGATTCTAGACATGTATTTCGTTGAAATGCACGGTTCAGATTTTGAGAAATTATAGGTATAAGAATAAAGTAGAGAACCATTTATTGTAAGTATCAGGATTCTTCGAGGAAGTCGAAGATGTAGATACTTGTGTTTGGTATTCCATTGATAGTAATGGTTTTGAGAACCTGCTTCTCTTTCGGGTTACTCATATATGGATGCACTCCTAGATGAGTAATGTTGATTGTCCTCTTTCCATTTGGTTGATATACACTAGAGACAGCTGCATGATTTTGAATCTGGTTCCAAATTAGATTAGTGCTTTTGTTTCTATATTAGACATATATAGAATCAATTTATATCTTAACGATGTTAAGGTATAGGGAGTTGTCTAGCTGATGCTTAAAACCAGAATCCGGATAAACTCAAGGCACGTTTCAGTAATGGCTGTTTGTGGGTTATCCTGGGCTTTGACGAGGGTTAAATTTTTACCATCAGGAAGATCAATATTTATATTGTTCTTGACTCGCCACAGTTTTAATAAAATGGATTTTTTTCAGAAAAACATAAGTGGGAGTATGGTAGAACTGGAAGTGATTCCAGAACCACAAACGATCACTGAAGATTTAATAGAACCTAAGGATTCAATTAGTTTCGACATTCCATTAGCCACTCCGCAGATTTGGTGGGTAACCTCAGGCACCCGAGAGGTACTTCAGACTTCTCAGTAACGGTGACGGGGAGGTTCTTGTTTACCCAGACTTGCCATTGCTGCTGTTCTAGACTATAAGACCTGGCAGGAGAATGAGTATAGCGTCGTTCTAAACTAGTTTTGGAAGTGTACGTGTATATGACTCTGCCAGAGGGTTGTTGTAGTCAGTGGGAGCAGCGGAAGCATAGAGGACAAGTAGCTTATGTCTATTTATAGACTAAAGCAAGTATAGCAGAAATAGATCATCTATTTTTGATGTGACAGTCATAGGCCTTGACCTCATCAGAATAAGAGATGGATCTGATAAGAAGGTAGTAGAGAGTGATGTCCAGGTGTTGGGATGCCATGCACTTGATAGGAAGGGGTATTCCTATACTACGATCGGTTATATTGTGGTTGTCATAAAGTACTTTCTCCACATAGGATATGGATATAATATCAGGTTTTCTGGTTACTAGATCTATAGTTTTAGATCTACATTTGTGAGCATCCCAATTTGGGTACTTTGACATTATTCTAAAGAGATTTTAGGATGGACGACTCCTGGCATGGTAGTGTACCTGCAGATGATGGAGTCACCCTCTCTGAAGGTGTCTTATAGACTAAAGGGGAGAGGGGTCTGCATGATTAGCATATCACTTGCTTAGGCAATTGAGCTAATCATGAAATGTCAAGTACCACACCAGATGTTGGTTTTTGCACTAGCTGTAATAAGCAGATATATTAATCCAATCCTGGAGAAACATTGGGAAGCAGTTTATGGACATAAATGGATGTTCCAGGGATATGGTAACGGCAGCCTCCTTCAGGAGACGGTTATCATTTCAAGCTTCCAAGGTGACCTGGATGACAGAGTGACTGTCAGAGTTATAGTTTTTTCCCACTTTTGAAGGACAGTATGTTGGACAGGTGGTCCAAACGGATACAGAGGAAGGCATGGCGCATGTTACTGATTAAATTCAGTGGATGATACAGTCTAGGAGGTTTGCTGGATTTGGAGTTCGTTTGTGAACTGGGTCCCATCAGATATCCAGACAAATTCTAAGACAAGTATTGCTTATTTCGGGAGATAGCTTTCTCCGCGAAGTTGAGATTAAAAGAGATACAAAAAGAAACATTGGAGCGGATCCACTCACTTAGGCTATTTCTCGAACACAATCTTTTTCGCAAACGAGCTTTGCGAAACTGATTAGTAGAGAAGTTGGGTGTTCGGTATCACACGGGCTGTGAGTATGCGACATCGCAATAATTGGCCTTAAGTGCAAGTGGGAGATTGTTGGCTATTGTGCCCTCAAGGAAATTATCATAGTCGCGGACTTGTGATTATGATGACTGAGTGAGGACCTATACCGATAAAACAGTCTTACTCAAGATGATAGTATGCTATCTGGTTTGTCTTTATCATCATGTACATGTTGATAGAACCCATAAGATTCTTGCTTGACTGCCAGCATTATGATGGCGATCATATATGTGGGAGCTGGGGTCTATAAGCACATCCTTAAATGTCCCTAGTTGTAGGAGTATCGAGACCGGGCATCAATACTCCAGTGTAGACTAGTGTATACTGATTGAGACCCCGACGAAGGGCGGTGGCCAGGTCTCACAAGCCATTGATGTTAGTTTGTTCACCTAAGATAGTATACTGGTGCTCATTGGGTTATGAGTACACTGGACGGACTCGCCAGGAACCTGCTAGTTGGTATTATACCTATTGTCAGATAGCAGTTCCCAGATGACATGTGTATAGGTTAGTCTGTCGACCTGAGATCGTCATTTGTCTCGTGTGAGTTCCCACTGTGCTTTGATTACTACCCTACCACGGCTCAATGGAGTCGTGTAAACAGGTTTTAGTTGGGTACAGTCCCGAACCACATGGAGGCAATGATCGGATCGTCGGGGATTCGTCTCTCCCGGTATTGGGGGTTGATGTCGCGTTGTGTACGGATGGACATCACCAAAAATCCATGGCCACGGTGGACTAGAATTATCGATCCAGGATCGATAGTTTCTCAGGTGGTGATGGGGTTTCATACCGACACTAAATATCGCGTTGTTGGGGGTCTGATTTTATCCACCCCCTAGACTCGATATGCAATACTCTTAGACGAACAGACCGGAGTGTGCGGATATTGTCACTGTTAGGCTCAGTAGGGGTTCTGCATGAGTTTGCTCGTCGGCCTCCCTTTCGCTCAATGCCTGGATAGCCGTTACGTACAGCTAATGCCGCTGACGTGCTTGTGGTTAAACCCACTGCCAGCGTATTGACGAGTATTTAGAGTCCCACGCAGAGGGTTTTCACGGTTCAGGCGATATGGTGTTAATCACGTATGTTGGTACATACAAATGTCCGATTAAATATGTGCACATGCTGCACAGAGTTAAATCGGACGGTTGATAATACTAGCGGTTTAGGATTAAGCCAGATTATTAAATCAGGTTTTGATTTAATAATTTACATATGTATTTATATATATGTATTCTAGTATTATTGTTTACTATTTATTTTCTCTCTTGGCTATTCGTATTTTTGTACGAATACGTGTATATATATTTCGGTACATGTACCGGGAAGTATTCCGTATTTTCTATGGAATAGCTTCTAGAAGGTGCCGCCTCATTTGTATGAATTTCTATTTATGGAAATTCATTTGTTTAACAAATGAGGTGGAGGGTATGAGGTGGCAAAAACATGGGTTTGTGCATGTTCATGGCATGGAACAAAGTATGGTTGCTATTATTTTATTGTAAAAAGGAAAATGAGAAATTTTTTTGATGGGAGAGAGAGAGGGGGCCGGCCAATAATTTTGAGATGGGGATTTTCTCATTTGGTTGATGATTACATTACACACTAGCCCACTCTCTCACTCTCTTAAGTTCACAAAGACTTGGCCATTTTTTTAGTTCATGCCAAAGTTTTCCTCACTCCATTCATCTTCTTCTTGCATTGCTCATTGAGCATATGGGTTGAGAAAAAAATTGTAGTGACACTTTCATACACCCCTACTCTCTATCGCTTACGACTTTGGAGCGTCGGTTACCTCGTTCGACGAGGTTGGAGCTTGCGCCGTTTCCCTCGGGTGGATCATCGGAGATGGAGGAAGACCGGCAACCAAACATCATCAAAGAATCACTAGGAGCTTTGGAATGAAGATGGAAGGACTCGGATCAACACGGTATAACGATTCTAACTCTTAGTTTATATTGCAAGCTTAGTGTTTAAGGTCGATCCGCGATTCGGGTAACGGTAGCGCGAGTTTAGAAATTTTTGTTTCGCATTTTGGCCGCGTTTTGATGGCCGGGGCGCTGCCGGTACCCAACAATTATTCTATCTCACTCTCATTTTATCATTACAACACAAAAGAAAAAGAAAGCTCTTCTTCTTCATCTTTCTTCTTGAGCTCACTATCTCCATTAATGGCATCCACTTAAACCTCCATCCATACACTCTCATGCGTTGAGAATCAATGGATGCTTGAGACAAAGTGATCACACACATTCTCTACTTCACCTTGGACACGTCGGCTAGCAAACTTCGTATCCAAGTTGCTTCGGATGAAGCGGGAGCCCGTGAAAGGACTCATTGATGTGGGGCCCTTCCGACGAGGAGACCGGAGATGCCGCGAGAAGTTTGGAATGGTGGCCAAAGACCGAAGGACACGGATCGATCGGTATAGCCACTCTCACTTCTTAGTAGTTAGCTAGTTTAGCGTTAATGGTTCGATCCGGGTGAAAGACTACGATAGCGCCGGTTTCCTAAAAAGTTTTTGTTTCCGCATTTGGCCTTGGATTGACGGCCGGGGCGCTACCGTAGACATACAGCCTGAATGTGACAATCTCCGTACAGTCCTGTCTGTTCGTCTAAGAATATCATATATCGGGCCTAGGGGCGGTAAACGTCAGACCCCTAATAGCGGTATAAGTCGTGTCAGAGTGTAGCCCAGAACACCATGAGAAACTACTGGAACACCTACCAGTAAATCTCGCTTGCCCTGGCCAGGGACTTTAGGTAATGGCTCTCCAGACACAGCGCGATATCAACCCACAATACCGGGAGAGACGAATCCTGTCTAATTGCCACTGCCTCCAAAAGCTTCGGGACTGCACCCAACTACTACCTGTTTGCAAGACTCCTTTGAGCCGTGGTAGGATAGTAATCAAAGTACAGTGGGAACACACTCGAGGCGAAGTGGCAGTGTCAAGTCGACGGACTAAGTTGTACTCATGTCACATGGGAACTGCTTTCTGACGATAGGTATAATACTCACTAGCAGTTCCCTACGAGTCCTATCCGGTGTACTCTAACCTAACGAGCACCTGCATACTATCTCCAGTACGACGTACTAATGGCTGTGGGACAGACCATCTCCCCTGCTGGGATGAGAAGCATATACACTAGTCTACTCCGGAGTATCGATGCCCCGTCTCGATAATCCTACGACTAGAGACCTGTATAAGGATGTGCTTGTAGATTACCCAGCCCCCACTAGTGTGACTGCCATCATAATGTTGGTAATCAAGTAAAGATCCTAAGGGCTCTACTAATATGTATAAGCGATATGTTAAAATAAACACATGCACATATTGAAGTAGAAACAAACCAAGTAGCATACTACCATTTTGAGCAAGACTGTTAATACAACTGTGAATATCCCAAGCTCCATTAAGTAATATACAAGCCAGTATGATACAATAATGGCCTCTAGGACATATACACTAACAATCTCCCACTTGCACTAGGGCCATGTACTGGCGTATCGAAGACCTATCATCTCGATCAGCCTCTCGAACTGTGTCTAAGGGATGGCCTTCGTGAGTGGATCTACATTGTTATTCTCTGAATCTACTCTCCTCACCTCGATCTCCCGGCGATCTACGATCTCCCTGATCAGGTGGTACCGCCTCAAGATGTGTCTGGACTTCTGATGGGACCTGGGTTCCTTCGCTAGAGCTATAGCTCCGTTGTTGTCGCAATACAGCGGTATTGGATCAACAATGGTTGAAACCACCTGAAGTTCTGTGAGGAACTTCTTCATCCAGACAGCTTCTTTTGCGCCATCGCAAGCAGCTATGTACTCTGCTTCCATCGTCGAGTCAGCAACGGTGTCCTGCTTGGAGCTCTTCCAACAGACTGCCCATCCATTGAGGGTAAAGACATAACTCGACATGGACTTGGAGTCATCCTTGTCAATCTGGAAGCTGGAGTCAGCAAAGGCTTCGATCTGGAGGTCTTTTCTGCCATACACCAAGAATATCTCCTTAGTCCTTCTCAGGTACTTGAGAATGTTCTTTACTGCTATCCAGTACTTCTCCCCTGGGTTCGACTGATACCGGCATACAATGCTCAATGCGTATGCTACATCTGGTCTGGTACACAACATCGCATACATTATAGAACCTACCGTAGAAGCGTAGGGTATAGATGACATGCGGGCCCTTTCCAAATCAGTCTTTGGAGATATTTCTTTGGAGATGGTGATTCCGTGACAAGCCGGTAGATTACCGTGCTTTGAATCTTCCATACTGAATCGTTTCAGTATGGTGTCGATGTATCTGGACTGTGAAAGTCCCAACATCCTCTTAGATCTATCACGATAGATCTGGATCCCCAGAATGTAGGAGGCATCACCCAGGTACTTCATGGATAACCTCTGTGATAAGAACCCTTTGACTGACTGTAGCATAGGAATGTCATTTCCTATTAAAAGAATGCCATCCACATACAAGACGAGGAATACCACAGTTCTCCCTACAATCTTACTGTAAATGCATGGTTCATCTGGATTTTTGATAAAGTCGAATTCTTTGACAGTATCATCAAAACAGATGTTCCAACTCCATGATGCCTGCTTGAGTCCATAAATGGACTTAAGCAACTTGCACACTTTACCGCTGCTCCCACTCTGAATGAAACCCTCCAGCTGATCCATATAGGCGCACTCTTCCAAATTTCCATTTAGAAAAGCCGTCGTGGAAGGCAGCAATGGCAAGAAGGATCCGAATGGATTTGAGTATAGCCACTGGAGAAAAGGTTTCGTCATAGTCCAAACCAGGTCTTTGACGAAAACCCTTCGCAACAAGTCTAGCTTTATAGGTTTCAACCTGCCCATCTACACCAGTCTTCTTTCTGAAGATCTATTGGCCTCCTACGGGTTTGACCCCTTCTGGAGCAATGTCCAAAGTCCATACTTTGTTGGTGTACATGGACTCCATTTCGGTCCGTATTGCATCCAGCCATTTTACCGAGTCACCGCTCTGAATGGCTTGCTGGAAGCTAGTAGGCTCATCATTTTCAATGATGCAATCCTCTCGATCCCCGTCTATGAGAAAACCGTAGTATCTCTCGGGTGGATGAGACTGCCTACTACTCCTACGGAGTGGCGCTGGGATGTCCGGTTCTTCTGAAACTTCTGGTTCTACCAAGCTTTCAGTAATAGCTTGTGGTTCTGAAATTTCTTCCAGTTCTACTGCACTCCCACTTTTCTGATTTTCTAAAAATTCAGCTTCCAAGAAGTGGGGATGCTGAGAAACAAAAACCTTTTGTTCCTCTGCGTAATAGAAAAGATACCCCCTGGAGTTTTTAGGGTATCGCACAAACTTACACAGTACTGAGCGTGCCTCGAGCTTGTCCGCATGCTGCTTTTTTACAAAAGCTGGACATCCCCATGTCTTAAGGTACTTAAGACAAGGTTTCTTCCTACTCCACATCTGATATGGTGTGGTAGGCACAGTCTTGGTTAGAACTTTGTTCAAAAGAGATGCAGCTGATTCTAATGCATAACCCTAGGGGGATCACGATAACTCAGCCTTACTCATCATAGAACGAACCATATCTAATAGAGTTCGATTTTTCCTTTCTGATACACCATTGTGTTGTGGTGTGTATGGAGGAGTAAGCTGAGAGAGAATACCATTCTCTTTTAAGTATCCCAGGAACTCGGCACTTAAGTATTCACCACCTCGATCAGATCTCAGTGTCTTGATATTTTTGCCTGTTTGTTTTTCCACTTCATTCTTGTATTCCCGGAATTTCTCAAAGGCCTCGGATTTAAGCTTCATCAAGAATACATGTCCATACCTAGATAAATCATCCGTAAAAGTAATGAAATAGGAAGAACCACATCGCGCATGTGTAGACATTAGACCACACACATCACTGTGTATGAGTCCCAAGAGCTCGCTCGCTCTCACCCCGTGTCCAGTAAACGGAGTCTTTGTCATCTTTCCCATGAGACAAGATTCACAAGTAGTATAAGACTGATATTCGAACGGATTCAAATATCCCTCTCTATGTAACTTCGTCAATCGTGTTTCATTGATGTGACCCAGTCTACAATGCCATAAGAAAGCCTGATTTAATTCCAAAGACTTTCTTTTAAGGGTGTTCTGGATACTGAAAACCTGAGCTTGATTTAGTACGTATATACCGTTATCTAATGTACCCGACCCAATCAAAACTTGATTTAGGTGGATGTGGACCACATCGCTTATAAATGTAAAATCATATCGTTCCTTAGAAAGTAAAGATACAGATATGATATTACAAGCCATACTAGGTACATACAAACAGTTATGTAGAATCAATATCTGCCCACTTGTTGTAACAACCCTAATTTTTCTATACATTTTTCTATACAAATTTTTTTCAAAATCCATAAAGGAGTATTTTAACCTGAGCACAATATATAAGTAATTATTTTGTTTTTAAATAACTCCATTTTTAGTATACATAAAATTGCTTTAAAATTAAAGTATATTTGGGGTATTTAATGTTGCTGTTACCACTTTAAGTAATTATTTCACACCATAATTACAAGAAGGAGCTTGTAGCTCATTGGTAACACCTTGCACTGCTGAGCCAAGCCACCAGAGTTCAAATCCCATACCCCACATTATTTTTAATATTGATTTTTTTTAAAACCTTTAGAATACCAAGAGTTTACATGTGCATATCTCACAAAACCCCCACTACATTCAAAGATGTAACACTTCCAGGAGTTAGATGAACCGTCGGGAGGGATTCTGGCCGCTGGACTCGGTCGGGAATCGGCCAACTCGGCCTTGACGCGGCCGACTCAGTACTCCGACCGAGTCACGGCCGAGTCACCCCCGAGTCGGCCGATTCCGGCGATGGCCACAACATGAAAGTTGTGTCTTTTCATATTCCCTATGCACGAGCAAAATTTCAGCCTCAGACCACTTCCAGAGCTCTTTAAAAACCCCAATTACTCCACTTTTAATACGTTTTTATTACATTTTATCATATTTTTATTTTTAACTTTTCATCTACCCGAACCCTAGCCTAACCCTATAAATACCAACCCTACACACCACGCTCTCACCCCCAAAATCTTGAGCCACTCTCTCAAAAGTTTTCCAAGAAGTGTGTACTTTGAAAACAAGTTCGCGACGAAGCTTTGACGAAATTCCGGCGGGAATTCCGGCGATGTTTTTAGAAACAACCGGCGACGAAGCAACGCCTCGGCAACTCCTTTAGTCCCCCCTCACTCCTTAGTATAGATCGAAACCCGTAAGTCCCTTTCTATTCTTCTTCCTATTTCTCTAAAATACGAAATTATGAAACCCGACGGAATCGGAAAAAATCCGATTTTCGATTCGGTTTTCTATAAAACATCACTTCTAACCAATACATTAATGCCTAAATATCTTTATCTTGGCTATTAAACTTTTAAAAAATCAATTTGAACAAGTTTCGTCACATGAAATGATAACCTTTTCAATTTATCGTATTTTCACTTTAATACCATCATATTTCGATTTCACATTTAATCCCTTAACTTTGCTATACATTTAAAGTAGAGCACGGGGCAATGACCTACCTCCACACACACGCAAATACAACCTTAAACGACATCATCAAAAACTTAGAATACGATAAAACGAAACTTTCATTTAAATACCATATTCTTAAAAAACCATTCTTAAAAGTTTTAGATTTAATATACTTTTAAATAAATACCTCTTATTAGGAAAACACGATAAGTTGTGGACATCGATCGTTTATCTAAACCTGACTTTGTGGTGTCTACGCTAGGTAAGTGAGCAAAGGTAACTTTAAAAGGCCCGCCTCACGATTCGTGAGCGGATCCCTCCTTCGTCACTTGTACTTACCTGGCCACAATTGGCGGTGAAGAGGCGATTTGAGGCTTCTAACGACTTGTCGTTTAGACCATTTAGAAATAGTATAGTTGGCTTAGGAAACCCTAGAATCTAAAATACGGAAAATTACACTTTGCAAATAAATACTTTTTACTTTATAAAACCGTTTTCTAAAGGAATAATATTTTACAATTTTTGCAAAGCGCCGCTACAACCCATCTTTGGGGAACCCGTTCGGGATCATGCGGTTTATCGCGCACCCTCGGGCTAGCAGTGCGAGATTCAGACCTCCGCAAGGAGCATTCGGTCTCGAAAGGTTTAAAATACGACATCTTAAGAAAATGAGATTTTTGGAATATAAAATATTTATTAAAAATTATTTTTGTATAAACATATATATATATCTATTATTTAAATATCTATTTTATTATAATATAAATTTTCCACCATTTTCTAAAAATCACAATAATAAATTTTACACTAAAATACTATGAACTTCAAATAAACAATATTACAGATAAATACCCTTATTTATAAAACTAGGATATTTTCACTAGAAATGTCACAACATAAAATCCACCCTCATTACAACTCTAAAGACGAACAATAAATACTTGAGGTGTATTTTGAAAAGTATATAAAAGTATTTTTACATAAAACCCCCTCAAGTTTTATAAATTACCCTAAGGACCCTAGCAATTATAAGACCTCGATTAACGTTTTTGATTGTCTGGCTCGACTTTGAATCTGATTAATCTGAATTGAATATAATTCAAGTTAATCTATAATCTGTAGGGTTCCTAGGCACACAAATGAAGTCTCACAAGTGATCAAGCATGCCCAATTCAAAAATTTCATGTGCCTACAAACCCTAATACAGATCGTTAACTAGATAATGAGGCGATGCAAGCAAGTAAATAACTTTACTGCTAAAGGAAAGTAACTACAACCTTTGTAGCTCCGGTCCTCCACTTCCTTAGCTCCGCATAGACGTCTCTCCGCTGTACAAATCGAAATCCTAGACTCTTGCGATGGTTTCATCTGAGAAAAGATCGGGCTAGGTCGCCGACTTCGATGCCGAAGATGATCTACGTCGAGGCAACACAAGATCAAGCTCCAACTTCACCAAGCCTTGAAACTTGTGAAGAAAACACCCTATACTATTTGGCAAGTGGTAGAGGATGAAGAAATAGGAAGTGGGTTCACTTTAGAATTGGATTTCTCACTCATTTTCTCAAGTTGCCATTGATGCTTGCAAGGTTTCTTCATTGTTGAAGATGAAGAAGATGAAGAAAGAATATGATAAGTATATTTAAAATAGGAAATAAAATCATACTTATCATATACACAACCATGGTCAAGTGTAGAGAATTAACTAAGGTTAGGTGAATGGTTAGGTTTAGGAAAAGAGCAAGAATGGTCAAAGCTTCTTAAAACATCTAAGAAAAGAACAAAAGAAGCAACCATATCATTTTCTTTTCCTAAAATAAAGAATAAATGAATAAACTAAATAATCAAGAGAAGATGATAAAACCCTAACCATTTACATAACCAAGGTTTAAGTCTTACACAAACCCAAGTTTGCATGTATCATCAAACATGATACAAACAAGTGCACAAAAGTATATCACATATACAACTTGTGAACTTCAAGTGAGAAAATCCATTTAAAGTGAACAAATACAAGTTAATGCAAATTAATATATCAAATATATAATTATGCATTAAATCATTAAATCAATACTTGATTTAACGATCCGGTCATATCGCATATAACCGACTAATATCCAATGTATCGGCTTATCGAATCAATCCTTGATTCGATAACTAGGTTATATCGCATACAACCAATCAATACATTCATCGCGAGAATAGAATACGATATCACATACACGCATTATTCTCGGTCCCGCACATATCTCATATGCGCTCCTATTTCGTTTCGCTTGAGCCAGGAAACCTCTGTGTAGGACTCTAAAGACTCGTCAATACGCCGGCAGCAGGTGATGATCATATCAAACATCCACAAGCCGCAAGCGGTCTGCTAAACGTAACGGCCACCCAGGTATTGATCGATCAAAAGATCGACGAGCAAGCCCGCTCACACTCCTGTGAATCCAACCAGTAACACTTACCGTACAGTCCGGTCTGTTCGTCTGATATGTCGCATATCTCGCCTAGGGGTGGTAAACGTCAGACCCCAGTAGCTCGATAAGTCATGCCGATATAAGGTCCATAACATGTGTGCAACTACTGATAACACTTACCAGTAGATCACTGCAACCCTGGCCAGGGATTTCCAGTTATGGCCAGTCGAGCAAAGCGCAACATCAACCCCCAATACCGGGAGAGACGAATCCCCTCCTATCGCTCATTGCCTCCATGTGAATCGGGACTGTACCCAAAAACCACCTGTTTGCACGACTCAGTAGAGCCGTGGTAGGGTGGAAATCAAAGCACAGTGGGAGACACACAAGACTCTATGACGATCTCGGGTCAACAGACTAAGCTGTGCCAGTGTCACCAGAGAACTGCCATCTGACGTGAGGTATAATACCATCTGGGAGTTCTCGGCGAGTCCGTTCAGTATACCCAGTCTCCACTGAGCACCCGCATACCATCTCTGATGTCAAACACCAATGGATATGGGATCGTCCATCGCCCATCACATGGGTCGAGAATATATAAGCTAGTCTACTCTGGAATATCGATGCCCCGTCTCGATATTCTCACGACTAGGAACATTGAAGGATGTACTCATGGACTACCCAGGCCCTACTAGTATGATCTGCATCACAGTCCTGAAAGTCGAGTACACATCCTAAGGGCTTTATCAACATGTAACAGAGAGACAGAAAGTATACATGTTAAGATAAAGAGCAACCAGATAACGTACTATCATGTCGAGCAAGAAAGTCCTACCTACATATGTCCCAGCATCCACTACAATATACATCCAATGTACAGTAATGGCCTCTAGGGCATACATATAACTAACATAATCTACGATATTCCAATTCAATATGAACACATGAAACCATGAATACAATTATCAATTTATACAACTTGACTGAACCGAACCATGGATATATATTCCTTTTACATGATTCTCAGTATTCCATTTAGATGACTCTACGGTTACAACCGTTTCCTGGTGTCATGGTTTCGGTGAGTCAGTCGTTCAATCTTACAATCAACACAATTTATAAGATAACAATACAAACAAGATATCGCGGGGTTTAAGGGGTAGATTGGTATGGAAGATGTTAAAAGTGGCACGAGACGGTCAGATTTAAGACACCTAACATGAATCCAATTGCCGTTGTTTCGGGCCTTCTAACGGAGCCTTGTACTCTATATTCCATTTGCCCTGGTCTCTAGCATATAGAGACCCCTCTCGTATACACTGGCATTCTTCTGTACCAAACTACAAACAACAGCGTTAATACAACATTACAACAATACAATACAACTTTAAAAGCTACTCTCTCTCTCCTACTCTTTGTTTATTTCTCCCCTATCTTTGGGACTTACCGAGCGACCTGTTCGCTGACGACATTCTATTTCATTCTTCTTTGAATGTCGTCAGGTGGTTTAGACCCGGCGGAGATCGAGCCATCTCAAGAAGACTTGGAGCAGTTTGCCGAAGACCCTGCACTTTAGTTTCATTGTACACTTTTCCTTTCTGTATTTTTCATTTTCTGTTATTCCACTGTTTAGGCATCTTTTATTTCAGTTGTATTTTGTTTTCATGCATTGTACAAAAGAATGTTAATAAATAAAAGTTGCTGTTTTTATTATCTCTTATCTCTTGTGTATTTATTTTATATTGCTTAGATTCGCTTAGCGTATGTACTTCTGAGTATATACATAGCGGGCCTCGTCGTGTCCCCTTCGCCGTACACTGGGAAGCGAGGCGTGACACTTGTCAATCCTAGAGGATATTCCCCTGCGGATTCAGCGTCCACGCTCATTCCGTTCGCAACTCTGAGAGTTATATCACCTAACCTGATAACTCTACGGTTTCTCAAAACCTGTAATAAATTACAGATATGAGATCCTGATCCGGTATCTAGTACCCAGGAAGTAGAGTTAATTGATATACAGTTTTCTATTACAAACACACTCGAAGCCAAAGCCACAACATGCTTCGAATCCTGGCTACTGTCTTTCAAAGCCCTGCAATCCCTCTGCCAATGTCCTTTCCCATAACAATAGGGACGTCCCTCCTTCCCTATATCTAGTCCCAAAACTTTTTCCCTTCCCTTTCCTTCTACCTCTCTGACACAGTATATCCGCTTTGTGGATGTCTTCTTCTTCTCACCCTTTGTTTTCGCCTTGGATGCAGAAAAGGAAGATTCCCCAATAAGCAAAGCGGGTGTCTCCCTGGTTTCCTTCAGGGTGTAAGTAGAGGGTAGAGACTGTAGAATCAATTTAGTATGTGACTCGTTCTTCAACGTGGTTCTTAGATCCGTGAGCTTAGCAATATAGCTAGTCATTATAGGGACGTTGTCCCTTACAGATGACTCGACAGCTAACCTCGCTTGAAGAAATTCTTTCGAGGTCTCATACCTTGCGATACGAGATTGCTCTCCATTTAAATCTTTGTTATGGAGGAAGACAGAAACTAAGTCCATCTTCTCGTGCTGCCTCTTGTATGCACCATCAACTGAGGCTAACACGAGGCACTTGGCATTCGCACTGTCTTTTTCCGATGTCTTAAGGATATCATCATCTCTGATGGTGGAAACTGGACTTGAGACGGCAGGGTTTTGAGTAGTGAAGAGGTGTCCCAGCTTTTCATGGGTAATGGACATCTGGACCGACCTTTGCCAGTCATTATAGTCAGATTCAGTCATTTTATTATCTAGATGTAACCTATGTCTGGTCACTGGGTCGCTGCAATTAAGAGAGAGAGAGAAGAAAACACTTAGCATGATGTTCTTGCATGTTTAGATTGGTTTTTAATTTATCTAAACAGGATGGCTCCCACTGTTTCTCGAATCCTTCCTCAAACCATAAAAGAAGAATTTGTCAGGATTAATCTCACCGTATAATACTTTCTTAACTGTTCAGCCAGGCTAGTGTCGGTACTTCGAGAGAGATTTTACGACGCTTTCGCGAAGTTCCTTAATTAAATAACCGCTTTTCCCTGGAGGCGTAGCCCCGCTAACACTGTTCTAGACACCTACTTGGTTTATAGCATTGATCGTTAAGTGAAAAAATCTCCTGAGGAGTAGCAGATACTCACAGTAGGATCGGGATCCAAATATCATTGTGTGATAATGCTGAAGGAATCCTACCAACATTATCAAACTCTAAATGGTATGCAATACTAGCAAGTTTCAATTTCCTTAGAAACTCCCGATGTGGATTTTTGCCCCATGCTCTTATGACCTTGACGAAAGTCAGCAAATCATAAGTCACATGTCAAGTTCTACCCATCATTGTCCAGATTAATTTGAACCCACCAGTATATTCCCTTAACGAAGGTCAACAAGGTAATACGACTGTCCCAAACCAACGCATCTATTTATTCTACATATGAACATCCAACAGCTACCAATCACTATGTCTTGGCGAAGGTCAACAAACATAGCATGAATACTATAGAATATTCATATGAAATGACGAAGGGCTATGAATGGTTTTGGCGAAACCGTGAACGTAGTGAACTTGATATAATCGAAGGAACCTGATAGCTTTTAAAAGGAGTGGTTTAAGCTCCGCATTTTAAAAGTTTTGCTGTTTTGAAAAAACCGAGTGGTTTTGAAATTGTTCCGATAATTCAGCTTTGGTTTGTTTTCTTTGCATTAATACAATGCGTCCCATCAATTAATCCTACAATTGCAGATAACAACGAAAATATAACGTACGCTTATGCCATCCGTATTCGCCACGGGGCCCCGTCATCACCCGTTAGGTTACTTAATTAATGACAGAGCGGGGGTTGGACTAGCGCGGATGTAAAATATAAGCAACGTCTACTAGATATCATATATAGATATATTCATTCGACGCAATGATAGTCATTCAAGATCACAGATGAACACATTGGATATACTAGGAATCCACGTTTTGTTTGAGCCGGCGACGAAAGACGGATTACACGGTCGTGATGAATAGCCAAACCCCACCCTAGACCCCTACGGGTGCGGTAAACTACCCGCCAAATACCCAAAGTGAAGCAACCTCTCTCAACAAAGTGAGTAGGCCACTCGGCACTGTTTCCCCCAATCAGAGCAAAGTTCTGTTCAAGTTTTCAAAATTTGAAATGAGCAGCGCTTCATAAGAGCGCCAGCGCTCACCTGCAAAACACGAGTGCGCTTGCACAAAGGGCGCCAGCGCTCACGTGCAAAACACGAGTGCGCTTGCACAAAGGGCGCCAGCGCTCTGAAAAAGCTCACACGTGCAAAGCACGAGTGCACTAGCGCAAAGAGCGCCAGCACTCTGAAGCAGCGCACACGTGCAAAGCACGAGTGCGCTAGCGCTGGAACTAAATGTTCCCCACCGTCAGATCAAAGATCCAATAAAAATGATAAATCATCAATTGACCAGAATGAAATTCTGTTAAGGAAAGATTCCTCAAAATCTTTCCAAACAAAAAGATTGTGCTCTGTAAATCAGAGCACCGTTGGATCAATGATCCAATGGTGATTAAAAATCACTACAATACAAGAATAAATTCTATGTAGGGAAAGATTTCCCAATCTTGTTAAAATCAAGAAGATTGCCTTCTGTAAATCAAAAGCCCTTGGATCAAAGATCCAACGATGGGGAAATCTCCAAATAAATTGGAGAAAAGATCTCCTTAACCGATTGAACAAATCAGCTTGCCTTATATAAAGGCCCCAAGACTTCAAGTCTCATATAAAGAAAGCCCCTATAAATTTTGAGAAATCTCAGAAATAAGTGCAAGCTCTCGGTAGTAGAAGAACTTTTCTTCAAGGTAAAAAAAAAGAGATAAGAAAAAATCTCATTAAAGAAGAAGAGGATAATTCTTTTCACAGATCATAGATGTATAAGACTAAGGACTTTTTACAAAAACAGATCATGAACATCTCATTATAAAAAGGAGAGAGAATAATTCAATTCTCGTAGGATCACAGATCCATAAAGGCAAAGCCTTTCACAAAAATAAGAGATTGAAACATCTCCTATAAAATAAGAACTTTGTTCTTAGAACCTTGAGACAAAATCTCTTATAAACGAGGATTTATTTCTCAGATCATAAAACCGATCAGAAGTGCTTCTGCGCCCTTGGACTGGCGCACAGCGCCAAGCGCACCACGTGCTCCTCATGTGTGCGACACTTAACAAATAGCGCTTTACGCTCATAACCAGCGCTTTGCGCTCATATACTGGCGCTAGCGCCAAGCGCGCCACGTGCTCCTCACGTGTGCGCTATATTATAGAAGCGCTTTGCGCTCATTAACTGGCGCTAGCGCCAAGCGCGCCATGTGTTTCTCACACGTGCGCTGATAGAACATAAACTGTTCTTTAAATAAAAGCCCCAGAGCTATAATGAGTACTCAGCACTCAATAAAAGACAAAAACAATTGTCAGAACCAATGCTCAGCATTTTAACTGAATGGGCCGAGCCCAAGTTGGCCATAAACCCCTCATTCAGATTAATTGAGCCCATATGCTCATAAAATCTTTGGTCTTAGTCCCAATTGGACTACAGATCTCCCAACAAAAATTGGTTCAAGGGTACATCTCTCCACTCCTCTGATATTTGTCGTTGTAATTTTTCAACGTCTTCAGAGAGGTGACGGGTCCCGACAACCAGACATTCCATGGACTGTGGGGTCCTTAAACTCATGGACTATGATGTCCTTAACCTTGGACTGTGGGGTCCTTAAACCCATGGACTATGATGTCCTTAACCTCGGACTGTGGGGTCCTTAAACCCATGGACTATGACATCCTTAAACTTTATAGACTATGATGTCTTTAAACTGGACCGCAAAGTCCCTAAACTAAAACAATAGAGTCCAAATGCTCTTTTGTTGGATCTAAACGATCCCGGTAAGTTGATCTTTGTCTAAAATTAGACTAACGTATCCTTAACAAACGTTTAAGTTGATCTTAGTCTCAAATGAGACTAACGCATCCTTAAACTCAACCCCAAACCCAAATCTAAGAAAATACGGATTTGGACTAATCCACTCCCTAAGGGCGACAACATAAATTAGTCTCCGTATACAATCCACGGGCAACCAAAAACAAAATAAACTCCCATGACATGAAGTGACCACCTGGAGAAGGAGAAAGTGGTTACCGCGATGCAGTAAGTCCATATTGCGACCCCCGGTGCTTACGGGGAGGCGGAAACGGTATAAAAAACGAATTTTTATCGCAAGAGGCAACATGGACTAAACTTGGTCGGGATCGTTGTCTAAACTAAAACTAGCATTCTAGCTAAAGAGAGTTAGCTACTATGGAAGATGGTTATACCTAAACTTGAACTCCTTCTTCTTCAAACCTTGTAGAGGTTGATGGTTCTCTTTACGTCGCCTTCTCCCGTCGAAGATGGATCCACCTCGAAGGCTCGACCATTGGGCTCTTTCTCGTACTTGGAGTGAACTAGAATCGCCGGCTTGCTAGACCCTTGATCCTAGAGTGAGTAGAGAGTGTCTAAGGGTTGCTTTTGTTTTTCAAGAGAAGGATTCTCAACTCATGAGAAGGTTTCTCTTGACTAGAGGAAGAAGAAGATGAAGTGAAGAGAGAGAGTGAGAATGATAGAATGAGCTATATTTTTTCTTTCTTGCAACCATAATGCAAAAGAAAAGAATTATCTAATAATAATAATTGAAAATGAGAATAGTTGATGGCAATTTGGAATGACCACAACCATGCTTCATTTAAAATTGCAAGCATAAATCAAGGAAGACTTTTGAAGCATGATGGTGGTCAACTTTCAACCATGGTCAACAAGTCAACCATGGTCAACAAGTCAACAAAATCAACCATAACAAAATTCTCATTTAATTACTATTATAAATAGATAATCCATAAATCCATTAGGGTTTGGAAAAAGATAACTGTCAACTGTGCATACGCACCCGTTCCGAAACCCTAATGAAAAACCTCATCCTCCGCCTCAAGCAACTGTGCATACACACCTGCATTCTCGTTCCGAGGAACAAGAATACCAAGATATAAAAGCAACCCCAAATATATATACCAGTATCTGGCTCAAACCAGAGCCTGCCAGTATAATCCGTCCGGACTCCAAACGTGCACAAGTGCGCGGATGAGAACGAACCCTGTCGCAAAACCATGCGACCTCTACTCTGTTTTGCCCAGAGGCGAATACCCTCTGTGTGGGACTCTAAAGACTCGACACTACGCTGGCAGTGGGTTTAACCACAGACCGCAAGCGGCACTAGCTGTGCATAACGGTCCCCAGGTAGATGTCGACAAGAAGGCTGACGAGGTGAAACCCCATCTGAACTCCTACTGAGTCTGAATGTGACAGTCTCCGTACAGTCCGGTCTGTTCGTCTGATACATCGCATGGCGGGCCTAGGGGGTGGTAAACGTCAGTCCCCCAATAGCGGTACAAGTCGTGCCGGAGCGAAGCCCAAAACACCCTGAGATAACACTGGAAACCTACCAGTATATCTCGTTTGCCCTGGCCAGGGACTACTCGTGTAATGGCTCTCCTAGACACAGCGCGATGTCAACCCCCAATACCGGGAGAGACGAATCCTGTCTAACCGTCACTGCCTCCAAGTGCTTCGGGACTGCACCCAACCACCACCTGTTTGCACGACTCCTTTGAGCCGTGGTAGGGTAGTGATCAAAGTGCAGTGGGAACACACTTGAGGCGAAGTGCCAGTGTCAAGTCAGCGGACTAAGCTGTACTCATGTCACCTGGGAACTGATAACTGACGATAGGTATAATACCAACCTGTCAGTTCCCGACGAGTCCTGTCCAGTGTACTCGTAACCCAACGAGCACCCGTATACTATCTCCAGTACGACGTACTGATGGCTGTGGGACAGACCATCTCCCACACTGGGATGAGAAGCGCATACGCTAGTCTACTCCGGAGTATCGATGCCCTGTCTCGATAGTCCTGCGACTAGGGACCTGTATAAGGATGTGCCTATAGATTACCCAGCCCCCACTAGTGTGACTGCCATCACAACGCTGGTAATCAAGCAAAGATCCTAAGGGCTCCACTAATGCGTATAAGTGATATACTGAAATAAACACAAGTATACATTGAAGTAGAAACAAACCAAGTAGCATACTACTATTTTGAGCAAGATTGTATATACAAGGTGAATATCCCAAGCATCCATTAAGTAATATACAAACTAGTATGATACAGTAATGGCCTCTAGGGCATATACACTAACAATCTCCCACTTGCACTAAGGCCATGTACTGGCGTATCGAAGACCTATCATCTCGATCAGCCGCTCGAACTGAGTCTGGGGTAGGGCCTTGGTGAATGGATCTGCAGTGTTCTCTTCTGAAGCAACCCTCCGAACCTCGATCTCCTTGCGATCCACGATCTCCCTGATCAGGTGATACCGCCTCAAGATGTGCCTGGATCTCTGATGGGACCTGGGTTCCTTCGCTAAAGCTATAGCCCCGTTGTTGTCGCAATACAGAGGTATTGGGTCAACAATGGACGGAACCACCTGAAGTTCTTTCAAGAACTTCCTCATCCAGACAGCTTCTTTTGCGGCATCAGATGCAGCGATGTATTCCGCTTCCATCGTCGAGTCTGCAACGGTTTCCTGTTTGGAACTCTTCCAACACACCGCCCCTCCATTGAGGGTGAAGACAAAACCCGACATGGACTTGGAATCATCCTTGTCACTCTGGAAGCTGGAGTCAGCAAAGGCCTCGATCTGGAGGTCTTTTCCGCCATACACCAAGAACATCTCCTTAGTCCTCCTCAGGTACTTGAGAATGTTCTTTACTGCTATCCAGTGTTTCTCCCCAGGGTTAGACTGATACCGGCTTACCACACTCAGTGCATAAGCTACATCCGGTCTGGTACACAACATCGCATACATTATAGAGCCTACCGCAGAAGCATAGGGTATAATAGACATGCGATCCCTCTCCAAATCAGTCTTGGGAGACATCTCTTTAGAGAGGGTGATCCCGTGACAAGCCGGTAGGTTACCGCGCTTGGAATCTTCCATACTGAATCTTTTCACTATGGTGTCGATGTACCTGGACTGAGAAAGTTCCAATATCCTCTTGGATCTATCACGATGGATCCGGATCCCCAGGATGTATGAGGCATCACCCAGGTCTTTCATGGAGAACCTTTGTGACAAGAACCCCTTGACAGATTGTAGCATAGGAATGTCATTTCCTATCAAGAGAATGTCATCCACGTATAAAACGAGGAATACTACAGTTCTCGCTACAAATCTACTATAGATGCATGGTTCATCTGAATTTTTGATAAAGCCAAATTCTTTGACTGTCTCATCAAAGCAGATGTTCCAACTCCGCGATGCCTGCTTTAGTCCATAGATGGACTTAAGCAACTTGCACACCTTTCCGCTGCTCCCACTCTGAATGAAACCCTCTGGCTGGTCCATATAGACACACTCCTCTAAATTTCCATTTAGAAAAGCTGTCTTTACGTCCATTTGCCAGATCTCATAATCGTGGAAGGCAGCAATGGCAAGAAGGATCCGAATGGATTTCAGCATGGCTACTGGAGAAAAGGTTTCGTCGTAGTCCAAGCCAGGTCTTTGACGAAAACCCTTTGCTACCAGCCTAGCTTTATAGGTCTCAACCTGTCCATCTACACCAATCTTCCTTTTGAAGATCCACTTGCATCCTACGGGTTTTACCCCGTCTGGAGCAATGTCCAACGTCCATACTTTGTTGGTGTACATGGACTCCATTTCGGTCCGCATTGCATCCAGCCATTTCACTGAGTCAACGCTCTGAACGGCCTGCTGGAAGCTAGTAGGCTCATCATAATCTATGATGCAATCCTCTCGATCCCCGTCTATGAGAAAACCGTAGTATCTCTCGGGCGGATGAGACTGCCTACTACTCCTGCGGAGCGGCGTAGGAATGTCCTGTTCTGTTGAATCTTCTGGTTCCACCAAGCTTTCAGTAACAGTCTGTGGTTCTGGAATTTCTTCCAGCTCTACTGCGCTCCCACTTATTTCTTTTTCTATGAACTGGTGTTCTAGAAAGTGGGCATGACGAGAAACAAGAACTTTTTGTTCCTCTTCACAGTAGAAGAAATATCCCTTGGAATTCTTTGGATATCCCACAAACTTGCACAGTACTGAGCGTGCCTCGAGCTTGTCCGCATGCTGCTTTTTGACAAAAGCTGGACTTCCCCATATCTTAATGTGATTAAGATGGGGTCTCTTCCCACACCACATCTCAAATGGCGTGGTAGGCACAGTCTTAGTGGGGACTCGGTTCAAAAGGTATGCGGCTGATTCTAGCGCATATCCCCAGAATGATCGCGGTAACTCAGCGTTACTCATCATGGACCGCACCATATCCAATAGGGTGCGGTTCCGTCTCTCCGATACACCGTTATGTTGCGGGGTGTAAGGAGGAGTAAGCTGAGAGAGAATTCCGTTCTCTTTTAAATAGTCCAGGAATTCGGCACTTAAGTATTCTCCACCTCGATCCGATCTTAGAATCTTAATACTTTTGCCGGTCTGTTTCTCTACTTCATTCTTATACTCCTGGAATTTTCCAAAGGCCTCGGACTTATGTTTCATTAAGAAGACATAACCGTACCTTGAGAAGTCATCCGTAAAAGTAATGAAGTAAGAATGTCCGCTTCGGGCATGTGTAGACATTGGACCGCACACGTCACTGTGTACGAGTCCCAAGAGCTCGCTCGCTCTTACTCCATGTCCAGTAAACGGAGTCTTTGTCATCTTTCCCTTGAGACAGGATTGACAGGTGGCATACGATTGATATTCGAACGCATTCAAATACCCTTCTGTATGTAACTTCGTCAACCTTCTCTCATTGATGTGACCCAATCTACAATGCCATAAGAAAGTCTGATTTATTTCTGGAGACTTTCTTTTGTGTGTATTCTGGACGTTGAAAATCTGTGGTTGGTTTAACACGTATATACCATTACTCAGAGTACCTGACCCAATCAATACTTGATTAAGGTGAATGTTTACAACATTACTTACAAACGCAAATTCATAACCTTCTTTAGAAACTAAAGATACAGAAATGATATTACAAGTTGCGTTGGGTACAAAAAAGCAATTACGCAAAACCAAAACATGTCCATCTGACATTCCCAGGTGATAGTCCCCCACGGCTTTAGCATCCATGCTAGCTCCGTTCGCAACTCTGAGGGTCATGTCACCTGCCTTCAAATCCCTACGGTTTCTCAACGCCTGCAAAGAATTACAGATATGAGATCCTGATCCGGTATCCAATACCCAGGAAGTAGAGTTTATTGAAAGACAGTTTTCAATAACATACACACCTGAAGCTGAAGCTGCAACCTGCTTCAATTCCTGTGTTCTGGCCTTCCAGGCCCTGCAATCATTCTTCCAGTGTCCTTTCTTATGACAAAAGAAGCATTCTTCCTTATCCAGAAGCTTCCCCGCTATCTTTGTTGCTTTACCTTTTCCCTTCGTATCCACTTTACTAACACCGCCCCTTGGTTTGGCGGGGGCCTTCTTCTTCTTTCCCTTGGCTTTCGCCTTGGACCTAGAAGAAGATGATCCTCCTACAAACAAAGTGGATGTATCCCTACTTTTCTGTAGGGTGCCCTCTGCGCTCCTCAGCATGTTGAGGAGCTCTGATAGTTCAACCTCTTTTTCTTGTAGGTTGAAGTTCAGTATAAACTGGGCGTAAGTGGAAGGAAGGGACTGGAGAACTATATCCGTATATAGCTCACTCTCCAATGTGATCCCTAGGTCAGCGAGCTCCTCAATGTAGCCGATCATCTTTAGCACGTGCTCGGCTACTGATGATCCGACGGCCATCTTTGTCGAAAACAACTTTTTCGACGCTTCGTATCTTGCGATACGTGATTGCTCTCCATACAGTTCTTTTGTATGGAGCAATATGGACTCCATGTCCATATTCTCATGCCTCCTCTGATGTTCGTTGTCCATCGAGGCAAGCAGGAGGCACTTGGCCTTCGCGCTATCAATCTCCCAAGTCTTGCGGATTTCCTTATCCGCGATGCTGGAAGTTGGACCAGGGACAGGGGGAGCTTTGGTGGTAAGAAGATACCCCAGCTTGTCATAAGTGATTGCTATCTTGACATTCCTGAGCCAATCTTTGTAGTTTGGCCCTGTCAGTTTGTTTTTATCTAGGAGTAACTTAAGTCCAGTCATGTTGATTGGTCGCTGCAATTAGGAGAGAGAAGAAGAAACACTCAGCATGATGCTCTTGCAAGTTTAGAGTGGTTTTTAGTTTGTCTAAACAGGATGGCTCCCACTGTTTCTCGAATCCCTCCTCAAACCATAAAGGAAGAATTAGTCAGGATCAATCCCACCGTACAATACTTGCTTAACCGTTCAGCCAGGCCGGTGTCGGTACTTCGAGGGAGGTTTTCCAACGCTTTCGCGAAGTTCCTTAATTAAAGAACCTCTTTTCCCTGGGGGCGTAACCCCGCTAACACCTTTCTAGGCACCTACTAGGTTTATAGCATTGATCGTTAAGTGAGAAATTTCCCGAGGAGTAGCATATACTCACAGTAGGATCGGGATCCAAATATCATCGCGTGACGAAAATGAAGGAATCCTACCATAATCATCACACTCCAAATGGTATGCAAATCTAGCAAGTTTCAGTACTTATGAAACTCCCGATGTGGATTTTTGCCCCATGCTCTTATGACCTTGACTTTGGCCAAAATATCATAAGTCACATGTCAAGTTCTGCCCGTCACTATCCAGGTTAATTTGGATCCATCCGTACCTACCCTTGACTTTGGCCAAAATGGCAGCACGACTGTCCCAAACCAACGCATCTATCTATGCTACACATGAACACCCAATAGCTACCAATCACTATGCCTTGACTTTGGCCAAAATACATAGCTTGAATACTATTGCCTATTCATGCGAAGCGACGGAGGGCTACGAATGGTTTTGGCGAAACCGTGAACGTAGTGAACTTGATTTAATCGATGGAACGAGATAGCTTTTAGAAGGAGTGGCTCAATCTCCGCATTTAAAAGTTAGTTTTGAAAAGAACCGAGTGGTTTTTCGAAAGTGTTCCATCGACTTAAACTTGGTTTATTATCTTGCATTAGTTCTTTTAATGCGTGATATTCTTGCATTAGTACTTTTAATGCGTCCCATCATTTAATCCTACCATTGCAGAAAACAACCAAAATATGACGTACGCTTATGCCATTCGCATTCGCCACGGGGCCCCGTCATTACCCGTTAGGTTACTTAACTAACGACAGAGCGGGGGCTGGGCTAGCGCGTCTGTAAAATATAAGCAACGCCTAAATAGAAAGCAATGATAGACATTTCAGATCACAGATAAATACATTGGATATACTAGCAATCTGTAATTTGTACGAGCCTGTAACAAAAATAGATAACACGGTCGCGGTGAATAGCCAAATCCCCACCCAAGACCCCTACGGGTGCGGCAAACTACCCGCCAAAGTCCTCGGTAGTTTGTGCACCCCTCCATGGGTCTATCCTAGGAGAAAAAACAGTAAAAAGAATTATACAATGACGGCTACAACCCCGACCCGGTTGTGCGGCCAAACAAATAATATAATTACATCAATTTACATTTACAATGAATTGCAAGAAAAGAAAACTCTCGTCTCACAACCCCCGGCTATTCACCCGCGACAATCCAACATATTTATATACACATTCCAGCACATTACAGATCATGTATAACCCCGACTAATCGTCTTATAGCGATTAGCCGACGTTCAATACATGCAAACATCACAGATATAACCATCATAGTCAAAGTGCAGTGAAGTTCGGAAAAAAAATACGGAATTATAGGACCCCAAAAGTGAATTTCTGTTCTGGAAAATCTGGGCACATATAATATATCTTAAAAATCCCAAAACCAACACAGAAGAACACTGCACGAAAAACGATGCAGAGAAGACATCAATCAGCGGCGGTTCCGCGGCCTGATGAACAGGTGAGGCCGCGGAAGCGCGGCGCTTTGGAGGAATCATGCTATCGTTTTTGGTGGGTGTTCTTACAAAACCCTGAGACGATTTTTAAAGTATAAATTTTTTCATTTTGAGTCAAAAAAATTTCAACAGAAACTCAGGTTTTGTAATTTATCCGGTTTTGTGATTTTTTGTTTCCGAACTTCGTTACACTTCACTACCAAGCTAGTTTAAGTTTAGTTAGGCTCTGATACCACTTGTAAGTCCATATTGCGACCCCCGGTGCTTACGGGGAGGCGGAAACGGTATAAAAAACGAATTTTTATCGCAAGAGGCAACATGGACTAAACTTGGTCGGGATCGTTGTCTAAACTAAAACTAGCATTCTAGCTAAAGAGAGTTAGCTACTATGGAAGATGGTTATACCTAAACTTGAACTCCTTCTTCTTCAAACCTTGTAGAGGTTGATGGTTCTCTTTACGTCGCCTTCTCCCGTCGAAGATGGATCCACCTCGAAGGCTCGACCTTTGGGCTCTTTCTCGTACTTGGAGTGAACTAGAATCGCCGGCTTGCTAGACCCTTGATCCTAGAGTGAGTAGAGAGTGTCTAAGGGTTGCTTTTGTTTTTCAAGAGAAGGATTCTCAACTCATGAGAAGGTTTCTCTTGACTAGAGGAAGAAGAAGATGAAGTGAAGAGAGAGAGTGAGAATGATAGAATGAGCTATATTTTTTCTTTCTTGCAACCATAATGCAAAAGAAAAGAATTATCTAATAATAATAATTGAAAATGAGAATAGTTGATGGCAATTTGGAATGACCACAACCATGCTTCATTTAAAATTGCAAGCATAAATCAAGGAAGACTTTTGAAGCATGATGGTGGTCAACTTTCAACCATGGTCAACAAGTCAACCATGGTCAACAAGTCAACAAAATCAACCATAACAAAATTCTCATTTAATTACTATTATAAATAGATAATCCATAAATCCATTAGGGTTTGGAAAAAGATAACTGTCAACTGTGCATACGCACCCGTTCCGAAACCCTAATGAAAAACCTCATCCTCCGCCTCAAGCAACTGTGCATACACACCTGCATTCTCGTTCCGAGGAACAAGAATACCAAGATATAAAAGCAACCCCAAATATATATACCAGTATCTGGCTCAAACCAGAGCCTGCCAGTATAATCCGTCCGGACTCCAAACGTGCACAAGTGCGCGGATGAGAACGAACCCTGTCGCAAAACCATGCGACCTCTACTCTGTTTTGCCCAGAGGCGAATACCCTCTGTGTGGGACTCTAAAGACTCGACACTACGCTGGCAGTGGGTTTAACCACAGACCGCAAGCGGCACTAGCTGTGCATAACGGTCCCCAGGTAGATGTCGACAAGAAGGCTGACGAGGTGAAACCCCATCTGAACTCCTACTGAGTCTGAATGTGACAGTCTCCGTACAGTCCGGTCTGTTCGTCTGATACATCGCATGGCGGGCCTAGGGGGTGGTAAACGTCAGTCCCCCAATAGCGGTACAAGTCGTGCCGGAGCGAAGCCCAAAACACCCTGAGATAACACTGGAAACCTACCAGTATATCTCGTTTGCCCTGGCCAGGGACTACTCGTGTAATGGCTCTCCTAGACACAGCGCGATGTCAACCCCCAATACCGGGAGAGACGAATCCTGTCTAACCGTCACTGCCTCCAAGTGCTTCGGGACTGCACCCAACCACCACCTGTTTGCACGACTCCTTTGAGCCGTGGTAGGGTAGTGATCAAAGTGCAGTGGAAACACACTTGAGGCGAAGTGCCAGTGTCAAGTCAGCGGACTAAGCTGTACTCATGTCACCTGGGAACTGATAACTGACGATAGGTATAATACCAACCTGTCAGTTCCCGACGAGTCCTGTCCAGTGTACTCGTAACCCAACGAGCACCCGTATACTATCTCCAGTACGACGTACTGATGGCTGTGGGACAGACCATCTCCCACACTGGGATGAGAAGCGCATACGCTAGTCTACTCCGGAGTATCGATGCCCTGTCTCGATAGTCCTGCGACTAGGGACCTGTATAAGGATGTGCCTATAGATTACCCAGCCCCCACTAGTGTGACTGCCATCACAACGCTGGTAATCAAGCAAAGATCCTAAGGGCTCCACTAATGCGTATAAGTGATATACTGAAATAAACACAAGTACACATTGAAGTAGAAACAAACCAAGTAGCATACTACTATTTTGAGCAAGATTGTATATACAAGGTGAATATCCCAAGCATCCATTAAGTAATATACAAACTAGTATGATACAGTAATGGCCTCTAGGGCATATACACTAACAACCGCGATGCAGTAGCGTAATTAACTGTAGGGGCTTATGCCTGCAGGGAAGAGCATCCCCACAATCAAAAACCCCTCAACGAGAGGGAATCTGACGAAGTCTGCTACATCGGTCGCATCTGTCCAAACCTTCGATACACGGTGTCATAAATCAACTTGGCATCTTCGGAGAGGTGGACGGATAGCACCAAATAGATCTGCCCTCGAAATTCAGGCAAGACGAACCTACGCGGTCTCGTCTCTGTGTTCGGCGGAGAATAGGTTCTGGCACGCCCGGTGGGACCTTTTCCTCTTTCCACTCCACACTTCATGTGTCGTGTTTTTACGTGATCAAATAATCGCGGTATGTATATTTTTGGTTGCCCTTGGATGATGGGATACTGAAGCCGATGTTTTGTCTCTATGAAGAATGGCGTTTGCTCCCACCTTAGCAATTTAGGCTCTGTCATATCTGGTGGAGTCAAGTACGGGTCGCTTGCAATCTCAAATCTCTGCAATCCGGCTCTTCCAGAAATCAACGGGCTTCTCTTTGGGTCGATACTCCCACCTCTCACCCTCGGTGCCTCAACGCCGATGGAGGAAGCCCAGTGGAAGTCTGTCTTCCATAGGCTGGTTCCCCAAGCTGCAACTTTGCTGACGGAATCGGTCCTCAAACAACTGGCACCTGCCAAGGACCAGGGTCGACGCAGGGGGCAGAATATTCAAGCTCCTAAAGGAAATAGGGGGCAGGCTCGGCAAGATCCTGAGGCTAATCAAATCCCGGCCGTAAGAAATGGTCGACGTAGATATCGTCATCATACAAAATGAGCTGGGGCAGTTCTCCGTATAGTTCTGTTTCAACCCCAGTGGTGAATGTTGTTCCAACCGGGAACAGCTTCAAATTGTTGCGAAGGGTCAGACAAAATTCTTCTATAGCAATATTGAAGAAATCTCCGCAGCCCATGGAGATCCCACGAGAGAAAAAACCAGTTCGCTCGCTAAAGTAACTTTCCTCATCTATATATATAGTGCGAAAGCAAGTGAAGGTCTCTGTAGTCAACCACGGCTCTTCCCCAAGATGTCAGCCAAATTCTGACAAATCCTCTTTCAAATACATAGGGACTCATCCCAAGACGGATCCTGATACAGTGGTTCCTCCCAAAACCAAAGCGGCTTTTCACAAAAAGATGCCCAATAAAGCTCAAGTGCCCGGAACAAACTCCAAAGGACAAAACTCCAAACACCCCAAGCCTTGGGGCATGGTAGTTCATATAGTCTATATGGTGATTTCCAAAGACGAAATTCGAGCTTCTACTAGTCACCGACCTCAAACTCGGTCCCTGGCAAAAGTTCAACTGCAACGTGAAAAGCTGCAGAAGATGCTCGCTCAGGCGGCAGCAAACGCTAATCCACAACCTAAGGAAAATTGACCTGGGGACGGCAAACGACCCGCGGCCGACGTTCGTCAGTGAGCTGTTTTCTGAAGAAAAGGTGGCTACGCTCAAAGACGTGGTCATGCAGTATAAAGACTGCTTCACGTGGAACTACACCGAGATGCCGGGGCTAGATCCAGAGATAGCTGTACATAAATTGGCGATATCCCCGGACGTCAAGCCAGTCAAGCAAGCACCGAGAAGAATGCGGCTCGAACTTGAAATGAGCATCAACGCTGAGGTCAAGAAGCTAATCGACTCCGGCTTCATCCAAGAGGTTCAATATCGTGAATGGATTGCTAACATCGTCCCAGTGATGAAGACAAAATGGGATAGTGCGCATCTGCGTAGACTTTCGGAACCTCAACAAAGCTTGCTCGAAGGATGATTTTCCCGTACCGGATACTGAGCTGATGATAGAGAACACGTCCACTCATGAAGTTTTCTCCTTCATGGACGGCTCATCAGGGTACAATCAAATAAAGATGCATCCCGAAGAACAGAAGCATACCGCTTTCCAGACCCCGCTGGGCATATTCTGCTACAAAGTGATGTCGTTCGGTCTGAAAAACGCCGGCGCTACCTATCAGAGGGCCATGACGAAGATTTTCGATGACCTCATGCATGAAGTCGTCGAATGCTATATCGACGACCTTGTAGTGAAAAGCAAATCGCATGAGGAGCATTGAGAGCATCTAAAAGTAGTGTTCTAACGTCTTCGGAAATACAACTTGAAGATGAACCCTCTGAAATGCGCGTTCAGAGTTTCCTCGGGCAAATTTCTAGGATTCATCATCCGACACCGGGGCATCGAAATTGACCCGTCGAAGATCAAGGTGATTATGGAAATTCCTCCGCCGAGAACTCTCAACCAATTGTGGCCTTTCCAAGGAAAGCTCGCATATATCCGACGGTTCATAGTCAACCTCTCTGGCAAATGCCGTCCCTACAATCACTTGATGAAGAAGGGAACACCGTTCGTTTGGGATCGCAAATGCCAAAGTGGACTGGACGAAATCAAGCAATACTTGTAGAATCCAACGGTACTGACTGCTCCGGTCATGGGAAAGCCTCTCATCCTGTACACAACCGTCCTTGAGGGTTCTCTAGGCGCATTATGGGCACAAAAAAACGACGAAGGGAAGGAGAGAGCCCTCTACTATTTGAGTCGAGTTCTTCTGGGGAAGAAAACAATTACTCTCCCATTGAAAAATACTGCTTGGCGTTGATCTTCGCGGTAACAAAGCTCAGGCACTATGCATTGGCACATGAGGTCCATCTCATATCAAAGGTGGATCCTCTCAAGTATTTGATGTCAAAAGCCATTTTAACGGGATGGCTAGCTAAATGGGCCCTACTCTTAATGGAATTCTCGGTAACATATCGCCCTCTCAAGGCAGTGAAAGGCCAGGCCATCGCCGACTTCCCTGCCGAGTATCCTATACCTGCCGATTCACCCCTAAATTGCGAATTGCCAGAAGAGCATGCGTTTGACACGATCGATAGGGAGAAAGAAAGGAGTGATACCCGATGGGAACTCTACTTCGACGGAGCATCTTCCATGAAGAAGCGAAAGCACAGATCCCCCATAATCAAGTCAGGGGTAGGCCTCATCTTCGTGACTCCACAAGGAGGGATAATGCGCTTTACCTTCTCCTTAACAGAGCCAAGGACGAACAATGAAGCCGAATATGATGTTTTGATAGCAGGTCTTGAGATCGCTGTCGACATATGAATTGAAAACCTCCTCATACATGGAGAATCCCAGCTGGTCGTTAGTCAAGTAAACGACGATTATCAAACGTGCAAACCAGAGTTGGTAAAGTACGGTGAGAGAGTACAACAACTGCTGACTCGAATCCCTTCCTATGCCCTGGAAAGCATACCGCGCGCAGAAAATAGCAAGGCGGATGCATTATCCAAGCTCGCTAAAGAACTGGCCGACGAGAACCTTGATGACGTAAGGATCGTTGTGCAAAGCTATCGGGTTCTTGCACCAGCGGAAATGTCTCCGAAATCGTCTGAAGGAAAGGAAGCGATCGAGCTAGCAGCCCTATGAATAGAGGATCAGGAGAAGGCCAAGGATTAGAGAGAAGTCTTTATAGACTACTTCAAATCCCGTCGAACGCCTGAAGATGCATCCTCGAGACATCAGCTAATGAAATGAGCTCTATCCTTTGCCTTCGTCAATGATACTCTGTATAAGAGGTCGTTCGACTCCTTATGGCTAAGATGCCTAGGACCAGAAGAAAAAAGGAGTGTCGTCCAAGAAACTCATGACAGACTCTACGGTTCTCATCAAACCGGGCCAAAGATGAAGCTGAAGATCAAAAGGATGGGCTACTATTGGCCCACGATGATCCAAGACTGCCTCGAATACGCAAAGTAGTGCCACTCGTGCCAGATTCACAGGGACTTTATCCACCAGCATCCAAATCCGCTACACCCAACGGTGGCTAGCTGGCCGTTCGAAAAGTGGGGAACTGATATAATCGGGCCCATTGAACCAGCATCGTCCAGAGGACATCGGTTCATACTGGCAACAACCGATTATTTCTCCAAGTGGGCAGAAGCGATACCGCTGAGAGAAGTGAAGACGGAGAACATCCTCCATTTCTTCAAGACACACGTCATCTATCGGTTCGGCACTCCGCGACGGATTATCTCTGATAACGGGCCAGCCTACAGAAGCCACAAGATCAACCGCTTCGTATAACAGTATAATATAAACTGGAGATACTCTTTGGTCTATAATCTCCGAGCTAACAGTCTAGCTGAGGCTTTCAATAAGACCTTGACGAAGATTGTAAAAAAGACGGTGTCCAAAAATAAGAAGGACTAGCACGAAAGACTGCATGAAGCTCTCTGGGCGTATCGAACTACGTTCAAAACGGCCACAAACACAACGCCGTATGCATTGGTATTCGGCACAGAAGCGGTACTTCCACTCGAGATAGAGTTACCTTCTCTACGAGTGGCGGTTCACTATGAGCTAACCGACGAAGAAAATGCTCACCTTCGACTTGAGGAGCTCGACTCCCTTGATGAAACCCGGCTCATGGCGCAACAAAACCTGGAGGCTTATAAAGAAAAGATGACGCACTCATACGAGAGATTGACTAGGCCGAGAACATTCCACCAAGGCGAACTCTTGCTAGTGGTCAAGAGACCTATGATCCCCAATCGTGCCAAACGGGGGAAATTCGAGCCTAACTACGAGGGCACATACATCATAGACAAAGTCTACCAAGGTGTGGCTTACCTGCTCATGGATATGCATGGCGAAAGACCCTTCAGGCCAATAAACGGTTAGTTCCTAACAAAATACTATGCTTGACGAGTCACGGCCTTGGTCAACGATAGATGACGACGCCTATGTCCGCTCGCTATCTTCCCAAGCCCAAACTCTATAAGTAGTATTCAGCGAAACCGTTGTCTCTAAAATGGCAACAATGGACCGAAACGTCCTTAAACTAACAACGGACTGCAATGTCCTGAAATTAACTACTGACTGAGACATCTATAAACTATTACTGACCGCAGCATCCCAAGGCTGACAAACAAATTTAATAATAATAATAATAAAATAAAGAAAACGGTATGTCCATAAGCAAGATGGGCACGGATGAAAACCTAAAACGGCTCCGTGAGTAAAAACAACAGGACTACCGGCGAGTTTTGTGAAAACCCTAAAGGGCGCAATCTCGTTAAAAGACACTTGCAAGGTCCTCTCGACCTGGTGAGGAGAAAATAGCTGCGTGAGATCCTTATGACTGGCATGGGAGCAACACACTTAGGAATCCTTACGATTCCTAAGGAGAAAACGCACTTACGAGATCCTCACGACTCGTAAGGAGAATTCCCCTTTGAGACCCTAAAGGCTCATAGGATTTAAAAGCGTTAAGCTACAGGGATCTGAACCTGTTCTTAAGCCATCACAATCTCCAATGCTGCCCTATAAGCATTTCAATATTGACCCTTGTATACAATCCACGGGCACGAATAAACCTTTCCTCAACAGAGTCCCACTACTGACGAGGGATATCTTCATATGGCGAACGACACTTGTAAGTCCTCTCGACTTATAAGGAGAAAACACTCTCGTAAGATCCATACGATTTATAAGAGAACACAAACTTAGGAATCCTCACGATTCCTAAGGAGAAAACGCACCTACGGGATCCTCAATACTCGTAGGGAGAAATACCTTTATGAGACCCTTACCGCTCGTAAAGTTAAAAGCCTTAGTCAACAGGATCCTAACCCTGTTTGCTAAGCCACCTTTGTTCGACATCGACAAAGGCAAATGATGATTCGCTCCTGGAAATATCCCAGTTGTAGCGATGTTGATGCCTAAATCGGTATCAAATCCCACACTCGCGATAAAAAATTCAGCGAGCCAAAAATGCAACTGAAATAGCCGAAATGATGGGACAACTTGCAACAAAATCAGCAAGTAAAAATGTATGCATACAAAAATAGCCGAAATTGTTGGGCAACTCGCAATAAGAAACAGCGAGTAAAAAGAAAAAATATCCGAAATGATTGGGTACCGCGAAAAATAACCGAAATTATTGGGCAATCGCGACTTTCACGATATAAAAGCTGAAATGATAGAGCATCGCGGAAAGAAAACAAAAAATACATATGAAATGAAACTTTTGCCCTACAGATGAGATCACATCGATCCCTGTATACAATCCACGGGCACGAACAAAAAGGGAACCATATCTTCCCACCAGGCTCCATCAGAAAGAGAGACAAGTCTCGACAGTCATATCTACAACCTGGAGACCCACAACAGCGTTCCTCCTCATTCCAGCAGGATTCAGACGCAATGATCAATCTCGGAGCTATGGTAAATTCCCTAGATCCAAGACTCTACGGTTCACAGACGACCTAGAGATCACCTCGACATTCGTCTCATTACAACAGACGCAACGTCAGCAAATCGGAGCTATGGCAAAGTCCCTATTCCAAATCTCGACGGTTCACAGACAGCCTAGAGATCACCAACAGCTTTCCTCCTCATTCCAGCAGGATTCAGACGTGACAATCAACCTTGGAGCCATGGCAAAGTCCCTGTTCCAAACCTCGACGGTTCACAGACAACCGAGAGAGCAAGTCCTGGTCACATAGAACACGGCCAAAGTCAATCCTGACCCCGTGGGAAACAGCCAGAGAAAATCCTGGCCCCGTAAAACACGGCTAAGGTCAATCTTGACCCCGTGGGAAACAGCCAGAGAAAATTCTGGTCATGTAGAACACGGCCAAAGTCAATCCTGACCCCGTGGGAAATAGCCAGAGCAAATCCTGGTCACGTAGAACACGGCCAAAGTCAATCCTGACCCCGTGGGAAACAACCAGAGCAAATCTGGTCATGTAGAACACGGCCAAAGTCAATCCTGACCCCGTGGGAAACAGCCAGAGCAAATCCTGGTACCGTAGAACACGGCTAAAGTCAATCCTGACCCCATAGGAAACAGCCAGAGCAAATCCTGGTACCGTAGAACACGGCTAAAGTCAATTTTGATCCCATGGGAAATAGCCAGAGCAAATCCTGGTCCCGTAGAACACGGCTAAAGTCAATCCTGACCCTGTGGGAAACGGCCAAAGCAACCCCTGACCCCGTATGGCTAAAGTCAATCCTGACTCCGTATGGCCAAAGTCAACCCCTCCTGGTCCCATAGAACATGGCTAAAGTCAATTCTGACTCTGTGGGAAACAGCTAGAGTAAACCCTCAAACTCTTTGTCAAAGAAATGCTTTGACTCAGGAGCAGGTCAACTCATCAATCACTTACGAGTCCTCTCGACTTGTAAGGAGAAAATTCTCTTGTGAGATCCTTGCGACTCTCAAAGAAAATGCACCTAGGAATCCTCACGATTCCTAAGGAGAAACCACACCTGCGAGATCCTCCCGACTCGTAGGGAGAAAAGTCTTTATGAGACCCTCACGGCTCATAAAGTTGAAAAGTCTTAGGTGGCAGATCCTAACCCTGTCTTCCAAGCCATCATTGCCTCACAGATAAGACAATGTAGATTTGCTATAGGCCACATTCTCCTAAGTCAAACATTGACAAGAAAGGAAACAACCACTTACAAGTCGTCTCAACTTGTAAGGAAGAAAATTCTCTCGGGAGATCCTTATGAATCTCAAAAGAAGACACACTTAGGAATCTTCACGATTCCTAAGGAGAGAATACACCTTCGAGATCCTCCCGACTCGTAGGGAGAAAAGTCTTTGTGAGACCCTCACGGCTCATAAAATTGAAAAGTCTTAGACAGCAGACCTGAACCTGCTTCCTAAGCCATCGCTACCCTACAAGGAGGCTAAGATGAAATGTTCTCTACTATCTACAAGCCACACTTGCTAAAATTACATGCCGTCAAAATGGAGGTACTATTCAAGAACGCATAAACTGCTTCGCGTCAAGTCAAAACAAAAGACATAACCTACAGGTATCAGCCACATACCATGCAAGACAATAAAGAGAACAGTCGATTCACATTCGGTTAAGCATTCAGAGCACGCCAATTCATATATATATGAGAAGGTTTAACGCAGAAAATAAAAGAACGAAAACGCAAAATTTGCCATTCATACTTCAGAAAATTCTTACATTGATGAAAACAGTAAACAAAAGCATCATTAAAATGTTTACAATGACAAGACATCAAATCCAGGACATGGATTAAGAAATTCAAAAGTAAGGCCATCTAAAATGTTTCTGCCCTCTCTGACCATTCTCGTATGCTTCCTCTCACGCTCGCAAGCGTCAGGATCTTCACTGATGTCCTCCGCCCTTCGATAGGCAGCGATTATCGTCGCCTGTTGAAAAGTTTAATACAGATTATCAACAAGATTGTCTCGCCTTTTCTTTGAAATTAGGCCCATTAGATACACCGAGTGCACCTTGTCTTCAGCATCATCTAATGCCTTAAGCGGCATGCCTTGATAAAATAAAGGAAGTGCTCTCCAGATCGCTCTCACAATGAGCTTTAAAAGAGCAGAACGATGTGGAAGCAGTCGACCATTGTATTCATCAAAGCGACGCATGATTTCGACGCCCTGAGCGTTGGTGAACTCCTGATTTTGGCAGTGGCCTAATGCGTGAATGTCCCCATAAGAAATAATTTCGTCAAGGTCATATAAATGAGCGGACATAGCACCTTAAAACGAAAATCAGTGAGAGTTTAGCTGACAGACTGATCAAAACACGAGGATTCAGACAACTCTTGATGTCCGCATGAAGAAAACAAGTGCTGATTAAAACACACAACAAATTCAAATTTGTGCAGTTAAGGGGAGATCCTAAAAAGGATTCTCATTTAATAAGAAACTCTTCGAGTCAAGGAGTTAAACTCCTCGAGAGCAACGCTCTGCAGACAAGAGTGACACTTATCAAAATCAATTATGAGGAGAATAAAATTCCCCCCAAAAATTCTAAAGAGCAATGCTCTGTAAGGAAGATGAAACAATCCATCAAGAAACCCTAAGAAGCAAAGTTTCTACAGATTAAAAACTCCGAGATTTTTAAGATCTATAAACAAACTCTAAGAGTTTTCATGAAAGATTAATATATCTATATGATTTGAAAATAGCAAAGCTCTGTTGATGGGTTAGGAAACCTTAAGAAAGATCTAAGATCTAACAAGAGCAAAGCTCTGTTGAGAGACCCTAAAAAAGGTTTTCTTGAAGATCTATGATCTAAGAAGAGCAAAAGCTCTGTTAATGGGTAAAACCCTAGTTTATTGACTAATCTCTTTAAAGATTTGATCTTTTACCTAAAAATTTGACAGAGTTCTGTCTTTAAGAGAGTTCTTAAAATAGAGAGCTATGCTCTAAAGGAGAAATTGATTCTCAGAAAACAAGAAAGAAGATGAACAGAAGTCATCTTAAGGGCCAAAGGCCCTATTTATAGGCACTGAGAGCCGTTTCAACTTCAAAGTTAATCTAATGGTGGAGATGCTGCCACCGCTGCAATCACGTGTGAGCCACGTGAGCGCAACGGTGGGGGGACATTTGTTTCCCCAATCAGAGCAAAGCTCTGTTCAAGGTTTCAAAATTTGAAATAAGCAGCGCTTCATAAGAGCGCCAGCGCTCATGTGCAAAGCATGAGTGCGCTAGCGCAAAGGGTGCTAGCGCTCTGAAGTAGCACACACGTGCAAAGCACGAGTGCACTAGCGCAAAGAGCGCCAGCGCTCTGAAGTAGCGCTCACGTGCAAAGCACGAGTGCGCTAGCGCTGGAACTAAATGTTCCCTACCGTCAGATCAAAAATCCAATAAAAATGATAAATCGTTAATTGACCAGAATGAAATTCTGTAAAAGAAAGATTCCTCAAAATCTTTCCAAACAAAAAGATTGTGATCTGTAAATCAGAGCACCGTTGGATCAATGATCCAATGGTGATTAAAAATCACTAAAATACAGAATAAATTCTGTATGGAGAAAGATTTCCCAATCTTGTTAAAAATAAGAAGATTCCCTTCTGTAAATCAGAAGCCCTTGGATCAAAGATCCAACGATGGGGAAATCCCCAAATCAATTGGAGAAAAGATCTCCTTAACCGATTGAACAAATCAGCTTTCCTTATATAAAGGCCCCAAGACTTCAAGTCTCATATAAAGGAACCCCCCTATAAATTTTGAGAAATCTCAGAAAGAAGAGCAAGCTCTCGGTAGAAGAAGAAATTTTCTTTAAGGTAAAAAAAATAGAGATAAGAAAAAATCTCATTAAAGAAGAAGAACATAATTCTTCTCACAGATCATAGATCTATAAGACTAAGGTCTTTTTACAAAAAGAGATCATGAACATCTCATTATAAAAAGGGGGAGAATAATTCAATTCTCTTAGGATCACAGATCCATAAAGGCAAACCCTTTCACCAAAATAAGAGATTGGAACATCTCCAATAAAATAAGAACTTTGTTCTTAGAACCTTGAGACAAAGTCTCTTATAAACGAGGATTTATTTCTCATATCATAAAACTGATCAGAAGCACTTCTGCGGTCTTGGACTGGCGCACAGTGCCAAGCGCACCACGTGCTCCTCACGTGTGCGCCACTTAACAAATAGCGCTTTGCTCTCATAACCGGCGCTTTGCGCTCATATACTGGCGCTAGCGCCAAGCGCGCCACGTGCTCCTCACGTGTGCACTATATCACAGAAGCGCTTTGCGCTCATTAACTGGCGCAAGCCCCAAGCGCGCTACATGTTTCTCATGCATACGCTGATAGAACATACATTGTTCTTTAAATAAAAACCCCAGAGCTATAATGAGTGCTCAGCACTCAATAAAAGACAAAAACAATTGTCAGAATCAATGCTCAGCATTTTAACTGAATGGGCCGAGCCCAAGTTGGCCATAAACCCCTCATTCAGATTAATTGAGCCCATATGCTCATAAAATCTTTGGTCTTAGTCCCAATTGGACTACAGATCTCCCAACAAAAATTGGTTCAAGGGTACATCTCTTCACTCCTCTGATATTCGTCGTTGTAATCTTTCAACGTCTTCAGAGAGGTGACGGGTCCCGAAAACCAGACATTCCATGGACTGTGGGGTCCTTAAACTCATGGACTATGATGTCCTTAACCATGGACTGTGGGGTCCTTAAACCCATGGACTATGATATCCTTAATGTTGGACTGTGGGGTCCTTAAACCCATGGACTATGATGTCCTTAATCTCGGACTGTAAGGTCCTTAAACCCATGGACTTTGAGGCCCTTAAACTTTACAGACTATGAGCTCTTTAAACTGGACCGCAAAGTCCCTAAACTAAAACAATAGAGTCCAAATGCTCTTTTGTTGGATCTAAACGATCCCGTTAAGTTGATCTTAGTCTAAAATTAGACTAACGTATCCTTAACAAACGTTTAAGTTGATCTTAGTCTCAAATGAGACTAACGCATCCTTAAACCCAACCCCAAACCCAAATCTAAGAAAATACAGATTTGGACCAATCCACGTCCTACGGGCGACAACATAAATTAGTCTCCGTATACAATCCATAGGAAACCAAAAACAAAACAAACACCCACGACACGAAGTGATCATCCGGAGAAAGAGAATTGGTTACCGCGATGCGGTAGCATAATTAACTGCAGGGGCTTGCGCATGTAGGGAAGAGCGTCCCCACAATCAAAAACCCCTCAACGAGGGGGAATCTGACGAAGTCTGCTACATCGGCCGCATCCATCCAAACCTTTGATACACGGTGTCATAAATCAACATGGCATCTTTGGAGAGGTGAATAGATAACACCAAATAGCATCTACCCTCAAAATTCAGGTAAGACGAACCTACGCGGTCTCGTCTCTGTATTCGGTGGAGAACAGGTTCTTCAAAATATTCGGTAGTTTGTGCACCCTACCTTGGGTCTATCCTAGGAGCAGAAAACAGTAAAAGAAATAATATACAATGATGGCTACAATCTCAACCCGGATGTGCGACCATAAAATAATATTACATCAGTTTACAATTTACATCAAATGAAAGATAAAACGCTCATCTCATATCCCCAGCTATTCATCCACGAAAATCTAACAAGTTCATATACACAATCCAACATCACAGATCACAGATATGTACAACCTCCACTAATCGATGTATAGCGATTAGTAGACGTTCAGTACATAAATCACATCACGGAAGATCCGATTAGCTAAAGTATTTAGAATTTTGATCGATTACCAGATTTGAATCTACCCTAAGTGCAACACAGTACACAAAAGATTCTGGGTGGAAACAAAGTATCAGAAAAATCAAAAACACCAAGCTAGACACTCTACAGGAAAAACGAGTTGACTCATAGTTGACTCGGCCGCGGATCCGTGGCGAAACGCATGGTTTCTCCACGCTTCCGCGGCGGTCTGACCGAGTCACAACCTCATTTTTCTTGAGTGTCCCTAAAAAAGCCTGCACGTATTTTTATGGTCCCTGAAAAAAAATTTGGACCAGTTTCTAAAAACGACAGAAAACGTACATTTTTGACGTGGTTTTGTGATTTTTCCGGTGATCGAATTTCTAACACTTTGTTAACATGTTAATAATGGTTTAAACTGGCTCTGATACCAATGTAAATCTATGTTACACATCCCGGTAGTTTGCGGGGAGGCGGAATATGTAAAAATCAAAATTTTCTTACAAGGTAACATAGACTATGCTTAAGGATCTTTGCTAAACCATTGCTAACAAACAAACTAGAGGTTTTATCTACTATGCTAGAAGATTATACCTCATGCTATAAGTCCTTCGGGTCTTCTCCGCTGTCTTTCTCGTCTCCGTAGGCTCCAAGGGTCGATCTGGATCGTGGCTTCTTCAACGGCCTCCTTAAGTCGAAGATGATCCACCCGAAAGTCTATAGTCTGACCTCCACCTCAAAACCGAGGTAACTAGGGCAACAAGCTTGCCAAACTTGATGGCCTAGGTGATGTAGAGTAAACAGATGGATTTGTTTGTCTTTGAAATCCTAATTTTCTTAACACATGAGACCTTAAGGGATTTCTAGTGAGGAAGAAGAAAGAGAGCAAATATGGGAGCTCTCTTGAAGAGAGAGAAGATGTATGAGATCATGATCTATGGAAAAAAGAAAACAAATCTTTTATCATGATAATTATGATGGCAACCTTGATTTGACCATTATCATGTCACCATTAATGCTAAGCAAAATATCCAGTGCTTAACAAAAATATCTAAGTCTACCATGGTCAACATGGTCAAATGGTCAAACCAATTAGCCATGACACAATTATCATTAAAAAGATTAGTAAATATTTTCCTCCACCTCATAATGGTTTTAATCAAGTCAATGGTCAAAACCCTAATGAGGCATCTCTTTCTTTGCTCCTCACATCCGTGTATACACACCCGCAACCGTATTCCGAAGAATACGAATACTAAGAGACAACAACTGATCCATCTATATATAATACTAGGATCTGTCTTAAACCAAAGCCCACTAGCATTATCCGCCCGAACATCATACGTGCACAAGTGCACGTAAGTGACCGTAGCCCTGCCGTAAAACCATACGGGCTCTACACCTTTTTCCCAGTGCAGGGAAACTCTCAGTGTGGGACTCTAAAGACTCGACACTATGCTGGCAGTAGGTTTAACCACAGGCCGCAAGCGGTACTAGCTGTACATAACGGTCCCCAGGTAGATGTCGATAAGAAGGCCGATGAGGAAAACCCATCCGAACTCCTACTGAGCCTGAATGTGACAATCTCCGTACAGTCCGGTCTGTTCGTCTAAGAGTATCGCATATCGGGCCTAGGGGGCGGTAAACGTCAGACCCCTAATAGCGGTATAAGTCGTGTCAAAGTGTATCCCAGAACATCCTGAGAAACTACTAGAACACCTACCAGTAAATCTCGCTTGCTCTGGCCAGACACTTTGTGTAATGGCTCTCCAGACACAGCGCGATATCAACCCCCAGTACCGGGAGAGACGAATCCTGTCTAACCGCCACTGCCTCCAAATGCTTCTGGACTGCACCCAACTTCTACCTATTTGCACGACTCCTTTGAGCTGTGGTGGGGTAGTAATCAAAGTACAGTAGGAACATACTCGAGGCGAAGTGGCAGTGTCAAGTCGATGGACAAAGCTGTACTCATGTCACATGGGAACTGCTATCTGACGATAAGTATAATACTCACCTGCAGTTCCCTACGAGTCCTGTCCGGTGTACTCGTAACTTAACGAGCACCTGCATACTATCTCCAGTACGACGCACTAATGGCTGTGGGACAGACCATCTCCCCTGCTGGGATGAGAAGCGCATACATTAGTTTACTCCGAAGTATCGATGCCCCGTCTCGATAATCCTATGACTAGGGACCTGTATAAGGATGTGCTTGTAGATTACCCAGCCCCCACTAGTGTGACTGCCATCACAATGCTGGTAATCAAGCAAAGATCCTAAGAGCTCTACTAATATGTATAAGCGATATGCTAAAATAAACACATGCACATATTGAAGTAGAAATAAACCAAGTAGCATAGTACCATTTTGAGCAAGACTGTTGATACAACTGTAATATCCCAAGTTTCCATTAAGTAATATACAAGCTAGTATGATACAATAATGGCCTCTAGGGCATATACACTAACAATAATATCATATCACATATCATATCGCAACTCAATCACATATCAAATTCTCACGGCATCATGCCCGATCATATCAACTCATCTCCATATATCATATACTATCCTCATCTCACGTGTATGTGTGTGTGTGTGTGTGTGTGTGTATGTAAACATACACACACATATACACGCACACACATATACACACCAACATATGTACCAAGTGTAGGCGTGCGTGCGACTAAGTAAACCGACGACTCATGACTAAGGAACTAAAATAAGAGGAAACTATCCTATAAGTACACCAAATCTAATCTATAGTCTCCTAGTAACCCTATTTACTAGGTATCCAAGTATCACATAAATATAATATATATATATATATATAAAACTTATTCTATGATTTCGGGGGTGCTATACGCCATCCACCCGACTTCCCCCGTAGATATATATCTACTCACCTTGATCCTCGCTTGCCGAGGTCGATGACGCTACGCTCTCCCATATCGAACGAAGTCCTCGCAGGGTACCTACAGTTTTCAATATGTTATATCGTAGACGCGAATCAAACATGAGAACTGAAACGGCACACGAAATGCACATACGTTAGAACCTATGGTCAACGCATGCAAAAATAACCAAATAAGCCTCATCGTTGATGCACAAGCGTCTAATGACCAAATCCAAGTTCAAATTATCAAAAACTAAGTTTTAGAAATCGGAAAACATTATCAAAATCAACATCAAACTGGTCCCAGATTTTTTATCAGGTAACTAAGAGTTAAACTAACAATACAGGGACTATGTTATAGGGAGTAAGAACTAGAGACCAAACCCCAGCACCTAACAACACTAGTGGCCCGGCGAGAAAGCCATTTTTCCCGGTTTCGCCGGTCAAGAAAAAGAGTTTGGGTTTGGTCTTCTGGTGGTGGTTTCTTAGGGTTCTAACTAGGTAATGTATATGTTTGATTTTCTCAGAAATATCTCAGTTTGCTCCAGATTCCCTTTAGTCCTCACAATTTTCACAAAACGGACGTTTGAAACATCTAAACTCAAGTTTTGGGTTTTCTACACTAAATGTTGGTCCAAAATTGACACTAGAGTGGTTGTGGTTACTAATTATGCTCAACTACACCATCACAACTCCATATAAGCCCTAAACCTCTTCTAGGAATTTTCAAACACCACAAAATCATAAAGGTTTAACTCTAACTATAATAGGAGGTATTGAAACTTAGATCTTAATCTTGGGGTATAGAAATTACCTCATTTGGCAACTAAGGAAAAACCCTAGATGATCCCAAAATGCTCAAAATCCAATTTTTGATTCCACCAACGGATTTGTAGTAAGGTTTAGAGTGATTTTTATGAAGGAAGCATGGGGTTTTGGTTTGGATTTAGAGATGATTTAGGGTGGTAGAGGAGGTGAAAAAAATGTGAGCTGAGAATGAGGTGAAGAATGATCAAGTGTGTGGAACTTTCTCACATTCTCTCCCTCTCTCTCTCTCTCTCTCTTACACCTAGCCATGATACTTGTCCCATCACTCTCTCTCTCTTTCACATCTATTTTTTTTTCTTTTTAATAAAACAAAAATCATTTTAAATAAAAGAAGAAACCATGTTTCAACAATAAAATGTAACAAGTGTTTTTGCAACATGATAAGTTGCATGCCATGCACAATCAAACCTAATGCAAAATTAGTAAAATATTAACCAAGTTTAGTAGTAATCTTGTATATAATTAATTATATAATAATCTATAAAATATCCAATTCACATAAATCCTTTCAAAAACAATAATTCTTATTAATTTTCCGAATATTTTCCAAACTATCGGTATATAATTATACCATTTCATTAAAAACCAATCTCCATATTTTTAAAATATCCCTAATATTTATTATTTAATTATTTAAATTTCCAAAAATAATATTTTATTTTTTTGAAATGTTACATTCTCCTCAGGAGTCATGAGGACTCCCAAGTGTGTTAATTCTTTGTGAGTTGTAAGGATCTCACATGGGAATATTCTCCTCACAAGATCGAGAGGACTTTGCGAGCGTAGAATTTAGAATTTGGATTTTTTTTGGCATCAGCATCGCTACACTAGTATGTGGTACCAAGGGTGAATCATCATTTGCCGTGAGTGGATTTCCTTCGGTCCCAGTTTAACTAATTGGTGGTCATTTGTTTCCAGTTTATTGACTTAGGGATCATTTGTTCCTAGTTTAATGACTTAGGAGTCTCTTGGATTTGAAAGCTTGAAATTTTGGGGTTGGAGTCGGCATCAGCGTTACTAACACTGAAGCACAGGTGCTAGGAGCAATTCATCATTTGCCTTGGGAAAATTTGGGATTTGGGTTTTAGGTCGGTGATTGAATGTGAGATTGTTGTGATCAAAGAATTGTTAACCGCAATCAAGAACGGCGTTGCTTGGTAGCTAGCCGGTGAGTACGGGTCGGTCCACAGGGATTTTGTGTATTCACAATTTGTTCTAACGCGTTAATTCCAAACGGTGTTGGATTGATTATCACTAAAAACTAAGGTTGATCTAGACTAGGATTAAAATCTTTCTAGAGTTAGGTTTAGGTTAAGTTTGGAAAGTCAATATTCCTCACCGCTTTCTATGCCCTAATTAAGATCTATGAGGTGTTATGGTAATAATTAATAAAGTGGATTAGTACCATCGGGAAGAAACTAGGGTTCTTCCTCTAGGTTCTTGTCCTTCCTTTCTTAATTCATACCCTAACCTCCATGGAAAACATGCACAACCGATCTTTTAAACTACGGTATCACCGCTACCTCATAGGATAGGGTGCCGTAGTGAGCGGTGTGTGTGCATGTATGCATGGAGTCCTATAAAAATATATGATGGGCAAGAAAGGGGTGAGAGATTTTCATCTCTCAAACCTCTCCTATTCTTAACCCTAACAAGTGAGGATCTACTCACTCATTAGGGAATTGATAAACATGTTTTAAACTAATTAAGTAGGGCAGATAATAAAAGTTATGCTAGGGCAGATAATAAAAGTCATACTAGGGCAGAAAGAAAATTAACTAGGACAATAAAAAGAAAACTTACTCTAATTTTTATTTGATACTCTCTTCAAACATTACAGGAATTGAATTCTGAATTTTGATAAATAAAATGAGGCACAAGAAGAGGCATACTTCAAAAAGAGATTTAGGGTTTCTATTTATAGATCATAGAAACCCTAGGGTTACATTCGATTCACATCCGCATTTACAAATATATCCTAAAGAAGCCTAGTCAACGCACAGCCGCACCATGAAAATTCCCACCGACACGTGCTTGTTATGGCCGCGGAACCTCGGCCAATAGCCCTGTTTGGTCGCGGATCCACGGCCATATAGTAGGGTCATTGGTTCATTTTCTCTGGTCTTGGTCTGGTTGCATTTGGGTACTTGTTTCTTCACTTGGTTTCTCAGATTGTCTTCTAGTTTTCTTCCAGATTTCCACAGTGCATAATGTCGTGGACTTTTACCGTTTGCTTCGTGTCGAAATCTTGAACCTTGCGCTGCCTTTTTGCTTTGTGAAATTGTCCATTGATCTTCGTTTATTGTTCAAACTGTAGGCGTGATAAAGATTCTTCCATTTGTTGGTCGTAGTCTCACTTTTGTATCGTCTTTTCATCAATTTCACTGTTTTGTTCCGAGAACCTGTAACCTGCAACCATGCAGCAGACATGGATCAAAAGTGTTAGTTATATTTATGCCCTAGAGGCCATTGCTATACATAGGATCTATATTGTAGTGGATGCTTGGACATATATAGGGAGGACTTTCTTGCTCAACATGATAGTATGCTATCTGGTTGCTCTTTACCTTAACGTGTACACTGATTGTCTCTCTGTTACATGTTGGTAAAGCCCTTAGGATGTGTACTTGACTACCTGGACTATGATGCGGATCATACTAGTGGGGACATGGTAGTCCATAAGTACGTCCTTCAAAGTCCCTAGTCGTGGGTATATCGAGACGGGGCATCGATATACCAGAGTAGACTAGCGTGTACCTTCCCGACCCATACAGATGGGCGATGGATGATCCCATATCCATTAGTGTTTGACATCAGAGATGATATACGGGTGCTCAGTGGAGACTGGGTACACTGGACGGACTCACCGAGAACTCCCAGATGGTATTATACCTTACGTCAGATGGCAGTTCTCTGGTGACACTGGTACAGGTTAGTCTGTAGACCCGAGATCGTCATAGAGTCTTGTGTGATTCCCACTGTGCTTTGATTTTCACCTTACCATATCCATGAGGGCGTGCAAAACGGTGGTTTTTGGGTACAGTCCCGAATCAAATGGAGGCAATGAGCGATAGGAGGGGATTCGTCTCTCCCGGTATAGGGAGTTGATGTTGCACTGTGTTCGATTGGCTATAACCGAAAATCCCTGGCCAGGGTTGCTGAGATTTGCTGGTAAGTGTTACCAGTAGTTTCTCGAACTGTTATAGACCTCGTATCGACACGACTTATCGAGCTACTGGGGTCTGACGTTTACCACCCCTAGGCGAGATATGCGACATATTTGACAAACAGACCGGACTATACGGTAAGTGTTACTGGTTGGATTCACAGGAGTGTGAGCAGGATTGCTCGTCGATCTTCTGATCGCTCAATACCCGGGTGGCCGTTATGTTTAGCAGACCGCTTGCGGCTTGTGGGTGTTTGATATGATCATCACCTGCTGCCGGCGTATTGACGAGTCTTTAGAGTCCTACACAGAGGTTTCCTGGCTCAAGCGAAACGAAATAAGAGCGCATATGAGATATGTGCGGGACCGAGAATAATGCGTGTATGCGATACCGTATTCTATTCTCGCGATGAATGTATCGATTGGTTGTATGCGATATAACCTAGTTATCGAATCGAGGATTGATTCGATAAGTCGATGCATCGGATATTAGTCGGTCATATGCGATATGACCGGATCGTTAAATCAAGTGTTGATTTAATGATTTAATGTATAATTATATATTTGATATATTACTTTACATTAACTAGTATTGGTTCACTCAAGATTGACTTTCTCACTTGAATTGCACAAGTTGTATATGTGATATATTTTTGTGCACTTGTTTGTATCATGTTTGATGATACATGCAAACTTGGGTTTGTGTAAGACTTAAATCATGTTTAGTGAATGGTTAGGGTTTCATTTCACTTATTTATTTATCTATTTATTTTGGTTAAAAGAAAAAGGAAAACAAAATGGTTGCTTTCATACAAGAAGCTTCTTGATGCTTCATGCATCTTTGACTAAGTGACCATTTTTGTCTTCTTCTCATAACCCTAACCATTCAACTAAACCCTAGTTAATTCTCTACACTAAACCATGGTTGCACATATGATAAGTATCATTTTATTTTCTATTTTCCATATACTTATCATATTCTTTTTCTTCTTCTTCTTCTTCTTCTTCAACAAGAAGAAAGTTTGCTACCATTAATGGTAACATGAGAAAAAGAGTGAGAAATCCAATTCTAATGTGAACCCACTTCCTATTTCTTCATCCTCTACCACTTGCCAAGTAGTATAGGGTATTTTCTTGACAAGTTTCATGACTTGGTGAAGTTGGAGCTTGATCTTGAGTTGTCTCGATGTAGATCATCTTCGGCATCGAAGTCGACGACTTAGCCCGATCATTTCTCCGACGAAACCTTCACCAGAGTCCGGATTCCGATAGGTACAGTGGAGGGACGTCATCACGGAGCCTAGGAAGTGGAGGACCGGATCTACAAAGGTTGTAGTCACTTTCCTTTAGCAATAAAGTTGTTTACTTGCTTGCATCGCCTTATCATCTAGTTAACGATCCGTATTTGGGTTTGTAGGCACATGAAAAAATTTGAATTGGGCATGTTTGATTTGTTGTGAGACCTCATTTGTGTTCCTAGGAACCCTACAGTGGTATCAGAGCCTAGCTAGAGCCTTAAGCGATGAGTAGACGGAGTTAGAAGTCCGATCGAACCGAAACCCTAATGCAAAATCCACTCTCTGTACATTTTTGAAAATTGTGGATTTTTGTGAATTAAAAATATACAGAAAAATAAGCAGGAGTTTTTAGGAGTTACTGTGTAATTCGAGTGGCTATTTCGACTAAGGCGCGGCGGAACCGCGGCAAGAGCTGGCTACCGCGGCCAAGTAGTCACATCAGGTTTTGAAAATTGCACAGTAATTCCTATATTTTAGTGCTGTATTTTCTGGGAATTTTTAACTTCTACTCAAGAGTTGAGTTTTCTGGGTTGTATTGGGGATTCGATGATTCGATCGGTTTATTTAACTTCGTCTATGTGTTTTCCGGATAATTTTTGAATATGTTAAAAAGTTCGACCAGATATAAATACCCAATTTTTCCCCTGCCGGAAAATTTCCAGGTGTTGGATTTTTCCATAGTTTGAAAACGTTCTAAGTAGTGCAAGTAACGCGATGGACCCTCTAGAAGACAACAAACCTTAACTCGATTATGTGACCGTCTTGAACTGCCCTTTGAACCTTAGGGTTTGAGGCAGTACGGCGTGCCACATGTGAGGCGTTGGCTTGACCCTTCTACGGCTGGACCGTTGGTACTGAGGCACGAAATGAATGTTTTTAAACTTATTTCATGTGTTAAGCTGTTTCGGGAAAACTTGGGTGTTCGGTTGTTCGATCGGAAAGTTTAATATTTTCTATTTATCTGGAATGTGATACAATAATTGGAACTCACAAGTAGTTATGAGATAACTGAATGAATGTTATAAATCTAGCGGTTTAGTCTCACTTGATCGGTTGCCACGGAATTTTGATGCGATCAAAAGTCCATCGCAATCACGTAGTGTACGCGGATACTCGCCGGGTAAACTTAATAGACAGCCTCACCCCATAGCCTCGACCAAGTGACTGTAGGAGAACCACATCGCCGAAAGCATCCGTTCGGGTGCTCGCAGTAGCGGTGTTCCGCCTTGGTGCACTTCGTCGACGGCGTCGGGGGTGCGGCCGCCTACTAAAGTTTGCGACGAGCATTCGATCAGGATGTCGGGAATCTTGTTGAATTACCCGACTTGATATTGAAAAGTGTTTTCGATAATGAGACTAAAATGCGGGGTTTATAATTGTTAGGCATGCGATGTCTAAGGAATTCATTTGATTAGGCATGCGATGTCTATGCAGGTTGCGGATTCCAACTGTTGTAGTTTTACACTTTCTTTTCTGTGACCGTAAGTGTAATATGTGATATCGCCGGTTTCGTTGCTATATGTCAACGACAATTGGAATACGCATGTTTACTTACGTTGATGACATGCGATGTTATATGTTGCTGGATATGTTATATTGGATCGTCGTGTTTGAATAGCCGGGGTTTTTTTTATGTGAGATAAGTGTTTTTCATTTTCATTCATATAAAAACTTGTATGTAATATTCTTTTATTGGGGCACTTCCAGGTTGCGGATGATGTCACCCTTTGTATATTATTTACTTTTCCGCACTAGGACAGACCCAAGGAGGAGGGCACAAGTAACCGGGTTCTGGAGTCCAGTAGAAGACCAACTCGAGGAGTCGAGTCCGGGTCTCCTAACTCTAGAATTGGTAGGGTTGCTTGTCGCTCTCGTAGGGGTCTAGGGTGTGGGTTTTGCTATTCATCGCGACCGTGGAATCCGTGTTTTATACTGGTTCGTATTGAAAACACGGACGCCCTAGTATATCTAATATTTCATATATGTTTTTTCTGCTGCGATATCTATGATGTGATCATTTGATATATTGTGATGGATACTGTATATAGTATATATGATATATTATATAGACGTTACTTATATTTTACACCCGCGCTAGCCCTGCCCCGCTCTGCCGTTAGTTACCTAACCTAACGGTGCACGAGGGGACATCGAGGCGAATGCGGATGGCATAAGTGTACGTCGTATTTATCTGTGATGTTTAGGTGCTTAAATGATGGGACTTCATTAATATGATTAATGAAAGAAAAAGAAACCTAAAGATGTTGTGGAATCAAATTTCAAAAATAAAACAGGTAGCTACAGTTCTTGCTTTGCACAGCGGTATATATGATATATCCTGCACCTTATTCGATGAGGAAAGGGCCGACGATCCCTTCACCAGGAGTGACCCCTTTAGCAATAACTGGCAGTTGCTACACACTCGGTTTGTCTTTTGATAGCTTCAATAGTTCTTGCTTTGCATAGTGATATATATGATATATCCCGCACCTCATTCGACGAGGAAAGGGCCGACGATCCCTTCACAGGGAGTGACCCCTTTAGCAAAACTAGAAAAGCCTCAAAAACACTCCATTTTAAAATCATTTGATTCTACAACGATATCAAGTTCATTACGCAATAGGTTTTCAGAAAAACCTGTCGTAGCCCTCCGTCATTTCAGATAAGTACTAGTTAGTATTCGTGCTGCGGTAGTTTGGCATGCGTCAAGGCGTAGTTTACGGTAGCTAACTAGTGCTTATCTGCTAGCATACGATGCGATTGGATTATGGTATTCGTACGGCGTTGTTTGGCATGCGTCAAGGGTCGTGCGGGTGGGTTTAATTCAGTCAAGAAATGTATGGGTTGAACCTGACTAGCGGACTATGGGTTGTTTGGCATGCGTCAAGGTCATAGCACGCTAGGGGCAAAATATTATCGGGAATTTCAAGTGTTGAAATTTGCAATGAGATTGCATACCTTCTATGAGATAGTTGGATCCCGATACCCGCTGCGAGTAAGAGTTACTCCTGGGAGAGTTTTACACATTACAATTAGCCGATCAAGTAGGTGTCTAGAAAGGTGTTAACGAGGTTACGCCTCTGGGAAAACGAGGTTTACATTAATTAGGTTCGTGCGAAAGCACGGGGGACCTCCCTCAAAGTACCGACACTGGCCTGGCTGAAAGATTGGCGAACTTGTAGCGTGTAATTAATCCCGGCTAGTCTTTCCTTTTAGGGTTTGAAGGAAGATTTGATAAAAACAGTGGGAGCCATCCTGATTAGATAAAATAATAACCAATCTATTCTTGCAAGAGCGCACGCTGAGTGTTTTCTTCTCTCTCTCTCTAGGTAGCAACCATATCACGCCTTAATCAAGATAATAATACGGAATATTGACCGAACCCGCTTGTTATACTGAGCTGGGGAACGTTGGTCCCGCTCCAACTTATAATTGTTATAAGATAGAGCAGGAAATTGGGGATTACCAGAATTCCCGTGCTGCCCAAACGAAGAAAGTGCATATGATGCATCTCCTTCGGGTGTGTTCATTACAAAGAACTGTTTCTCTGTATCCTCTACGTCCTGGGTATTTGATACCGGATCACGATACCAGATATGTAATCAGTTACATAGGGCTACAGAAAGGTAGAGAACTGAGAACGGGTTATAAGTTTCATGAGGCAGAAAACGGTGTAAGTGTTGCAGCCAGGTCTGTTGGTCACTGTCACCCTGTATTACCTGAATACATTGATTCTGAACGAATGTTATTAGATACCGAACCTGATATACAAAATCATATCAGTCTCTTTATTAGTAAAGAAGGATATAATTTTGTATTGTTGGATAATGTTTTGAACATTTCCTATATCAAAAGTTGATCGGTTCAGGCACGTTATCTAAAAGCATTGAAGTTCTAAATCAAACTACAGTTCCTAGTATACAGAACACACACAAGAGGAAGAGTTCAGAAATGAACGGATCCTTCTTGAGGTATTGTAGACTAGGTCATATCAATGCGACCCGACTAGCTAAGTTGCACATAGATGCATATTTAAATCTGTTTGAATTTACATCTTGCGAAAACTTGCCGGTCATGTCACAAAGATAAGATGACCACAGCTCTGTTTATTGGAAGCAGAGAAAGAGTTAGTGAACTCTTGGGATTGATACATGCTGATGTATGAAGGTCCCCTGTCTACATATGCCAAGACCGGTTCTTTGTACTTCATTACATTCTCTGATGATCTCTTTAGATTCAGACATATGTTCTTGTTGAGACACAAGTCCGAACCTTTTGAGATATTCACAGAATATATGTTAGAAGTAGAGAACCAAAAACCGGATATAAGTATTATGTCCTTTGATATGATCAGGGAGGAGAATACTTGAGCACGGAATTCCTGGACTATTCTAAAGGAGAATGAGATTCTCTCTCAGCATTACTCCTCCGTATACACCATAGCACGATGGCATATCGGGGCGGAGCAATTGCACCCTATTCGATATGGTGCGCTCTATAATGAGTAATACTGAGTTACCTGTTTCCTTTTGGGAGTTATGCGCTTGAGAAGCTGCATACCTATTGAATAGGGTTCGAATCAGATCACTGCCTACCACTCCATATGAGATATGGTATGGGAAGAGCCCATGTCTTAAGCTAGTTAAGATTTAGGGTTGTCCGGCCTATGTCTAAAAGCAAAATCCGGACAAGCTCGAGGCAAGGTCAGTTATGTAAAACTGGAAAGGTTCCAGCTATGCAAACTACAGCAGATGATTTGGTACAACCAAAGGATTCAGTAGATACCAACGAACCTCAGCCTCTCCGCCGATCTAGTAGGGCTTCTCACCCACCTGAGAGATACTTCAGTTTCTCTATGACAGTGGGAGCGAGGATTGCATCATGAGATGATGACCCAACTAGTTTCGAGCTGGCCATCAGGAGTGGGACTCTATAAGAATGGCTGAATGCTTAGCGATCTGAGATGGAATCCTTATACAACAATAAAGTATGGACTTTGGTTGCTATATCTGAAGGGTTAAATCCCCATCAGGAGCAAGTATATCTTGAGAAGATTACTTGGTGTAGATAGAAAAGTTGAGACTTTCAAAGCTAGACTTGTTAAAGGTTTTCGTCATCGACCAGGCGTAGATAATGATGAAACCTTTTCCCGTGGCTATGCTTAACTCCATCCGGATCCTACTTGCCACGGCTACATACCATGACTACGATATCTGGCGGTTGGGTGTCATGACTGCTTTTCTAAAATGATATTTTAGAAGAGAGGGTCTGTAAGTACACAGCCAGAGGGCTTCGTAGACAGTGGGAGCAGCGGAAACGTGTACAAGATGCTTTATAGGATAAAGCTGGCATCGCGGAGTTGGAACGTCTGTTTTGATGTAGTAATCAAAGAGTTTGACATCATCAAAATGGTAGATGAACCTTGTATAAACAAAAAGGTAGTAGGGAGTATGGTGACGATCCTCGTAGAGTACGTGGATGACATACTCTTGATAGGGAAGGAGTTTCCTATGCTACGCTCGATCAATCTCCGCTTATCACAATGATTCTCCACATAGGATCAAAGTGATACCTACAAAATCCTGGGTTTTGGATCTATGAGATAGATCTAAATGGATGTTAGGATTCTCACTAGTTGAAGTGAGATGGTATCAATCGATCCTGGGGAGAATCACTGGAAGTGTTCCAGGGTGATGAGAACGACTGAATGTCAGTCACAGGCATTGTCTTTACCCTTAGTAAAGGGACGGTATGTTAGAAGAGTTCCAAGCTAGATACCGTGGCATACTAGACGATAAAGGCTGGAGACATCGCTACTTAAGATGCTACCAAAGAGCCTGTCTGGGTGTATATTTGTTCATGAGATGAACATAGTTCCTCCCATTGTGTGACAATGGAGTTGTGGCTTATGCCAAGGAACATCTGTCCCATAAGTGATCCAGACATATTCTAAGGCAGTGTCACCTGATCATGGATATGGTTGATCTCCAGGGTGATCGAGGTAAGGAGAGTAGACTCAGAGGACAACACGGCAGATCCACTCACAAAGGCCTTTTGCCAGAGAGAGACTTTTATGGGAAGGTTAAGTATGAGTTACTACAACCACTGCTATCAGATGGCCCTAGTGCAAGTGGGAGATTGTTAGTTATATGTATGCCCTAGAGGCCATTGCTATACATAGGATGTATATTATAGTGGATGCTTGGACATATATAGGGAGGACTTTCTTGCTCAACATGATAGTATGCTATCTGGTTGCTCTTTACCTTAACGTGTACACTGATTGTCTCTGTTACATGTTGGTAAAGCCCTTAGGATGTGTACTTGACTACCTGGACTATGATGCGGATCATACTAGTGGGGACATGGTAGTCCATAAGTACATCCTTCAAAGTCCCTAGTCGTGGGTATATCGAGACGGGGCATCGATATACTAGAGTAGACTAGCGTGTACCTTCTCGACCCATACAGATGGGCGATGGATGATCCCATATCCATTGGTGTTTAACATCAGAGATGATATACGGGTGCTCAGTGGAGACTGGGTACACTGGACGGACTTGCCGAGAACTCCCAGATGGTATTATACCTTACGTCAGATGGCAGTTCTCTGGTGACACTGGTACAGGTTAGTCTGTAGACCCGAGATCGTCATAGAGTCTTGTGTGATTCCCACTGTGCTTTGATTTCCACCTTACCACGTCCAAGAGGGCATTTAAAACGGTGGTTTTTGGGTACAGTCCCGAATCACATGGAGGCAATGAGCGATAGGAGGGGATTCGTCTCTCCCGGTATAGGGAGTTGATGTTGCACTGTGTTCGATTGGCTGTAACCTGAAATCCCTGGCCAGGGTTGCTGAGATTTGCTGGTAAGTGTTACCAGTAGTTTCTTGAACTGTTATAGACCTCATATCGACACGACTTATCGAGCTACTGGGGTCTGACGTTTACCACCCCTAGGCGAGATATGCGACATATCTGACGAACAGACCGGACTGTACGGTAAGTGTTACTGGTTGGATTCACAGGAGTGTGAGCGGGCTTGCTCGTCGATCTTCTGATTGCTCAATACCCGGGTGGCCGTTACGTTTAGCAGACCGCTTGCGGCTTGTGGGTGTTTGATATGAACATCACCTGCTGCCGGCGTATTGACGAGTCTTTAGAGTCCTACACAGAGGTTTCCTGGCTCAAGCGAAACGAAATAGGAGCGCATATGAGATATGTGCGGGACCGAGAATAATGCGTGTATATGATACCGTATTCTATTTTCGCGATGAATGTATCGATTGGTTGTATGAGATATAACCTATTTATCGAATCGAGGATTGATTCGATAAGTCGATGCATCGGATATTAGTCGGTCATATGCGATATGACCGGATCGTTAAATCAAGTGTTGATTTAATGATTTAATGTATAATTATATATTTGATATATTACTTTACATTAACTAGTATTGGTTCACTCAAGATTGACTTTCTCACTTTAATTGCACAAGTTGTATATGTGATATATTTTTGTGCACTTGTTTGTATCATTTTTGATGATACATGCAAACTTGGGTTTGTGTAAGACTTAAACCATGTTTAGTGAATGGTTAGGGTTTCATTTCACTTATTTATTTATCTATTTATTTTGGTTAAATGAAAAAGGAAAACAAAATGGTTGCTTTCATACAAGAAGCTTCTTGATGCTTTATGCATCTTTGACTAAGTGACCATTTTTGTCTTCTTCTCATAACCCTAACCATTCAACTAAACCCTAGTTAATTCTCTACACTAAACCATGGTTGCACATATGATAAGTATCATTTTATTTTCTATTTTCCATATACTTATCATATTCTTTTTCTTCTTCTTCTTCTTCTTCAACAAGAAGAAAGCTTGCTACCATTAATGGCAACATGAGATCTAAAGTGAACCCACTTCCTATTTCTTCATCCTCTACCACTTGCCAAGTAGTATAGGGTGTTTTATTCACAAGTTTCATGATTTGGTGAAGTTGGAGCTTGATCTTGAGTTGCCTCGACGTAGATCATGTTCGGCATCGAAGTCGACGACTTAGCCCGATCATTTCTCCGACGAAACCTTCGCCAGAGTCCGGATTCCGATATGTACAGCGGAGGGACGTCATCACGGAGCCTAGGAAGTGGAGGACCGGATCTACAAAGGTTGTAGTCACTTTCCTTTAGCAATAAAGTTGTTTACTTGCTTGCATCGCCTTATCATCTAGTTAACGATCCGTATTAGGGTTTGTAGGCACATGAAAAAATTTGAATAGGGCATGTTTGATCTGTTGTGAGACCTCATTAGTGTGCCTAGGAACCCTACAAAAAGAACCTGTTTATTTGTAAAATGAATGAGAATGGGGAATATAATAATGCAAAATTATGTTATGAACAAATACCCGCAAACTTATCTTTTACTCGTTCTCGAGCAAAACTAGTTTTATTCTCGAAAAAGCCCTAGCCTCACTTTCGCAGGGAAATGCGATTGCACTGAGCTCGTACAACAAGCCGTTAAACCTCTGGGTGTCCCTAGTAGGAGGAGTGTTGTCTCGTGAGGGTTTTCAACGGATACTACCAAGAAAATCCTATCAATTTGGCCTATTTTATCCTCCAATTCGGTTTTCTAACAAGAAATTCTATTATCTTCAACTCAGAAATTATCAACCCGTATTTTTCACGCTTCCTTATCATTTAACTTAAGATTGTATATTTTCTGTAAATTTACTTAGCTTTTAGCATCTTTTAAGTTTTCCTTCTAGAGTTCTATCTTAACTTAGGAATTTTTATAATCTCTATTAAAAATATAAGTCCTATTTTTCATTCCTATCTCTTATCTCAACCCCAATCACATACCCCTACATGTGTGTATATATCATCCCTATACTTGGAAATTCAAATCAAACTATTATACTCTTTTTCATCGTCCAAAGTACTTTTCAATTGGTGAATTTTTAGATGAAATTTGCTCACACATTCTTCATGCGACCGTTAATACTTCTTGAGATACCAACGACCGATTACAAAATGTGTTTGCACATTAAGGCGTAATTTCTAGTCTTGTAACACCTAAGGCTTATAGCAGTGACTCCCAAACCAGTTGGTCTAAGGCACTAGGTGATAAAGCACCATCGCTAAATATTTTTTCTATTTATGCAGCCTTAAGTAATTACAAAAACTAGTGTTCATTTTTTTCTCTTTATTCACACTTGTATATTTTTTTTTTTATTTTCCTAAGGACTTTAGACAAGAACATTTCAAGGTCTCTTCTACTATTCCAAGTTTCAAGGTTCGTGTTTGTGCAATTTGTAGGGTATATATTTTCAGAATTTAGACTTAATCTTAAGAATTATTTTTCAGACTTATAATTTAATAAAAATATCAATACTCTTCCTTTATCTTGACTTAGCCCAAGAAGTGAACTCAAAATTTGCCTATTTCTAAGTAAACTACAAAGACATATATTTTCTACCATTAAATTTTAAGAAAGCTTATTTTTTTTTGGGGTTTTAATTTACTAAGTTTAGGATCTAGTTCTTCCTAGCTAGTCAACCGTCATGTCAAACTTAAGTCAATTATGGCCAAAATTGAATGTTTTAATTTTTATAATTTTTGAAAATTTTCAATTTTTATGGGTTTTAAAATAAGTATGCAAATGCAAAAATATACATATGAATGCGAAGGAAGAAAGCTTACCGAGCACACCCTCAAACTTAAACTTGACAGTGTCCTCACTGTCAGGCTACACCAAGAGGGTCAAAATGGTCGGTGTTCCTCTGTTTATTTTTTTATATTTTTTTATTATTAACAGAAAAATAAAACAAAAAATATATATACAAAAAGGTCCCCTCCAAACTTAAGTGAAACAGTGTTTCCACTGTTTAAACGTTAAAGTTCAGAGTTAGGGAGGAGAAAAATCAACTATACAAGGCCTTACACAGGCCAAAAGTTAGCACCAACCATTCGAAAATTTTATCGTTATAATGGTAGGGTTGGTGAAAAATAGAGTGTAGAGAAAGGAGATGAGAAGCGCACGAGACCGTGTGGAAAGAAAGGTGGAATATGGTCTCGGTCTATTAGGAGAAGAATGGCGGAAGAGAGAAATAAGTGTAGTACGAACTTGAGGGCGTAAATCGAGTGAATAAATTAGCGCAAATTGTGATGACCGATGTGTTAAAAGAGATTGTGCTAATCTATCAACCCGTCGAGAAATGGGGTCAAATCCCTGAAGATTCGCGAGAAAACATGGGTACGTTGAACTTGGTAAACCATCCATTGGAAGCGTGACGGATTCTTGCGCGGTCGAAATGATCGAAAGGACGAAGGGGAGTGATTTAAGAAGGGTCTCATTCTCACCTAAGTAAGCATATGTAAGGTGAGACGGCAACAGTTTGAGTTCGAGTTTCAAAGGTGAAATAATTGAAGGTGAAATTGGTGAAACTGTCTCAAACTCGAAGGATTCCATCAACCACTGTGAGCAACCGATTCGGATGGTTCAACTGACTCATCCGAAAATTCAAAGGACTCAAACTCGGGTAACGATTTTTCAAAATCGTTCAAAAAAGTGAAACAATCATAATCATTATCGGTTGTGCAAACTGTGTCAGATTCAAGGAGGAACGCACTAGTGGCGTCAAAACTGCTGTGATCGAACAGAAATTTTTCAAGCTCACAATCCTCCTGTGTGATTTCTTGCGTGGTCGGAACGATGGAAAGGATGAAGGGGGTGATTTAGGAAGTATAACAGTTAAAGGTTCAGGAGGATGAATTGGAAAATCCGACTCATCAAACAAAACTGGTTCATCCTCAATACTATCCTCAATACTCTCCTCAATATTATCCTCATAATTTTCCTCAAAAGTTATCCCATCCATGCAATTATCATCAAAATCAAGACGCATATGAAGTTCGGGAGAAACATTTAATGACTCGGGATGATGAATTGGAGAGAAAAATTCAGTCAAATTTGCGGGTTCATCATCCAAAATATTTCCTGTGTCAATATCCTCAATCAAGTGAAAATCAATTTTTTTGGACACCTCATCAAAAGCATGGATATTTATCAATTCAGGTTCTAAATTGGAGGTGTAGAGGTCGAAAGGATTGGTGATGGTTTCACTCGAAAGGGACCCTTCACAATCTGGCAAATCAAGCACTACAAAGTCGTACAACTCATTAAACGTTTTATTTTTAACTGGTGAATAATTTGGGACACTTGTTTGAAAACCGGAGTTGTGGGATTCAATTGGTGATGGATAGGTTTGATTTGGAAGGGTGCACAGCTCACTCTCTCCACTCAAATTCTCAATTTGTCCAACCGCCTCATCATACATTGGAATTTTTGGAGCTAGTTGGAAACTAGCTACCGGGTCACTAGGTTGTATAAGGGCGGCAATGGACGCATCCAAATTCCTCATCTGTTGATTTGTTGCTACAATATAAGCTTCCAACGACTGTTCCAGACTATACATGGGTTGTGAAGGGGTTTCAGTAAAAAATTCAAAATTGTTTGGATACGTGAAACTCCCAAATGGCTGTGTAGAAGCAATGTCTAGGAAAGGTGTGAAAGTCGGATATGACTGGTAGGAATTGAATGGTTGGACAGGAGTAGGATCAACATTTGGATAAAAAGATGAATGGACTTGTTGATCCCAAGAACTAGAAGTGTTGAAAGGAGTGAAAGATCGCTTACGAGTTTGTTCAATATGTTCAGCGATAGACATGGGTTTCGGAGTTACAACAGGACTCGAAAAAGGAGTATCAACGTAAGAAGGTGGTGAAGGTTAAAATGGTTGATACAAAGTGGATTGCGGAGTCGAACTGTTTCTCCTAGACGCTTCTATTCGATCTTTCAAAGAAATTTTGGGCATGGAGGGGTCGTCCGTAATTCGACCAAAACAATGCGCGTAGGAAGCAATGTTTGGATGAGGGTACGAAAGTTCGGCAAGAGTTTTGGGAGGCGGGGTACCCATGATGTAAGAAAGGAGAAGAAAAAGAATGTGGGTGCAAGTGGGGTGCAATGGATTTCTTCGCGACAAGTGGCAAGTTTTTAAAAAAAAAATTTCGTTTTGTGTTTTTTTTATAAGGAGATTTTTGCAAAAAGATTTTTCAATAAAAGGCTTAGACACACGTTCAATCAATCACAAATGCACAATCAAGCCTAGATCTATGGTCACCTAGGTCAGCTAGACAGCTCCTAACCGTTTCAAAGGTCAAGATGTGAGGAGCTCAAACCGTCTCTTCACCGCCAATTGTGGCTAGGTAAGCACAAGTAGAGAAAGAAGGGATCCGCTCACGAATCACCGTGAGACGGGCCTTTTCAAGTTACCTTTCCCTACCTGTCTAGCCTAGGCACCACAAGGTCAGGTTAGGATCAACAGTCAATGCCTACAACTATTCCTTTGTCCTATTGAGCGTGAAGTCCTTAGGGCTGAGTCTAATCTTTTTTTTAATTAACTTGATGGTCAATCCAATATGCTTTATGTGATTTTTGGGGTCCTGGGAAGGGTAATGAAATCCCCACCCAATCTGGATTGGTGTTCATGCCCCTTAAAGTCAATTTAAATATGCAAATCAGTAAACACAATCACTTGCAAACAATTTTTTTAGCGCGGCGCAAAGAATCCTGCACAAGATCAAGTTATTGGACAAGGGGAGAAGTTTTTTTTTTTGCGCAAAGAATCCTGCAGGAAAATTTTTACAGAGGAGATAATGAGGTTACAGAGAAGAAGTGGAAGCTTACAGAATATTTTTTTGGACAGATGACGTCACTTGACCGCGGCGGATCCGCGGTCAAAAGGGTCCAAGAGCGGCGGTTCCGCGATCAAACAGTTGACTCGGGCCTCTATACTGTTGTCTGTTACGATCCTGCTCTATTTGTTCAGATTTGCTGTTTTCTGTTTCGCTCTCTGGATTTTTCCAGATCTGAATCCGTTCGTCGATCCTACACAATTCAAACAAAATACCCTTCAAAAAATAACAAGATGATAAAATTTTTATATATTTTTTTTTAGTTTTTATGATTTTTATGTTTTATATTAACCCGAAATTGCAAAAAGAAAATACTACGCCATCCCCGGCAACGACGCCATTTAATTGTGCGATGTTTTACGATCAAAGAATTGTTAACCGCAATCAAGAACGGCGTCGCTTGGTAGCTAGCCGGTGAGTACGGGTCGGTCCACAGGGATTTTGTGTATTCTCAATTTTTTCTAACGAGTTAATTCCAAACGGTGTTGGATTGATTATCACTAAAAACTAAGGTTGATCTAGACTAGGATTAAAATCTTGCTAAGGTTAGGTTTAGGTTAAGTTTGGAAAGTCAATATTCCTCGCCGTTTTCTATGCCCTAATTAAGATCTATGAGGTATTATGGTAATAATTAATAAAGTGGATTAGTACCATCGGGAAAAAACTAGGGTTCTTCCTCTAGGTTCTTGTCCTTCCTTTCTTAATTCTTATCCTAACCTCCATGGAAAACATGCACAACCGGTCTTTTAAACTACGGTATCACTTCTACCTCGTGGGATAGGGTGCCGTAGTGAGCGGTGTGTGTACGTATGCATGGAGTCCTATAAAAATATGTGATGGGCAAGAAAGGGGTGAAAGATTTTCATCTCTCAAACCTCTCCTATTCCTAATCCAAACAAGTGAGGATCTACTCACTCATTAGGGAATTGATAAACATGTTCTAAAATAATTAACTAGGGTAGATAATAAAAGTTATGTTAGGGCAGATAATAAAAGTTATAGTAGGGCAGAAAGAAAATTAACTAGGGCAATAAAAAGAAAACTTACTCTAATTTTTATTTGATGCTCTCTTCAAACATTACAGGAATTGAATTCTGAATTTTGATAAATAAAATGAGGCACAAGAAGAGGCATACCTCAAAAAGAGATTTAGGGTTTCTATTTATAGATTCCTAGGGTTACATTCGATTCACATCCGCATTTACAAATATACCCTAAAGAAGCCTAGTCAACGCACCGCCGCACCATGAAAATTCCCACCGACACGTGCTTGTCATGGTCGCGGAACCGCGGCCAAAAGCCCTGTTTGGCCGTGGATCCGCGGCCGTATAGTGGGGTCGTTGGTTCATTTTCTCTGGTCATGGTCTGGTTACATTTGGCTACTTTTTTCTTCACTTGGTTTCTCAGATTGTCTTCTAGTTTTCTTCCAGATTTCCACAGTGCATAATGTCGTGGACTTTTACCGTTTGCTTCGTGTCGAAGTCTTGAACCTTGCGCTGCCTTTTTGCTTTGTGAAATTGTCCATTGATCTTCGTTTATTCTTCAAACTGTAGGCGTGATCAAGACTCTTCCATTTGTTGGTCGTAGTCTCACTTTTGTATCGTCTTTTCATCAATTTCACTGTTTTGTTCCGAGAACCTGTAACCTACAACTATGTAGCAGACATGGATCAAAAGCACCTGTTTATTTGTAAAATGAATAAGAATGGGGAATATAATAATGCAAAATTATGTTATGAACAGTCGGCATTACCACCGCTAACATTGAAGCGTAATGCCAGGACCGACTCATCATTTTCCGTTGCCCGTTGGGGAGCGATAGTTTCGGAGGCAGGTTTAGGCCCCTATCACCCAAGGCTTTTCAATTTTATGAGCCGCAGGGGTCTCATAAAAGTATTTTCTCCTTACAAGTCGAGAGGATTTCGTCGGTGTATTTTCTCCTCAGGAGTCGTGAGGACCCACAAATGTTGCTCCTTTATGAGTCGTGAGGATCCCACATAGAAATATTCTCTTCTCAAAGTTGAGAGGACTTTGTGAGTGTATTTTCACAAGTTTGCACCCTTTTGGGTTTTTCACAAACTCGCCGGCAGTTCTGCTGTTTTTACTCATGGAGCCCTTTTGGGTTTTCATCCGTATCCATTTTGCTTATGGACATACCATTTTTTTTCCAACGAGCTTGTGCCCTTGCGGGTTCTCACAAGCTCGCGGGTAGTTCGCTGTTTTTACTCACGAACCCTTTTCAGGTTTTCATTCGTGCCCCTTTCGCTTGTGGACTGACCCTTTATTTCCTTTTCTTTTCTTTCTCTTTTCCTTTTCTTATTTCTTAGTTTAACAACTTAGGGGTTAATTATTCCCAGTTTAATAACGTAAGGGTCGATTATTCCCAGTTCAACAACGTAGGGGTCGTCTATTGTTTGCTTATTCAAAATTCCTGAACTTTGATCTCAAGGTGTTTCAACGTTCTCTTTGTCTTTTTAGGAGTATGTGTGTCCCGTCGGAGCTTTGATGGACCGGGTCATTTTCTGAAGTAGAGGATTGAACCGTCTTCCCCCAGAGGGTATTGGTCCTCGTTAGTATAGAGCTGGCGATCGTTGCTTGGTCGTTTACTAACGTGCCTTTGGCCAATGAAATCACTCCCTCCTTATATTATTTTTCAACCCAATCTTTGAAAATATAGCAGTCTTTGATTGTGTGACTTAGTACCCTGTGGTATGGGCAATACAAGGGATTGCCGATCATATTTGCTTTATAAGGCCTCTTTGGTCCGGGGAGTTGTAGACTGTTATTTAGGGCGTCATCGAATATTTTACGGACCCTTTCCCTTTTAAAAGAATAAACTTTAGTCAACTTCTCTTACAGAGGCGATTATTCTCTTCCTCCTAACACTGGTTTTCGAGGATGGTTAGGATTAGGCCTGCATGTTCCTCGCTTACTTCGGTTAGCAGAGGTATTAAAGGATTCAGTGTTGTCGAGATGTCCACCTTTGCAGTTGTCGTTTTTCAGACATTTGAATTCGTTGTTATATTGGAATTTTGGAAAAGATTCGGAACTCGTATGTTTCAATGTCTGAACTCTTTTAATTAGGTTGTGAAGAGTTTCGGGGTCCGCCGATGACTTGCCCTTGATTTTTTCTGGTGGCAATTTCTCGCAGTCATCCATCTGGACTCCCTTGGAGGCTGGTCGCCGTTGACTTTCATGAAGGCGCTCCATCCTTGGATTGGAGGGAATAGCAGCTAGCTGCTTTGGGGGGGTAATCTCTGGTTTATGAACTGAATTTTGATCTTGTTGTGTTGAATTCGAATGACTTGGCTTGCGAGATTTGCCAAAACATTTACTAGATCGTCGACTTTGGCACGGATCTTGGCTAACTCCTTCTCTTTGTCCTGAAATTGCTCTTGAAGTCATTGGAATAATGCTCGTTCTGTAATTTCGGAGATAATGACTGGGCTATTCTCATCATATGAGCATGATTCTCCAGGAACCATGGGCTCTTTTTGCTTAGCAGCTTGAGCATGGTCCTTATCGTTTTCTGAACCAAGCTAGTATTGAGCAACGTCAACCATATTATCACCATAGGTGTGAAGCATAGGATGATTTTTTTCTCCAGGTCCGACCATGTAGACCGTATGGATTGTGTATCTGTACGTTGCCTTCTCATTGTCAGTGTTACTTGCTAAACTTTTGGACTGTCACTGTGGTTTTATCCTTTCAAGGAAAGGTGAACAATAGAGAGTGGTCGGTTCCCGAAATACCTCTGTTTCTGTTTGTAAAAAATTGGCGGTCTTAGCTTGATCGTTTGTCAATATGCCAGGGGACAATGAGATTTCTCCCGCATTGTATTGTTTCTCGACCCAATCCTTGAAAATGCAACAGTTTTCGATGGTGTGTCCCAACACTCGGTGGTATGGAAAAAATTGGGATGACCGGTCCTATTTGCTTCACTCGGCCTCTTTGGTTCCGGCAACCGTAGGCCATGTTTAAGAGCATCCTTGAATATTTTGTGGACCTTGTCTCTTCTGAAAGGGTAGATCATGTTTCTCCTTTCCTCCAAAGTTGGCTCTCAGGATTGGTTGACATTGGGCCTGCCTGTCCCTTGCTTATTACTGTCAACCGAACTGTTAAAAGATTCAACATTATCGGATTTTCCGTCTTTGCGATTATTGCTCTTTCGATTCCTCCAGGATCTGTTGTTAGTTTGGGGGTCCGAAGTGGATTCCTGGTTTGAGCGCTCCAACATTTGAACTTTCTTGGTCAGCTCTTGAAATGTCTTAAGACTCGTGGTGCATAGAAAAGGATTCATCCAGGTGCTGAGATTTCCGATAAGGAGATTGACGGATTGGTCTTGTTCCAACGGTGGCTCACATTTGACGGAGAGATTGCGCCATCGGGTTATAAAATCTGTGCTTCTTTCGTTGTTCTTTGCCTTGGTCCTTACGAGGTCGACAATGGTAATCTTATCACTAACACACATGAAATTTTGCCAAAATAGAGATTCCATTTAGGCGAAAGTGGTAACGGAGCCATCCAGTATACTTGCATACCAGTCGAAAGCGACATAGGTTAAGCAATTAATGAAATGTCGGAGGAGAAGTGCATCATTGACCCTAGTATTTCTGCATGATGCTTTAAAGTGGGAGATATGATGATTCACATTTCCCATCTCGTTGAATCTTCCGAATTTAGGGATTACATAGCCACTAGAAAACTCTACCAGATCATATCGAGCAGGAATTGGTCTCCCACTATTGCTGACATCTTTTTGCGTTTCGGCTTCGGCCACCAATGTTTTGACTTTGTTGGTGACCAAATCCATAATTTAATCTTGTGTTAGTGGGTTGCTGTCATTGGTATCCAAGACATTTCCGAAGATAGGATGTGGTCGACTTTCGTACGGCTTGCCTATTTTTGGACTTAAGAGAATGGGTGTCGGCTGCTTCGGGGCACCGTTTTTCGGTTCATAGGTGGAGCCTTGCGCTTGATTGGGCGGCTGAGGTGAAACATGGTCTGTGAGTTGTAAGAGGACGTTTGTCAAATCGTCAATTTTTTAGTAAAGCTTGGCCATCTCCTTGTCTTTGTTTCTGAGCGCGTTTTAGAGCTCTTGAAGGAGTTGCTGCTCTGCGGTCCTAGGGCGGAAAGTTGGTTCCTCTTTACTTTACGAGCCTGATTCCTCATGAACCGAGTGATCTCTCAGCTTATCAACCTTACTGGCAGGGTTTTCATTATCATCCGGATGAGGCTGGTCTTGAGAACTGACAACCATATTCAGGCCAAGTTAGGCTTGGGATGTGGTAGCCCCATCCTTACTCCTTCTTTGTGTGCTTGCCATGTAGACAATGTGGACCACATATCTAACCATCATTTTATCACTGACAGCTGATCTAACGGACCGCCGTCGTAGCCCTTCTGCTTTGGGAAAGGAAAATTGATTGAAGACGGCTGGCCCAATCAGGCTCTTGAGTGGTGCTGGCGTTTCTTTTCTAGCTACGTCCCGCTGTTTTCACGCAGCACAAAGCACCTGATAAACTCATGAAGAGATGGTATCATACTTTTTATGTTTGGGCTTGGACACATCCCTTTGCAGCATCATTCAGATCGTTGTCTTCTTGATTTTGGCGGTCATGACATTTTTCTGAACCCATTTCAGGGGTTCGAAGAATTGTTGACTTTCACGAACGACTTTGCTGTCGTTGTAGGGTAATCCTGTTCTTGGAACCTCATAAAATTCAACTTGGTTGGCGCCCTAGCCCTCATGTTGGACAAATCTGAGCCGCTTCTGTCTCAATTTTTCTATTTTGAGCATTTGATAAGCTACGGCCCTTCAAGAAGCCACCGTAGGGCGAGCGGTGGAGAGCCTTAGAGATACGCCTGATTATGCACTTTTCGGAGGTATCGCTTGAGCTTGTCCGCGACGTTTGATGATACCCTTTGTTCCGGCAGTCTTGCCCCCAACCTGGAGCACCAGAGAATTATTCAGAAACCGTCTTATGTTTGGGTTGTGGAGCCTTGGCAATCACAACGTTCGATCTCTTACCCCTTGAGGTCAGTTTATCCACTTGGTTTGCTGAGGTCTCTGCCAGATGATCGCTTCCGATGGGTAGATGATGACAGAACCAAATTGACGGGGCTGTTCCTCCAACTTCCGACTGAGACTTGCGGGGAGAATCATGTGGGAGTTTGTCTTGACCATGTAGGTAACCAGAGTTGCGTCATAAGCTGAATTCATCTTGGAAAATATCGTCGTTGAAAGTTAATTGCTGCATGAAAAAGCATTATTTCAGTACAAACATTGGTATATATGTTAAATGAGTTCGCATGAACGCTTGACCCGAGATATGGAAGGAGAGAAAGGTCTTACCGGGCGTGCCAGAATTTATAGAGTTTTTTTCATCACCATATTGATACGGGAATGTACGCGCTTTTCAGGCATATACAGATTACCCCTACCTGGGGTAGGCTGGGGTTTAATGATTGTGGGGATCCGAATCTTCGGTAGCCGTAAACTAAACTGCCGTTAATTATCCATCGTTTTTGGTGCAAGAGAACCTCCGATTAACAAGTCAAACAGATCATGCGAACTCAATATGCAGTATGTGCGTGTTGTGTTTAGGAACAAGCTGAGGGCGTTTCAGGCAAATCAGGAGCCTGCTGGGCTTGAGCCTATCTGCTTGGACTTGGATTCGGGCATAAGCCCGGCTTGTATTCGACGGTAGGGTCTGTTTTTTTTAGCTTGAGCCTACTTGTTTTCGGATTGACTATGACTTTGAATTTTGGTTAATGGGGTGTAAATTTTAACCCTAACAAGTTTCACTGTAAGATATTAATTGAAAACTACTTTCTCAATTAGATTCTGACTCCAGAGTATGTATTTACCGGAATTGATTCTTACATCTGTACAGTGTTACAGATGCCGAGTGGGAGTAGAATATTGGGAATTGAGTGATTAGATCCTTAATATCAGAATTTTTTGTTATTGGTATTTTTTTAGGAAATCACCTAGGTTTTACCTAACGGCAAATATTTGGTTTTGAATTTCCGTTGTTATCCATCAATTTCAAACCGATATATCTGTATGTTTATTTTATAACGTGAGATATAAATTTTTGAAATTATCTTTATAACATTTACCTTTATTAGTTGATAATTAGGTAAAGTGCATTTAATGACAGTGTAATTCTTCTTAACCAAAATACAGTTTTCAACCTACGACACACAGGGTCTGAATTAACTCGGATGACTTATACAAATCATTATATATTGTCCTATATCCATAAGGACAAGGGGTTGGTACTTGTACTTTATTCCGTTTACTTATGATTTCTCTGGTTTTAGACACGCATTTCGTTGAGATATAAGGTCCAAATTTTGAGAAGGTATAGCTATAAGAATAAAGTAGAGAACCACACCTTGGAAGTATCAGGATTCTTCGAGATGATCGAAGATGTAGATATTTATTCTAGGTATTCCGTCATAAGTAATATGTTTGAGAACTTGCTTCTCTCTCAGGTTACTCATCCGTAAGTGTGCTTCTTGATGAGTAATGCTACATGGTCTTCTTCTATCAAGTCGATATGCACTGGAAACAGCTGCATAATTATTGAATTTGGTTCCAATTAAATTAGTGCCTTTGTTTCTATACTAGATATAGAATGGATTCATATCTTAATGATGTTAAGGTATATGGAGTTTTCTGGCCTATTCTTGTTCCCGTCAAATTTTTTGGCTCAGAGCTTGCTGTTCCCTTATAAAAATAAAGGGAAACCTCCACTTGTTAAACACGTGCACCCACATGCAAAGCATGTAAGTACCACCTCAGATAGGATTAAATCCTTGAGCGCCTCATGTGTTTCCCACGTGAGCACCAGTGCCAGCCTCTGTCAGGATTAAATTTTATAGTGGCGCCTCACGTGGACCACACGTGAGCGCTGGCATGCAAAGCACGTGAGTGACTATTTATAAAAGAATTAGATTCTTAGACGGCGCCCACGTGCATAGCATGTAAGCATCAGCGCTCAAATTAAAGAGGGTAGAATTAAATTCTATATGGGGAATATTTCCCAAAAAACTGGGATATTATCTGTTAAACAGAGCCGTTGGATCAAAAATCCAATGGTGATAATAAATCATCAAATGATAAATTCTATTTGGGAAATATTTTCCTTGATCTTTATAATATGGAAACATCTTCTCTAACAGAGAATTTTGGATTTAAAATCTAATGGTGATAAAATCACTTAAACCATATGATAGAATTAAATTCTATGTGATATAATTAAATTCTATCTTAGGAAAATATCTTCCTAATCTTGTTAAACTAACAAGATATTCATATGATAGAATAAAATTCTATCTTAGGAAAATATTTCCTAATCTTGTTAAGCAAACAAGAAATCTTCTCTGTTAAACAGAGAGCCTCTGGATTCAAAATCCTACGGTGAATAAAATTCACCGATTGATCTAAAAGATCATTTTGATTGATTATGAAATTAATCATGATCTCTCAATGAGAGATTTTCTCAACAAATTGATTTTTCTCTTCTCCTATAAATAGGAGCAAAGAGATTAATCAAAAAGGGAGGAAAATAAGGAACTCGGTATAAAAATATACAGAAGGCTCTCAAAAAAGGTTCTACAAAAACAACAGAGAATTTAATTCTCAATAAAATAAGAAGATCTCCATCCTCAAAACCCTAGGTAAAGAAAATATCGAGATCAAAATCTCTTTTACCTAACATATCTAAGGGTTTAACCCTTCTCAAAGAAATTAGTTTTTCTCTAGATCTGAGATCCAAAAGACAAGTCTCCCACAAGTTGAGAATTTAATTCTCATCGGGAAGATCTTGTTATTGAGAATCAAAGATTCAAAAAAGAATAAAGAAGAACATGAAGAAGATGGAGTCCATAATACTCCAGAAACTTAGTTTCTTCAAATCGAGAACTTAGTTCTTTAAAGAACCCGATCCAAGATCCTCAAAATAGGGATCTTGGTGATCCTTAATGGTAAAAACACCATTAAAATGGTTTAACCTCTCTGAAAACATGAACATGGAAAACATGGAGTTCATAATACTCCAGGAAATTAGTTCCTTCAAATCAAGAATTCGGTTCTTAAAAAACATGATCCCAGATCCTCAAAATAATGTTCTTGGTGATCGTTAATAGTCAAAATACCATTAACAGAGATTTAAGTTCTCTAAAAACATCAACAAAGATTAAAAATCGAAAGAAAATAGCGCCTTACGTGAAACACATGTGAGCGTCAGAAAAATTTTAGTGCTTAGCACTATTGGAGCGCCTCACGTGAAAAGCATATGAGCGCCTAAGGATAAAAGCTCGGCGCCTCATGTGAAACACACGTGAGCACCAGATAAAGATAGTTCTTAGCACTACTGGAGCGCCTCATATGATATGTTGGATATAGTGCCCTCAAGTCAATTATTGTAATCGCAGGCACGTGATTGTGATGATTGAGAAAGGACCTATACGAGTAGAACAATCTTACTCAAAATGATAGTATGCTATCTAGTTTTTCTTTATCATTATGTACATGCATTATGCGGCATTACAAATCATTATTACATGTTGATAGAGCCCACAGAATTCTTGCTTGACTACCAGCATTATGATGGCGATCATACATATAGGGGATGGGTAGTCCATAAACACATCCTTAAATGTCCCTAATCGTGGGAGTATCGAGACTGGGTATCGATATTCCGGAGTAGACTGGTGTATACGTTTCTAGACCCCGACAAGGGGCGATGGTCGGTCCTACAACCACTGGTCTTTCGCACCTAAGATCGTATACGGGTACTCACTGGGGATGAGTACACTGGATGGACTCGCCGGGAATATGCTAGATGGTATTATACCTATTGTCAGATAGCAGTTCTCAGGTGACATGAGTGCATGTTAGTACTTCGACCTGAGATCGTCATTTGTATCTTGTGAGTTCCCACTGTGCTTTGATTACTACCCTACCACGACTCAAAGGAGTCATGCAAACAAGTTTTAGTTGGGTACAGTCCCGAGCCACATAGAGGCAGTGAGCAGATCGTCGGGGATTCGTCTCTCCCTCACGCTGTGCACGGGTGGCTATCACCAGAAATCCTTGGCCAAGGTAGATGAGAATTATTGATTTGGATCATTAGTTTCTCAGTGGGTGATGAGCTTCACACCGACAAGAAATATTGTGTTATTAGGGGTCTGACTTTATCCACCCTTAGACACGATATGCGATACTCTTAGACAAAGAGACCAGACTGTACGGAGATTGTTACAGATAGGCTTAGTAGGGTTCCGGATGAGTTTGCTCATCGGCCTTCCTTTTCGATAGGTACCTGAGTAGCCGTTATGTACAGTTTGTTCTGCTGACGTGCTTGTGGTTATGGATTTATCCAGTAACTCACTGCCGGTGTACTGTCGAGTCTTTAGAGTCCCACACAGAGGGTTTCCTTGGTTCAAGAGAAATGATGTAATAGCCGTATTTTGATACGTGCAGGGTTCTGATCGAATGATTGTACTAGTTATCCGAACTTTCGATCGGACGGTTGATAATACTGTAAGTTTGTGTCGCGCACCCTGCGTATCTGTAGGAGGCGGAATTTTCAAAAAATGATTTTTCGATGCTCGTAACACGGACTTAAACTCCAGGATCGATGCTAAACCATAGCTAACAAAATACTGTGTGATGATTAACTACTCGGATGAATGTTATACCTCTTGAAACTAAATCCTTCGGGTCTTTTAGTTACTTTCCTCCTCGTCATCGTAGGCTCCGAGGATCGTTACGGATCGTGGATTCCTCTTCGGCTTCCTCGAGTCAAAGACGATCCACCCGAGGGTTTATAGTCTGAGAACCAACCTCAACTCTGAGGTTACTACGGCAAGTAGCTTGCTAGACTAGATGGACTAGGTGATGTAGAGAGTGAAGATGAAATACTTTATCTCTTGGAACCCTAAGTTTCTCAACTCATGAGACTTCTAGGGTTTTGAAGAAAAGAAGAGGACTTGAGGAAAAATGAGAATGAACTTGTATGCCTTGAGAAAAAGCTTGGCTGCCCTTAGATAAAGAATGAAGCAAATATGATATTTTGGAGATAAATATCTCACAAGAAAATATCTCACAAGCTTCACAAAATATCTATTTTGTCAAGTGTGAGTCATGAGCCTAGTAGCCATGCTAGATTCAATGTCCAATTCCACCTCATTTCTCCACCCATTTTTTAAATCCATAATAGAATTAAAACCCTAATAGGTGTCAACTTCTAGAAGCTTTTCCGAGCTTATTACAAGAATGCCCCTCAACCGTAAATACATACCCGCATCCGCATTCCGAAGAACACGAATACAAAGAGATGAAACAAATCCATCAATACAATAATAGGATCAGGTTTAAAACAAAGCCCACTAGTATTATCCGCCCGAACATCATACGCACACAAGTGCATGTACGTAATCGAAGCCCTATCGTAAAACCATACGACCTCTACATCTTTCGCCCGATGCAGGGAAACCCTCTGTGTAGGACTCTAAAGACTCGATAGTACGGTGGCAGTAGGTTTAACTACAAGCTGCAAGCGGTATTAGCTGTATGTAATGGCTACCTAGGTAACTATCGATAAGAAGGCCGATGAGAAAACCCATCCGAACTCCAACTGATCCTGAATGTGACAATCTCCGTACAGTCCGGTCTGTTCGTCTAAGAGTATCACATATCGGGCCTAGGGGGTGGTAATCGTCAGACCCCTAATAGCGCAATAAGTCATGCCGGAGTTAGCCCAGAACACCTTGAGAAACTACTGGAATACCTACCAGTAAATCTCACTTGCCCTGGCCAAGAACTTTGTGTAATGGCTCTCCAAACACAGCGCGATATCAAACCCCAATACCGGGAGAGACGAATCCTATCTAACCGCCACTTCCTCCAAGTTCTTCGGGACTGCACCCAACTACTACCTGTTTGCAGGACTCCTTTGAGCCGTGGTAGGTAGTAATAAAAGTACAGTGGGAACACACTCGAGGCGAAGTAGCAGTGTCAAGTCGACGGACTAAGCTATACTCATATCACCTAGGAACTGCTGCCCGACGATAGGTATAATACCCACCAACAGTTCTTGACGAGTCCTGTCTAGTATACTCATAACCTAATAAGCACCTGCATACTATCTCCAGTACGACGTACCAATGGCTGTGGGACAGACCATCTCCCCTGCTAGGATGAGAAGCGTATACACTAGTCTACTCCGGAGTATCGATGCCCTGTCTCGATAATCCTATGACTAGGGACCTGTATAAGGATGTGCTTGTAGATTACCCAACCCCAACTAGTGTGACTGCCATCACAACGCTCGTAATCAAGCAAAGATCCTAAGGGCACTACTAATATGTATAAGCGATATGCTAAAAGAAACACATGCGAAGTAGAAACAAACCAAGTAGCATACTATCATTTTGAGCAAGACTGTCAATACAACTGTGAATATCCTAAGCTTCCATTAAATAATATACAAACCAGTATGATACAATAATGGCCTCTCGGGCATACATCACTAACAATCTCCCACTTGCACTAGGGCCATGTACAGGCATATCACAGATTTATCATCTCGATCAACCTCTCGAACTGTGTCTGAGGGATGGCTTTCGTGAGTGGATCTGCAGTGTTATTCTCCGTATCTACTCTCCTCACCTCGATCTCCCGGCGATCTACGATCTCCCGGCGATCTACGATCTCCCGGCGATCTACGATCTCCCTGATCAGGTGGTACGGCCTCAAAATGTGTCTGGACTTCTGATGGGATCTGGGTTCCTTTGCTAAAGCTATAGCGCCGCTGTTGTCACAATATAGAGGTATTGGATCAACAATGGTCTGAACCACCTGAAGTTCTGTGAGGAACTTCTTCATCCAGACAGCTTCTTTTGCGGCATCACAAGCATCTATGTACTCCGCTTCCATCGTCAAGTCAGCAATGGTGTCCTGCTTGGAGCTCTTCTAACAGACCATCCCTCCATTGAGGGTAAAGACATAACTCAACATGGACTTGGAGTCATCCTTGTCACTCTGGAAGCTGGAGTCAGCAAAGGCCTCGATGTGGAGATCTTTCCCGCCATACACCAAGAACATCTCCTTAGTCCTTCTCAGGTACTTAAGAATGTTCTTTACTGCTATCCAGTGCTTCTCCTCTAGGTTTGACTGATACCGGCTTACAACGCTCAATGCGTACGTTACATCTGGTCTGGTATACAACATCGCATACATTATAGAGCCTACCGCAGATGTGTAGGGTATAGTTGAATGCGATCCCTTTCCAAATCAGTCTTTGGAGACATCTCATTGGAGAGGGTGATTCCGTGACAAGCCAGTAGATTATCGCGCTTTGATTCTTCTATACTGAATCTTTTTAGTATGGTGTCGATGTACCTTGACTGTGAAAGTCCAACTATCCGTTTAGATCTATCACGATAGATCTGGTACCCAGAATATAGGAGGCATCACCCAGGTCCTTCATAGAGAATCTCTGTGACAAGAATCCATTAACTGACTGTAGCATAGGAATGTCATTTCCTATCAATATATTGCCATCCACGTACAAGACGAGGAATACCACAGTTCTCTCTACAATCTTACTATATATGCATGGTTCATCTGGATTTTTGATAAAGTCGAATTCATTGACAGTATCATCAAAACAGATGATCCAACTCCGCGATGCCTGCTTTAGTGCATAAATGGACTTAAGCAACTTGCACACTTTCCCGCTGCTCCCACTCTGAATGAAACCCTCTGGCTGATCCATATAGACGCACTTTTCCAAATTAACATTTAGAAAAGTCGCCTTTACGTCCATCTGCCAGATCTGTATGTCCATGCTACCTTTCCCGGTACTTTCGGGCATGCGGAATTTGGTGAAAAACGATTTTCTAGAGGCGGTAACATGGACTCAAAACCGGATCATTGTTAAACTACTAACTAACAACCTAACAAGAGTTTACCTACTCGGTTAGGGGGCTATACCTTTCTTGAACTCCTTTGTCTTCAACTCGTCCCGGAGTTCGGATTGGCCTCACCTCGTCGTCTCCTTGCGTCGAAGATGGATCCACCCGAAAGCTTCTACCTTTGGCTTGTTCTTCGGACTTTGAAGAAACTAGATCACTTGGCTTGCTAGGCCTTGTGAACTAGAATGAGTAAAGAAGAGTATATTGGGATTTTGCTCTATGGTTCTTGCTTCTCAACACATAAGACAAGTGAACCATAGACTAAAGAGAGAGAGCAAGAGGAAGAGGGTGAGAGCAAGAGCATGAGAGCTCAAAACCAAGAGAGAGAAAGGTCAAGCAAGAATGAGCCTCTCTTTTGTCTTTCACCCTCTCATAATCCATAAGCATCATTAGCCATAATGTCAATCAAGTATTATGTGATGGTTCATATCATGACAAAGGCAATATCATTTCCATGCACTCATTTTGCAAACTATAACAAGCAAGCAAAAGTCTTTGCATGAAAATGACAACCATTGTGATGATGATGGTCAACTAGTCCAACCTAGTCAACCGGTCAACAAAGTCAACAACTCAACAAAGTCAACCCTCCAACAACCATGTCACTATAATACTTAATTAATATTATTGCTAAATATATATATATATATCATATTTTCATTAGGGTTGAGCAAAAAGTCAATAGTCAACTGTCAACGGTCAACAACCCTAATGAGAATCCTCTGCCTCTGTCTTTCCGTCAACTGTGCATACACACCCGCATCCGCGTTCCGAGGAACACGAATGCATACTGGATAAAACCAATCCCAAAGGTACACTAGGATCTGGCTTAAACCAAAGCCCGCTAGTGTAAACTTTCCGGACACTGTACGTGCACAAGTGCACGGATGTGACCGAACCCTGTCGCAAAACCATGCGACCTGTCGCAAAACCATGCGACCTCTACTCTTTTGCCTAAAGGCGAATAGCTTTCTGTGTGGGCCTCTAAAGACTCGACACTACGCTGGCAGTGGGTTTAACCACAGACCGCAAGCGGCACTAGCTGTGCATAACGGTCCCCAGATAGATGCCGACAAGAAGACTGACGAGGCGAAACCCATCTGAACTCCTACTGAGCCTGAATGTGACATTCTCCGTACAGTCCGGTCTGTTCGTCTGATACATCGCATGGCTGGCCTAGGGGGCGGTAAACGTCAGTCCCCCAATAGCAGTACAAGTCGTGTCGGAGTGAAGCCCAAAACACCCTGAGATAACACTGGAAGCCTACCAGTATATCTCGTTTGCCCTGGCCAGGGACTACTCGTGTAATGGCTCTCCTAGACACAGCGCGATGTCAACCCCCAATACCGGGAGAGACGAATCCTGTCTAACCGTCACTGCCTCCAAGTGCTTCGGGACTGCACCCAACTACTACCTGTTTGCACGACTCCTTTGAGCCATGGTAGGGCAGTAATCAAAGTACAGTGGGAACACACTCGAGGCGAAGTGACAATGTCAAGTCAGCGGACTACGCTGTACTCATGTCACCTGGGAACTGATAACTGACGATAGGCATAATACCAACTAGTCAGTTCCCGACGAGTCCTGTCCGGTGTACTCGTAACCCAACGAGCACCCGCATACTATCTCAAATACGACGTACCGACGGCTGTGGGACAGACCGTCTCCCACACTGGGATGAGAAGCGCATGCGCTAGTCTACTCCGGAGTATCGATGCCCTGTCTCGATAGTCCTGCGACCAAGGACCTGCATAAGGATGTGCTTATAGATTACCCAGCCCCACTAGTGTGACTGCCATCACAACGCTGGTAATCAAGCAAAGATCCTAAGGGCTCCACTAATGTGTATAGGCGATATACTAAAATAAACACATGTACACATTGAAGTAGAAACAAACCAAGTAGCATACTACTATTTTGAGCAAGATTGTCATTACAAGGTGAATATCCCAAGCTTCCATTAAGTAATATACATACTAGTATGATACAGTAATGGCCTCTAGGGCATATACACTAACAATCTCCCACTTTCACTAAGGCCATATACTGGCGTATCGAAGACCTATCAGCTCGATTAGCCGCTCGAACTGAGTCTGGGGTAGGGCCTTTGTGAGTGGATCTGCAGTGTTATCTTCTGAATTTACTCTCTTTACCTCGATCTCCCGACGATCAATGATCTCCCTGATCAGGTGGAACCGCCTCAAAATATGCCTGGACTTCTGATGGGACCTGGGTTCCTTCGCTAAAGCTATAGCGCCGTTGTTGTCACAATACAGCGGTATTGGATCAACACTGGTAGGAACCACCTGAAGTTCCGTGAGGAACTTCTTCATCCAGACAGCTTCCTTTGCGGCATCGCAAGCAGCTATGTACTCCGCTTCCATAGTTGAGTCAGCAACGGTTTCCTGCTTGGTACTCTTCCAGCAAACCGCCCCTCCATTGAGGGTAAAGACATAACCCGACATGGACTTGGAGTCATCCTTGTCACTCTGGAAGCTGGAGTCAGCAAGGGCCTCAATCTGGAGGTCTTTTCCGCCATACACCAAGAACATCTCCTTAGTCCTTCTCAGGTACTTGAGAATGTTCTTTACTGCTATCCAGTGTTTCTCCCCTGGGTTCGACTGATACCAGCTTACAACGCTTAATGCGTATGCTATATCTAGTCTGGTACACAACATCGCATACATAATAGAGCCTACCGCAGATGCGTAGGGTATTGATGACATGCGAGCCCTTTCCAAATCAGTCTTGGGAGACATCTCTTTGGAGAGGGTGATCTCGTGACAAGCCGGTAGATTACCGCGCTTGGAATCTTCCATACTGAATCGTTTCAGTATGGTGTCGATGTACCTTGACTGTGAAAGTCCCAACATCCTCTTAGATCTATCACGATAGATCTGGATCCCCAGAATGTAGTTGGCATCGCCGAGGTCCTTCATGAAGAACCTCTGTGACAAGAATCCTTTGACTGACTGTAGCATAGGAATATCATTTCCTATTAGGAGAATATCATCGACGTACAAGACGAGGAATACCACATTTCTCCCTACAATCTTACTGTAAATGCATGGTTCATCTGGGTTTTTGACAAAGTCGAATTCTTTGACAGTATCATCAAAGCAGATGTTTCAACTCCGCGATGCCTGCTTGAGTCCATAGATGGACTTGAGCAACTTGCACACTTTACCGCTGCTCCCACTCTGAATGAATCCTTCTGGCTGATCCATATAAACGCACTCTTCCAAATTTCCATTTAGAAAAGCCGTCTTTACGTCCATCTGCCAGATCTCATAATCGTGGAAGGCAGCAATGGCAAGAAGGATCCGAATGGATTTAAGCATGGCTACCGGAGAAAAGGTCTCGTCATAGTCCAAACCAGGTCTTTGATGAAAACCCTTTGCAACGAGCCTAGCTTTATAGGTTTCAACCTGCCCATCTACACCAATCTTCTTTCGGAAGATCCATTTGCAGCCTACGGGTTTTACCTCTTCTGGAGCAAAGTCCAAAGTCCAAACTTTGTTGGTGTACATGGACTCCATCTCGGTCCGCATTGCATCCAGCCATTTTACCGAGTCACCGCTCTGAATGGCTTGCTGGAAGCTAGTAGGCTCACCATAATCCATGGTGCAATCCTCTCTATCCCCGTCTATGAGAAAACCGTAGTATCTCTCAGGCGGATGAGACTGCCAGTACTTTTGCGGAGTGGCGCAGGAATGTCCGGTTCTCCTGAAACTACTGGCTCTTCCAAGCTTTCAGTAATAGCTTATGGTTCTGGAATTTCTTCCAGTTCTATTGCGCTCCCACTTATTCCTTTTTCTAAAAACTGATGTTCCAGAAAGTGGGCATGACGAGAAACAAAAACCTTTTGTTCCTCTGCGTAATAGAAAAATACCCCCTGGAGTTCTTTGGGTATCCCACAAACTTACACAGTACTGAGCGTGCCTCGAGTTTGTCCGCATGTTGCTTTTTAACAAAAGCTGGACATCCCCATGTCTTTAGGTACTTAAGACAGGGTTTCTGCCCACTCCACATCTGATATGGGGTGGTAGGCACAGTCTTGGTTGGAGCCTTGTTTAAGAGATATGCAGCTGTTTCTAGTGCATAACCCCAGAAAGATCGCGGTAACTCATCCTTGCTCATCATTGAACGAACCATATCCAATAGGGTTCGATTCCTCCTTTCCGATACACCGTTGTGTTGTGGTGTGTATGGAGGAGTACGCTGAGAGAGAATTCCATTCTCTTTTAAGTAGTCCAGAAACTCGGCACTCAAGTATTCTCCACCTCGATCAGATCTTTGTGTCTTAATACTTTTGCCTGTTTGTTTTTCAACTTCATTCTTGTATTCCCGAAATTTCTCAAAGGCCTCGGATTTGTGCTTCATTAAGAAGACATGTCCATACCTAGAGAAATCATCTGTGAAAGTAATGAAGTATGAATATCCCCTTCGCGCATGTGTAGACATTGGACCACACACGTCACTGTGTATGAGTCCCAAGAGCTCGCTCGCTCTTACTCCGTGTCCAGTGAACGGAGTCTTTGTCATCTTTCCCATGAGACAAGATTCACAAGTGGCATAAGACTGGTACTCGAACGGATCCAAGTATCCTTCTTTATGTAACTTAGTCAACCGTGTCTCATTGATGTGACCCAGTCTACAATTCCATAAGAAAGCCTGATTTAATTCTGGAGACTTTCTTTTAAGTGTGTTCTGGACACTGAATATCTGAGCTTGATTCAATACGTGTATACCGTTATTTAATGTACCTGACCCAATCAGTACTTGATTTAGGTGGATGTTAACTACATCGCTTATAAAAGCAAAATCATATCCTTCCTTAGAAAGTAAGGATACAGATATGATATTACAAGTCGCACCTGGTACATACAAACAGTCACGCAGAATCAATATCTGCCCAGTTGTCAGTCCAAGGTGATATTCCCCTACGGATACAGCATCCATGCTCATTCCGTTAGCAACCCTGAGAGTCATATCACCTTTCTTGATACCCTACGGTTTCTCAGAGCCTGTAACGAATTACAGATATGAGATCCTGATCCGGTATCCAATACCCAGGAAGTAGGGTTAACTGACAAACAGTTCTCAATTACAAACACACTCGAAGCCGAAACCACAACATGCTTCGAATTCTGGCTACTGGCTTTGCAAGCCCTGCAATCTTTCTGCCATTGTTCATTCCCGTTACAATAGGAACATCCCTCTTCTACTATATCCAGTCCTGAAACTTTTGCCCTTGCTTTTCCTTTTTCTTCCCTGGTTTCTTTCAAGGTATAAGCAGAGAGCAGGGACTGTAGAATTAAGTCAGTACTTGACCCATTCTTCAACGTGGTCTCCAGGTCCGTGAGCTTAAAATAGCTGGTTTCTGTAAGGACGTTGTCCTTTACAGATGACCCGACAGCCAACCTCGCTTGATGCAATTCGTTCGAGGTCTCATATCTTGCGATACGAGATTGCTCTCCATATAAATCTTTGTTATGGAGGAAGATAGAAACTGAGTCCATCTTCTCGTGCTGCCCCTGGTTTGCACCATCAACTGAGGCTAACACGAGGCACTTGGCTTTCGCACAATCCTTTTCCGATGTCCTGGGGATGTAAACATCCGTGACAGGGGAAACTGGACCTGAGACGGCAGGGGTTTGATTAGTCAAGAGGTGTCCCAGCTTGTCATGGGTAATGGACATCTGGACAGACCTTTGCCAGTCACAACAGTCGATTCAGTCATATTTTTATCTAGATGTAACCTAGGTGCGGTCACTGGGTCGCTGCACTTAAGAGAGAAAGAAGAAAACACTCAGCATGATGCTCTTGCAAGTTTAGAGTGGTTTTTAATTTGTCTAAACAGGATGGATCCCACTGTCTCTCGAATCCCTCCTCAAACTAAAAAGGAAGAATTAGTCAGGATCAATCTCACCGTACAATTCTTGCTTAACCGTTCAGCCAGGCTAGTGTCGGTACTTCGAGGGAGGTTTTCCAACGCTTTCGCGAAGTTCCTTAATTAAATAACCTCTTTTCCCTGTGGGCGTAGCCCCGCTAACACCTTTCTAGACACCTACTTGATTTATAGCATTGATCGTTAAGTGAGAAATTTCCCGAGGAGTAGCATATACTCACAGTAGGATCGGGATCCAAATATCATCGTGTGAAGAAACTGAAGGAATCCTACCAGAATCATCACACTCCAAATGGTATGCAACACTAGCAAGTTTCAGTTCTTTTGAAACTCCCGATGTGGATTTTTGCCCCATGCTCTTATGACCTTGACGAAGGCCAAAATATCATAAGTCACATGTCAAGTTCTATCCGTCATTATCCAGGTTAATTTGAACCCACCCGTACATACCCTTGACGAAGGCCAAAATGGTAGTACGACTGTCCCAAACCAACGCATCTATCTATGCTACAGATAAACATTCAGCAGCTACCAATCACTATGCCTTGGCGAAGGTCAAAATACATAGCTTGAATACTACTGAATATTTAACTGAAACGACGGAGGGCTACGAATGGTTTTGGCGAAACCGTGAACGTAGTGAACTTGATATAATCGATGGAACCATGATAGCTTTTAAAAGGAGTGGCTCAAACTCCGCATTTAAAAGTTGGTTTTGAAAAGAACCGAGTGGTTTTTCGAAAGTGTTCCAACGACTTTTACTTGGTTTATTTTCTTGCATTAGTTCTTTTAATGCGTGATAATCTTGCATTAGTTCTTTTAATGCGTCCCATCATTTAATCCTACCATTGCAGAAAACAACCAAAATATGACGTACGCTTATGCCACTCGCATTCGCCACGGGGCCCCGTCATTACCCGTTAGGTTACTTAACTAACGACAGAGCGGGGGCTGGGCTAGCGCGGCTGTAAAACATAAGCAACGCCTAAATAATATCATATATAGATATACTGCAATGATAGCCATTTCAGATCACAGATGAACACATTGGATATACTAGGAATCCGCAATTCCTACGAGCCTGTAACGAAAAGCAGATTACACGGTCGCGGTGAATAGCCAATACCCCACCCAAGACCCATACGGGCACGGCAAACTACCCACCAAGTACCCGAAGCGAAGCAACCTTCCTCAACTCCGTGAGTAGGCCACTCGGCACTTCGGTATACCCGGTAGTTTGTGCACCCCCTCCATGGGTCTATCCTAGGAGCAAAAACAGTAAAAAGAAATTATACAATGACGGCTACAACCCCGATCCGGTTGTGCGGCCATACAAATAATTATTACATCAATTTACAAATTTACATGAATTGAAAGAAAAGAAAACTCTCGTCTCACAACCCCCGGCTATTCACCCACGACAATCCAATGAATTCATAAACACATTCCAATAACATTACAGATCACAGATTTGTATAACCCCCACCAATCGACATATAGCGATTAGCAGACGTTCAATACAAATATCACAACATAGATAAAAAAACCCGTCAGCTAAAGTCTTTTAGAAGTTCGATCAAAAATACGGATTTTCAGGACCCCAAAAATAAAATTTTCGTTCTGGAAAATCTGGACTTTGAAGAAACTAGATCACTTGGCTTGTTAGGCCTTGTGAACTAGAATGAGTAGAGAAGAGTATATTGGGATTTTGCTCTATGGTTCTTGCTTCTCAACACATAAGACAAGTGAACCATAGACTAAAGAGAGAGAGCAAGAGGAAGAGGGTGAGAGCAAGAGCATGAGAGCTCAAAACCAAGAGAGAGAAAGGTCAAGCAAGAATGAGCCTCTCTTTTGTCTTTCACCCTTTCATAATCCATAAGCATCATTAGCCATAATGTCAATCAAGTATTATGTGATGGTTCATATCATGACAAAGGCAATATCATTTCCATGCAATCATTTTGCAAACTACAACAAGCAAGCAAAAGTCTTTGCATGAAAATGACAACCATTGTGATGATGATGGTCAACTAGTCCAACCTAGTCAACCGGTCAACAAAGTCAACAACTCAACAAAGTCAACCCTCCAACAACCATGTCACTATAATACTTAATTAATATTATTGCTAAATATATATATATATCATATTCTCATTAGGGTTGAGCAAAAAGTCAATAGTCAACTGTCAACGGTCAACAACCCTAATGAGAATCCTCTGCCTCTGTCTCTCCGTCAACTGTGCATACACACTCGCATCCGCGTTCCGAGGAACACGAATGCATACTAGATAAAACCAATCCCAAAGGTACACTAGGATCTGGCTTAAACCAAAGCCCGCTAGTGTGAACTGTCCGGACACTGTACGTGCACAAGTGCACGGATGTGACCGAACCCTGTCGCAAAACCATGCGACCTGTCGCAAAACCATGCGACCTGTCGCAAAACCATGTGACCTCTACTCTTTTGCCTAAAGGCGAATAGCTTTCTGTGTGGGACTCTAAAGACTCGACACTACGCTGGCAGTGGGTTTAACCACAGACCGCAAGCGGCACTAGCTATGCGTAACGGTCCCCAGGTAGATGCCGACAAGAAGACTGACGAGGCGAAACCCATCTGAACTCCTACTGAGCCTGAATGTGACATTCTCCGTACAGTCCGGTCTGTTCGTCTGATACATCGCATGGCGGGCCTAGGGGCGGTAAACGTCAGTCCTCCAATAGCGGTACAAGTCGTGTCGGAGTGAAGCCCAAAACATCTTGAGATAACACTGGAGGCCTACCACTATATCTCGTTTGCCCTGGCCAGGGACTACTCGTGTAATGGCTCTCCTAGACACAGCGCGATGTCAACCCCCAATACCGGGAGAGACGAATCCTGTCTAACCGTCACTGCCTCCAAGTGCTTCGGGACTGCACCCAACTACTACCTATTTGCACGACTCCTTTGAGCCGTGGTAGGGCAGTAATCAAAGTATAGTGGGAACACACTCGAGGCGAAGTGACAGTGTCAAGTCAGCGGACTAAGCTGTACTCATATCACCTGGGAACTGATAACTGACGATAGGCATAATACCAACTAGTCAGTTCCCGACGAGTCCTGTCCAGTGTACTCGTAACCCAACGAGCACCCGCATACTATCTCAAATACGACGTACCGACGGCTGTGGGACAGACCGTCTCCCACACTGGGATGAGAAGCGCATGCGCTAGTCTACTCCGGAGTATCGATGCCCTGTCTTGATAGTCCTGCGACCAGGGACCTGCATAAGGATGTGCTTATAGATTACCCAGCCCCACTAGTGTGACTGCCATCACAACGCTGGTAATCAAGCAAAGATCCTAAGGGCTCCACTAATGTGTATAGGCGATATACTAAAATAAACACATGTACACATTGAAGTAGAAACAAACCAAGTAGCATACTACTATTTTGAGCAAGATTGTCATTACAAGGTGAATATTCCAAGCTTCCATTAAGTAATATACATACTAGTATGATACAGTAATGGCCTCTAGGGCATATACACTAACAAGATCTCATAATCGTGGAAGGCAGCAATGGCAAGAAGGATCCGAATTGATTTGAGCATAGCCACTAGAGAAAATGTTTCATCATAGTCCAAACCAGGTCTTTGACGAAAACCCTTTGCAACAAGTCTAGCCTTATAGGTTTCAACCTGTCCATCTATACCAATCTTCTTTTTGAAGATCCATTTGCAGCCTATGGGTTTTACCCCTTCTGGAGCAATGTCCAAGGTTTAAACTGTAGGAATGCATAGCACGACAGTAAGGTTTCGGGAGGTATCTTCCATGCCATTTTCGAAAATTGACATGCAAAACAACCCTAACCCTAGAATCTTAACTAGAGAATTAGACAATAGATCATGTAAACATCTTTACATCTTAGTGAACAAGTAATACAACCTTTATAGACCGGTCCTTCACTTCAATAGCTCCGTGTAGTAGTCCCTTCGCTCCAAGTAGTGAATTCCCGAACTTTAGAAAGGCTCCACAAGATGAACGTAACAAACTTGCTTGAAGTCTTCGAGGCCGAAAATGATCTACGTTGAGGAGACACCAACTCAAGCTTGCTCTTCACTAAATAGGGTTTAGTGAAGCAAACACCCTAAACTAAATGGCTAGTATAGTAGAGGATGATGAAGTAGAAATTTTTCACACTTTAGATTTATTTTTCTCACAATATTTCTTCACTTTGAGAAAAGCTAGAACGCTTTCTCTTTAAGAAGAAGAAGATGAAGTGGAGAAGAAAATGAAACTCATGAGGTGAGAATAGCAACCTTGGGTGAGTTTGTATCATATACTAACTCATGTAGAGACTAAACTATGGCTAAGGATAATGGTTAGGTTAATAAATATCTTAAGTAAAACAAATTATTGGACTAAGTCTATGGACACTACAAGCTACTACAAGATTCAACCATGACTAATTCCACCAATTTGTGAATTGCTAAAATAAATAAAAACCTTTAATTATCAAGAGCATGGTGTGAGTCTTATACACCCATGTTGCATATATCAACAACCATGACATAATAGCATATATCACATATATATTAAAGTGTACACAAAAGTGAGAAAAAGAAATGCTTAAGTGAGCTAATATTAGTTAATGTAATTCAATATATCAAATATATAATTATACATTAAATTATTAAATTAACACTTGATTTAATAATCCGGCTATATCACATATAACCAACTAATATCATATGTATCAACTTATCGAATCAACACTTGATCCGATAATCCGGCTATATCAGATATAACCGTCAGATATCACATATAGAGAGAATAGAATATGGTATCACATACACGTACTAATCTCGGTCCTGCACATATCACATATGTGCTCCTACTTCGTTTCGCTTGAGCCAGGATTATCTCTGTGTAGGACTCTAAAGACTCGTTAATACGCCGGCAGTAGGTGATGATCATATCAGTCACCCACAAGCCGTAAGCGGTCTGCTAAACGTAATGGTCACCCGGGTATTGAGTGATCAGAAGATCAAAAAGCAAGCCTGCTCATACTCCTGCGAATCCAATCAGTAACACTACCGTACTGTCCGGTCTCTTCGTTTGATATGTCGCATATCACAGCCTGGGGGTGGTATAACGTCAGACCCCAATAGCCTAATAAGTCATGCTGATGTGAGTCCCATAACGGTTCGAGAAACTACTGATAACAATTACCAGTAAATCTCAGCAACCCTGGATAGGGATTTCCTGTTATGTCTAATCAATCATAGCGCAACATCAACCCCCAATACCGGGAGAGACGAAATCCCCTCCTATCGCTCATTGCCTCCATGTAACTCGGGACTGTACCCAAAAAGCACCGTTTTGCATGATCTCTTGAACGTGGTAAGGTGGAAATCTAAGCTCGGTTGGAATCACACAAGATTCTATGACGATCTCGGGTCGACAGACTAACCTGTACCAGTGTCACCAGAGAACTGCTATCTGACGATAGGTATAATACCATATAGGAGTTTTCGATGAGTCCGTCCATTGTACCCAGTCTCCACTGAGCACCCATATACCTTCTCTGATGTCAAACACCAATGGATGTGGGACCATCCATCACCCATCATATGGGTCAAGAAGCGTATAAGCTAGTCTACTCTGGAATACCGATGCCCCATCTCGATACTCCTACGACTAGGAACATTTGAAGGATGTACTTACTGACTACCCTTGCCCCACTAGTATGATCTGCATCATAATCCTGGTTAGTCAAGTACTCATCCTAAGGGCTTTATCTACATGTAATAGAGAGACAATGAGTGTACATGTTAAGATAAAGAGCAACCAGATAGCATACTATCATGTCGAGCAAGAAAGTCCTCTCTATATATGTCCAAGCATCCACTATAATATACATCACATGTATAATAATGGCCTCTAGGGCATACATATAACTAACAATCTCCCACTTGCACTAAAGCCATTTATTGTAGTATCTCATACTCAACGCCCCATAAAAGTCTCTCTAGGGAAAGGCCTCTGTAGGAGGATCCGCCGTGTTATCCTTCGCGTCAACTCTCCTTAGCTCGATCCCTTGGAGATCAACAATCTCCCTAATTAGGTGATACTGTCCTCAGAATATGTCTGGATCGCTGATGGGACCGGTGTTCCTAGGTCAAAGCCACAACACCATTGTTGTCACAGTAACAGTTATTGGACTCTCAATGGTAGGAACTATGTTCATCTCATGAACAAGAATTATCCAGACATCCACTTTGGTAGCATCATTGATAGCGATGTATTCAGCCTTTATCGTCTAGCTTGCCACGGTATATTGCTTGGAACTCTTCCAACATACCGTCCCTCCACTTTAGGTAAAGACAAAGCCCATAACTGACTTTCAGTCGACCTTATCACTCTGGGAGTTGGAATTGGTTAAAGACACCTACTGGAGTTCACCGTTACCGAACACCAAGAACATTTCTTTAGTGCTTCTCAAGTACTTAAGAATGTCCTTCGTAGCTTTCCAGTGATTCTCCCAAGATCCGATTGATTCCTGATCACTATACCTAGTGAGTCAGCTACATCTGGTCGGGTACATAACATCGCATACATGATAGAGTCTAATGCCGTAGCATAGGGTATCCCTTGCACGCAAACTCTCTCCAAATCAGTCTTGGAAGACATCTTTTTGGTGAGAGTGGTCTCTGAGTAAGTGGGCGAACCACCACCCTCAGAATCCTCCATACTAAACCCCTTTAGAATGGTGTTAATGTACCTGGATTTGGGACACTCTCAACAGCCACTTAGATCTATCATCATAGATTATAATCCATAAGATGTAGCAGGTATCATCCAGATCTTCCATGGAGAATCCTCGTGATAAGAGGAGCTTGACCGAGTGTAGCATAGGAAACCTTTTCCTATCAAGAGTATGTTATCTACGTATAATATGTGGAAGATAACCTTACTCTCTACAACCTTCTTATATATACAAGGTTGATCTACATTTTTGATGAAGTCAAACTCTTTGACGGCGATATCAAAACAGGTGTTCCAACTCCACGATGCGTGCATTGATCCTGATGGACTTAAGCATAGCCACTGGAGAAAAAGTTTCATCATAATCCACACTTGGTTGCATGACGAGATCCTTTTACTACAATTCTAGCTTTGAAAGTCTCAACTTTTCCATTTACACCAAGAATCTTCTCAAGATCCATTTTCTCCTAATGGGTTTTACCCTTTCAGGTGAAACATTCAAAGTCATACTTTGTTGGTGTGTATGAATTCCATCTTTGATCGCATAGCATCCAGCCATTTCACAGAGTCCCCACTCATGATGGCCTTCCTGAACATGGTTGGGTCATCAACTACCATGATGCAATCTTCGCTCCCACTGTCATCGAGAAAACCGTAGTATCTCTTAGGGGGATGAGGAACCCTACCAGATTCGTGGAGAGGCTGAGTTTCGTTGGAGACTATTGAATCCTTTGGTTTCATTAAATCATCAGCTGTTAGTTTGTCCAGCTGGAACTCCTTCCAGTTCTACCTCATGACCACTAATTTCTTCATAAGAAATTCCTTTTCTAAAAAGGTGCCATGCTGAGAAACAAAACTCCTTTTGCTCCTCAGTGTGGTATAAAATATACCCTTGCAAATGTTTGGGATGTCCAAAAAACTTATACAGAACTGACCTTGTCTCGAGTTGGTCCGGATTTTGCCTTTCAACATGGGCCGGACAACCCCATATCTTAACTCATTTAAGATATGGTCTCTTCCCATTCCATATCTTATATGGAGTGGTAGGCATTGATTTGGATGGAACCCCATTCAATAGGTATGCATCTTCTCAAGTGCATAACTCCAAAAGGAAACAGGCAACTCAGCAGCACTCATCACAGAGCGCACCATATCTCATAGGGTGCGATACCTCCGCCCCGATACACCATGTGCTGTGGTGTACTCGAAGGAGTAAGCTGAGAGAGAATCCCATTCTCCGTTTAGAAACTCCAGGAACTCCATGCGCAAGTATTCTCCTCCTCGATCATATCGAACGACTTAATACTTCTACCCGTCTGGTTTCTTAACTTCAATCTTATATTACTTGAATGTCTCAAAAGCTTCAGACTTGTGTTTCAACAGAAACACATGTCTGTATCTTGAGAGATCGTCAGTGAATTTAATGAAGTACAAAGAACCATCCCTGGCATTTGTAGACATAGGACCGTATACATCATTATGTATCCGTCCCAAGAGTTCAATAACTCTTTCTCTGTTTCCAGTAAACGGAGTTTTGGTCATTTTACCTTTGAGACAAGACGGGCAAGTATCATAAGATGAAAATTCGAACGGATTCAAATATTCATCCTTATATAACTTAGCTGGTCGTGTCGCATTGATATGACCCAGTCTACATATGCCACAAGAAGGATTCATTCATTTCTGAACTACTCATCTTGTATGTGTTCTATATACATTGAACTATGGTTTGATTTAGAACGTATATGCCATTACATAACGTGGCTGATCCAATAAACTCTTGATTAAGGAAAATGTTTACAACATTGTCCAGCAATACAAAATTATATCCTTCTATTACATAATAAAGAATCTGATGTAATGTTGTATATCAGGTTCGGTATCTAATAACATTTGTTCAGAATCTATGTATTTACCATTTGGTAATATAAGGTGATATTTGCCAACTGTCTTGGTTGCAACAATTGCACCATTCTCTAACACTTAGAGACATATCACCCAATCCCGGTTCTCTATGTCCATGTAACAAATTACATATGTTGGATCCTGATCCGGTATCTCATACCTAGAACGTAGAGGATACTGAGAAACAGTTCTTTGTAACGAACACACCCGAAGAATACGCATTAACATGCTTTTTCTTCGATTGGGTGGCATGGGAATCCAGATATTCCCCTATTTCCTGCTCAGACTTATAACAATTATAAGTTGGAGCGGAACAACCGTTACCCAGCTCAATATAATAAGCAGGTTCGGTCAATGTGTCTATATTATTATCTTAATTAAGGCGTGATATGGTCGCTACCAGGAAAGAGAAGGAGAAGAAAACACTCAGCGTATGCTCTTGCAAGATCAGATTGGTTATTATTTTATCTAATCAGGATGGCTCCTACTGTTTTTATCAAATCTTCCTTCAAACCCTAAAAGGTAAGACTAGCCGGGATTAATTACACCCTATAAGTTCGCTAATCTTTCGGCCAGACCAGTGTCGGTACTTTGAGGGAGGTTCCCTGTGTTTTCGCACGGACCTAATTAAAATAAACCTCATTTTCCCAGGGGCTTAACCACATTAACACCTTTCTCGTCACCTACTTGATCGGCTAATTGTGATGTGTAAAAATCTCCCAGTAGTAACTCTTACTCGCAATGGGTATCGGGATCCAACTATCTCATAATAGGTATGCAATCTTATTGCAAATTTCAACACTTGAAATTCCCGATAATATTTTTACCCCAAGCGATCTATGACCTTGAAAAGGTCAACAAATCATAAATCGCAAGTTAAGTTCAACTCATACATTTCATGATTGAATTAAACCCACCCGCACGACCCTTAACGAAGACCAACAAAGCCGCACGACTACCCTAATCCAATCGCATCACATGATTTAGCAAATAAGCACTAGTTAGCTACCACACACTACGCCTTGACGAAGGCCAACAAACGTAGCACTAATACTAAGTAGCACTTATCTGAAATGACGGAGGGCTACGACAGGTTTTTAAGAAAACCTTTTGCGTAATAAACTTGATATCGTTGTAGAATCGAGTGATTTTGAAAAGGAGTGTTTATGAGGGTTTTGCTAGTTTTGCTAAAGAGGTCACTCCCAGTGAAGGGACCTCGGCTCTTTCCTCATCGAATAAGGCGCTGGATATTTCATAAATACCACTATGCAAAGCATGAACTCAAAAAGCAATCAAAAGTCAAAACCGAGTGGGTTGTAGCATTTGCCAGTTTTGCTAAAGAGGTCACTCCCGGTGAAGAGATCTCGGCTCTTTCCTTATCGAATAAGGTGCTGGATATTCTACAAGGAATACCGCTATGCAAAGCAAGAACTAGAGCTACCAGTTTTAAAACAAAATTCTGCAACATCTTTAGGTTTCTTTTCTTTCATTAATCTCATTAATGAAGTCCCATCAATTATGCTTTCTAAGCATCACAGAAGAAACGAAAGCAGCAATATTTATTATATATCGTATATACAATATAAGCATTCGTCCCAACATATCAAGTGATCACATCACAGAATATCAGCAGCATAAGAACACATATGAAATATTGGATATACTAGGAATTCCATGTTTTAAATTAAACCAGTAAAAACCACGGATTCCACGGTCACGGTGAAAAGCCAAACCCACATCCCTAGACCCCTACGAGAGCGGCAAGCAACCCTCCCAATTCTAAATTTAGGAGACCTAGTCTCGACTCCTCGAGATGGTCTCCCATTGGACCCTAGAACCCGGTTACTTGTGCTCTCCTCCTTGGGTCTATTCTAATGCGAAAAAGTAAATAATATATATCAATGGTGACAGCATTCTCAACCCGGAAGTGCCCCAATAAAAGAATATTACATACAAGTTTTTTTACATGAATGAAAATGAAAAACTCTCATCTCACATAGAAAAAACCCTGGCTATTCAAAACACGACGATCCAATATAACATATCACAGCAACGCTTAACATCACATGTCATCAACGTAAATAAATATGCGTATCCCAATTGTCGTTGACATATAGTAACGAAACCGGCGATACACCACATATTACACTTACGGTTGCAGAAAAAAAGTGAAAACTACAACAATTGGAATCCGCAACCACTTTAGACATCATAAACTCAATGTATCACGTACTTTGGATTTCATGCCTAACCAAATGAATTCCTTAAATATCGCATGCCTAACAACTATAACCCCGCATTTTAGTCTCGATATTGAAAACACTTTTCAATAACCAGTCGGGTAATTCAACTAGATTCCCGATAACCTGATCGAATGCTCGTCGGAAACTTCAGTAGACGGCCGCACCCCCGATGCCGTCGACGAAGTGCATTTAGACGGAACACCGCGGCCGCAAGCACCCGAACGGATGCTTTCAGTGACGGGGTTCTCCTACAGTCACTTAGTCGGGGCTCTGGGGCGTGGCTATCTAGTAAGGTTACCTGGCGAGTATCCGCGTACACTACGTAATTGCGACGGACTTTTGATCCACATCAAAATCCCGTGGCCACCAATAAAATGAGACTGAATTGCTAGATTTATAAAATTCAAATTAGTTTTCATAATACTAAATTTTGTGGATTCCAAATATTGCATCACTATAGCGTTTTAAAAATAAATAAATAAATAATTAAATAAATAAAATCCTTTAGGTGAATTTTCTGATTTTCGGTAAAATAAACCGTATTTTCCGTAAAACTTAACTATAAATTATTTTCTTCATAAATTTAGAAAGACCTATTTTAATTATGTAATTACTAGTAAATGGTGTTTATTTAGTGACTTAAAAATTATTATTTTACTTAAATATTTTTCCTTAATTAATTATTTTAAAAATTAACATAAGCTTTTAAATATACATTAAATTAGTATAAATTACAAATTTGCAATGGGTTTATTTTTCAAAAGTGAACCATGACATATTAGAATTAGGTTTTTAGCATGCTAGTCTCTTCTTGTAATGTCTTTAAAATTCTAGAGTTTTCTATGATGAATTGAAATAAGAAAATTAATAAAATAAAGAATTTATGAAAAGACTAATAAGTGGTAATTAATTGGAGAAGTTTCTACATCATACTACACACTTCTCTTTCTCTTCCCTCACTCCCTACCATGCCCGGCCTCACCCCATGGCAGCCCCCCATTTACCAAGTTCATTTTCCCTTCAAAAATCATAAAAAAATCTACAAAAATCCAAATAAAAACCCACAAATTCCTAATTTAATTCCTACCCACCATTCTTTGCTCATTCTAGCTTGGTTATTAGAGCAAGAGAGTCACTTTGGAAGGCTAAGATTGCATGGTTAATCTCATGTTGTGGAAGTATAATTTTAATACTATAATTAATTTGTGGTTAGTTACCTTAAATTAGTTAATTAAGTGATTAATTTTAGTTTTAAATTGCAAGTTTAGAAAAAATTCAAGAGAGGGTTTTAAAATAAAGTTAGGTTTTTTTTTAATTGAGTGGGGTTATAATAAATAGTTTAACATATTTAGAAAGGAAAAATCCAGCATGGTTTATGTATTATAAATTGTTCATTCAAAATTGTTTAAATTAAACAATTTTGCTAACTAGCTTTTTATAAAATATATATATTGGTGATATAAAATTCTAATTAAGGTTTTTATAATTAGATTGTGGTTTTAATGAGAATATTAACATGTTAAAGGAATGTAAAACCTAATTTAGTTACTAGTTTCAAATTGATAATGGAAAATTGTGATAAATATGCTATTTTGGTAAACTAGGTTTTAGAAATTAATTTAAAATATAGGATTAAAAATATAGTTAGGACTTTTGCACATCCTTAAGATTTCATTGAGTGGTTTAACAATTTAAAATTATCAAAGTCAAATTTAGTTGTGGAATTGTGAATTTTTGCTTAAAAGGTGTTGAAATCGGGCAATATTGCAAACTAGAATTTTCAATTTAAGACAAATTAGTGTGATAAAAATTTAGTAATGGTTTATATAATCTAGTTATGTTATTTAATGAATATTATGACCATTAGTTTCATTTAAACTTCAAGTTTTGAAGTAAATCGGTAAATTGACATTTTCAAGGTTTTGCGAAATAGGACGATTTGATCGATTTTAAGGTTTTGATGATTTAAACCATGTTTTATATTATAAATAATGAGTTTTGAAACTACGAGTTGTTTGTTGATGTTTCATCTCGATCAATCGGCGTTTGTATGCCGATATCGAGCGATATTTGGTTCTTTTGCATGAGCGGGTCATAGGTTTTAACCTATGCACGTTCGTGCGCTGTTTTGGTTTTGTCCGTGATAAAGTTTACGATATTATATATGTTTGCGTATAGGTACCCCTCACGTGGACTTCAAACGAGGAAGAAGAGGAGGGCAACATCGTCTTCGGCAGACAAGAACCAGGTGAGTAGATGTATATCTACGGGGGAAGTCGGGTGGATGGCGTTTAGCATCCCTGCAAACGTAGAATAGGAATATTACTTATTGTCATTAGGAAGTCGGACGTGACCTTAGATTATTAGCGAGTAGGACCCTATTAAAGACTTTAGGTTCGACTAGACTGATTTAGAAAGACTTTACCAGAGGATGAATGTCTTGGAGGGAATTCGTAGGTTTCGGGTAGACACACACACACACGCACACATAGAAACTTGACTTGGTGTATATGTGTGTGTGTGGGGGGGGGGGGAATGTGTATAGGTTATATATATATATATATATATCTAGACACACAACATGTATATGTGATATAAGGATATTATATGATACATGGGGATGAGACGATATAACTGGGCTTGATGCCATGATCTCTTCTCTATACAGTCGTATTATGATGTTAACGGATCGTTGGAAAATGAGAAAATGGATATGTATACATAAACGATAATAGGTGATGATGACATTGAGATATACGAGACTCTAGAATAGAACCCGAACTGTAATATGTGACTGAATTACGATATGATATAAGTGTGACTTGATTACGATATGATATATGTGACTTAATCACGACATGATATATGTGACTTAATCACGATATGATATATGTGACATGATATTTCTGAGGACCAATTGACGATGTATATTTACGCAGACAATGATATATGATTGATGATATTGGGATGTATGCGATTACAGTACAGTATCCTTGATCATGACATTATTTGATGATGATATTATACGAATGATGATGTACATATGTGATAGTTGACCCGTACCCCGATTTTGGGATGCCATACGATGGATTTTACCGTACGAGGCATAGATATGATGATTGATCCGCACTCTTGATTCGAGGAAGTCGTACTAAGTACGTGACGCTATTAAGGCTGGATCGCCGACTATTAGAGATATGGACTCAGACCTTAGGTGGATTCTTATTTTCTATCGACTAGTTTCTTTAGTTTAGTTCCTTAGGGGGTTAGATAGATACTAGCTTAGGCTCGGGTCATGTAGTTGTAGTTAGGTATGTATATTCCAATTGAGTGGTTAATACACATTCATCTTTACATTCAGATTGTAATCATCATGTTGCATGTTCATACATATGTTTCTTTAGTCAGTATGAAACTCTGCCTGTTAGGACACCAGCACCATTACCGATGATGCGCATATTCCACGTACACTTATTTGCCGGCTCACACACATCATCATCGGTCATTGCTATGTCACGTACACTTTAGAATATATTATCTTTTATTGATAGAATCAGCTAAAGGCTAGATCAATGTAATATTGTGATTACTCTCAGGTGTTAGTCTAGACATTGCATTATTAGTTAGACATTTCTTGCATTCACATTTTCATGTTATCATACAGTATTGTGGGGCTTTGTCACGACCCAAAGTTTGGATGTGACCGGCACTTAGAATGTATAATATCTAAAGATATGCATACCATCCAAGTAAGCCGAAAACCAAGATCAAAATCTTTTTTGCGGAATTCTTTATATAAAATTTTAGTTTTTAAGTAGAAATCACAGTTTGTATAAATTAGATACTAACAAGTATAAGATGTTAAGTTTGGTTGCATCCCTAGTTGGGATCAACAATATCAATAGTGGAGACAAGTATCGGCAATTTAAGACATTAACACGAATTTCAGATAAGTAAAAGAAATAACAATTTATAGAACTAAATCATCTCCTCTGTCCAATAATATACATATAACCATCTCTTACTCTAAGTCATATACAAGCATGATGGAGATTTTCTAGATACAAAATACAATACTAAAAGAGAAGGTTACTACATATGTAACCCACCTAGCAAAAGATGTGAAAAAGCTGCAAAAAGTGGGGCTGCACTAGTACTGACCGTCCACTCTACCCCTACAAGGAACTGTGGCACAACGGGGTGAGTTGCCAACTCAGTGAACATAACTAACATATAACGGTTAATAATGTAAATATGTCGATCATAAATAACTTGAAATGAGAGAAAGTATGATGCATGATAGCATATGGAAAGCATAAATCAATACTATAAATCACATAACCCAAAACTGCAATCTCATCATTTATCCCAATAATTTTCATCTTTCCGTGTCCATCATCGACACAAAACTTCCATTTCTCTCAGGCATCATTCCTCGAATGATCCTGAAATCAGATATCGGTCGGTATCCTCTGGATATCCGCCATATCTTACCACTATCTCCGGTATCGAGTAACCTCGCTAGGCTCCCCCGCCTCAAATGCGGCTATCCTTCCCCTCGGTCTCGACCGGGTCCACCATGTATCCAACTATATATCTCCCTCACTCAGTATGGATAACGTAAAATCCGCGACCGTATATCTCCCCCACTCGGTCCGGAATAAAACCAAATCATAAAATATCTCATGGTGGACATGACACATTAATCATGAAAATCACTGGATTTATGTAATAGTACTCAAAACTCAAAATCATAAATCCTCAATAATACAATTTTCTCTTATATCAACATAAAATACTCAAGTACTAAACATGATGTTAATGATGCACTTCACTACCGTTATTGGTGTTTAAGATGTGATATGAATCATTTTTAATAAGAAATTTACTAAGTGTAAAAGTGACATGGTAATATCGACGAGGTGTGTGTAACATGTAAGATGTGCACGTGGCATAACTCGTCGATACTTGTGCAGTGTACTAGCAACTAAGCAAAAATATATGTGAATTATGAATGCATATTGTCAATTTAGCATAACAAAATAAAGCATTTATTTAAATAAAACTACGAGCGTAACACGCCATATTTACAAAATTCCTCGGTAGATGTTTAGTCTACTCACCGGAAAACGTCGTATCTACTCTGGAATTGCCAATCCTTTTCCTTTCCTCGCTGCTTCCGAAAATCCCGTATTTGAATCTAACACCACAATTTAACTTATATAAGAAAACGGCTACTCCGACATAACGGAAATGAAAAACACCCATTCCCACGTACTAGTTATATTGTATACGACTATACCAAACTATTTAACACTTAACCTTACTGGATTTTAACCCTACTCTGCATCGCGACAGAGAACGGATTGCAATACGCTTTAACCATGTCGTATTTCGGTTTCTTAGATATATTTTCCGATATTAACTTCCAGATTTCATATACAGCTAAAATAACTTAATTAAATAACACCAAAATTGCCACAATTATACACAGAACCCTACCCAACAAACCAAAATACCCTAGCTTCCTACAAAACCGGCGACGCCGAATTTTTCCCTTTGGTCGTCGGCCCAATTCCGAGCCCTCTGGTTCGTGCTCCTATGGTTTGCTATATGTGTTACATACATCATCTAGGTCTTGTTTAGTTGGGTTAATTGTTATTTAAACAATAGCAGATTCAAACAGAAGTTAGTTGTACCTAAAATACGATATTATAGAACTTGATCATTTCAAACTAAACTAATTACTGAATCTCAATTCCTACTGTGGTTAAGAATTTACCTATAATATTTTGTAGGAATAACACTCTCCAAGATGTTAAGCCCCTTTTCCTTACTTGATGATGATGAAAACCTTAGATTTAGCTCCTTCCTTCTTCTTTCTCTTTTTCTTCTTTGTTTTCTTTTAATTTTTTGTTTTTCTTTCAGAAACTTTCAGATTTTAAATTAGGTGAATGATCCGAACATGAATTATATATGTCAAAAACAAGGGATAAGGTGAAGGAGGAGGTGTCATCAAGCAAGGTGTAGTGATTTCATGCAAGGAGGAGGCGTTGGTGTGTGTGTGTCCATGAGTGTATGTGGTGTCAACACACTAACCTTTCCCAAAATGATTTAATTAAATTTAACTTCTGAAGTAAAACATATTCTACCCATTTTCCACTTACACCCTCACAAAACCAAATTTGCATAATTTTCCTAAACTTGTATAAAAACCCCTCACAACTTATGTTATTATATAACACTCTTTTTATTAACATGAAGCTAAAATTATCACTAAAACCCTTATAACTTATTTATGTTACATATAAAAATTTTAATTTAATTTATTTTACACACATCTTATTAAATTGTCTAATTTGGTTTTAATAACTTTTTAATATAACACTTTATTATTTAACTAATTAATTTTATTTATTTCTAAAAATTTCAGAATGCTACAGGCTTATGCCGATACTTATTATTTACTTACTAATGATTTTGGGATTTTGGATTTCTATGAGATTCTGGATTTTGGGGAAAACCGCAAGAATATATATAAAAATTTCTCTCTCTCCCTCTCTTTTTAAAATATAAGTTGCGGTTTTCTCGTGATGTATGTGTCGTCCACCATGAGATTTCATGTTTTCTGTTGGATTTCGAGACCCGATTCGAGAAGTGGATGAACCGTCTCGGGTACATGGTGGGCCCGGTATGGTACCCCGGGGCAAGAAGATCGTGTTGTAGACGATGAGCCTGGCAGGGGAAGAATACCTACCAGTGATGTCTGGCGCGGTGGATATCCGGAGGATACTGACCGTTGTTGTGAGATTTGATGATTTGGGCCGATCCGGACTGACGGAGCCCGAGAGATTGAGACTATGAGATATTGAGACTATGGGCTATTGAGATTTAAGTTTACATGTTTTGTGTCGATACTTGACACGGATTTCCATAGATTTCATTGCTGGTTCAGATTACCATACAGATTTTACTATGATAAAGTTAAAGATTTCTTATACAGATATACCCATATTTCATGGTTTATTGTTTTACATTCATGGTGCATGCATACTCATATACATGACATGTTACTACTTGAGGCACTGACACGAGCACTGAGCATTGCACTTGCACATAGTTTATTACCCTGCAATACTAGATGACTAGTGGTATATTAAGTATATTATTATGAACTAGGACAGCGTCGTGGATTCGATTTCTTCTCGTAGATGTTTTCTACTCATGAGTTGGCAACTCACCCCGGTTGTGCTAAATTTTTTTCTGCAGGTTTCGATGTACAGGTTTCCTTGGCGGCTTGCTGGCACACCATTTTCATTCAGGGTGATTTGCTTGGTAGGTTGGTTCACTTGCATCAGAACCGCCGTTGTACTTTATTATTTCATTTGTATCTAGTAAGCTCCATCAACCAGACTTGTATTACTTGATAGTTTAGAGGACCAGTTGTTTATTTCGACCTTAGAGTCGCGCTTGTATTATTATGGTTTCTGGTGGATTTTGGTTTTCTTTTGAGTTTTGAGCCTCGCCCTTTGGCGTTGTATATTATTGTGCATTGTGTGGTTGTTCAGCCATTTGGCGTAGAGCTAGCTCCCGCTTGGGATGCCTTTTTATTGTTTGTTTATATTATTCTTGTTTTAACCGTTTGGGGCCAGCTTTTACAAAGGAGACTCTGCCGAAATTTTTGAGAAAATTTGATGTTGCTTTTAAACTTGTTTTCCTACTTGTTTTCCTTTACTTCTTTTATATGGTTTAGATTTCTGGGCTTCGGCTTACTTTAGATTACGTTGCGCCTCTGGACGCTTCGTAATTTAAGTGCCGGTCACGTTCCATACTTTCGGGTCATGACAAAGTTGGTATCAGAGCGCTAAGTTTAACCCTTGCCTAAGTCTAGGTTGACCTTGGTTGATGGAGTAGGTGACTTAGGTAGAGTGACGTACCGTGGGTATGATCCGCGGCATACTTACGATACGCTATTCTATTTGTTTCTTGATCTATCTTCTTCGATATCGAATGGTGGTTTCTGTTACCACAGTCGAACGGGCAGAGGGAGCTGCGGCTCGAATGCGATGACCATTAGGGTATCGTTTATTCTTGAGGATTGAAGTATTGTTGAGCGTGCGGAAGAAGGGTATTCACATGTTGTCCAGACGAAGTTAAAAGGTTCGAACGAAAGTCAGAAACTCATTTTCCCAAGTTTAAGATATTCGAAAGAACATGCAGGTATTTCTATGGACCCTCTAGAAGAATGAAACCCTAACTCGACATAATGACCACGAGAATGCCTTTGAACCTTAGGGTTTACTGCAGTTCCGTAGTGCCATTAGTGTGGCTTGGGTTTGCCCTTCTACGGCTGGTCCGCAGATACTGGGGCATGTACTGGATATTTTTAAACTGTACTTGAGTGTTGAGCTCTCAGGGAATTTTGGGATTTTGATGAATCGATAGAAAAGTTTAACGTAGTCTAGATATCAGGTGAAGGGATAGATTACGTGGGAGACTCTCGATATGCGCGTAGCCGTTTGTAGCGCAGTCAGCACAACGATGAGGAGGCGAGTCCGAATTAGTCGACATTAGAAAAGGCGCACATTGACGATAGTGTTTACAATTGCGATTTGGTGATTTGAATTTCATATTTCCGTTGTTTGGATTTTGGTATTTTGATTTTGTTCTACGATTGGTATTTTCTATGTGTACATTCATTACACTCTATTCCTGTTTCATATATCAGTTGAATTGATGTTGTTTTGTACATACCTAGTGCACTCGATTTGGTTTTATACATTTTGAGGTATTGATTTGATTTCGTGCATATGGGTTGCACATGATTTTGACGTATGCTTCGACATAGTTTTGATGCATTTTTCGTACTGTGATTTCGATTTTGATATTCGGTGTATGTTTTTCGTGCACCATGTGCACTTGACTGAGATTCTTGCGCACACTTGGCGCACTTGATATGATTTTGTGCACACCAGATGCACTAAATCGGGGTTTTGTGCAGATTAGATGCACCTGATATTATTGTCGTGCACGCCCGTTGCACTTGACAGATGTTTTTGGTGCACACCCGTTGCACTCAGTTTTGTTTATGTGCGTATTCATGGCATCCGTATTTGATTTCGGTTTTCGTGCGCACTGGACGCACGTGGTACCCGTATACTGTGGTTGGGATTGATTTCATTTTGAGCAGTATGTTTTTATAATCATTACTATTTGATTTAGTAACCAGGCGGGACGTGTATGCTAAATAAAAGATATATATGTATAGCTACCTTTTTGTAAAATAAACGTCCGCTACTTATGCCGTGACACGCGTATCGCACGGCGATTTTAAAAAGGGGTTTTTTGCATGTTTCTTTATTAAGATGTTTAGCTGATTTTACTACGATGCGCCCTATATACAAGTTATAGTTTTGATGAATTTCATGTTGGTTTTCGTATTGGACTTTGACATGGTATTTTCACCATAACTCCGGTAATTGTGTTATGCTTGACGGAGTTGATTTTTAGTTATGTATTGATAATTTTGGAGCCCTGATAATTTGAGTGTTTTGCAACATGTTTTAGTTTTTGGGGGGAGTTTAATTTAAATTCGGGGACCGAATTTCTTTAAGGGGGGAAGATTGTAGCGTTTTAAAAATAAATAAATAAATAATTAAATAAATAAAATCCTTTAGGTGAATTTTCTGATTTTCGGTAAAATTAACCGTATTTTCCGTAAAACTTAACTATAAATTATTTTCTTCATAAATTTAGAAAGACCTATTTTAATTATGTAATTACTAGTAAATAGTGTTTATTTAGTGACTTATAAATTATTATTTTACTTAAATATTATTCCTTAATTAATTATTTTAAAAATTAACATAAGCTTTTAAATATACATTAAATTAGTGTAAATTACAAATTTCCAATGGGTTTATTTTTCAAAAGTGAACCTTGACATATTAGAATTAGGTTTTTAGCATGCTAGTCTCTTCTTGTAATGTCTTTAAAATTCTAGAGTATTCTTTGATGAATTGAATTAAGAAAATTAATAAAATAAAGAAATTTATGAAAAGACTAATAAGAGGTAATTAATTGGAGAAGTTTCTACATCATACTACACACTTCTCTTTCTCTTGCCTCACTCCCTACCATGCCCGGCCTCACCCCATGGCAGCCCCCCATTTACCAACTTCATTTTCCCTTCAAAAATCATCAAAAATTCTACAAAAATCTAAATAAAAACCCACATATTCCTAATTTAATTCCTACCCACTATTCTTTGCTCATTCTAGCTTGGATATTGGAGCAAGAGAGTCACTTTGGAAGGCTAAGATTGCATGGTTAATCTCATGTTGTGGAAGTATAATTTTAATCCTATAACTAATTTGTGGTTAGTTACCTTAAATTAGTTAATAAAGTGATTAATTTTAGTTTTAAATTGCAAGTTTAGAAAAAATTCAAGAGAGGGTTTTAAAATAAACTTAGGTTTTTTTTTATTGAGTGGGGTTATAATAAGTAGTTTAACATTTTTAGAAAGGAAAAATCTAGCATGGTTGATGTATTATAAATTGTTCATTCAAAATTATTTAAATTAAACAATTTTGCTAACTAGGTTTTTATAAAATATATATATTTGTGATATAAAATTCTAATTAAGGGTTTTATCATTAGATTGTGGTTTTAATGAGAATATTAACATGTTAAAGGAATGAAAAACCTATTTTAGTTACTAGTTTCAAATTGATAATGGAAAATTGTGATAAATATGCTATTTTGGTAAACTAGGTTTTAGAAATTAATTTAAAATGTAGGATTAAAAATATAGTTAGGGCTTTAGCACATCCTTAAGGTTTCATTGAGTGGTTTAACAATTTAAAATTTGCAAAATCAAATTTAGTTGTGGAATTGTGAATTTTTGCTTAAAAGGTGTTGAAATCGGGCAATATTGCAAACTAGAATTTTTAATTTAAGACAAATTAGTGTGATAAAAATATAGTAATGGTTTATATAATCTAGTTGTGTTATTTAATGAATATTATGACCATTAGTTTCATTTAAATATCAAGTTTTGAAGTAAAACGGTAAATTGACATTTTCAAGGTTTTGCGAAATAAGACGATTTGATCGATTTTAAGGTTTCGATGATTTAAACCATGTTTTATATTATAAATAATGAGTTTTGAAACTACGAGTTGTTTGTTGGTGTTTCATCTCAATCAATCGGTGTTTGTACGCCGATATCGAGCGGTATTTGGTTCTTTTGCATGAGCGGGTCATAGGTTTTAACCTATGCATGTTCGTGCGCTGTTTTGGTTTTGTCCGTGATTCAGTTTACGATATTATATATGTTTGCATATAGGTACCCCTCATGTGGACTTCGGACGAGGAAGAAGAGGAGGACGACATCGTCTTCGGCAGACAAGGACCAGGTGAGTAGATGTATATCTACGGGAGAAGTCGGGTGGATGGCGTTTAGCACCCCCCGCAAATGTAGAATTGGAATATTACTTATTGTCATTACGAAGTCGGACGTGACCTTAGATTCTTGGCGAGTAAGACCCTATTAAAGACTTTAGGTTGGACTCGACTGATTTAGAAAGAATTTACCTGAGGATGAATGTCTTGGAGGGAATTCGTAGGTTTCAGGTAGACACGCACACACACGCACACACAGAAACTTGAGTTGGTGTATTTGTGTATGTGTGTGTGTGTGTGTGTGTGTGTGTATAGGAATGTGTGTAGGTATATATATATACACATACAACATGTATATGTGATATAAGGATATTATATGATACATGGGGATGAGACGATATAACTGTGCTTGATGCCGTGATCTCTTGGCTGTACAGTCGTATTATGATGTTAGCGGATCGTTGGAAAATGAGAAAATGGATATGTATACATAAACGATAATAGGTGATGATGACATTGAGATATACGAGACTCTAGAATAGAACCCGAACTGTAATATGTGACTGAATCACGATATGATATATGTGTGACTTGATTACGATATGATATATGTGACTTAATCACGACATGATATATGTGACATAATCACGATATGATATATGTGACATGATATTTCTGAGGACCAATTGACGATGTATATTTACGCAGACAATGATATATGATTGATGATATTGGGATGTATGCGATTATAGTACAGTACCCTTGATCATGACATTATTTGATGATGATATTATATGAATGATGATGTACATAGGTGACAGTTGACCCATACCCCGATTTTGGGATGCCGTACGATGGATTTTACCGTACGAGGTATAGATGTGATGATTGATCCGCACTCTTGATTCGAGGAAGTCGTACTACGTACATGACGCTATTGAGACTGGATCGCCGATTATTAGAGATATGGACTCAGACCTTAGGTGGATTCTTATTTCCTATCGACTAGTTTCTTTAGTTTAGTTCCTTAGGGTTTAGATAGATACTAGTGTAGGTTCAGGTCATGTAGTTCTAGTTAGGTATGTATATTCCAAATGAGTGGTTAATACACATTCATCTTTACATTCAGATTGTAATCATCAAGTTGCATGTTCATACATATGTTTCTTTAGTCAGTATGAAGCTCTGCCTGTTTGGACACCAGCACCATTACCGATGATGCGCATATTCTACGTACACTTATTTGCCGGCTCACACACATCATCATCGGTAATTGCTATGTCACGTACACTTTAGAACATATTATCTTTTATTGATAGAATCAGCTAAAGGCTAGATCAATGTAATATTGTGATTACTCTCAGGTGTTAGTCTAGACATTGCATTTATTAATTAGACATTTCATGCATTCACATTTTCTTGTTATCAAGCAGTATTGTGGGGCTTATGCCGATACTTATTATTTACTTACTCATGATTTTGGGATTTTGGATTTCTATGAGATTCTGGATTTTGGGGAAAACTGCAAGAATATATATAAAAACTTCTTTCTCTCTCCCTCTTTTTTTAAAATATAAGTTGCAGTTTTCTCATGATGTATGTGTCGTCCACCATGAGATTTCATTTTTTCTGTTGGATTTCGAGACCCGATTCGAGGAGTAGATGAACCCTCTCGGGTACATGGTGGGCCCGGTATGGTACCTCGGGGCAAGAAGATCGAGTTGTAGACGATGAGCCTGGCAGGGGAAGAATACCTACCGGTGATGTCTGGCGCGGCGGATATCCGGAGGATACCGACCGTTGTCGTGAGATTTGATGATTTGGGCCGATCCGGACTGACGGAGCCCGAGAGATTGAGAATATGAGATATTGAGACTATGGGCTATAGAGATTTGAGTTTTACATGTTTTGTGTCGATGCTTGACACGGATTTCCATGGATTTCATTGCTGGTTCAGATTACCATACAGATTTTACTATGATAAAGTTAAAGATTTCTTATACAGATATACCCATATTTCATGGTTTATTGTTTTACATTCATGGTGCATGCATACTCATATACATGATATGTTACTACTTGAGGCATTGACATGAGCATTGAGCATTGCACTTGCGCATAGTTTATTACCCTGCAATACTAGACGACTAGTGGTATATTAAGTATATTATTATGACCTAGGACAACGTCGTGCATTCGATTTCTTCTCGCAGATGTCTTCTACTCACGAGTTGGTAACTCACCCCCGTTGTGCCAAATTTTTTTCTACAGGTTTCGATGTACAGGTTTCCTTGGCGACTTGCTGGCACACCATTTTCATTCAGGGTGATTTGCTTGGTAGGTTGGTTCACTTGCATCAGAACCGCCGTTGTACTTTATTATTTCATTTGTATCTAGTAAGCTCCATCAACTAGACTTGTATTACTTGATAGTTTAGAGGACCTGTTGTTTATTTCGACCTTTGAGTCGCGCTTGTATTATTATGGTTTCTGGTGGATTTGGTTTTCTTTTGAGTTTTGAGCCTCGCCCTTTGGCGTTGTATATTATTGTGCATCGTGTGGTTGTTCCGCCATTTGGCATAGAGCTAGCTCCCGCTTGGGATGCCTTTTTATTGTTTATTTATATTATTCTTGTTTGTACCCGTTTGGGGCCAGCTTTTACAAAGGAGACCCTGCCGAAATTTTTGAGAAAATTTGATGTTGCTTTTAAACTTGTTTTCCTACATGTTTTCCTTTACTTCTTCTTTTATATGGTTTAGATTTCTGGGATTCGGCTTACTTAGATTACGTTGCGCCTCTAGACGCTTCGTAATTTAAGTGCCGGTCACGTTCTGTACCTTCGGGTCATGACAATCACAATCATAGATAACTAGACGATGTTAAACTTTTCGATCGAATCAACAAACACCTAAAATTTCCCAAAGAGCTCAACACTTGAGCGGGGTTTAAAAAGTACCCAGAATATGCCACAACACCTATAGAACAACCGTAGAAGGGACAACCCTTGCCTCACCTATGGCGCCACGGAACTACCACAAACCCTAAGGTTTGGTGGCGATTCCGATGGTCACAGAATCGTTAGGGTTTCGTTCTTCTAGAGGTTCCATAGAAAACACCTGCCTGATTTTCTGTAGATTTCAAACATAGAAAAATCCAACTCCTGGAAAATTTCCAGCGAGAGAGAAAATGGGTTATTGATATCTGATCGAACTTTTTAACGTTGTCTAAAATACCCGAAACGATGTTAGAATTATGCTACGAAACACTCTGAATTGCCTTTACAAAAATATAACATCACAGCAATATCAGTAAAAACAAGCAACACCTGAAACACCAAAACGCAGAGACCAGAACACCGACAAAAATTGAAGCCCAGTACCATGAACAGGGCCTGCCATGCCGGATTTTCCCTTCATGTCTCCGGACAAAATCCGGCGAGGGGGGCTCAAATTTCTGTGGTGTTCATGTTACATCTCATATAACATTCTGCAATTGCTTAAAAAAATTTTAGACACTCTGAAAATTTCGATAGAAACTAGGTTTTTATTTCGTGTGTTTCGGAGTTGTTTCGGTTTCGTAATTCTATAAATATCATCTAATTCTCTAGCATGGCTCTGATACCACTGTAGGAATGCGTAGCACGACAGCAAGGTCTCGGGAGGTATTGTCCATGCCATTTTATGTGTTGATATATGCAACATGGGTGTATCAGACTCACACCATGCTCTTGATAATTTGAGGTTTTTATTTATTTTAGTAATTCACAAATTGGTTGTAGAAGCTTGTAGTGTCCATTGACTTAGTCCACTAATTTGTTTTACTTAAGATATTATTAACCTAACCATTATCCTTAGCCATAGTTTAGTCTCTACATGAGTTTGTATATGATACAAACTCACCCATGGTATCTATTCTCACCTCATGAGTTTCAATAACATATATCATATATATATTAAAGTGTACACAAAAGTGAGAAAAAGAAATGTTTAAGTAAGCTAATATTAGTTAATGTAATTCAATATATCAAATATATAATTATACATTAAATTGTTAAATCAACACTTGATTTAATAATCCGGCTATATCACATATAACCTACTAATATCATATGTATCAACTTATCGAATAACCACTTGATCCGATAACCCGGCTATATCATATATAACCGTCCAATATCACATATCGCAAGAATAGAATACGGTATCACATAGACGTATTAATCTCGGTCCTGCACATATCACATATGTGCTCCTGCTTTGTTTCGCTTGAGCCAGGAAACCTCTGTGTAGGACTCTAAAGACTCGTCAATACGCCGGCAGTAGGTGGTGATCATATCAGTCACCCACAAGCCGCAAGCAGTCTGGTAAACGTAACGGCCACCCGGGTATTTAGCGATCAGAAGATCAACAAGCAAGCCTGCTCATACTCCTGCAAATCCAATCAGTAACACTACCGTACGGTCCGGTCTCTTCGTCTGATATGTCGCATATCACAGTTTGGGGGTGGTATAACGTCAGACCCCAATAGCCTAATAAGTCATGCCGATATGAGGCCCATAATGGTTCGAGAAACCACTGATAACAATTACCAGTAAATCTCGGCAACCCTGGCCAGGGATTTCCTGTTATGGCCAATCAAGCATAGCGCAATATCAACCCCCAATACCGGGAGAGACAAAATCCCCTCCTATCGCTCATTGCCTCCATGTGACTAGGGACTGTACCCAAAAACCACCGTTTTGCGCGATATCTTGAACGTGTTAAGGTGAAAATCAAAGCACAGCGGGAATCATACAAGACTCTATGACGATCTCAGGTCGACAGACTAACCTGTACCAGTGTCACCAGAGAACTGCTATCTGACGATAGGTATAATACCATATAGGAGTTCTCGGCGAGTCCGTCCAGTGTACCGACTCTCCACTGAGAACCCTTATACCTTCTCTGATGTCATACACCAATGGATGTGGGATCATCCATCGCCCATCATATGGGTCAAGAAGCATATACGCTAGTCTACTCTAAAATATCTATGCCCCGTCTCGATACTCCTACGACTCGGAACATCTGAAGGATGAACTTACCGACTACCCTTGCCCCACTAGTATGATCTGCATCATAATCCTGGTGTCAAGTACTCATCCTAAAGGCTTTATCTACATGTAATAGAGAGACAATGAGTGTACATGTTAAGATAAAGAGCAACCAGATAGCATACTATCATGTCGAGCAAGAAAGTCCTCCCTATATATGTCCAAGCGTCCACTATAATATACATTACATGTATAAGAATGGCCTCTAGGGCATACATATAACTAACACAAACTTTGTTTGTGTATATTGACTCCATTTCGGTCCGCATTGCATCCAACCATTTTACCGAGCCGCCACTCTGAATGGCTTACTGGAAGCTAGTATGCTCATCATTGTCAATGATGCAATCCTCTCGATCCCCATCTATGAGAAAACTGTAGTATCTCTCGGGCGAATGAGACTGCCTACTACTTCTGCGGAGTGGCACTGGGATATCCGGTTCTTCTGAAACCTCTGGTTCTAACAAGCTTTCAGTAATAGCTTGTGGTTCTGGATTTCTTCCACTTCTATTGCGCTCTCACTTTTCTGATTTTCTAAAAATTCAACTTCCAAGAAGCGGGCATGATGAGAAACAAAGACTTTTTGCTCCTCTGCGTAATAGAAAAAATACCCCTTGGAGTTCTTTGGGTATCCCACAAACTTACACTGTACTGAGCGTGCCTTGAGCTTGTCCGCATGCAGCTTTTTGACAAAAGTTGGACATCCCCATGTCCTAAAGTGTTTAAGACAGCGTTTCCTCCCACTCCACATCTGATATGGTGTCGTAGTCACTGACTTAGTAGGAACCTGGTTCAAAAGATATGCAGCCGATTCTAGTGTATATCCCCAGAAGGATCGCGGTAACTCAGCCTTACTCATCATTGAACGAACCATATCCAATAGGGTTTTGTTCCGTCTTTCCAATTCACCATTGTGTTGTGGCGTGTATGGAGGAGTAAGCTGAGAGAGAATTCCATTCTATTTTAGGTAATCCAGGAACTCGGCACTCAAGTATTCACCACCTCGATCAGATCTTAATGTCTTGATACTTTTGCCTGTTTGTTTTTCCACTTCATTCTTATATTCCTGGAATTTCTCAAAGGCCTCGGATTTATGCTTCATCAAGAAGACATGTCCATACCTAGAGAAATCATCCGTAAAAGTAATGAAGTAAGAATAACCACTTCGCGCATGTGTAGACATTGGACCACACATCACTGTGTATGAGTCCCAAGAGCTCGCTCGCTCTTACTCCATGTCCAGTGAACGGAGTCTTTGTCATCTTTCCCATGAGACAAGATTGGCAAGTTGCATAAGACTGATGTTCGAATGGATCCAAATGTCCCTCTCTATGTAACTTCATCAACCGTGTTTCATTGATATGACCCGGTCTATAATGCCATAAGAAAGCCTGATTTAGTTCCGGAGACTTTCTTTTATGTGTGTTCTGGAAATTGAAAACCTGAGCTTGATTTAATACGTATATACCGTTATCTAATATACCTGACCCAATCAAAACTTGATTTAGGTGGATATGGACCACATCGCTTACAAATGTAAAATCATATCCTTCCTTAGAAAGTAAGGATACAGATATGATATTACAAGCTAGACTAGGTACATACAAACAGTTACGTAGAATCAATATCTGCCCACTTGTCAATACAATATGATATTCTCCTACGGATTCAACATCCACGCTCATTCTATTAGCAATCGTAAGAGTCATATCACCCACCTTGATAACTCTACGGTTTCTCAAAGCCTTTAATGAATTATAGATATGAGATCCTGATCCGGTATCTAGTACCCAGGAAGTAGAGTTAATTGACATACAATTTTCTATTACAAACACACTCGAAGTCGAAGCCACAACATGCTTCGGATCCTAGATTCTGGCTTTCAAAGCCCTGCAATCCTTCTGCCAATGCCCTTTCCCGTGACAATAGGAACATCCCTCCTTCCCTACTGTTATCCCAGAAACTTTTGCCCTTCCCTGTCCTTCTACCTTAGTGACACCGCATATCGGCTTTGTGGAGGTCTTCTTCTTCTCACCCTTTAATTTCGCTTTGGATGTAGATGAGGAAGATTCCCCAATAAGCTGAGTGGGTGTCACCTTGGTTTCCTTCAGGGAGCCCTCAACTGGAAGTATAACTTTCTTCTCCTGGGCAAAAATAGATGGTAGGGACTGTAGAAACAAGTCAGCATATGACCCGTTTCCCAATGTAGTCTCCAGGTCCGTGAGCTCATCAATATAGCTAGTCATCGTAAGGACGTTGTCCTTTATAGATAACTCGACAGCTAACCTCTCTTGAAGCAATTCCTTCAAGATCTCATATCTTGCGATATGAGATTGCTTCCCATATAAATCTTTGTTACGGAGGAAGATGGAAGCTAAGTCCATTTTCTCATGCTGCCTCTGGTTTACACCATCCACTGAGGCCAACATGAGGCACTTGGCATTCGCACAGTCTTTTTCCGATGTCTTACGGATATCAATATCCGCGACGGTGGAAACTGGACCTAGGATGGCAGGGGATTAAGTAGTAATGAGGTGTTCCAGCTTGTTATAAGCAATGGACATCTGGACAGACCTTTGCCAGTCATTATAGTCAGATTCATTTATTTTATTATCTAGATGTAACCTATGTCCAGTCACGGGGTCGCTACAATTAAGAGAGAGAGAAGAAAACACTTTAGCAAGATGCTCTTGCAAATTTAGATTGGTTTTTAATTTATCTAAACAGGATGGCTCCCACTGTCTCTCGAATCCTTACTCAAACTATAAAAGAAGAATTAGTCAGGATTAATCTCACCATACAATTCTTGCTTAACCGTTCGGCCAGGCTAGTGTTGGTATTTCGAGGGAGGTTTTACGACGCTTTCACGAAGTTCCTTAATTAAATAACCTCTTTTCCCTGGAGGCGTAGCCCCGCTAACACTGTTCTAGACACCTACTTGGTTTATAGCATTGATCGTTAAGTGAAAAAATCTCCTAAGGAGTAGCGGATACTCACAGTAGGATCGGGATCCAAATATCATTGGGTGATAATGCTGAAGGAATCCTACCAATATTATCAAACTCTAAATGGTAAGCAGCACCAGCAAGTTTCAGTTTCTTTAGAAACTCCCGATGTTGATTTTTTCCCTATGCTCTTATGATCTTGACTAAGGCCAACAAATCATAAGTCACATGTCATGTTCTACCCGTCATTGTCCAGATTAATTTGAACCCACCCGTACATATTCTTGAATAAGGCCAACAAAGTAGTACGACTGTCCCAAACCAACGTAACTATCTATGCAACATATGAATACCCAGCAGCTACCAATCACTATGCCTTGACTAAGGCCAACAAACATAGCTTGAATACTATTGAATATTCATATGAAATGATGGAGGGCTACGAATGGTTTTGGCGAAATCGTGAACGTAGTGAACTTGATATAATCGAAGGAAGCTGATAGCTTTTAAAAGGAGTGGTTTAAGCTCTGCATTTAAAAGTCTGCTGTTTTGAAAAAACCGAGTGGTTTTAAAATTGGTCCGACGATTCAACTTTGGTTTATTTTCTTTGCATTAATGTAATGTAGTCCCATCATTTACACCTATCACACAGAAAGAAACGAAAATATAACGTACGCTTATGCCATCCGCATTTGCCACTGGGCCCCTTCTAACACCGTTAGGTTACTTAACTAACGCCAGAGCGGGGGCTAGACTAGCGCGGATGCAAAACATAAGTAACGTCTAATATATCATATATATATATATATATTATAACCATTCATCTCACGCAATAATAGGCATTCCAGATCACAGATGAACATATTAGATATACTATGAATTCCACGTTTCGTTTAAGCCTGTAACGAAAGACGGATTCCACGGTCGTGATGAATATCCAAACCCCACCCTAGACCCCTACGGGTGCGGCAAACTACCCGCCAAATACCCAAAGTGAAGCAACCTCCCTCATCAAAGTGAGTAGGCCACTCGACACTTCAAAATACCCGGTAGTTTGTCCACCCCACCTTGGGTCTATCCTAGGAGCAGCAAACAATAAAAGAAATAATATACAACGGTGGCTACAACCTCAATCCAGATGTGCCCCGCAAAATAATATTACATCACTTTACAATATTACATCGAATGAAAGAATGAAAAACCCTCATCTCACATCCCCCGGCTATTCATCCACGACAATCCAATAAGTTCATATACACAAACCACAAGAACAGCAACACAGATATGTGCAACCTCGACTAATCGACGTATAGAAATTAGTCGACATTTCCAAACACATATATCACAACTTGAAACTTTAAACGACGTTAAAACTACGACTTCAAAACACCCCGTATTGCCACAGTAAAAAGATAACAGTATATCAAAAATTGGCAAAAACAAACAACACCACAGACTTTAGATCCAAGCAACTAGAACATAGACTAAAATTCAAAGCATTTCAGCACAAAAAAAAAGATGACACCCGTTTTTTTGAGCTTTTGGTCGGTCCTATAAACTAACTCAATTTTGGTGTGTATTCATATCATACTAGGTAGAGCACTCTGCAATTGTTTAAAAAAATTTTAGAGGCTCGGGAAAATTGACAGAAACTTGGATCTTAGTCGCGATGTTTCGAAGTTATTTCGGTCTCGTAGTTTTAAACTTCGTCTAACTTGTTAACTATGGTTTAGTAGGCTTTGATACTACTGTAAGTCTGTGTCGCGCACCCCGCATATCCTCAGGGAGGTGGAATTTTCAAAAAACGATTTTTCGAAGCTCGCAACACGGACTTAAACTGCAGGATCGATGCTAAACCCTAGCTAACAAAATACCGTATGAAGATTAACCACATGGATGAAAGTTATACCTCACGAAACTAAGTCCTTCAGGTCTTTTAGTCCCTATCCTTCTCGTCATCGTAGTCTCCGAGGATCGTTATGAATCGTGGCTTCCTCGTTGGCTTTCTCGAGTCAAAGACGATCCACCCGAGAGTCTATAGTCTGAGCTCCAACCTCAACTCCGTGGTAACTAGCGCAAGTAGCTTGCTAGACCAGATGGCCTAGGTGATGTAGAGAGTGAAGATGGAATACTTTGTCTCTTAGAACCCTAAGTTTCTCAACTCATGAGACTTCTAGAATTTTGAAGAAAAGAAAAGGACTTGAGGAAAAACGACAATAAACTTGTGAGCCTTGAGAAAAAGCTTGGCTGCACTTAGATAAAGAATGAAGCAAATATGATATTTTGGAGATAAATATCTCATAAGAAAATATCTCACAAGCTTCACAAAATATTTATTTTGTCAAGTATGAGTCATGAGCCTAGTAGTCATGCTAGATTCAATGTCCAATTCCACCTCATTTCTCCACCCAATTGTTTTAATCCATAATAGAATTAAAACCCTAATATGTGTCAACTTCTAGAAACTTTCTTGAGCTAATTACGAGAATTCCCCTCAACCGTATATACATACCCGCATCCGCATTCCGAAGAATACGAATACAAAGAGACAAAACAAATCCATCAATATAATACTAGGATCCGGCTTAAACCAAAGCCCACTAGTATCTTCCGCCCGAACATCATACGCACAAAAGTGCACATACGTGATCGAACCCCTGTAGTAAAACCATACGACCTCTACATCTTTCGCCCGATGTAGGGAAACCATCTGTGTGGGATTCTAAAGATTCGACAGTACGCTTGCAGTGGGTTTAACCACTAGCCGCAAGCGGTACTAGCTGTACGTAATGGATCCCCAGGTAACTGTCGATAAGAAGGCCGATGAGAAAACCCATCCGAACTCCTACTGACCCTGCATGCGACAATCTCCGTACAGTCCAGTCTGTTCGTCTAAGAGTATCGCATATCGGGACTAGGGGGTGGTAATCGTCAGACCCCTAATAGCGCAATAAGTCGTGCCGGAGTGTAGCCCAGAACACCCTGGGAAACTACTGGAATACCTACCAGTAAATCTCACTTGCCCTGGCCGGGGACTTTGTGTAATGGCTCTCCAAACACATCGTGATATCAACCCTCAATACCGGGAGAGACGAATCCTATCTAACCGCCACTACCTCTAAGTGCTTCAGGACTGCACCCAACTACTACCTGTTTGCATGACTCCTTTGAGTCGTGGTAGGGTAGTAATTAAAGTACAGTGGGAACACACTGGAGGCGAAGTAGCAGTGTCAAGTCGACGGACTAAGCTGTACTCATGTCACCTGGGAACTGCTACCCGACGATAGGTATAATATCCACCAACAGTTCCTGACGAGTCCTTTCCAGTGTACTCATAACCTAATGAGCACCTGCATACTATCTCATGTATGACGTACTAATGGCTGTGGGACAGACCATCTCCCCTGCTGGGATGAGAAGTGTATACACTAGTCTACTCCGGAGTATCGATGCCCCATCTCGATAATCCTATGACTAGAGACCTGTATAAGGATGTGCTTGTTGATTACCTAGCCTCCACTAGTGTGACTGCCATCACAATGCTGGTAATCAAGCAAAGATCCTAAGGGCTCTACTAATATGTATGCTAAAAGAAACACATGCACATATTGAAGTACAAACAAACCAAGTAGTATACTACCATTTTGAGCAAGACTGTCAATACAACTGTGAATATCCCAAGCTTCCATTAAGTAATATGCAAACCGGTATGATATAATAATTGGCCTCTAGGACATACATCACTAACAAATACTAGTTGGCTTAGGATTTGAAAGTGTGTCTAAGCACCACCACTAGGTCAATACATAATTATATCGGATATAAATATATTTCAAATTATTAAATCAACACTTAATTTAATAATCCGGTTATATCATATATAATTGACTAATATCATTTATCTGTATATCATATTATCAAATCAACACAAAATTCAATTATCCGGTTATATCAAATATCGCCAGATTAGAATACGATATCACATACTCGTATTTAATCAGGCTCCCAGACATATCAGCATATGTGCCTTACTTCATTTCGCTTGAACTATGAAACCTCTATGTGGAAATCTAAAGACTCGTCAATACGCCAGCAATAGGTAATGATCACATTAGTTACCTACAAGCCATCAGCGGTACTAGCTGGACGTAACGGCTACCCAGGTATTGAGGGAATAGAAGATCAACAAACAAGCTTGTCCAAACTCCCATGAAGCCTATAAGCAACACTTACCGTACAGTCCGGTCTCTTCGTCTGATATGTCGCATATCGAGTTTAGGGGTGGAATCCTCAAACCCCAGTAACTTGATAAGTCATGCTGATTTATGGCTCATAATGGTTCGAGAAACTACTGATAACACTTACCAGTAAATCTCATCATCCCTGTCCAAGGAATTGCTATTATAGTCAATCGAGCAAAGCACAAAATCAACTCCATATACCGGGAGAGACGAAACCCCTCCTATTGCTCACTGCCTCCATGTGACTCGGGGCTGTACCAAAAATCCACCTGTTTGCACGACTCCTTTGAGCCATGGTAGGGAGGAAATCAAAGCAAAGTGGGAACCACAAAAGACACTATGACGATCTCGGGTCTACAGACTAACCTGCACCAGTGTCACCAGAGAACTGCTATCTGACAATAGGTATGGTACCATCTAGGAGTTCTCGGTGTGTCCAATTCGGTGTACCCATTCTCTAATGAGTACATGTGCACAATCTTTGATGTCAAACACCAATGGTTATGGGATCAACCATCGCCCAGTACAGGGTCAAGAAACGTACACACTAGTCTACTTTGGAATATCGATGCCCTGTCTCGATACTCGCTCGACTAGGAATAGTTAAAGGATGTGCTTGTAGACTACATAAGTCCCAGTAGTATGATCCGCATCATAGTCCTGGTAGTCAAGCAAACATCCTAAGGGCTTTATCAATATGTATCAGAGAGACGGTATAATAATACAAGTGTACAAGTTAAGATAAAGAGAAACCAGATAGCATACTATCATATCGAGCAAGAAAGTCCTCTATATATATGTCCAAGCATCCACTATATGATACAATTATGGCCTCTAGGACATATATATTCCTAACAATCTCCTACTGGCACTAAGGCCAGTTGTTGCAGTATCTCATACCCAGCATCCCAAAAAGTCTCTCAAACTGTGTCTGGGGGAGGGCCTTCCTGAGTGGATCCGCTCCGTTGTCCTTCGTGTCAACTCCCCTGACCACGATCTCCTGTCGATCTACTATCTCCCGGATCAGGTGATACTGCCGAAGAATATGTCTGTATTGCTGATGGGAATGGGGTTCCTTGGCCAAAGCCACAGCTCTATTCTTATCACAATGCACAGGTATTGGATACTCAATGGTTGGAACCACACCAAGTTCAGTAATGAACTTCTTCATCCAGACAGCCTCTTTGGATGCCACAGCTCCATTGTTATCACAACTTCTTCATCAGGTGATACAAGTGACTAGATGTTTGCATAAAAGTAGCCATACTAGACGAAATCTGCACAGTTTTAATCAAAGCTTCCAACCTTTTTTCAATGGATGACACCCTCTTGTCATCTTGGGCGAACCCATGGGGTGTACAGGTTGGGTTGGGCAGATTCGGCTGTTGGGGCTTATTTTTGGAGTATCCCAATTTCTGGTTTTGAAATTTTGAATTTTGAAATTTTTGGAAAAGCGGGTTTAAATTTTTGTTTTGAAAAGGTGCCTGATTCCAAGCGAAATTGGAATGATTTTTCCAATCGGGATTGTACGTCTGTGCGAAAGGGTCGTTCCTGGGACGCTGGTTCTGATACATTGCATTAACGTTTTCATATCCCTGGCACCCGACGAGAAATGGACATTCCTCCGTTATGTGGCTCGGATGCTGACAGTTAGCATACATGGTTTGAGAAACTTGGTTGATAGGTAGTGGTGAATTTTTGCTCTCTAAAGCTTCTATTCGCCGTACAAGAGCGACAATTTTTTCTTCGGCAGCTATAGAGGTGTCAACTATGTGTGCACCGCTCCTAGTCACAGATTGTTTCTCACTCACACCCTCCCACTGAATGGTCTTGTCAGTCAGTTCTTCTAAAAAGTTCCATGCGTCTTTAGCACCATAACTCAGAAATTTGCACTGACACATGGACTCTAACATCATGCGCGAACTGGAGTCTAAACCTTCGTAGACAATCTGACACAACCTCCACTATTCTAACCCGTGATGGGGACATTTGATTAATATATCCTTGAATCTTTCTAAGCATTTCCAAAAAATTTCACCCTCTTTTTGTTTGAAATTGTGGATTTCATTCCGAATTCACACGGTTTTATGAATAGGGTAAAACAGTTTTAGAAATACTTTCACAAAGTCGTCCCATGTCATGATTGATCGAGCTGGAAAACTGTTTAACCAACCATTCGCATTGTCTTTAAGCACAAAAGGAATGAATTTGAGCTTAACGACATCCTCACCCACTCTGTGAATTTTCATCATAGCACATACTCCCTCAAATTCACTGATTAGAAGGTAAGCATCCTCGGACTCAAGTCCGTGGAATTTTGGGAGTAGTGGTATGAATTGCGGCTTGATTTCATAGTTGTTTGCAGCAATGGCGGGAAACACTATTGATGAAGGTAGCGATGAATGGTGCGGGTAGCATCTGTCCTGTAACGCCGCCTCCTGCTACTCTACGATCGTTTGTTCCGTCATTGTCGGTGGTGTAGGAGAAGAATGTGAGGGTGAACGAAGTGTAGTATTGGACGGCTCTGATAAAGCAGAAGGTAAGAAAGTCTTGAAAGGTTCCGAGGAATTAGAAGGTGTAGAAGAGTCGGAAGATACAGTCACAAACTGGACTAATCGAGATTGTGAATCTCTAGTCCAAGCTGACATGCACTATCCGGAAGTGGTAGGGAAAGACTAAGGAAATGGAAGAAAAGGTGTTACTAAAAAATATATTCACAACAACAAATATCACACAAAAAGGTACAATAAGAACACAAACATGATGCACTGCACACACCTAAACAGTTTAGGGTTACCTAGGTCAACTAGATCAGCTCAAAAACTTGCTTTGTGAAGTAAAAATGTACCGCGAAGTGGGCCCAAGATAGAATGATCAAGAAGCCAGGTAAGTTCAGAGAAGAAGGGAGGTTGTCCCTCGCTTTCGCGAGATTCCTTAATTAGAACAACCTTCTCTCTTTCGTCGGTTGCTCTTTTCACACTTTTCTAGACACTTCTTGAACAATGTACCAATGGGCTGTGTTCGAAATACACTTAACTTTCCCTATTGAGCACGAAATTCTTAGAGGCTGAAAGTCTAATTTCTTTTAATATTAATGGGGGTGTGAAAATTCTCGTTCTTTGTGGTTTGTGGGCCACGGAGAAGAGTGATGAAATCCCTTGCGGTATCTTGTTGGGGTTCTTTTGCCCTTAAGTCCGTATTAAAGTTATACAATGCGCAATTCAATGAAAAAGTTGTTCAAAATATCAAAAAATCATTTTTTATGTTTAAACACGGCACTGCAACAAATACGGGTTAGTTCGTTTAGAGTTTGGCAATGTATTTGCAAAGAATCCTGCAAAGATAGAGTAGTGGACGCGTCAGATTTTGAGAAGAAGGTGTTTAAGGAATACGTACCGATGGATTTTTGGGTTAAGAACCCCTGTTTGACTTGAATCCGATTGGGTTGAAAAGTTCACTTGTGCGGGTCAATCTACCCGGAGCTTTGGCACTGTATTTTGTTATCACCTTGGCTTTGAGCGCACCCCTTTCTTCGCACAATCGCTATTCGTAAATCCCTCGAATCTGAAAATGTCGCAAAATCGACAATTTTAGTATGAAAAAGCGACAAATGTGGAAAAATGCCTGCACACTAAAAATAATGAAAATCAAAAAGTAAATTTGAGATAATAATTAAGCAATAGAGCATAGGAGAAAATTTTTGGAGGCAGATGATAAGGTGAGACCGGCAGCGCCGCTGATTTTACTATTGTCGCCGTGTGAACAAGTGAAGGCTCCAATATTCTTTTGTGGTCTCCTTGTTATAGTTTTTTCTCAATTATATTATTTGATTTTTCTAAATAGTTTCGTGGTGTTTGCAGGTCCAAAGAACAAAGAACAAAATGTCAAAAAAGTTGATTTTTATGTTTTGGTTTTAAAGGTATATACAAAACTAACTCAAAATAGCTTAGTGATGTTGCCACTCCCCGGCAACGGCGCCAAAAACTTGTTGAAAACTCACGGTGTCGTGGTTTTGTATGAGTTTTGTAAATTTAGGATATGTCGGTTTTGTTGATGAAAATGGTGCATGACGCGAGTCTTAAGTTCTAAAAATACCGCAAGTGCACGGTGCGTTGATGCAAGCCGGTAAGTACGGGTCGATCCACAGGGAGTGCATATCACGACATCAATTTGAGTTATAAAACAATGGGTTGGAGTTGGAATTTATCACGTTTTTACAATAATTAATTGAAGAAAGGTTTAGGGTTGTTTAGGGAAAACTTAGGCTAAGATTTGGTATGGTTGAAATACGGCTTTTACCCCCAACTCTTCGTCTTGATTCAAGGTCTATTTTTAGTTTCTATCTGATTTACGAAAGAATATCGCATCTATCTGAAACAAGTATTGGTTTAGAATACGATATCAAGGTTAAGTTAAAAAGAAACTAAAAATTTAAGTTCTTAGAATTAAATGAATATGGAATTAGTTAAGTGAAGTTAGCAAGTAGAGAACATATGCTTGTATGCTATATATCCTATCTTGCTAGTTTCCGACACTTAACTTAATTTCGTATTCCTTTCAACTTCAAATCGTAATATAGCAACAATAAAATGTAAAGAAGGAATATGATATATGTTAAAGGTTGATTTGCAATCATTCAAAACAATATATCCTATCAAGCAAAACATAATAAAATTGCATATATTAAGTAAAGAAGTGTAAAATACAAGAATCAAGAAGGAGGGGTTGGAAGGCAAGCCATTACACAACCTATCTCACCATAGCCCAAGAACAAACTACTCACACATCATAAATTGAAATTACAACAAGAAAAAAAAGCAAAAGAGAAAAGATACAAGAATCAACTTGAGATAAATGATTCTTTGATTGCAATGGTTCCAAGTACAAACAAATGAATTCAAATACCAAAATCTAATCGTGCAAGCTCAAGAAAGAGGTTGTAGGACTAGAGGAAGGCAAAGAACTCACACTAAGAATTACAAGATCAACCAGTTACAATGTTACAAAGTTTTCTCTCTCAAAAAAAGTAGTCCCCTCTAACTTGTCCATAGGTCTAGTATTTATAGGCTCAGAATAAAAATAAACAAATAATAAAAACAGGATGATGGGACAACAATTAGTGACCAGACAAAATACGAAGTGAACTGGGCAAAGGGGACCCAGCGGCGCTGGGTTTTGGGGGTGTCTCGCTGGTCATGATCCGAGCTAAGGGGCTCATTTTGGTGTGGTGAAATCTAGTGTACTCAACAAGTCTACTGGTATTGTTTGATTTCTTCATATCAGCTCAGGTTATACTTAGTAGTTTTAGAGGGAACTTGATGCATTAAGACACATCACATCTTTTAGTATTTAATGCACATCACACTCATTTGTGCTCATTTTGTGCCAAGGCAGCCCCCATCATGGTCTAGTGTTCACTTGTATTGTGTTGGACCAAAATTGTGTACACATTGTTGCTTGCAAAAGAACTCTTTGGATATCGATCGGTTTTCTGTTCTGTTTGCAGTGTCGGCTCCCAAACATCGAACCTAACGAGTTTCTAACTAGGGCTTATATCCATGATTCACGAACACATGTAATCTGTATTTACTTAGCAGACACTGGTTAATAATACCGATATATAACAAAATAGATACTGAATGAGTGGTATTAAAATGCAGTTTTCTGTGATGAACAATAGATATGGATCCCCAGAATGTAGTTGGCATCACCCAGGTTTTTCATGGAGAACCTTAGTGACAAGAATCCTTTGACTTATTGTAGTATAGGAGTGTCATATCCTATCAAGAGAAAGTCATCCATGTACTAGACGAGGAATCTCACAGTTCTCTCTACAATTTTACTATAAATGCATGGTTCATCTGGATTTTGATAAAGTCGAATTCTTTTGACTGTCTCATTAAAACAGACGTTCCAACTCCGTGATGCCGCTTTAGTCCATAAATGGAGTTAAGAAATTTGCACACTTTCCCGCTGCTCCCACTCTGATTGAAACCCTCTGGCTGATCCATATAGACGCACACTTCAAAATAACCATTTAGAAAAGCCGTCTTTATGTCTATTTGCCGGATCTCATAATCTTGGAAGGCAGCAATGGCAAGAAGGATCCGAATGGATTTGAGCATAGGCACTGTAGAAAAGGTTTATCATAGTTCAAACCAGGTCTTTGATGAAAACCTTTTGCAACAAGTCTAGCCTTATGGGTTTCAACCTGTCCATCTACACCAATCTTCTTTCTGAAGATCCATTTGCAGCCTACGGGTTTTATCCCTTTTGGAGCAATGTTCAAAGTGCATACATTGTTTGTGTACATGGACTCCATCTCGGTCCGCATTACAGCAATCCATTTTACCGAGTCACCGCTCTAAATGGCTTGGTAGAAGCTAGTTGGCTCATCATTGTCAATGATGCAATCCTCTATATCCTCGATGATTAGTGAAAGATTTTCTGTGTTTAAATTTACCGCAATCAAGATGGTGTCGCTTGGTACCTAGGCGGTTGAGTACGGGTCGATCCACAGGGAGATGGAATCTTTTTCTTTATAGTTTAACGAGTTAAATCCAAAAGATTGGTGATTTATTTTAAGTCCTACTAATGAGATAAAAGATGATAAAAAGCTTGCTAGGGTTAGGATTAGGTTAGTTTGAGTTTTAGGAATTCGTCACTTCTTTCAATGCCTTAGTTATTAATATCGGTGTTAAGGTAATCGGCAACAACAGAGATTAGCACGACTAGGAAGAGACTTACAAGTATAAGCTAGGCTTTCGATACTTAGTTTCTTCCTTTTGGTCCTTGTCCGTCCGTTCTTGGCTCTTAGTCCTAACCTCCGGTTAATTCAACCACAACCGGTCAAACTAGGGAACCACCGCTATCATGTAGGATAGGGTGCCGTAGTGAGCGGATTGTGGGTGAATTAAAGAGAGTCCGGATTTAAAATGTTGGGCAAAGAAAGGAGTGAGAGAGATTTCCTTCTCTCAAACCTTCCTTCTTCTGCCCTAACAATTGAGAAATTACTCACCCATTAAAAAAAAGATAAAACAAGAGGGAAGGTAGAAAGAATATAGGTTAAGAAGAATTTTACAACTAGCTTTTCGAGATCTCACCTAGGCAAGGATCTTACTCAAGCATCATCGTTGTTAAAAGAAACAAGGAAAATAAAGAAAGAGAAAACAAAAGAAAAAACAATAAATAAATTCTACTGCTAGAATAACAAATAAAAATTGCAGATAATAAAATGCGATAAAAATGCGAGAAAAATAAAAAGAACTTACTTTTATTGATAACCTCTAAAAAACTCACTACAATTTCTCATAGAGAATTTTAAATTCTAAATCTAAAAATAAAAAGAGGCATGCCTAATTTGGGTTTAAGCTCTCCTATTTATAGATAGGAAAACCCTAGATTTACATTCTGATCCATACACGAAATTACAAAACTATCCTAAGAGAGCTCAGTCAAAGCACCGACACTGCCACCGACATGTGCAGAACGCGGCCACGGAACCGCGACAGAAGTGCCTGTTTGGCCGCGGTTCCGCGGCCATTTGGTGGACTTGGGGCATCAAACTTTCTGGTCTTTTTCATGTTGCTTTTATCTTCTGTTTTATCCTCTTGGTTTCTCAGAATCTCTTCAATTTCCTTCCAGATTTTTAACAGCGCAAGATAATGTGGAATTTTGCCATGAGCTCCGCGTTGAAGTCTTGGATCTTGTGCTGCCCTTGTACCTTGTGCATTGAAGTGATCAACGATTTTCCATTTTGTCTCTTGAAATAGTAGGCGGCATTATACGGATGGTTAGCGGAGATCAGTATTCATCTGTTGTTGGTCGTAGTCCCGTATTTGTTGCGACTTTTCATGAATTTCACTATAAAGAGCTGAGAACCTGTAACCTGCAACTATTTAGCAGATATGGATCAAAAGTACCTACTTATATGCAATGTGATTAAGAATGGGTGATATAAAAATGCAAAAATTTGACATGAACAAATACCCCCAAACTTATCTTTTGCTCGTCCCCAGCAAATCCAATTTTATTCTAAAAAAAAATTCCTAACCTCACTTTCGCAGGGAACGTGATTGCACTGAGCTCGTGCAATAAGCCGTTAAACCTCTAGGTGTCCCTAGTAGGAGGAGTGTTGTCTCCTGAGGGTTTTTAGCGGATACTACCCACAAAATCCGATCAATTTGGCCATTGACTCTAATTCTTCAATTCAGTATTCTACCAAGAAATTCTATTATCTTCAACTTAAAAATCATCAACCCGTATTTTTCACACTTTCTTTTCATTTATCTTAAGATCATATACGTTTTACCAGTTTATAAAGCTTTCAACATCTCCTAAGTTTTCCTTCTAAGGCGCAATCTTAACTCGGGAATTTTTATCATCTCTATTGAAGATATAAGCCCTATCTGTTATTCATATCTCTCCTCCAAACTCCAACTATATACCCCTACGTGTGTCTAATTATCATCCCTACACTTGGAAATTCAATTCAAGCTATCATACTCTTGTTCATCTTCCAAAATATTTTTAGTTGGTGAATTTTAAATGAAATTGCGCACACATCCTTCATGCGATCGTTAATACTTCTTGAGGTACTAAACGACCGATTACAAAATGTGCTTGCACATTTAGGCGTAATTCCTCGTCTTGCAATACCTAAGACTTAGCAGTGACTCCCAAACCAGTTGGTCTAAGGCACTAGGTGATAAAGCACCCTCGCTATATTTTTTATTTATGCTGCCTTAAGTAATTACAAAACCAGTGTTCATTTTTATCTCTTTATTCACCACTTATACTTTTATGTTTTTTTTCCTTCATACTAAGGATTTTAGACAAGAGCATTTCAAGGTATCCTCTACTATCCCAAGTTTCAAAATGTGTGTGAGTGCGTAAAGTAGGGTATATATTTTCAGAATTTGGACTTAAGGTTCAGAATTATTTTTCAGACTTATACTTCAAATATAGCTTTCAATACTCTTCCCTTATTTCGATTTAGCCCAAGAACTGAACTCAAAATTTACATATTTCTAAATAAACTACAAGGACGTATATTTTCTACAGTTAAACTTCAAGAAAGGTTATTTTTAGGGTTTTTAATTTACTAAGTTTAGGATCTAGTTTTTTCCTAACTAGTCAACTGTCATGTTGAACTTAAGTCAAATATGGCCAAAATTGAACTTTTCAATTTTTAAAATTTTTAAATTTTTTATTTATTTTATTTTATTTTATTTATATTTTTTATAAGGATGCAATGCGGAATTAAATATGCAAAGAAAAACAAATATGTACAAAAGAAATAAAAATATGCAGATGCAATGCAAAGATAACTATTTACAATACCCTCACCCCCAAACTTATTAATAGCAGTGTCTTCACTGCTCCCTGCGGCGTCTACCAGACGCCGCTTCACTGGTCCCAGCCTCTCCCCTATCAGCCCTTCGTCCCCTCGATCGTGAGCGGGATCGTTCCTCTCTGGCAAGTAGGGTGGTCATTCCCTGTTCCAGACCCGTTACTCGTTGATCCAAGTTGGTCATCATCCCTATCAATCGTTCTACCCCCCTATGGGTTCGTCGCATCAAGCGCGCATGCGCAGCGGGGGTAAGCTCTTCGTCGCTCGCTGTGGAGCTCGAGCTAGGGGTCTTAGCCATTACGTCCTCGGCCAGCTTGGTGCACGACCAAACATCATGTAATCGTGTGTACGACGTGGAGACACCCTCAAGAAGGGGTCGAATTGGAATCCCACTATGCATATAAAATTCAAATTCCTCAACAGGGAGGAAATGGTGACACAGTTGTGTGACCAACATAGGGCATGGATAATTGGCCGCCCGTTTGCCGGCGCCAATCGAGTGAACCAAAACAGTGCACATATCGCAGCTAGGGTTTCGATTCATCAGTGTGTGCACTATGTGTAGGGATGGTGTAAAAATGTTGTATTGTGCAAACTTCCAAAAATATTATTTTGTGCCCAACGGCACACAGTTAAGACATTCGCAAAAAGTGTTCGAGCTTGGATGCCTTTTCGTGGCTCCCTAGAACAGTCGCTTCCTATTAATTGTAGGTAGTCTTCAAAATGGACGGGTTGGTCATGGATGGGGAGTCGTGGTATTAAGGTGACTTCATGAATGAAATCCCTATCAATTAAAATTTCCCTATCCTTTAACATTAATCTAATGTACCCGTGTTGTGCAAGACAACCCTCCTCCATGCATTCATAAAAACGGGCAACAAGATCCGGAAGCGCGAAGGCATTCGGATGGTTAAATAAGAGAAAGTTCCATCCGCGCCTTTGGATCTCATCACCGAAGTAACTACCGTAAATCATGTGTGCTGGGAAAAATCCCTTTCAAATTGCAGGGTAGGGGCCATTACAGAGAAGTGCAGATATTTGTAAAAATTTTAACAGAGAGGATCAGAGAAATGCAAACCTCCTCTGAAAAATTCAGAGGGTGAAGAGTCGAAGAGGTGGCGGTTGCGCGGCAGAAGAAGACTTATGCGGCGGAAGCGCGGCGGCGGGAGGAGATCTCTCTGCGGAACTTGGTGCGGCGGCTAGGGTTTTGAGAGAGGGAAATTTAGGGTTCTGTAAATGCAGAAGAGGGGTCGAGATGTTTTTATAGGGGTTATATTGGTTATTTGCATAAAGGACCCCTTAAAAAGAGGAATTTATTTTGTAAAGAAAAAATTGTATTATTTGTTTATTCATTTAATAGAACTGAATATTTACAAAAAATCCCCCCGAAAATTTGAATTTTTATTATTATTTTTTTATTTTTATTTTATATAATTACAAGTGTGACATACCCTCAAATTTATTTGAAACAGTGTTTCCATTGTTTATGGCTGGATAACCGAAATTTGGTGGTAAGCGGAGGAAGATTAGTCGATGTAAACTGACTCCTATAACATCAGGAGCTCCTCCGATGGGTCTGCGGTGAGGACGGTTTTAACCTATGTCTGTTCACTTTGAAGAGTGAACCGTCCTCAGGATTTTCTAAATCAACCGCATCGTGCGGATATACAGTCCGCACAAAGAATGGTCCTTTTCAGCGAGATCTGAGCTTCCCGGGATGGGAATGTAACCGGGTGTCGTAAAGAAGCACCTGTTGACCAGGTTTGAAAGTTTTGCACATAAGGTGTTTATCGTGAAACACCTTAGTTCAGTTTTTAACGACAATCGCATTTGCGTAAGCTTCATCTCGAAGCTCATTCAATTCGTTTAACTGCAGCTTGCGATGGCTGCCCGCATTATCAAGAGATAAATTCAACTCCTTTATAGCCCAAAATGCACGATGCTCTATTTCCACTGGAAGGTGGTAAGCCTTCCTGTAAACAAGCCGATAAGGAGACATGCCAAGATCGGTCTTATAAGCAGTTCGAAATTCCCAAAGGGCATCCGTAAGTTTTAAAGACCAATTCTTACGGTTTTTGGAAACCGTTTTCTCCAAAATATGTTTGATTTGCCGATTTGAAACCTCGGCTTGTCCACATGTTTGGGGGTGGTAGGGCATTGACAGCTTATGATTAATGGAATATTTCCGCATCAAGGACTCGAAAGTCCTATTACAGAAATGAGTTCCAATGTCGCTAATGATTGCGCGGGGGTGCCCAAACCGGGAGAAAATGTTTTCCTTAAGGAACCTAACGACAACCTTGTTGTCGTTAGTCCGGCTGGGCACAGTCTCGACCCACTTAGAAACATAATCAATAGCGAGAAGAATATACAAGTTCCCAAAAGAGCTGGGAAACGGCCCCATAAAATCAATCCCCCAAACATCAAAAATCTCCACAACCAAGATTGGTTGGAGCAGCATCTCGTTTCTCCTGGATATCCGGCCCAAGTGTTGGCATCGAGAGCACGTCTTACAGTAATCATGTGCGTCTTTAAAGAGTTATGGCCAGCAGAAACCACACTGCATGATCTTCTCGGTTGTCTTTCTGGGGCCAAAATGCCCGCCACACGCTTGATCGTGGCAAAATGACAGCACACTCTTGAATTCATTGTCAGGCACACACCGACGCATAATCTGGTCGGGACAGTATTTGAACAGATAAGGTTCGTCCCAGTAAAAGTGTTTTACCTAGGATAAGAATCGGAATCTGTCCTGATTTGACCATTCATTCGGTAGTAATCCTGTTGCTAAATAATTCACAATATCTGTGAACCAGGGTTCGCATGATACTGTCAAGATCTGTTGATTCGGAAAAACGTCGTTTATTGGAAGTGAAAGCGTCAGCGAAGAAGGAAGTCGTGAAAGATGGTCGGCTACTACGTTTTCACATCCTCTTTTGTATTTGATGACAAGATCAAACTCTTGGAGTAAGAGGATCCAACGTATCAGCCGAGATTTTGCATCCTTCTTCGCAAAAAGAAAGTGAAGAGCTGAATGGTCCGTGTATACGGTGACTGGAGAGCCGATCAAGTAAGGCCTGAACTTTTCTAATGCAAACACAATAGCCAAGAATTCCTTCTCGGTTGTTATGTAATTCAATTGGGCATCGTTCAAGGTTCGGCTAGCATAATAGATTATATGCGGCATCTTATCGATGTGCTGTCCAAGGACAGCACCAATGGCAAAATCAAATGCATCGCACATAATCTCAAATGGATACGTCTAGTCAGGAGAAGAAAGTACGGGAGCAGAAGTGAGTGAGCTTTTTAATGACTCGAACGCATTCATACAGCTCGAGTCAAAATCGAATGTGGTGTCCTTGGCCAGCAGAAGAGTCAAGGGCCTAGCAATCTTGCTAAAGTCCTTGATGAACCGTCTATAGAAACCGGCATGGCTAAGGAAGGCTCGAATGTCTCCAACGCACTTGGGAAGAGGAAGATTGGAAAAGACCTCAATATTAGCTTTATCCACCTCAATGCCATTTTGCGAGATGATATATCCTAAGACAATTCCTTCATACACCATGAAGTGGCATTTCTCCCAATTCAAAGTTAGGTTTTTATCCTTACACCGGGTAAGGAAAGCGTCGAGATGCTGTAAACACTCATCAGAGGAATCGCCCGAAAATGTAGAAATCATCCATGAATATCTCCAAGAATTTTTCCACCATGTCTGAAAAAATTCCCATCATACACCGCTGGAAGGTAGTGGGTGCATTGTATAACCCAAAGGGCATGCGGCGATATGCAAATGTACTGAAAGGACAAGTGAACGTTGTTTTGTCTTGGTCCTTTTCTGCGATGGGAATCTGGTTATAGCTGGAGTAGCCATCCAGAAAGCAGTAGTACTCGTGCCTAGCCAATCGTTCAAGCATTTGGTCAATAAAAGGTAGCGGAAAGTGGTTTTTCCGCGTTGCGGCGTTGAGTTTTCTGTAATCTATGCACACTCGCCACCCAGTTTGGGTGCCAGTAGGGATCAACTCGTTTGCCTCATTGGTTATGACCGTTATGCCCAACTTTTTGGGGACAACATGTATCGGGCTCACCCACTGGCTACCAGAGATAAGGTAAATGATACCACTATCAAGATATTTTACGATCTCTTTTTTCACAGCCTCCTTCATGACTGGATTGAGTCGTCTTTGTGGATCCCTAGCTGGCTTGGCATCATCCATCATATGAATGTGATGTTCAATGATCAAGGGAATAATCCCCTTGATGTCTACCATAGTCCAGCCAAAAGCTTGCCGATTGCTCTGCAAGACCGTCAGAAGGGCTTTCTCTTACTCTGAAGCTAGAGAAGACGAGATGATGCTAGGTAGGGTCTCGTTCTCACCTATGTAGGCGTACTTGAGGTGAGACGGCAACGGCTTGAGTTCGAGCGTTGGAGGTGAAAAGATTGAAGGCAAAATCGGCGAAAATGTCTCGAACTCGAAGGATTCTAACAAAGGCTTAAAACGAGTGTACGTGACCGAGTTGGATGGTTAAGCTAACTCATCCGAAAATTCAAAGGATTCAAACTCGGGTGGTGAATGGTCAAGTTCGATCGAGAAAGTGAAACACTCATAGTCATTATCGGGAGTAAAAGCAGTATCGGGTTCAAGGAGTAACGCACTAGTGGCGTTAAGATTGCTCTGATCGAACAAAAAATTTCGAACTCACGGTCCTCAGGGACGATCTCCTGGATCGAACAAACGTCTAGTATATGAGCATTAGATTCAGAGGGCTGATTCTCTAACTTAAAAATGTTGAGTTCAATTGTCATGTTTCCAAAAGATAGGTTCATCGAACCATTTCGACAATTGATCACAGCCTTAGAGGTTGCAAGGAATGGACGACCGAGTATCACCGGAAGTTGATTTCGGGGGTTAGCTATAGGTTGTGTGTTTAAAACAATGAAATCAACAGGGAATATGAAGTCCCCACACTTTATTAACAAATCCTCTAGCTCACCCCTAGGATGGGTGATAGATCGGTCGGCCATTTGAAGAGTACAGTGTGTGGGTTTCAACTCTCCTATACCTAGTTGCTCATATACCGAATTCGGAAGCATGTTAACACTGGCACCAAGTTCTAAAAGTGCACGGTTGATGTTCTTATCCCCAATAGTTATTGAAATTGTAGGACAGCCAGGGTCCTTTTGGTTTTGAGGTAAAGGTTGGGTAAGAACATCACTCACTGCACTCGCTAAGAAAACTTTCTTGGGTACCTGAGATTTCCTCTTCTTAGTGCACAAGTCCTTCAAGATTTTTGCGTAAGAAGGGACTTGTTGGATTGCATCCAAGAGGGGAATGTTAATGTTAACCTGTTTAAACAACTCCACAATCTTTTCCATGTGTGGATTTTGTTTATTGGATCTCAACTGGTTTGGAAATGGAATGTTTTGGAAATTGGTTGAGTCCAACGCTTGTGGAGGAGATTGTGGAGTTGGAACGGATCCTAGTGCTGGTGTTTTCGTGGAGTGAGATGTGGTTCCGTTTGGAGTAGCAGAAGAAGAAGAGCCTTTCGAAGAATGGAGAACAGGCTCAGAAGAAGAAGAAGAAGAAGAAGAAGAAGAAGAAACGGCCGGGGTGTCATCATCTATGCTAACATTTTTATGCAGTATCCTTCCAGATCTCAACGTAGTCACGGCACTCACATTATAGTTTTGTTGTTCAAGAGCAACATGTGCATTATATGGGTGACCAGGATTTGGGAGTGGTTGAGATGGAAGCTTCCCCTTCTCTCGCTCGCTTAAAACTGCATTCAGTTGTGCAATCTGGGCTTCAATGGTTTTGATGCTTTGCCCTTGCACAGCGGTGTGTTGCACCAAAGACTGAATGGATGACTGGATGTTGGCGTTTGATTGTGTCGATTGCTTTACAAATGCCTCCAGACTTCGTTCTAGCGAGGAAACCTTATCATTGTTTGACGGAACAAAATTGTTTTGAGGAAAAGAATTGTTGGGTGAAAAATTGTTCGTCAGATTTTGAGAAGGTTGAGGTTGGAAAGGTTGCTGATATTGATTTTAAGCTTGTTGTTGAGGAGGAGGAGGCCTTTGGAAGTTGTTGTGGCCTTGGAATTGTTGCTGATTTTGATTCCAGGCGAAATTTGGGTGGTTCCTCCAACCAGGATTGTAAGTGGAAGAGTATGGATCATTTCTTTGTCTTTGCTGAAATGCAGCATTGACCTGATCCTGTCCTTGAGCAGGTGGGTTGTAAGGACACTTTTCAGTCAGATGAGATGGGTCTGAACAACAAGCGTAGATGGTACGAGGGGGAAGAGCAGGGGCAGGAGAGGGAGATGAAAATTTGCTCTCAATTGCTTCTAGTTTTCGTGTGATTGCAGCCATTTAGGCTTTCATTGCAATTGAGATATCAAGTTGATGAACGCCTGCCCTAGAAGGACCAGAAGAAGTACTAGATGAAGTGTTAGGTCGGGTACTTTCCTACTGAAGCGTTTGCTCCTCGAGATCATCGAAAAATTGCCAAGCTTCCTCGTCAGATTTGGATAGGATGTGGCCTTGACAAATGGTTTCCAGCAACTGCTTAGTTGCAGGGTTCAGTCCTTCGTATAAGGTCTGGAAAAGTTGCCATCTCTCAATATTGTGATGAGGGCACTGAACAAGAAGGTCTTTGTATCGGTCAAAGCACTTCCAAAAAGGTTCAGTAGGAAGCTGGGAAAATTGGTTTATTTCGTTTTGTATTCTCGCGGTTTTATGATTTGGGTAAAAATTTTTAAGAAACGCTTTTACAAACTCATCCCAACTGATTATGGAATGCGACATGGTGCTATACAGCCACTTTTCAGCTAGGTCACAAAGAGTGAAAGGAATGACTCGTAGCCGTATAGCATCGTCGGACAGTTGGGTTGTCTTCATCATTGCACAGACGTTCTGGAATTGTTGATGAAGATATAGGAATCTTCGGATTCCAGTCCGTGAAATTTAGGCAACATGTTGATGAAGTGGGGCTTAATTTCGAAATTATTCCCATTGGCCGGCGGAAGTGAAAGACAGGTAGGGAGTGCGGAGCGGGTAGGATAGAAACGATCCTGGAACGCAATTCGCTGTGGCGCTTCAACAGGAGGTGGTTGCGGGTTATTCGCACCCAGTTGAGGTGGAATCAGTTCCGAGGTAGGTAAAGGGTTGTTAGGATTGAATCCTGACATCTCAGAAGATGAAGATGAAGGTGAAGATGTACGAACAGAATTCCGGTCAACGTCGGAGTTGGTCGGCAAGGGTAAAGGTGGAAGAGGTGTGGAGGGAGTTTCGATGTCGGAGTCGATCGCATAGTCGGTTGCGACTAACGAAACACGGACTAGTCGGGCACTATTGTCCCAAGTCCAACCGGACATACACTAAACGAGTTTAGTATAGTCAAAGTGTAGAATATGAGGGTAAGAAAACATTAATGAAGAAAATACGGATGAAAGGTGAGTGGAATGGGATTCTAGCGACAAAAGGGTAAGTTTTTATAAAAAATTTTGTTTTGTGTTATATATATATATATATATATATATATATATATATATATATTAGAAAAAGTTTTTGCAAGAATGTGTACGGACTTACTTCAAACAATCACAGTTTAAAACATGTACAATCAAACCTAGAGCTATGGTATTCTAAGTCCACTAGACTGCTCCTAACTGTTCCAAAGTGACAAGTTGTGAGATAACCCTCAAATCGTCTCTTCACTGCCAATTGTGGCTAGGTAAGTACAAATGAAGAAAGGAGGGTTCCACTCACGAATCACCGTGAGACGGGCCTTTTAAAATTACCTTTCTCACTTGTCTAGCCTAGGCACTATAAAGTCAAGTTTAGATAAACGAATGAATGCCTACAACCTTCCTCTGTCCTATTGAGCATGATAGTCGTTAATTGGCCGAGTCTGGATATTTTTTAATTAATCTCAAGGGTGAAGCATATGCTTTTAGTGATTTTTGGGGTGTTAGGAAGGGTGATGAAATCCCCACCCAATCTGAGTTGGTGTTATAGCCCCTTACATTCCGTATTAATTATGCAAAGCAGTAACACACCAAAAATCTAAAACACTTGCAAATTTTTATTTATTTGCCAGCGCAAAGAATTCTGCACAAACACAATTTATTGGAGAGGAGAAAGAGAATCTGTGCAAAGAAACCTGCAGGAAAAATATTTCAGTGGAGTTCAGAGGAGAGGATAGGAGAAAAGAGATACTTATAGAGATAATTGGGTGCTGACGTCACCAGTTGACCGCGGTTCCGCGGTCAAACCCTTAATTCTGCCGCGGTTCCGCGGTTGAACAGTTGGTTTGGATCTTCCGACTTTTTCCCTGTGCTGAGTTGGTTCTCCTCTTTCTGATTAGATCCCTTGATTCTGGATTTGGTCACTGAGTTTGCTCCAGATCTGAATCAGGCTTTCTTCCAATCCTGCACACTTGCACAAAGATTTTTCAAAAATAATAAGATGATTTTTATTTTTATTTTTGGTTTTTCAATTTTTATATTTTTAAATTTTTAATTAACCCGAAATTACGCAAAGAAAGAAATTACTGTCTCCCAGGCAACGACGCCATTTGATTGGTGAAAGATTTTCTGTGTTTAAATTTACCGCAATCAAGACGGTGTCGCTTGGTAGCTAGCCGGTTGAGTACGGGTCGATCTACAGGGAGATGGAATCTTTTTCTTTATATTTTAACGAGTTAAATCCAAAAGATTGGTGATTTATTTTAAGTTCTACTAATGAGATAAAAGATGATAAAAAGCTTGCTAGGGTTAGGATTAGGTTAGTTCGAGTTTTAGGAACTCCTCACTTCTTTCAATGCCTTAGTTATTAATATCGGTGTTAAGGTAATCGGCAACAACAGGGATTAGCACGACTAGGAAGAGAATTACAAGTATAAGCTAGGCTTTCCATGCTTAGTTTCTTCCTTTTGGTCCTTGTCCATCCGTTTTTGGCTTTTAGCCCTAACCTCTGGTTAATTCAACCACAACCGGTCTAACTAGGGAATCACCGCTATCTTGTAGGATACGGTACCGTAGTGAGCGGATTGTGAGTGAATTAAAGGGAGTCCGAATTTAAAGTGTTGGGCAAAGAAAGGAATGAGAGAGATTTCCTTCTCTCAAACCTTCCTTCTCCTGCCCTAACAAGTGAGATATTACTCATCCATTAAAAAAAAGATAAAACAAGAGGGAAGGTAGAAAGAATATAGGTTAAGAAGAATTTTACAACTAGCTATTCGAGACCTCACCTAGGCAAGGATCTTACTCAAGCATCATCGTTGTTAAAAGAAAAAAAGAAAATAAAAGAAAGAGAAAACAAAAGAAAAAAACAATAAATAAATTCTAATGCTAGAATAATAAATAAAAATTGCAGATAATAAAATGCGAGAAAAATAAAAAGAACTTACTTTTATTGATAACCTCTCAAAAACTCACTATAATTTCTCATAGAGAATTTTAAATTCTAAATCTAAAAATAAAAAGAGGCATGCCTAATTTGGCTTTGAGCTCTCCTATTTATAGATAGGAAAACCCTAAGTTTACATTCTGATCCATACACGAAATTACAAAACTATCCCAAGAGAGCCGAGTCAAAACACCGACACTGCCACCGACATGTGCAAAATGAACCGCGGCAGAAGTACCTGTTTGGTCGCGGTTCCGCAGCCATTTGGTGGACTTGGGGCATCAAACTTTCTGGTATTTTTCATGTTGCTTTTTTCTTCTGTTTTATCCTCTTGGTTTCTCAGAATCTCTTCAATTTACTTTCAGATTTTTAACAGCGCAAGATAATGTGGACTTTTGCCATGAGCTCCGCATTAAAGTCTTGGATCTTGTGCTGCCCTTGTGCCCTGTGCATTGAAGTGATCAACGATTTTCCATTTTGTCTCTTGAACTAGTAGGCGGCATCATACGGATGGTTAGCGGAGATCAGTATTCATCTGTTGTTGGTCGTAGTCCAACATTTGTTGCGACTTTTTATGAATTTCACTGTAAAGAGCCGAGAACCTGTAACCTGCAACTATTTAGCAGACATGGATCAAAAGTACCTACTTATATGCAATGTGATTAAGAATGGGTGATATAAAAATGTAAAAATCTGACATGAACACCCGTTTATGAGAAAATCGTAGTATCTCTCCGGCGGATGAGACTGTCTACTAGTCCTGCGGATTGACACAGGGATGTCCTATTCTTTTGAAACCTTTGTTTCTACCATACTTTCAGTAATAGTTTGTTGTTCTGGTATTTTTTCCAGTTCTATTGCACTCCCACTAGTCCTTTTTCAAAAAATTGAATTTTCTAAAAACGTGGGCATGATGAGGAACAAAAACCTTTTGTTCCTCTGCGTAAAAGAAAAGATACCCCCTGGAGTTCTTTGGGTATCCCACAAACTTACATAGTACTGAGCGTGCCTCGAATTTGTCCGCATACTGTTTTTTGACCAAAGCTGGACATCTCTATTTTTTCAGATACTGAAGATAAGGTTTCTTCCTACTCCACATCTGATATGGTGTAGTAAGCACAGTCTTGGTAGGAACCTTATTCAAAAGATATGCAGTTGATTCTAGTGCATAACCTCAGAAGGATCGCTGTAACTCAGCGTTACTCATTATGGAACGAACGATATCTAATAGGGTTCTGTTCCGCCTTTCCGATACACCGTTGTGTTATGGTGTGTATGGAGAAGTAAGCTGAGAGAGAATTCCATTCTCTTTTGAGTAATCCAGGAAATCGGCAATCAAGTATTCACCACATCGATCACATCTCAATGTCTTGATACTTTTGCCTGTTTGTTTTTCTACTTCATTCTTATATTCTCGGAATTTTCCGGAGGCCTCGGATTTATGCTTCATCAAGAAGACATGTCCTAACCTAGAGAAATCATCCGTGAAACTAATGAAATAGGAATAACAACTACGTGCATATGTAGATATTGGACCACATACGTCGCTGTGTATGAGTCCCAAGAGTTCGCTCGCTCTTGTTCCATGTCCAGTGAATGGAGCCTTTGTCATGTTTCCTATGAGACAAGATTAACAAGTTGCATAACACTGATATTCGAACGGATCCAAATATCTATCTCTATGTAACTTCGACAACCGTGTTTCATTGATGCGACCCAATCTACAATGCCATAAGAAAGCCTTATTTAATTCTGGAGCTTTTCTTTTAAGTGTGTTCTGTGTTAGTGTATATGCCCTAGGGGCCATTATTGTATCATACTAGCTTGTATATTACTTAATGGAAGCTTGGGATATTCACAGTTATGTTAACAGTCTTGCTAAACATGGTAGTATGCTACTTGGTTTATGCCTATCTTAATATATGTATATGTTAGCAAATCGAGAATACATATTGATAGAGCCCTTAGGATCTTGCTTGACTACCAGCGTTGTTATGGCAGTCACACTAGTGGGGGCTAGGTAGTCTTCAAGCACATCCTTTTTTTCAGGTCCCTAGTCGTAGGATTATCGAGACAGGGCATCGATACTCCGGAGTAGACTAGTGTGTACGCTTCTCATCCTAGCAGGGGAAATGGTCTGTCCCACAGCCATTAGTACGTCGTACTGGAGATAGTATACAGGTGCTCGTTGGGTTACGGGTACACCGGACAGGACTCGCAGGGAACTGTTGGTTGGTATTATACCCGTCGTCAGTTAACAGTTCCCAGGTGACATGAGTACAGCATAGTCTGCAGACTTGACACTGCTGCTTCGCCTCGAGTGTGTTCCCACTGTTCTTAGATTACTACCCTACCACGGCCTAAAGAAGTCGTGCAAACAGGTAGCAGTTGGGTGCAGTCCCGAATCACTTGGAGGCAGTAGCGGTTAGATTGGATTCATCTCTCCCGGTATTGGGAGTTGATATCGCGCTGTGTTTGGAGAGCCATTACGCAAAGTCCCTAGCCAGGGCGGATGAGATTTACTGGTAGGTTTTCCAGTAGCTTCTCATGGTGTAATGGGCTTCGCTCCGACACGACTTATACCGCTTATAGGGGACTGACGCTTGCCGCCTCCTAGGCCCGATATACGATAGTCTTAGATGAACAGACTAGACTGTACGGAGATTGTCACATCAGGCTCAGTAGGAGTTCGAATGGGTTTCCTCATTGACCTTCTTATCGACATCTACCTGGGGACCGTTACGTACAGCTAGTACCACTTGCGGTCTGTAGTTAATCCCACTGCCAGCGTAGTAGTCGAGTCTTTAGAGTCCCACACAGAGAGTTTTCCTGCTTCGGGCGAAACGATAGAGAGGTCGTATGGTTTTACGACAGGGTTCGGACACGCACGTGCATTTATGCACGTACGATGTTCAGACAGTTTGTACTAGCAGGCTTTGGTTTAAGCCAGATTCTAGTATTTCATTTACTGTTTTCTGCTCCAAGGATAGACCCATGATAGGGTGCACAAACTACCGGATACTTTGAAGTGTTTAGTGGCCTACTCACGTTGTTGAGGGAGACCGCTTCACTTCGGGTACTAGGCGGGTAGTTTGCCGTACCCGTAGGGGTCTAGGGTGGGGTTTTGGCTATTCATCGCGACTGTGAAATCCGTCTTTCTTTGCAGGCTCAAAAGGAATGCGGATTCGTAGAAAATCTAATATGTTCATCTGTGATTTGGAATGCCTATTATTGCGTCTGACGAATGTACAATATCTATATATGATAGCTATTAGACGTCACTTATGTTTTACACCCGCGGTAGCCCAGCCCCCGCTCTGTCGTTAGTTAAGTAACCTAACGGGTGAATGACGGGACCCAGTGGCGAATGCGGATGGCATAAGAGGACATAGTATTTTCGTTGTTCTTTGCAATGATAGGTTAATTGATGGGACGCATTATATTAATGCAAAGAAAATAAACCAAAGTTGAATCGTTGGAACAGTTTAAAAGAAACCACTCGGTTATTTTAAAACAGAAGATATTTTTTAAATTGCGGAGCTTTAACCACTCCTTTTAAAATCTATCAGGTTCCTTCGATCATATCAAGTTCACTACGTTCACGGTTTCGCTAAAACCATTCGTAGCCCTCCGTCATTTCATTTGGGTATTCAGTAGTATTCAAGCTATGCATTTTGACCAACGCCAAGGTATAGTGTTTGGTAGCTGTTAGGTATTCATTTGTTGCATAGATAGATGAGTTAGTTTAGGGCAGTCATATTATCATTTGGCCAACGTCAGGGGTATGTACGGATGGGTTCAAATTAACAAGATAATGATTGGTAGAACTTGACATGTGACTTATGACATTTTGACCAACGCCAAGGTCATAAGAGTATGGGGCAGAAATCCATATCGGGAATTTTTAAAGAAACTAAAATTTGCAAAGAGATGCATACCATTTGGAGTGTGATAATTTTGGTAGGATTCCTTCAGCTTTATCACACGATGATATTTGGATCCCGATCCTACTGTGAGTATCCGCTACTCATCAGGAGATTCGTCACTTAACGATCAATGTTATAAACTAAGTAAGTGTCGAGAAAGGTGTCAGCGGGGTTACGCCCCCAGAGAAAAGAGGTTATTTAATTAAGGAACTTCGCGAAAGCGTCATAAAACCTCCCTCGAAGTACCGACACCGGCCTGGCTGAACGGTTAAGCAAGTATTGTACGGTGAGAATAGTCCTGGCTAGTTCTTCCTTTTTGGTTTGAGGAGGGATTCGAGAAACAGTGGGAGCCATCCTGTTTAGATAAATTAAAAACCACTCTAAACTTGCAAGAGCATCATGCTAAAGTGTTCCCTCTCTCTCTCATTGCAGCGACCAAAACATGACAGGCCTTAAGTTACTATTAGAGAAAAATATTTTGACAGGGCCAAACTATAAAGATTGGTTCCAGAATGTTAAGATGGCTTTGACTTATGACAAATTAGGGTATGTCCTTACTGCTAAGGCACCTGCTGTCCCTGGTCCAGATTCCAGTATTGCGGATAAGGAAATCCACAAGACCTGGGAGTTAGATTGCGCGAAGGCCAAATGCATCGTACTTGCCTCTATGAATAATGAACATCAGAGGAGGCACGAGGATATGGATCTTGAATCCATATTTCTCCACACAAAGGATCTGTATGGAGAGCAATCTCGTATAGCAAGATACCAGACCTCGAAGAACTTGTTTCAGTCGAGGCTGGCCGTCGAATCATCCGTAGGAGAACATGTCCTAAAGATGATTGGCTATATAGAAGAGCTCTCGGACCTCGGGACGACTTTGGAGAAGGAGCTCTATACAGACTTGGTTCTTCAGTCCCTTCCTTCCACCTACGCCCAGTTTATTTTGAATTTCAACATTCAAGGAAAAGAAGTTGAACTTCCAGAACTCCTTAACATGTTGAGGAGTGTAGAAGGCACCTTGCAGAAAGCAAGGGAAACACCCACTATGTTTGTTCGCGGTGCTTCCTCTTCCAGGTCCAAGGCAAGGGCTAAAGGTAGGAAGATGAAGGCCGCTACCAAACCAAGAGGAGGTGTTGGTAAGGTGGGAGCTAAGGGAAAAGTAAAGGTTGCGGTGCCAGTAGTGGCAAAGGACGAATGCTTCCACTGTCGTAGGAAAGGCCATTGGAAGAAAGATTGCAAAGCTTGGATTGCCAAGAACCAGGAACCGAAGCAAGCTGTGGCTTCGACTTCAGGTGTGTTTGTAATTGAAAATTGTCTGTCAATCAACTCTACTTCCTGGGTATTGGATACCGGATCAGGATCTCAAATATGCAATTCATTGCAGGCACTGAGAAACCGTAGAGAGCTGAAGGTTGGTGATATGACCCTCCAGGTTGCTAACGGAGCTAGCGTGGGTGCTGTGTCCATAGGGGATTATCACCTAGGATTGACGAGTGGACATATTTTGGTTTTACGCAACTGTTTTTGTGTACCTAGTTTAACGTGTAATATCATATCAGTATCGTTGTTATCAAAAGAAGGTTATGATTTCACGTTTGTAAGCGATGTTGTTAACATCCACCTTAATCATGGTTTGATTGGGTCCGGTACACTAGATAACGGTATATACGTGCTAAACCAATTACAGATTTTCAATGTCCAGAACACACTAAGAAGAAAGTCTCCAGATATAAATCAGGCTTTCTTATGGCATTGTAGACTGGGTCACATCAATGAGACAAGGTTAACTAAGTTACATAGAGAAGGATATTTGGATTCGTTCGAATATCAATCTTATGCAACTTGTCAATCATGTCTCAAAGGAAAGATGACAAAGACTCCATTCACTGGACATGGAGTAAGAGCGAGCGAGCTTTTAGGACTCATACACAGCGATGTATGTGGTCCAATGTCTACACATGCAAGAGGTGGTTTTTCATATTTCATTACTTTTACGGATGATTACTCTAGGTATGGATTCATTTTCTTAATGAAACATAAATCCGAGGCCTTTGAGAAATTCCAAGAATATAAGAATGAAGTAGAAAACCAAACCGGCAAAAGTATCAAGACACTGAGATCTGATCGAGGTGGTGAACACTTAAGTGCCGAGTTCCTAGGTTACCTAAAAGAGAAAGGAATTCTCTCTCATCTTACTTCTCCATACACTCCACAACATAACGGTGTATCGGAGAGACGGAACCGAACCCTATTAGATATGGTACGTTCCGTGATGAGTAATGCTGAGTTACCGCGATCTTTCTAGGGTTATGCACTAGAATCAGCAGCATATCTTTTGAACGGGGCTCCTACCAAGACTGTGCTTACCACGCCATATCAGATGTGGAGTGAGAAGAAACCCTATCTTCAGTATCTGAAGATATGGGGATGTCCAGCTTTTGTTAAAAAGCAGCATGCGGACAAACTCGAGGCACGATCAGTACAGTGTAAGTTTGTGGGATATCCAAAGAACTCCAAGGGGTATTTCTTCTATTACGCAGAGGAACAAAAAGTTTTTGTTTCTCGTAATGCCCATTTTCTAGAACATCAGTTTTTAGAAAAGGAAACAAGTGGGAGCGCAATAGAACTGGAAGAAATTCCAGAACCACAAACTACTACTGAAAGTTTGGTAGAACCAGTAGTTCAAGAAGAACAGGACATTCCCGCACCCCTCCGCAGGAGTAGTAGGCCGTCTCATCCTCCTGAGAGATACTACGGTTTTCTCATAGATGGGGATAGAGAGGATTGCGTCATTGATGATGATGAACATACTAGCTTCCAGCAAGCCATCCAGAGCGGTGACTCGGTAAGATGGCTGGATGCAATGCGGACCAAGACGGAGTCCATGTACACCAACAAAGTATGGATTTTGGACTTTGCTCCAGATGGGGTAAAACCCATAGGATGCAAATGGATCTTCAAGAAAAAGATTTGTGTAGATGGACAGGTGGAAACCTATAAGGCTAGACTTGTTGCAAAGGGTTTTCGTCAAAGACCTGGTTTGGACTATGACGAAACTTTTTCTCCAGTGGCTATGCTCAAATCCATTCGGATCCTTCTTGCCATTGCTGCCTTCCATGATTATGAGATCTGGCAGATGGACGTAAAGACTACTTTTCTAAATGGTAGTTTAGAAGAGTGCGTCTATATGGATCAGCTAGAAGGCTTCAATCAGAGTGCGAGAAGCGGGAAAGTGTGCAAGTTGCTTAAGTCCATTTATGGACTAAAGCAGGTATCGCGGAGTTGGAACATCTGTTTTGATGAAACGGTCAAAGAATATGACTTTATCAAAAATCCAGATGAGCCATGTATATATAGTAAAATTATAGCACGAACTGTAGTATTCCACGTCTTGTAAGTGGATGACATTCTATTGATAGGAAATGACATTCCTATGCTACAATCTGTCAAAGGATTCTTGTCACACAGGTTCTCCATGAAAGACCTGGGTGATACCTCTTACATTCTGGGGATCCGGATCTATCGTGATAGATCCAAGAGGATGTTGGGACTTTCACAGTCCAGGTATATCAACACTATACTGAAAAGATTCAGTATGGAAGATTCTAAGCGCAGTAGTTTACCGGTTTGTCACGGAATCACCCTCTCCAAAGAGATGTCTCCCAAGACTGATTTGGAAAGGGATCGCATGTCTATTATACCCTACGCTTCTGCGGTTGGCTCTATAATGTATGCGATGTTGTGCACCAGACCAGATGTAGCTTACGCACTGAGCGTGGTAAGCAGGTATCAGTCAGACCCAGGGGAGAAGCACTGGATAGCAGTAAAGAACATTCTCACGTACCTGAGAAGGACTAAGAAGATGTTCTTGGTTTACGGCGGAAAAGACCTCAAGATCGAGGCCTTTGCTGATTCCAGCTTCGAGAGTGACAAGGATGACTCCAAGTCCATGTCAGGTTATGTCTTTACCCTCAATGGAGGGGCGGTATGCTGGAAGAGTTCCAAGCAGGACACCGTTGCTGACTTAACGATGGAAGCGGAGTATATCACTGCTTGCGATGCCGCAAAAGAAGCGGTCTGGATGAAGAAGTTACTCACAGAACTTCAGGTGGTTCCAACCATTGCTGATCCAATACCGCTGTATTGTGACAACAACGGAGCTATAGCTTTAGCGAAGGAACCCAGGTCCCATTAGAAGTCCAGACACATCTTGAGGCGGTATCACCTTATCAGGGAGATCATAGATCGACAGGAGATCGAGGTCCGGAGAGTTCCTACAGAGGAGAACACTGCAGATCCATTCACTAAGGCCTTACCTCAGATTCAGTTCGAGAGGCTACTCGAGATGATAGGTCTTCGATACGCCAGTACATGGCCCTAGTGCAAGTGGGAGATTATTAGTGTATATGCCCTAGGGGCCATTATTGTATCATACTAGCTTGTATATTACTTAATGGAAGCTTAGGATATTCACAGTTATATTAACAGTCTTGCTAAACATGGTAGTATGCTACTTGGTTTATGTCTATTCTAATATGTGTATATATTAGCATATCGAGAATACATATTGATAGAGCCCTTAGGATCTTGCTTGACTACCAGCGTTGTGATGGCAGTCACACTAGTGGGGGCTGGGTAGTCTACAAGCACATCCTTTTTTTTTCAGGTCCCTAGTCGTAGGATTATCGAGACAGGGCATCGATACTCCGTAGTAGACTAGTGTGTACGCTTCTCATCCCAGCAGGGGAAATGGTCTGTCCCACAGCCATTAGTATGTCGTACTAGAGATAGTATACAGGTGCTCGTTGGGTTATGGGTACACCGGACAAGACTCGCAGGGAACTGTTGGTTGTATTATACCCGTCATCAGTTAACAGTTCCCAGGTGACATGAGTACAGCATAGTCCGCAGACTTAACACTGTTGCTTCGCCTCGAGTGTGTTCCCACTGTTCTTAGATTGCTACCCTACCACGGCTCAAAGGAGTCGTGCAAACAGGTAGCAGTTGGGTGCAGTCCCGAAGCACTTGGAGGCAGTGGCGGTTAGATAGGATTCGTCTTTCCCGGTATTGGGAGTTGATATCGCGCTGTGTTTGGAGAGCCATTATGCAAAGTCCCTGGCCAGGGCGGACGAGATTTACTGGTAGGTTTTCCAGTAGCTTCTTAAGGTGTAATGGGCTTCGCTCCGACACGACTTATACCGCTTATAGGAGACTGACGCTTGCCGCCCCCTAGGCCCGATATGCGATAGTCTTAGACGAACAGACCGGACTGTACGGAGATTGTCACATCAGGCTCAGTAGGAGTTTGGATGGGTTTCCTCATCGACCTTCTTATCGACATCTACCTGGGGACCGTTATGTACAGCTAGTGCCGCTTGCGGTCTGTGGTTAAACCCACTACCAGCATAGTAGTCGAGACTTTAGAGTCCCACACAGAGAGTTCCCCTGCTTCGGGCGAAACGATATAGAGGTCGTATGGTTTTATGACCGGATTCGGATACGCACGTGCATTTATGTACGTACGATGTTCGGACAGTTTGTACTAGCAGGCTTTGGTTTAAACCAGATTCTAGTATTGGATTGTTGGATTTATACAGTCTCAGTATTTCCGTGTTTTCACTGATGGGAGGGCCATTCTAGTAATTTGTCGAGAAGCTTCTAGAAGATTGATGAGTTGGAGGCTTAGGTGGAATTTGCATTAATTGGATTAATGACTCATGGTGTGATTCATCCAAAGGAGTTAATGATGCATTTATTGATTAATGACTCATAGGATGAATCACACAAGGTGAGTTAATGAAGCATGATGATATTATTATTTCTTATTCATTTAATAAATATCTTATACTTCATATATTCATAATGAGATATTTTTCCAAGATCATTCTCACTCTCACCTTCTCTCTCCTCAAGCTCTCTCTCTTCAAGAACTAACCCTAACCTTGTAAGTCCATGCTACCTCTCCCGGTACTTTCGGGCATGCGGAATTTGATAAAAAACAATTTTTATAGAGGTGGTAACATGGACTTAAAACCCGGATCTTTGTTAAACATCTAGCTAACAACCTAACTACGAGTTGTTAACTACTCGGTTAGGGGGTTTATACCTTGCTTGTCTTGAACTCCTTCGTCTTCAAAATCCGATGGTGGTCCGTATCAGCTTCTTCCCGTCGTCTCCTTGCGCCGAAGATAGATCCACCTGAAAGCTCCAACCTTTGGCTCCTTCTTCGAACTTTGAAGAAACTAGTTCACTCGGTTTGCTAAACCTTGTGAACTAGAGTGAGTAGAGAAGAGTTTGTATGGGATTTTATCTATGGTTCTTGATTCTCAACTCATGAGACAAGTGAACCATAGAGTCAAGAGAGGGAGCAAGAGGAAGAGGGTGAGAGCAAGAGTATGAGAGCTCAAGAACAAGAGAGAGAATGAGCAAGTAAGAATGAGGCTCTCTTTTGTCTTTCACCCTCTCATAATCCAAAACAATGATAACACATCATACCAATCAAGTGTTATGTGATGGTTGAAGCAACCATAGCCATATCATTCCATGCACTTATTTTGCACAAAAGAGCAAGCAAGTAAAAGTCTTTGCCATGAAATGATAGCTATGGTTATCATGATGGTCAACTAGTCAAGCCTAGTCAACCGGTCAACAAAGTCAACAAGTCAACAAAAGTCAACAAGTCAACAAAGTCAATCCCACATCAACCATGTCACCATAATACTTAATTAAAATAATTGTTAATCACATATCATATTCTCATTAGGGTTGATCAAAAAGTCAATAGTCAACGGTCAACTGTCAACAACCGTAATGAGAATCCGCTGCCTCTGTCTTCCTGTCAACTGTGCATACACACCCGCATCCGCGTTCCGAGGAACACGAATACAAATTGGATAAATCCAATCCCAAAAGGTACACTAGGATCTGGCTTAAACCAAAGCCCGCTAGTGTAAACTGTCCAGACACTGTACGTGCACAAGTGCACGGAAGTGACCGAACCCTGTCGCAAAACCATGCGACCTGTCGCAAAACCATGCGACCTCTACTCTTTTGCCTAAAGGCGAAAAGCTTTCTGTGTGGGACTCTAAAGACTCGACACTACGCTGGCAGTGGGTTTAACCACAGACCGCAAGCGGCACTAGCTGTGCGTAACGGTCCCCAGGTAGTGCCGAAAAGAAGACCGACGAGGCGAAACCCATCTGAACTCCTACTGAGCCTGAATGTGACATTCTCCGTACAGTCCGGTCTGTTCGTCTGATACATCGCATGGCGGGCCTAGGGGGCGGTAAACGTCAGTCCCCCAATAGCGGTACAAGTCGTGTCGGAGTGAAGCCCAAAACACCCTGAGATAACACTGGAAGCCTACCAGTATATCTCGATTGCCCTGGCCAGCGACTACTCGTGTAATGGCTCTCCTAGACACAGCGCGATGTCAACCCCCAATACCGGGAGAGACGAATCCTGTCTAACCGTCACTGCCTCCAAGTGCTTCGGGACTGCACCCAACCACTACCTGTTTGCACGACTCCTTTGAGCCGTGGTAGGGTAGTGATCAAAGTACAGTGGGAACACACTCGAGGCGAAGTGACAGTGTCAAGTCAGCGGACTAAGCTGTACTCATGTCACCTGGGAACTGATAACTGACGATAGGCATAATACCAACTAGTCAGTTCCCAACGAGTCTGGTCCAGTGTACCCGTAACCTAACGAGCACCCGCATACTATCTCAAGTACGACGTACTGACGGCTGTGGGACCGACTGTCTCCCACACTGGGATGAGAAGCGCAAGCGCTAGTCTACTCCGGAGTATCGATGCCCTGTCTCGATAGTCCTGCGACTAGGGACCTGCATAAGGATGTGCTTATAGATTACCCAGCCCCACTAGTGTGACAGCCATCACAATGCTGGTAATCAAGCAAAGATCCTAAGGGCTCCACTAATGTGCATAAGTGATATATAAAAATAAACACATGTACACATTGAAGCAGAAACAAACCAAGTAGCATACTACTATTTTGAGCAAGATTGTATATACAAGGTGAATATCCCAAGCTTCCATTAAGTAATATACAAACCAGTATGATACAGTAATTGTTAGGTCCACGTTACCTCTTCCGGTACTTTCGGGGTTGCGGAAACGGTAAACCAAAATTTTTTCTAAACTTTGTAACATGGACCGTAAAAGCCGGATCTTTGCTAAACAATACACTAGCATCCTAACAAGAGATGTATCTACTCGGTTAGGGGTTATACCTCAACTTGAACTCCTTCTCTTCTTTTTGTTCTTCTTCTTTGTTGTTCTTCTCTTCTTGTTGTTCTTCTCTTTGCTTGCTCAATGGTTGATCCGGACTTCGGTCACCTCCACGGCCTCCTTGAGTCGAAGACGATCCACCCGAGAGATGTACACCGAGCTCCACCTCAAGCCGAGGTAACTAGGGCAAGGAGATTGCTAATCTAGAAGCCGTAGGATGTGTAGAGAAGATGTATGGATGTGTTTGTCAAGTGGAATCCTTTTTCTCTCAACACATGAGATCAAAGAAAAAATCAAGAGGAGGAAGAAGAAGGAGGAAGGTTAGCAACCATGGAGCTTCTCATTTAAAGAGAGAGAATGAGAATAAAATTATGATCCAAAAGAAAAACAACCATGGTTGCAAATAATGCAAAACAACATCATTACTAATCCCATCAAGATAAAGTTGATGGCTACTTTGAAATGACCATTATCATAATCCAAAAGAAAAAGGAAAAGAAAAGAAAAGTGTAGAACCCTCTTGAAAGTCAATGGTCAACCCGGTCAACCGGTCAACAAAGTCAAGAGAGGTCAACGGGGTCAAATGGTCAATGCAATTAGCCATCATAAGATTATCACTAATAGGATTAGTAAATGATGTTCGTGGCTCATAGTGGTTTTGACCAAACGAACTGTCAAAACCCTAATGAGTCCGCCTCAAAATGGTTTTGACCGAATCAACTGTCAAAACCCTAATGAGCCCGCCACATAACTGTTTTGGCCGAACCAACTGCCAAAACCCTAATGAGGCACCTCCTCCTTCATCACTCCGAAAAACTGTGCATACACACCTGCATCCGTATTCCGTAGAATGCGGATGCACAGAAGACAAAACAAATCCATCCGTGCAATACTAGGATCCGGCTTAAACCAAAGCCTACTAGTACTGCCTGCCCGAACACCATACGCACACAAGTGTACGTAAGTGATCGCAGCCCTGCCGTAAAACCATACGGCCTCTACACGTTTCGCTCAGTGCAGGGAAACTCTCTGTGTGGGACTCTAAAGACTCGACACTACGCTGGCAGTGGGTTCAACCACAGACCGCAAGCGGCACTAGCTGTACGTAACGGTCCCCAGGTAGTTGTCGATAAGAAGGCCGACGAGGTAAACCCATCCGAACTCCTACTGAGCCTGTATGTGACAATCTCCGTACAGTCCGGTCTGTTCGTCTGATACATCGCATGTCGGGCCTAGGGGGGCGGCAAGCGTCAGACCCCTAATAGCGGTACAAGTCGTGTCGGAGTGAAGCCCAGAACACCCTGAGATAACACTGGAACCTACCAGTACATCTCGCTTGCCCTGGCCAGGGATTAATTGTGTAATGGCTCTCCTAGACACAGCGCGATGTCAACCCCCAATACCGGGAGAGACGAATCCTGTCTAACCGTCACTGCCTCCAAGTGCTTCGGGACTGCTCCCAACTACTACCTGTTTGCATGACTCAGAAGAGCCGTGGTAGGGTAGTAATCAAAGAACAGTGGGAACACACTCGAGGCGGAGTGACAGTGTCAAGTTAGCGGACTAAGCTGTACTCATGTCACCTGGGAACTGATAACTGACGATAGGTATAATACCAATCATCAGTTCCCGACGAGTCCTGTCCAGTGTACTCGTAACCTAACGAGCACCCGCATACTATCTCAAGTACGACGTACCGACGGCTGTGAGACAGACCGTCTCCCGTGCTGAGATGAGAAGCGCATACGCTAGTCTACTCCGGAGTATCGATGCCCTATCTCGATACTCCCACGACTAGGGACGTGTATAAGGATGTGCTTGTAGATTACCCAGCCCCCACGAGTGTGATCGCCATCACAACGCCGGTAATCAAGCAAAGATCCAAAGGGCTCTACTAATGCGTATTGGTGATATGATAAATAAACACACAAGTACACATTAAAGCAGAGACAAACCAAGTAGCATACTACTATATTGAGCAAGATTGTCTGTACAACTGTGAATATCCCAAGCTTCCATCAAGTAATATACATACTAGTATGATACAGTAATGGCCTCTAGGGCATATACACTAACAATCTCCCACTTGCACTAAGGCCATGTACTGGCGTATCGAAGACCTATCATCTCGATCAGCCGCTCGAACTGAGTCTGGGGTAAAGCCTTCGTGAATGGGTCCGCAGTGTTGTCCTTTGTGTCCACTCTCCGCACCTCGATCTCCTGGCGATCAATGATCTCCCTGATCAGGTGATACCGCCTTAAGATGTGCCTGGATTTCTGATGGGACCTTGGTTCCTTCGCTAAAGCTATAGCCCCATTGTTATCGCAATACAAAGGTATTGGGTCAACAATGGACGGAACCACCTGAAGCTCACTAATGAACTTCTTAATCCAGACCGCCTCTTTTGCGGCATCGCTTGCAGCAATGTATTCAGCCTCCATCGTCGAGTCTGCGACGGTATCCTGCTTGGAACTCCTCCAACATACCGCCCCTCCGTTGAGGGTAAACACAAAACCCGAGACAGACTTGCTGTCATCTTTGTCACTCTGAAAGCTTGAATCGGTAAAGGACTCGACCCTGAGTTCTCCATTACCGTAAACCAGGAACATCTCCTTAGTCCTTCTCAGGTACTTGAGAATGTTCTTCACTGCTGTCCAGTGGTCCTCCCCTGGGTCTGACTGATACCGGCTTACCGCGCTCAATGCGTAAGCTACATCTGGTCTTGTACATAGCATCGCATACATTATAGATCCTACCGCCGAAGCGTAGGGTATAGTGCTCATGCGAACCCTCTCCTCGCCAGTCTTAGGAGACATCTTCTTGGAGAGGGTAATACCGTGCAATGCGGGTATGTTACCGCGCTTGGAACCCTCCATACTAAATCTCTTTAGTACGGTCTCTATGTACCTGGACTGCGAAAGTCCCAATAGTTTCTTGGATCTATCTCTATAGATCTTGATCCCCAGAATGTACGAGGCATCACCCAGGTCCTTCATGGAGAACCTTTGTGACAAAAATAGCTTGACCGATTGTAGCATAGGAATATCATTTCGTATCAAAAGAATGTCGTCCACGTACAAGACTAGGAATACGACAGTTCGTCCTACAATCTTCTTATATACACAGGGTTCATCTTCGTTCTTGATGAAATCAAATTCCTTGATTGCCTCATCAAAACAGATGTTCCAGCTCCGCGATGCCTGCTTTAATCCATAAATGGATTTAAGCAACTTGCACACCTTTCCGCTGCTCCCACTGTCTACGAAACCTTCTGGTTGATCCATGTAAACGCACTCTTCCAAACAACCGTTTAGGAAAGCCGTTTTAACATCCATCTGCCAGATCTCATAGTCATGGAAGGCAGCAATGGCAAGTAGGATCCGAATGGATTTGAGCATAGCCACCGGAGAAAAAGTTTCGTCATAGTCCAAACCAGGTCTTTGACGGAAACCTTTTGCAACGAGTCTAGCTTTATAGGTTTCTACCTGCCCATCTACACCAAGTTTCCTTTTGTAGATCCATTTGCATCCAACGGGTTTTACCCCAGGTGGAGCAATATCCAAGGTCCACACTTTATTGGCATACATGGACTCTATTTCGGCTTGCATTGCTTCGTGCCACTTATCAGAGTCCCTACTGATAATGGCCTGCCTGAAACTGGTAGGGTCATCTTCTTCCAAGATGCAATCCTCTCGATCCCCGTCTATGAGAAAACCGTAGTATCCCTCGGGCGGATGAGAAATCCTACCAGATCTGCGGAGTGGCTGAGGTTCGTTTGGGGTTATTGAATCTAGCGGTTCCTCCAAATTTTCTGTTAAAGCTTGTGTTTCTGGAATTTCATCCAGTTCTACCGTGCTGCCACTAATGTTTTTAACAAGAAATTCTTTTTCTAAAAATGTGGCATTTCTTGAAACAATTATCTTCTGTTCCTCTGCATGGTAGAATAGATACCCACTTGAATCTTTTGGGTATCCCACAAACTTACACAAAACTGCCCGTGCCTCAAGTTTGTCTGGGTTCTGCTTTTTGACATAAGCTGGGCAACCCCAAATCTTAATACGTTTAAGATACAAACTTTTACCACTCCATATTTCATACGGAGTCTTAGGCACGGATTTGGATGGAACTTGATTCAATAGATGTGCTGCAGTTTGAAGTGCATATCCCTAGAATGAAAGAGGTAACTCAGCACTACTCATCATGGAGCGAACCATATCCAATAGGGTACGATTCCTCCGCTCCGAAACACCGTTGTGCTGTGGTATATAAGGAGGAGTAAGCTGAGAGAGAATACCATTCTCTTTTAAGTAATCTAGGAATTCCGTGCTTAAGTCCTCCCCTCCCCTGTCAGACCGGAGGATCTTGATACTTTTGCCAGTCTGGTTCTCTACTTCGTTTCTGAATTCCTTGAATTTCTCAAAAGCTTCAGATTTGTGTTTCATCAGATACACATATCTGAACCTAGAGAGATCGTCAGTGAATGTGATGAAGTACGAGAACCCACCCCTTGCATGTATAGACATCGGACCACATACATCACTATGTACAAGTCCCAAGAGCTTTGCTGCTCTTTCTCCATGTCCGGTGAACGGAGATTTGGTCATCTTTCCTTTGAGACAAGACTGACAAGTTTCATAAGATGAAAACTCGAACGTATCCAAGAGTCCATCTTTATGCAACTTACTCAGTCTTTTCTCTCCGATATGACCAAGTCTACAATGCCACAAGTAGGATTCATTCGTATCTGAATTCTTCCTCTTGCGTGTGTTTTGTATGTTGAGAACTGTATTCTGATTTAGAACGTAGATACCATTACACAGTGTACCCTCTGCAACCAGTACCTTATCAAGGTAAATGTTCATGATATTCTTTTCAAGAACAAAGTTATATCTATCTTTATCGAGTAAAGAAACTGATATGATGTTGCAAACCATGGAGGGTACATAGTAGCAATCGTTCAAAATCATAGTCTTGCCATTTGGCAATACTAGGTGATATTCACCGACGGCTGCCGCATTAACTTGTGCTCCGTTCGCTACTCTGAGCGACATATTACCCGGTGCAACTTTCCTACTTTTTCTCAGTCCCTGTAATAAATTACAGATATGAGATCCTGATCCGGTATCAAGTACCCAGGAGGTAGGGCTGACCGTAAAACAGTTCTCAATTACAAGAACACCTGAAGTAGATGCAAAACCATGCTTCTTCTTCGACTGGGTATCCTGGAAATCCATACAATCCCCTTTCCCATTCTCATACTCATGACTGTTGTCACAAGTTAGAGCTGAACCAACTTTCCCCAGTCCCGAATAAGAATTCAGATCGGTCAAGCGATACATTATATGATCTTGATTAGGGCGTGAAAAGGTTGCTGCCTGGAGAGAGAGAAAAGAAACACTCAGCGTATGCTCTTGCCAGATTAGATTGGTTTATTAATTTATCTAACCAGGATGTCTCCCACTGTTTACTCAAATTCTTCTTAAAACCTTTTTAAAAGAAGAACTAGCCGGGTTTTAATTCACGTCACAATACTTGCTTAACCTTTCAGCCAGGCTAGTGTCGGTACTTCGAGGGAGGTTTTCCAACGCTTTCGCGAAGTTCCTTAATTCAAGAACCTCTTTTCCCTGGGGGCGTAGCCCCGCTAACACCTTTCTAGGCACCTACTAGGTTTATAGCATTGATCGTTAAGTGAAAGTAATCTCCCGAGAGTAATCCAACTCATCAGTGGGATCGGGATCCAACTGTCATTGTGTGATAGCCTAGATGGAATCCACTCTAGCTACCACACTCCAGAAGGTATGCGAAATCTGCAAGTTTCAGTTCTTTTGAAACTCCCGATGCGGTTTTTGCCCCTAGGACCCAAGTGATCTTGACACAGTCAACAAATCAAAAAGTCCTAGTCAAGTTCATCCCGTCATTATCTTGATTGCATTAAACCCACCTGCATAACCCTTGACACAGTCAACAAGGTTCTACAAATGTCCTAACCAATCACATTGTATCTAGCAAATAAGCTACACTTAGCTACCGTTCACTGCGCCTTGACAAAGTCAACAAACGCAGCACGAATACTAAGTATAACTTATAAGAAACGACGGAGGGCTACGGCTGGGTTTTTGGCGAAAAAACCCGTTAACGTAATGAACTTGATATCGTTGAAGGAACGTGATACATCCTTTTGAAAAACATAGTGGCGAAAACTTTTGCTAAAGAGGTCACTCCCTGTGAAGGGATCTCGGCTCTTTCTTCGTCGAGTGAGGTGCTGGGCATTCGTAAGATGAATACCTCGATGCAAAGCAAGAATAATCGACTATGGTGAAGTTATTACCCTGACGCAAACCTTTTGTCCAAGGGGTCACTCCCGATGAGGGGATCTCGGCCCTTGCCTCGTCGATTGAGGTGCTGGGCATTCATAACCGAATACCTCGATGCAAAACAAAAAGATGAACGTCCTTGTAATAACAGCTTTTTGAAAAACTTGCTCCAACAACGTCTTTTAGGTTTATTTTCTTGCATTAGTTCTTTTAATGCGTCCCATCATTTAAATCCTACCATTGCAGAAAATAACCAAAATATGACGTACGCTTATGCCATTCGCATTCGCCACGGGGTCCCGTCATCACCCGTTAGGTTACTTAACTAACGACAGAGCGGGGGCTGGGCTAGCGCGGCTATAAAACATAAGCAACGCCTAAATATAAAGCAATGATAGACATTACAGATCACAGATGAATACATTGGATATACTAGGAATCCGCAATCCGTTCGAGCCTGCAACGAAAAACGGATTACACGGTCGCGGTGAATAGCCAAAACCCCACCCAAGACCCCTACGGGTGCGGCAAACTACCCGCCAAGTACCCGGTAGTTTGTGCACCCCTCCATGGGTCTATCCTAGGAGCAAAAACAGTAAAAAGAATTATACAATGACGGCTACAACCCCGACCCGGTTGTGCGACCATACAAATAATATTATTACATCAATTTACATATTACAAATGAATGAAAGAAAAAACAAAAGCTCATCTCACATCCACCCCGGCTATTCACCCGCGACAGTCCAACACATTCATATACACATTCCAATATCAAACACAGATCACAGAGATGTATAACCCCGACTAATCGACTTATAGCGATTAGCCGACGTTCAATACATACAAACATCACAGATATAACCAACATAGTCAAAGTGTAGTAAAGTTCGAAAAAAAATACGGAATTATAGGCCCCCAAAAAAAATTTTCTATTCTGGAAAATCTGGGCACAAATAATATATTTTAAAAATCCCAAAACCCTACCAGAAGAACACTGCACAAAATACGATCACATGAAGAGCCCAAACGGCGGCGGATCCGCGGCGAGAAGAAAACCTGAGGCCGCAGATCCGCGGCGGTTTGAAGGATTCATGGGATCGTTTTTGGTGGGTGTTCTCACAAAACCCTGAGCCGATTTTAGGAGTATAACAAATTTTGTTTTGACCAGAAAAAATTTTAACAGAAACTCAGGTTTTTATAACTCGGTTTTTTCGATTTTTCCGTTTCGAACTTCGATACACTTCACTACCAAGCTAGTTTATGTTTAGTTAGGCTCTGATACCACTGTTAGGTGCACGTTACCGCTCCCGGTACTTTCGGGGTTGCGGAAACGGTAAAACAAAATTTTTTCTAAACTTTGTAACATGGACCGTAAAAGCCGGATCTTTGCTAAACAATACACTAGCATCCTAACAAGAGATGTATCTACTCGGTTAGGGGTTATACCTCAACTTGAACTCCTTCTCTTCTTGTTGTTCTTCTTCTTTGTTGTTCTTCTCTTCTTGTTGTTCTTCTCTTTGCTTGCTCAATGGTTGATCCGGACTTCGGTCACCTCCGCGGCCTCCTTGAGTCGAAGACGATCCACCCGAGAGATGTACACCGAGCTCCACCTCAAGCCGAGGTAACTAGGGCAAGGAGATTTCTAATCTAGAAGCCCTAGGATGTGTAGAGAAGATGTATGGATGTATTTGTCAAGTGGAATCCTTTTTCTCTCAACACATGAGATCAAAGGAAAAATCAAGAGGAGGAAGAAGAAGGAGGAAGGTTAGCAACCATGGAGCTTCTCATTTAAAGAGAGAGAATGAGAATAAAATTATGATCCAAAAGAAAAACAACCATGGTTGCAAATAATGCAAAACAACATCATTACTAATCCCATCAAGATAAAGTTGATGGCTACTTTGAAATGACCATTATCATAATCCAAAAGAAAAAGGAAAAGAAAAGAAAAGTGTAGAACCCTCTTGAAAGTCAATGGTCAACCCGGTCAACCGGTCAACAAAGTCAAGAGAGGTCAACGGGGTCAAATGGTCAATGCAATTAGCCATCATAAGATTATCACTAATAGGATTAGTAAATGATGTTCGTGGCTCATAATGGTTTTGACCAAACGAACTGTCAAAACCCTAATGAGTCCGCCTCAAAATGGTTTTGACCGAATCAACTGTCAAAACCCTAATGAGCCCGCCACATAACGGTTTTGGCCGAACCAACTGCCAAAACCCTAAGGAGGCACCTCCTCCTTCATCACTCCGAAAAACTGTGCATACACACCTGCATCCGTATTCCGTAGAATGCGGATGCACAGAAGACAAAACAAATCCATCAGTGCAATACTAGGATCCGGCTTAAACCAAAGCCTACTAGTACTGCCTGCCCGAACACCATACGCACACAAGTGTACGTAAGTGATCGCAGCCCTGCCGTAAAACCATACGGCCTCTACACGTTTCGCTCAGTGCAGGGAAACTCTCTGTGTGGGACTCTAAAGACTCGACACTACGCTGGCAGTGGGTTCAACCACAGACCGCAAGCGGCACTAGCTGTACGTAACGGTCCCCAGGTAGATGTCGATAAGAAGGCCGACGAGGTAAACCCATCCGAACTCCTACTGAGCCTGTATGTGACAATCTCCGTACAGTCCGGTCTGTTCGTCTGATACATCGCATGTCGGGCCTAGGGGGCGGCAAGCGTCAGACCCCTAATAGCGGTACAAGTCGTGTCGGAGTGAAGCCCAGAACACCCTGAGATAACACTGGAACCTACCAGTACATCTCGCTTGCCCTGGCCAGGGACTACTTGTGTAATGGCTCTCCTAGACACAGCGCGATGACAACCCCCAATCCTGGGAGAGACGAATCCTGTCTAACCGTCACTGCCTCCAAGTGCTTCGGGACTGCTCCCAACTACTACCTGTTTGCACGACTCAGAAGAGCCGTGGTAGGGTAGTAATCAAAGAACAGTGGGAACACACTCGAGGCGGAGTGACAGTGTCAAGTCAACGGACTAAGCTGTACTCATGTCACCTGGGAACTGATAACTGATGATAGGTATAATACCAACCATCAGTTCCCGACGAGTCCTGTCCAGTGTACTCGTAACCTAACGAGCACCCGCATACTATCTCAAGTACGACGTACCGACGGCTGTGGGACAGACCGTCTCCCGTGCTGGGATGAGAAGCGCATACGCTAGTCTACTCCGGAGTATCGATGCCCTATCTCGATACTCCCACGACTAGGGACGTGTATAAGGATGTGCTTGTAGATTACCCAGCCCCCACGAGTGTGATCGCCATCACAACGCCGGTAATCAAGCAAAGATCCAAAGGGCTCTACTAATGCGTATAGGTGATATGATAAATAAACACACAAGTACACATTAAAGCAGAGACAAACCAAGTAGCATACTACTATATTGAGCAAGATTGTCTGTACAACTGTGAATATCCCAAGCTTCCATCAAGTAATATACATACTAGTATGATACAGTAATGGCCTCTAGGGCATATACACTAACAATCTCCCACTTGCACTAAGGCCATGTACTGGCGTATCGAAGACCTATCATCTCGATCAGCCGCTCGAACTGAGTCTGGGGCAGGGCCTTGGTGAATGGATCTGCAGTGTTATCTTCTGAAGCGACTCTCCGAACCTCGATCTCCTTGCGATCTACGATCTCCCTGATCAGGTGATACCGCCTCAAGATGTGTCTGGATTTCTGATGGGACCTGGGTTCCTTCGCTAAAGCTATAGCCCCGTTGTTGTCGCAATACAGAGGTATTGGATCAACAATGGACGGAACCACCTGAAGTTCTTTCAAGAACTTCCTCATCCAGACGGCTTCTTTTGCGGCATCAGATGCAGCGATGTATTCCGCTTCCATCGTCGAGTCTGCAACGGTTTCCTGTTTGGAACTCTTCCAACACACTGCCCCTCCATTGAGGGTAAAGACAAAACCCAACATGGACTTGGAATCATCCTTGTCGCTCTGGAAGCTGAAGTCAGCAAAGGCCTCGATCTGGAGGTCTTTTCCGCCATACACCAAGAACATCTCCTTAGTCCTTCTCAGGTACTTGAGAATGTTCTTTACTGCTATCCAGTGTTTCTCCCCAGGGTTTGACTGATACCGGCTTACCACACTCAGTGCATAAGCTACATTCGGTCTGGTACACAACATCGCATACATTATAGAGCCTACCGCAGAAGCGTAGGGTATAATAGACATGCGATCTCTCTCCAAATCAGTCTTGGGAGACATCTCTTTAGAGAGGGTGATCCCGTGACAAACCGGTAGGTTACCGTGCTTGGAATCTTCCATACTGAATCTCTTCAGTACGGTGTCGATGTACCTGGACTGTGAAAGTCCTAATATCCTCTTGGATCTATCACGATGGATCCGGATCCCCAGGATGTATGAGGCATCACCCAGGTCTTTCATGGAGAACCTGTGCGACAAGAACCCCTTGACAGATTGTAGCATAGGAATGTCATTTCCGATTAAGAGAATGTCACCCACGTATAGAACGAGGAATACTACAGTTCTCGCTACAAATCTACTATAGATGCATGGTTCATCTGGATTTTTGATAAAGCCAAATTCCTTGACCGTCTCATCAAAACAGATGTTCCAACTCCGTGATGCCTGCTTTAGTCCATAGATGGACTTAAGCAACTTGCACACCTTTCCGCTGCTCCCACTCTGAATGAAACCCTCTGGTTGGTCCATATAGACACACTCCTCTAAATTTCCATTTAGAAAAGCGGTCTTTACGTCCATTTGCCAGATCTCATAATCGTGGAAGGCAGCAATGGCAAGAAGGATCCGAATGGATTTCAGCATAGCCACTGGAGAAAAGGTTTCGTCATAGTCCAAGCCAGGTCTTTGACGGAAACCCTTTGCTACAAGTCTAGCTTTATAGGTCTCAACCTGTCCATCTACACCAATCTTCCTTTTGAAGATCCACTTGCATCCTACGGGTTTTACCCCGTCTGGAGCAATGTCCAACGTCCATACTTTGTTGGTGTACATGGACTCCATTTCGGTCCGCATTGCATCCAGCCATTTCACTGAGTCAACGCTCTGAACGGCCTGCTGGAAGCTAGTAAGCTCATCATAATCTATGATGCAATCCTCTCTATCCCCGTCTATGAGAAAACCGTAGTATCTCTCGGGCAGATGAGACTGCCTACTACTCCTGCGGAGCGGCGTAGGAATGTCCTGTTCTTTTGAACCCTCTGGTTCCACTAAGCTTTCAGTAATAGTCTGTGGTTCTGGAATTTCTTCCAGTTCTACTGCGCTCCCACTAATTTCCTTTTCCAAGAACTGGTGTTCTAGAAAGTGGGCATTACGAGAAACAAGGACTTTTTGTTCCTCTGCGTGGTAGAAAAGATACCCCCTGGTGTTCTTTGGGTATCCCACAAACTTGCACAGTACTGAGCGTACCTCGAGTTTGTCCGCATGCTGCTTTTTGACAAAAGCTGGACATCCCCAAATCTTCAGATACTGAAGATAGGGTTTCTTCCCACTCCATAACTCATAAGGTGTGGTAGGCACAGTCTTAGTAGGAACTCGGTTCAAAAGGTACGCAGCTGATTCTAGCGCATACCCCCAGAATGATCGCGGTAACTCAGCGTTACTCATCATGGACCGAACCATATCCAATAGGGTTCGGTTCCGTCTCTCCGATACACCGTTATGTTGCGGAGTGTATGGAGGAGTAAGCTGAGAGAGAATTCCGTTCTCTTTTAAATAGTCCAGGAACTTGGCACTTAAGTATTCTCCACCTCGATCCGATCTTAGAATCTTGATACTTTTGCCGGTTTGTTTTTCTACTTCATTCTTATATTCCTGGAACTTTCCAAAGGCTTCGGACTTATGTTTCATTAAGAAGACATAACCGTACCTTGAAAAATCATCAGTAAAAGTAATGAAGTAAGAATAACCGCTTCGCGCATGTGTAGACATTGGACCGCACACGTCACTGTGTACGAGTCCCAAGAGCTCGCTCGCTCTTACTCCGTGTCCAGTGAACGGAGCCTTTGTCATCTTTCCTTTGAGACAGGATTGACAAGTGGCATACGATTGATATTCGAACGGATTCAAATATCCTTCTGTATGTAACTTCGTCAACCTTCTCTCATTGATGTGACCCAGTCTACAATACCATAAGAAAGTCTGATTTATTTCCGGAGACTTTCTTTTGTGTGTATTCTGGACGTTGAAAATCTGTGGTTGGTTTAATACGTATATACCATTACTCAATGTACCTGACCCAATCAACACTTGATTAAGGTGAATGTTTACAACATTACTTACAAACGCAAATTCATAACCTTCTTTAGAAACTAAAGATACAGAAATGATATAACAAGTTGCGTTGGGTACAAAAAAGCAATTACGCAAAACCAAAACATGTCCATCTGACATTCCCAGGTGATAGTCCCCCACGGCTTTAGCATCCATGCTAGCTCCGTTCGCAACTCTGAGGGTCATGTCACCTGCCTTCAAAACCCTACGGTTTCTCAACGCCTGCAAAGAATTACAGATATGAGATCCTGATCCGGTATCCAATACCCAGGAAGTAGAGTTTATTGAAAGACAGTTTTCAATAACATACACACCTGAAGCTGAAGCTGCAACCTGCTTCAATTCCTGTGTTCTGGCCTTCCAGGCCCTGCAATCATTCTTCCAGTGTCCTTTCTTATGACAATAGAAGCATTCTTCCTTATCCATAAGCTTCCCCGCTTTCTTTGTTGCTTTAGCTTTTCCCTTCGTATCCACTTTACTAACACCGCCCCTTGGTTTGGCGGGGGCTTTCTTCTTCTTTCCCTTGGCTTTCACCTTGGACCTAGAAGAAGATGATCCTCCAACAAACAAAGTGGATGTTTCCCTACTTTTCTGTAGGGTGCCCTCTGCGCTCCTCAGCATGTTGAGGATCTCTGAAAGTTCAACCTCTTTTTCTTGTAAGTTGAAGTTCAGTATAAACTGGGCGTAAGTGGAAGGAAGGGACTGGAGAACTAAGTCCGTATAGAGCTCACTCTCCAATGTGGTCCCTAGGTCCGCGAGCTCCTCAATATAGCCGATCATCTTTAGCACGTGTTCTTCTACTGATGATCCGACGGCCATCTTTGCTGAAAATAACTTTTTCGACGCTTCGTATCTTGCGATACGAGATTGCTCTCCATACAGTTCTTTTGTATGAAGAAATATGGATTCCAAGTCCATATTCTCGTGCCTCCTCTGATGTTCATTGTCCATAGAAGCAAGTACGAGGCACTTGGCCTTCGCGCTATCAATCTCCCAAGTCTTACGGATTTCCTTATCCGCGACGCTGGAAGTAGGACCAGGGACAGGGGGAGCTTTGGTGGTAAGAAGATACCCCAGCTTGTCGTAAGTGATTGCCATCTTGACATTCCTGAGCCAATCTTTGTAGTTTGGCCCTGTCAGTATGTTTTTATCTAGGAGTAACTTAAGTCCAGTCATGTCGACTGGTCGCTGCAATTAGGAGAGAGAGAAGAAACACTCAGCACGATGCTCTTGCAAGTTTAGAATGGTTTTTAGTTTGTCTAAACAGGATGGCTCCCACTGTTTCTCGAATCCCTCCTCAAACCATAAAGGAAGAATTAGTCGGGATCAATCCTACCGCTCAATACTTGCTTAACCGTTCAGCCAGGCCAGTGTCGGTACTTCGAGGGAGGTTTTCCAACGCTTTCGCGAAGTTCCTTAATTTAAGAACCTCTTTTCCCTGGGGGCGTAGCCCCGCTAACACCTTTCTAGGCACCTACTAGGTTTATAACATTGATCGATTAGTGAGAAGTTTCCCGAGGAGTAGCATATACTCACAGTAGGATCGGGATCCAAATATCATCGCGTGACGAAGCTGAAGGAATCCTACCAGAATCATCACACTCCAAATGGTATGCAAATCTAGCAAGTTTCAGTACTTATGAAACTCCCGATGTGGATTTTTGCCCCATGCTCTTATGACCTTGGCGTGAGGTCAAAATGTCATAAGTCACATGTCAAGTTCTTCCCATCATTATCCAGGTTGATTTGGACCCACTCGTACCTACCCTTGACGTAGGCCAAAATGGTACTACGACTGTCCCAAAACAACGCATTCTATCTATGCAATAGATAAATATCCGGCAGCTACCAATCACTATGCCTTGGCGTGAGGTCAAAATACATAGCTTGAATACTACCGAATGTTTAACTGAAATGATGGAGGGCTACGAATGGTTTTGGCTAAACCTTGAACGTAGTGAACTTGATATAGTCGATGGAACGAGATAGCTTTTAAAAGGAGTGGCTCAAGCTCCGCATTTAAAAGTTAGTTTTGAAAAGAACCGAGTGGTTTTTCGAAAGTGTTCCAACGACTTTAACTTGGTTTATTATCTTGCATTAGTTCTTTTAATGCGTGATATTCTTGCATTAGTTCTTTTAATGCGTCCCATCATTTAATCCTACCATTGCAGAAAACAACCAAAATATGACGTACGCTTATGCCATTCGCATTCGCCACTGGGCCCCGTCATTACCCGTTAGGTTACTTAACTAACGACAGAGCGGGGGCTGGGCTAGCGCGTCTGTAAAACATAAGCAACGCCTAAATAATATCATATATAGATATATTTGCAATGATAGCCATTTCAGATCACAGATGAATACATTAGATATACTAGGAATCTACAATTCGTACGAGCCTGTAACGAAGAGCAGATTACACGGTCGCGGTGAATAGCCAATACCCTCCAAGACCCCTACGGGTGCGGCAAACTACCCGCCAAGTACCCGAAGTGGAGCAACCTCCCTCAACGCCGTGAGTAGGCCACTCGGCACTTCGAGATACCCGGTAGTTTGTGCACCCCCTCCATGGGTCTATCCTAGGAGCAAAAATAGTAAAAAGAAATTATACAATGACGGCTACAACCCCGACCCGGTTGTGCGGTCATACAAATAATATTACATCAATTTACAAATTCACATGAATTGAAAGAAAAGAAAAAACTCTCGTCTCACAACCCCCGGCTATTCACCCGCGACAATCCAACATATTCATATACACATTCCAGCAACATTACAGATCACAGATTTGTATAACCCCCACTAATCGACATATAGCGATTAGCAGACGTTCAATACAAATATCACATTACAGAAAAACCCGTTAGCTTAAGTCTTTTAGAAGTTCGATAAAAAATACGGATTTTCAGGACCCCAAAAATAAAATTTTCGTTCTGGAAAATCTGGGCTGAAAATACATATTCCAAAAATCCCAAAACAACCCCAGAAATACACTGCACCAAAGATGGACCTCGGCCGAGTCAACTCGGCCGCGGAACCGCGGCGGGAGCATGCTCCCGCCGCGTTTCCGCGGTGCTTTGACTCGATCGTTGGACCAAATTTGGTGGGTGTTCACACAAAAGCCTGAGCCGATTTTTAAGATGAAAATTATCAACTTTTGAACAGAATAAAAATCGGCAGAAACTTGAAATTCTCGGGTTCGTTTTCGTGACTTTTTCTTTGATCGATCTTCTAGTTACTTGCTAACTTGTTAGATAGAGTTTAACTAGTCTCTGATACCATTGTAAGTCCATGCTACCTCTCCCGGTACTTTCGGGCATGCGGAATTTGATAAAAAACGATTTTTATAGAGGTGGTAACATGGACTTAAAACCCGGATCTTTGTTAAACATCTAACTAACAACCTAACTACGAGTTGTTAACTACTCGGTTAGGGGGTTTATACCTTGCTTGTCTTGAACTCCTTCGTCTTCAAAATCCGACGGTGGTACGGATCAGCTTCTTCCCGTCGTCTCCTTGCACCGAAGATAGATCCACCTGAAAGCTCCAACCTTTGGCTCCTTCTTCGAACTTTGAAGAAACTAGTTCACTCGGTTTGCTAAACCTTGTGAACTAGAGTGAGTAGAGAAGAGTTTGTATGGGATTTTATCTTTGGTTCTTGATTCTCAACTCATGAGACAAGTGAACCATAGAGTCAAGAGAGGGAGCAAGAGGAAGAGGGTGAGAGCAAGAGTATGAGAGCTCAAGAACAAGAGAGAGAATGAGCAAGTAAGAATGAGGCTCTCTTTTGTCTTTCACCCTCTCATAATCCAAAACAATGATAACACATCATACCAATCAAGTGTTATGTGATGGTTGAAGCAACCATAGCCATATCATTCCATGCACTTATTTTGCACAAAAGAGCAAGCAAGCAAAAGTATTTGCCATGAAATGATAGCTATGGTTATCATGATGGTCAACTAGTCAAGCCTAGTCAACCGGTCAACAAAGTCAACAAGTCAACAAAAGTCAACAAGTCAACAAAGTCAATCCCACATCAACCATGTCACCATAATACTTAATTAATATAATTGTTAATCACATATCATATTCTCATTGGGGTTGATCAAAAAGTCAATAGTCAACGGTCAACTGTCAACAACCCTAATGAGAATCCGCTGCCTCTGTCTCCCTGTCAACTGTGCATACACACCCGCATCCGCGTTCCGAGGAACACGAATACAAATTGGATAAATCCAATCCCAAAAGGTACACTAGGATCCGGCTTAAACCAAAGCCCGCTAGTGTAAACTGTCTGGACACTGTACGTGCACAAGTGCACGGAAGTGACCGAACCCTGTCGCAAAACCATGCGACCTGTCGCAAAACCATGCGACCTCTACTCTTTTGCCTAAAGGCGAAAAGCTTTCTGTGTGGGACTCTAAAGACTCGACACTACGCTGGTAGTGGGTTTAACCACAGACCGCAAGCGGCACTAGCTGTGCGTAACGGTACCCAGGTAGTGCCGACAAGAAGACCGACGAGGCGAAACCCATCTGAACTCCTACTGAGCCTGAATGTGACATTCTCCATACAGTCCGGTCTGTTCGTCTGATACATCGCATGGCGGGCCTAGGGGGCGGTAAACGTCAGTCCCCCAATAGCGGTACAAGTCGTGTCGGAGTGAAGCCCAAAACACCCTAAGATAACACTGGAAGCCTACCAATATATCTCGATTGCCCTGGCCAGAGACTACTCGTGTAATGGCTCTCCTAGACACAGCGCGATGTCAACCCCCAATACTGGGAGAGACGAATCCTGTCTAACCGTCACTGCCTCCAAGTGCTTCGGGACTGCACCCAACCACTACCTGTTTGCGCGACTCCTTTGAGCCATGGTAGGGTAGTGATCAAAGTACAGTGGGAACACACTCGAGGCGAAGTGACAGTGTCAAGTCAGCGGACTAAGCTGTACTCATGTCACCTGGGAACTGATAACTGACGATAGGCATAATACCAACTAGTCAGTTCCCAACGAGTCCTGTCCAGTGTACCCGTAACCTAACGAGCACCCACATACTATCTCAAGTACGACGTACTGACGGCTGTGGGACCGACCGTCTCCCACACTGGGATGAGAAGCGCATGCGCTAGTCTACTCCGGAGTATCGATGCCCTGTCTCGATAGTCCTGCGACTAGGGACCTGCATAAGGATGTGCTTATAGATTACCCAGCCCCACTAGTGTGACAGCCATCACAATGCTGGTAATCAAGCAAAGATCCTAAGGGCTCCACTAATGTGCTTAAGTGATATACAAAAATAAACACATGTACACATTGAAGCAGAAACAAACCAAGTAGCATACTACTATTTTGAGCAAGATTGTATATACAAGGTGAATATCCCAAGCTTCCATTAAGTAATATACAAACCAGTATGATACAGTAATGGCCTCTAGGGCATATACACTAACAAACCTCTCATGTGTTGAGATCTAAGGGTTAGCAAGACTAATAGATCCCTAATCCTCTTCTATATCCTCTAGGTTACTTTGATTAGTACTCATAGCAACCTAGTTACCTCAAGTGCGAGGTTAAAGCTTAGAGAAGTAGCTCTCGGGTGGATCTTCTATCACAACGAGGAGGCCGACGAGGAGGTGGTCTACGAGAACAAGAAGGACTTGATTCATTAGGTATAATCATCTTTCATAGTAGCTAATCACTTCTATGTTGTTGTTAGTTAGGGTTTGGCAAAGATCCGTAAAGTTAGTCGATGTTAGTTTAAACAAAATGATTGTTTTACCTATTCCGCCTCCCCGCATCATGTGGGGTGTCTAACGTCGACTTACATTCTGGACATTGAAAACCTGAGCTTGATTTAACACGTATATTCCGTCCTCAAGTGTACCTGACCCAATCATACTTTGATTTAGGTGGATGTGGACCACATCACTTATAAACTAGACTAGCTACACACAAACAGTTACGTAAAATTAATATATGCCCACTTATCAATTCTAGGTGATATTCCCTACGGATACAACGTCCACACTCCTTCCGTTAGCAACCCTGAGAGTCATATCACCTACCCTGATAACTCTATAGTTTCTCAAAGCCTGTAATGAATTATAGATATAAGATCCTGATCCGGTATCTTGTACCCAAGAAGTAGAGTTAATTGACAGACTATTTTCAATCACAAACACACACGAAATCGAAGCCATAACGTGCTTCAGATCCTGGATTCTGTCTTTCCAAGCCCTGCATCCCTTCTGCCAATGCCCTTTCTCGTGACAATAGGAACATCCCTCCTTTCCTACTGTTAACCCTGAAACTTTTGCCTTGCCCTTTCCTTCTACCTTATTGACACCACCTATCGGCTTTGTAGAGGTCCTCTTTTTCTCACCCTTGGCTTTTGCCTTGGATCCAGAAGAGGAATATTCCCCAATAAGCAGAGCGGGTGTCTCCATAGTTTCCTTCATGGTGCCCCCAACTGGAAGTATAACTTTCTTTCCCTGGGCGTAAGTAGAAGATAGGGACTCTAGAATCAAGTCAGTACATGACTCATTCTCCAACGTGGTCTCCAGGTCCATAAGCTCATCAATTTAGCTAGTCATCATAAGGACGTGGTCCCCTACAGATGACCCGATAGCCAACCTCGCTTGAAGAAATTCCTTCGAGCTCTCATATCTTGCGATACGAGATTGCTCTCCATATAAATCTTTGTTATGGTGGAAGATGGAAACTAAGTCCATCTTCTCATGCTGCATTAGGTATACACCATCAACTGAGGCCAACACGAGGCACTTGGCATTCGTACTATTTTTATCCCTTGTCTTGCGGATATCCATATCTACGACGGTGGAAACTGGAAGTAGTAATGAGGTAGACCAGTTTGTCATAGTTAATGGACATCTGGACAAACCTTTTCCAGTCAATATAGTAACTGTAACCTAATCTGGTCACCTGGTCACTGCAATTAGGAGAGAGAGAAGAAAACACTCAGCATGATGCTCTTGCAAGTTTAGATTGGTTTTTAATTTATCTAAACAGGATGGCTCCTACTGTTTCTCGAATCCTTCCTCAAACCATAAAATAAGAATTAGTCAGGATTAATCTCACCGTACAACATTTGCTTAACCTTTCAGCCAGGCTAGTGTCGGTACTTCGAGGATGGTTTTATGACGCTTTCGCGAAGTTCCATAATTAAATAAACTCTTTTCCTTGGAGGCGTAGCCCCGCTAACACTGTTCTAGACACCTACTTGGTTTATAACATTGATCGTTAAGTGAAAAATCTTCCAAAGTGTAGCGGATACTCACAGTAGGATCGGAATCCAAATATCATTGTGTGATAATCCTGAAGGAATACTACAAACATTATAACACTCCAAATGGTTTGCAGCACTAGCAAGTTTCAGTTTCTTTAGAAACTCCCGATGTGGATTTTTGCCCCATTCTCTTATGACCTTGACGAAGGCCAACATATCATAAGTCACATGTCAAGTTCTATCCGTCATTGTCCAGGTTAATTTGAACCCACCCGTACATACCCTTGACGAAGGCTAAAATAGTAGTATGACTGTCCCAAACCAACGCATCTATCTATGTTACAGATGAATATCCAGCAGCTACCAAACACTATGCCTTGGCGAAGGTCAAAATACATAGCTTGAATACTACTGAATATTAAACTGAAATGACGGAAGAATATGAATGGTTTTGGCAAAACCGTGAACGTAGTGAACTTGATATAATTGAAGGAACCTGATAGCATGGTTTAAGCTCCGTATTTAAAAGTCTCCTATTTTAAAATAACCGAATGGTTTTAAAAATTTGTTCCAACAATTCAGCTTTGGTTTGTTTGCTTTGCATTAATGTAATGCAGTCCCATCTTTTACACCTATCATCATAAAAAAAGATGAAAATACCACGTCCACTTATGCCATCCGCATTCGCCGCTGGGCCCCGTCTAACACCGTTAGGTTACTTAACTAACTCCAGAGTGGGGGCTGGACAAGCGCGGTTGAAAAACATGAGCAACGCCTACTATATAACATATATATAATAAACATTCGTCTGACGCAATAAAAGGCATTCCAGATCTCAGATGAACGTATTGGATATACTAGGAATTCTGCGTTTCGTTTAAACCTGTAACGAAAGACGGATTCCACGGTCGTGATGAATAGCCAAACCCAACCCCACACCCTACGGGTGCAGAAAACTACCCACCAAATGCCCGAAGTGAAGCAACCTCCCTCAGTAATATGAGTAGGACACTCGGCACATCAAAGTACCCATTAGTTTGTGCACCCCACCTTGGGTCTATCCTAGGAGCAGAAAACAGTAAAAGAAATAATACAACGGTGGCTATAAGCTCAACCCGGATGTGCCCCGCAAAATAATATTACATCACTTTACAAATTTACATCGAATGAAGGAATGAAAACCCTCATCTTACATCCCCGGCTATTCATCCACGACGATCCAATAAAGTTCATATACACAAACCAACAAGAACAGCAACACAGAAATGTGCAACCCCGACTAATCGACGTATAGCAATTAGTCGACGTTTCCAAACACATTTATCACATCTTAAAAATTTAAACGACGTTAAAACTACGACTTCGAAACACTCTGTATTGCCACAGTAAAAAGATAACAGTATATCCAAAATTGGCAAAAACAAACAACACCTGAGAACTTAGATCCAAGCAACTAGAACATAGACCAAAATTCAAAGAATTTCACCAAAACTAAAAAGGTGAGGCCAATTTTTTTGAGCTTGTGGTCGGTCCAAAACAGGTGAAAAAGACTCATTTTTTTGTTTGTGTTCATCTCACAAGAAGTAGAGTACTCTGCAATTGTTTAAAAAAAATTTTGAGGCTTGGAAAAATTTGAAAGAAACTTGGAGTTTAGGTTTCGTGTTTCGGAGTTATTTCGGTTTCGTAGTTTTACACTTCGTATAAACAGTTAGCTATGGTTTAGTAGGCTCCGATACCACTGTAAGTCGATGTCACTCACCCCGCGTGTGTTAGTTATACGTATGCCCTAGAGGCCATTACTGTACATACGATGTTTATTGTAGTGGATGCTTGGACATATATAGGGAAGACTTTCTTGCTCGACATGATAGTACGCTATCTGGTTGCTCTTTATCTTAACATGTTGACCTATATTAGTTTACTGTCTTACTCTTACATGTTGATAAAGCCCTTAGGACATGTACTCGACTACTGGGACTATGATGAGATCATACTAGTGGGGCCACGGTAGTCGACGAGTACATCCTATAAATGTTCCTAGTCGAAGGTGTATCGAGACAGGGCATCGATACACCAGAGTAGACTAGCGTATACGCATCTTGACCCATATGATGGGCGATGGATGATCCCATATCCATCGGTGTTTGACATCAAGGATGGTGTACGGGTGCTCAGTAGAGACTGGGAACACTGGACGGACTCGCCGAGAACTCCCAGATGGTATTATACCTCACGTCAGATGGCAGTTCTCTGGTGACACTGGTACAGGTTAGTTTGTAGACCCGAGATCGTCATAGAGTCTTGTGTGATTCCCACTGTGCTTTGATTTCCATCATACCACATCCAAGAGGGCGTGCAAAAAGGTGGCTTTTGGGTACAGTCTAAAATCACATGGAGCAAATGAGCGATAGGAGGGAATTCGTCTCTCCTGGTATAGGGAGTTGATGTTGCGCTGTGTTCGATTGGCTATAACTGGAAATCCCTGGCCAGGGTTGCTGAGATTTACTGGTAAGTGTTATCAGTAGTTTCTCGAACTGTTATAGACCTCATATCGACATGACTTATCAAGCTACTGGGGTCTGACGTTTACCACCCCTAGGCGAGATATGCGACATATCAGACGAAGAGACCGGACTGTACGGGAGTGTTACTGATTGGATTCGTAAAAGAATGTACAGGCTTGCTTGTTGATCTTCTGATCGCTCAATACCTGGGTGGCTATTACGTTTAGCTGACCGCTTGCAGCTTGTGGGTGTTTGATATGATCATCACCTACTCCCGGTGTATTGACGATTCTTTAGAGTCCTACACAGAGGTTTCCTGGCTCAGGCAAAACGGAGTAGGAGCACATATATGATATGTGCGGGACCGAGAATAATACTAGTATGCGATACCATATTAAATTCTCGCGATATGTGATATCGGCCGGGTATATGTGATATAGCCGGGTCATCGGATCAAGTGTTGATTCGATGAACTGATACAGAATATATTAGTCGGTTATATGCGATATAGCCGGATTATCAGATCAAGTGTTGATTCGATAATTTAATGTATAATTATATATTTGATATATTAAATTACATTAACTAATATAAGCTCACTAAAAGATTCTTTTTCTCACTCGGGTAATACATTGATATATATGCGATATATGTTAATTGTATTATTTTATTTTGTTACAATAAATATTATATATGTGATATATAATATTGTAACAAGTTATGATTACTAATGCAACATGATTAGTGGAGATTAAACATGGTTAGGGTTTGGTTTGGGTTAATCTTTTCTAGAAGCTTCTAGAAGCTTTTATTTTGTTTCTTGCAAAGATATTTTGTTTAGATATTTTGCAAGATATTTCCTAACACAACCCACACCCTTCAACCCTAGTTAACTCTCTACAATGGTTAGCCTCTTCATCTTTAACCATGTTGCATTTGTAAATATAACACACTTTCATTATTCATCACAAAACAATTAGATCTTCTTCTTCCTTCTTCTTCTTTGCATGAAAAAGCTTTCTAGCTTTTTATGAAGTGATGATAATGAGTGAGATTAAGAAAATAAATGAGAGCTAAATTCCTACTTCAACATCCTCATCTAATCTAGCCCATTAGATTAGGGTGTTCACTTCATTAGTAAGTGAGAGCTTGTGTTAAAGAAACTTCAAGGTAGATCATTTTTGTTATCGAAGATCAGAAGCAAGCTTGCATCTTTCTCTTCGTGGAGCCTCTCTAGAGTCCGGATTCTCGATGATCGCAGCGAAGGGACCTCAACACGGAGCTTTTGAAGTGAAGGACCGGACTACAAAGGTTGTAATCCTTTTCACTTAGAAGTAAAGTTGTTTACTTGCTTTGTTTCGCCTAATCTCTAGTTTAAAGATCATGGTTAGGGTTGTTCGGCACGTCTAATTTTTAAATCGGGCATGGTTGATGCCTTATAGAACCTTATGTGAGTGCCTAGTAACCCTACAGTGGTATCAGAGCCAAGCTAGAGCTTTAGGCGAAGTTTAAAGTCCGATCGAACTCCGAATACCCGATAAAACCTAGTTTCTGGAAATTTTTCAAAAAGTTGACTTTTTTCATATTAAAAATGCTCAGAAAATTCAGCAGGTAATTTCATGGATATGTGTGTAAAACGACACCCTAAATCCATCAAAGAGCCGCGGAACCGTGGCCAAATCAGGGTATTGGCAGCGGTTCCACGACAAGTCTTGGGGATTGAGGGTTAGATTTTGCTACAGTTGATCCGTAGGTACTTTTGCATGTTTCTGGGAATTTTTAATTTAACTCAAGTGTTGTGTTTTCTGGGATGTATTGGGAACTCGTTGATTCGATCGGAAAGTTTAACTTTGTTTATTTTTCCCGGGTAATTTAGAACGTGTTAAAAAGTTCAAACGGATATCAATAACTCACTTTTTCCCCTGCCCGAAAATTTCCATGTGTTGGATTTTTCCGTAGTTTAAGAACGTTCTAAGTCGTTCAAGTAACGCGGTGGTCCCTCTAGAAGAACACAAACCTTAACTCGATTATGTGACCGTCTGAACTGCCTCTAAACCTTAGGGTTTGGGGCAGTACGGCGTTGCCACAAGTGAGGTGTTGGTTTGACCCTTCTACAGCTGGACCACTGGTACTGTGGCATGTGATGGATGTTTTTAAACTAATTTCAAGTGTTGAGAACTTTTTGGAAAATCTTGGGTGTTTGTTTATTCGATCGGAAATTTTAACATTGTCTATTTATCTGGAATGTGATACAATATTTGGAATCCACATGTAGTTATGAGATAACTAATTTGAATGTTATAAATCTAGCAGTTCAGTCTCAGATGATCGGTTGCCATGGGATTTTGATGTGATCAAAAGTCCGTCGCAATCACGTAGTGTACGCGAATACTCGCCGGGTAAACTTAATGGATAGCCACGCCCCATAGCCCTGACCAAGTGACTGTAGGAGAACCCCGTTGCCAAAAGCATCCGTTCGGGTGCTCGCGTGCACTTCGTCGACGGCATCCGGGAGTGCGGCCGTCCACTAAGGTTTGCGATGAGCATTCGATCAGGATGTCGGAAATCTTGTTGAATGGCCCGACTTGATATTAAAAGGAGTTTTCAATATTGAGACTAAAATGCGGGGTTCATAATTGTTAGGCATGCGATGTCTAAGGAATTCATTTGGTTTGGCATGCGATGTCTAAGGTGGTTGCGGATTCCAACTGTTATAGTTTTACACTTTCTTTTCTGCGACCGTAAGTGTAATATGTGGTGTATCGCCGGTTTCGTTGCTATACATCAACGACAATTGGGATACGCATATTTACTTACGTTGATGATATGTGATATTATATGTTGCTGTGATATGTTATATTGGATCGTCGCGTTTGAATAGCCAGGGGTTTTATGTGAGATGAGAGTTTTTCTTTTTCATTCATGTAAAATTCATTGTATGTAATATTCTTTTATTGGGGCACTTCCGAGATGAGGATGATGTCACCATTGTATATTATTTACTTTTCCGCATTAGGTAGACCCAAGGCGGGGAGCACAAGTAACCGGGTTCTAGGGTCCAGAGGGAGACCATCTTGAGGAGTCGAGACCGGGTCTCCTAACCCTAGAATTGGCAATGTTGCTTGCCGCTCTCGTAGGGGTCTAGGGATGTGCGTTTGGCTATTCATCACGACCGTGGAATCCGTGTTTTATACTGGCTTGTATTAAAACATGGACGTCCTAATATATCCAATATTTCATATGTGTTCTTCTGCTGCAATGTTCTGTGATGAGATCATATTACTGCCTGAGACGAATGTTTATAATATATATATGAGATATATGTTATATTGCAGATTTCGTTTCAAATGTGATGCTTATGAAGCATAATAAAATGGGACTTCATTAATGAGATTAATGAAATAAAAGAAACCTAAAGATGTTGTAGAAACTTGTTTAAAAACTGGTAGCTCTAGTTCTTGCTTTGCATAGCGGTATTTCTTGTAGAATATCCAGCACCTTATTCGATAAGGAAAGAGCGGAGATCCCTTCACCGGGAGTGACCTCTTTAGCGAAACTAGCAGATGCTACAAACTTGGTTTGTTTTTGATTGTTTTTATAATTTTTGCTTTGCATAGTGATATTTGTGAAATATCCTGCACCTTATTCGATGAGGAAAGAGCCGAGATCCGTTCACCGGGAGTGACCTCTTTAGCAAAACTAGAAAAGGCCTCAAAAACATTCCAATTAAAATCACTCGATTCTACAACGATATCAAGTTCTTTACGCAAAGGGTTTTCTTAAAAACCTGACGTAGCCCTCCGTCATTTCAGATAAGTACTAGTTAGTATTCGTACTACGTTTGTTGACCATGTTAAGGCGTAGTGTGCGGTAGCTGATTAGCGCTTATCTGTATAAGCATATGATACGATTGGATTAAGGTAGTCGTGCGACTTTGTTGACCATGTTAAGAGTCGTGCGGGTGGGTTTAATTCAATCGGGAAATGACTGGTTGAACGTGACTATCACTTATGATTTGTTGATCATGTTAAGATCATGAGTTGCTAGGGGTAAAATATTATTGGGAATTTCAAGAGTTGAAATTTGCAATAAGATTGCATACCTTCTATGAGATAGTTGGATCCTGATACCCGCTGCGGGTAAGAGTTACTCCTAGGAAAGTTTTACACATTACAATTAGCCGATCAAGTAGGTGTCTAGAAAGGTGTCAACGGGGTTATGCTTTTGGGAAAACGAGGTTTATTTTAATTAGGTCCATGCGAAAGCACGGGGAACCTCCCTCAAAGTACCGGCACTGGCCTGGCTGAATGATTGGGGAACTTGTAGAGTGTAATTAATCCCGGCTAGTCTTTCCTTTTAGGGTTTGAAAGAAGATTTGACTAAAACAGTGGGAGACATCCTGATTAGATATATTAAATAACCAATCTAATCTTGTAAGAGCATACGCTGAGTGTTTTCTTCTCTCTCTCCTGGTTACGACTATGTCACGCCTTAATCAAGATAATAATACAGATGTATTGACCGAACCCGCTTATTATACTGCCCTAGGGAACGTTGGTCCCGCTCCAACTTATAATTGTTATAAGACAGAGCAGGAAATAGGGGATTACCAGAATTCCCGTGCCGCCCAAACGAAGAAAGTGCATGCTGATGCATCTTCTTCGGGAGTGTTCATTAAACAGAACTGTTTCTCAATCAATCACTAAAGATGACATGGTTTAAAGAATAAGACCATAAGTCACCACCCTTGTCCATGTCATAATTAATGCACCTCATCATGAATTAAGCTCACTATTTCCACCAAAGTAAACATTAACCCAAATGTTTAATCCAACAAAAAGACATGGCAACATCTAAAGTAAACTCGTGACGGATCACAAGGATACCCCTCACCTGTATATACATACCTGCATCCGCATTCTGACTGAATGCGAATACGATGAGACTAAAGTAATCTAACAAATCTAATACTAGGATCTGGCTTAAACCAAAGCCCACAAGTATGATCCGTCCGATCATGATCCGTGCACGACTGCACGTATATGATTGAACCCTGCCATAATACTATACGGCCTCTACAACGTTTCGCCCGAAACTTGAGAAACAGTCTGTGGAGGACTCTAATGACTCTTCAATAGTTTGGTTGTGGATTTAACCACTAGCACGTCAGTGGTACTAGCCGTACGTAACGGGCTACCAGGTATTGACCAAAAGGGAGGTCGATGAGCGAACTCATCCTGACACCCTACTGAGTCTGTCAGTGACAATATCTGTACAGTCCGGTCCGTTCGTCTTTGAGCATCGCATGTCGGTCCTAGGGGGTTGGTAAAAGTCAGACCCCCAAAAATGGTACAAGTCGTGTCGGAGTGTAGCCCAGAACACCCTGAGATACTACTGGAATACCTACCAGTAAATCTCCTGCCTTGGCCAAGGACTTCGTGTAATGGATCTCCTAGAAATAGCGCGATCTCACCCCCAATACCGGGAGAGACGAAACCCCTGCCGATCCGCTCACTGCCTCTATGTGGCTCGGGACTGTACCCAACTAAAACCTGTTTGCACGACTCCTTTGAGCTGTGGTAGGGTAGTAATCAAAGCACAGTGGGAACTCACACGAGACAAATGATGATCTCAGGTCGATGAACTAACCTTTACACATGTCACCAGAGAACTGCTATCTGACGTCAGGTATAATACCAACTAGCATGTTCCCGGCGAGTCCTATCCGGTGTACTCATAACCCAATGAGCACCTGTATACATCTTAGGTGATCCAACTGACACCAATGGCTTGTGAGACCGGCCACCGCCCCTCGTCGGGGTCTCGACTGTATACACTAGTCTACTCTGGAGTATCGATGCCCTGTCTCGAAAACTCCCTCGACTAGGGACCTTTTATGGATGTGCTTATAGACCCCAGCTCCCACGTATATGATCGCCATCATACTACTGGCCGTCAAACAAAAATCCTATGGGCTCTATCAACGTGCAATAGTGACCTGTAATGTCATGTAAAGCAAGTACACGATGATAAAGATAAACCAGATAGCATACTATCATCTTGAGTAAGACTGTCCTACCGGTATAGGTCCTCCCTCAATCATTGCAATCACGTGCCTGCGATCCAATAGTTGACTTTGAGGGCACTATATCCAACAATCTCCCACTTGCACTCAAGGCTAATTATTGCGATGTCGCATACTCACAGCCCATGTGATACCGAACACCCAACTCCTCTACTGATCATTCTCACAAAGCCCATTTACGAAACTATTGCGTTCGAGGAATAGCCTCAGTGAGTGGATCCGGCCTGATGTTTCTTTCTATGCCTCTCTTTATCTCAAGTTCGTGGAGAAAGCCATCTCCCAAAATGAGCAATACCTTTCTTAGAATATGTCTGGATATCTGATGGGACCTAGTTCATAAATAAACTCCAAATCCAAACTCCTTAGACTGTATCGTCAACTGAACTTAATCAGTATCCTGCGCCATGCCTCCCTCAGTATCCGCCTGGACCTCCTGTCCAAATAACCGCCCCTCGTTAGAGGGAAAACTATAACTCTGACAGTCACTCTGTCATCCAGGTCGCCTTGGAAGCCTGGAATGATAACCGTCCCCCGAAAGAGGCTGTTGTTATCATATCTCTTGAACATCCACTTATGTTATAAAACTGCTTCCGAACGTTTCTCCAGGATAGGATTAATATCACAATTTATTGCATCTAGTGCAAAAACAACATCTGGTGTGGTACTTGACATCTCATGATTGACTCAGTTGCCTAAGCAAGTGATGTGCCAATCATGCGCATCCCTCCCCCTTTTAGTCTGTAAGACACGTTTAGAGAGGGTGACTCCATCACCTGCAGGTACACTACCGTGCCAGGTGTCGTCCATTCTAAAACACCTTTAGAATGCTGTCTAAGTACCCAGATTGGGAAACTATCCAAATCTAGATCTAAAACCATAGATCTAGTAACCAGAATGTCTGATATAATATTCATGTCCTATGTGGAGAAATCACTGTGTGACAACCAAAGTATAACCGATCGTAGTATAGGAATTTCATTTCCTACTCTGTATATGTCATCCAAATACCAGGACATCACACACCAATACCTTCTTAACAGATCCATCCCCTATTCTGATGAAGTCAAACCTATGACTGTCACATCAGAAATAGATGATCTATCTCCGCTATATCTGTTTTAGTCTATAAATAGACATAAGCTACTTGTCCACTATGGTTCCGCTGCTCCCACTGACTACGACAACCCTTTAGCAGAGTCATATACACGTACACTTCTAGAGCTAGTTTAGAATGAAGGTATACTCATCCTCCTGTCGGGTCTCATAGCCTGGAACAACAGTAGTGTCAAGTCTGGGTAAACAAGAACCTCCCTGTCACCGTCCTTGAGGCTACCGGAGTACCTCTCGGGTGCCTGAGGTTACCCACCATATCTGCGGAGTGGCCAATGGAATGTCAATCCAGATTGAATCTTTAGGTCCTATTAAATTTTCAGTAATCGTTTGCGGTTCTGGAATCACTTCCAGTTCTACCATACTCCCACGACTGTTTTTCTGAAAAATCCATTTTACTAAAACTGTGGCGAGTCAAGAACAATATCATTATTGATCTTCCAGATGGTAGAAAGTCAACCCTTGTCATTGCCCGGGTCAACCCACAAACAGCCATTACAGAAACGCGCCTTGAGTTATCCAGAGTCTGGTTTTAAGCATAAGTCGGACAACTCCCTGTACCTTAACATTGTTAAGATATTGAACTATTCTATATCCAATATAGAAACAGAGGCGCTGATTTAATTGGAACCAGATTCAAATCATGCAGCTGTCTCTAGTGCATGTCAACTAAATGGAGAGAGGCCGATCAGCATTACTCAACTTAGGAATACATCCAGATATGAGTAATCTGAAAGAGAAGCAAGTTCTCATAATCATTACTTTCAACTGAATACCATACACAAGTATCTACATCTTCGATCACCTTGAAGAATCTTGATACTTGCAATACCTGGTTCTCTACTTTATTCATATACCTATAACTTCTCAAAACTTGGATCTTGTATTTCTATGAAACACATGTCTAAGAACTAGAGAAGTCATAAGTAAACGGAAGATAGTACGAGTACCAACCCCTCTGTCCTCATAGACATTAGACAACATACAATACTCTGTATAAGTCCCCTGAGTCTAATAACTCATTACCTGTGTGTCGTAGTTTGAAAACTGTACTTATGGTTAAGAAGAATTACACCGTTGTTTAATGCTCCTTACCTAACCATCCACTGATATAGGTAAATGCCATAGACATAATTTCAAAAACTTATATCTCACTTTATAAAAATAAACGTACAGATATATCAATTTGAAATTGGTGCATAACAACGGATATTCAAAACCAAATATTTGCCGTCCGGCAAACAACCCTAGCGATTTCCTCAAATATCACCAATTACAACGAATCCTGATATAATGAGGATGATCACCCAATTCCCAATAACTTACTCCCACTCATCATCTGTAAAACCATACAGATGTGAGAATCAAACTTGGTAAATACATATCCTGGAGCAAGGACTAATTAGGAAATCAGTTTTCTTTTAACAATATACAGTGAAACTGAAACATATAAATGTTCCGAAGGGGTATCCTGGTATTCTTAGTAATGCCTCTTCCATTATCAGATTCACAACTGTAACCGTATATTTCTTTGTTATCTCTCCAAATCCCTTTATATGTCTTTAGTCATTACCTTCTGTGCACCCCTTTAGGCTAAATGGTTTTCTTCCCTCCCTACCGGTCGACACCAGCCTATGGTTTGGAAGAAGACTATCCAATAAGCCTAATGGGTGTACTCTCCTAATCTTAGGAGTACTCGTAACCTGAGAGAAGGTGAAGATAAAAGACAACTGAATAAAACCTTATTCCTATTTCTCCTGAACCAGAATCCATCCCCGAACTGGAACAAGTTCTTTCGAGTTCGTATATAACCATATGATGGAGTATCCAAATAACTGTGGACCTTCGTAGTGATACAGGGTGTCCTGGAGAAATACAAAGGTGAAGTAGGAGTGGCGATGAAATACTTAGTTTGGTCGTGAATAGCAGTCACGATTTACTTTGCTCTCCTTCTAATCCCTTTATTTGTATTAACTTATTACCTTCTGTACACCATCGTCAGGCTAATTGGTTTTCTTCATTCCCCACCGTTCAGCACCTGCCTATGGTTTAGAAGAAGACTATCCAATTAACGTAATAGGTGTACCGTCTTAATCCAAGGAGCACTCGTAACCTGAGAGAAGATAAAAGGAAAAGACAACTGAATAGTCCTATTCATTTTCTCCAGAACCGGAAACCATCCTCGAATCTGGAACAAGTTCCTTCGAGTTCGTATATAACCATACGATGGTTTTATCCAATGGAAGTGGACGTTCGTAGTGATACGAAATGTTCCGGAGAAAAAGGGTAAAAGCAGGAGTGGTAATGAGGTATGCAACTTAGACAATCCAAAAGCCAGTGTTTTAAGAAGGTTCGGTTAACTTGGTCACTGAGTCATAGTCAAGGGTCGGGTCATGGTCGCTGCCAAAGAGAGAGAGAGAGAGAGAAAAGAAACACTCTGCGTGCACTCTAACCTAGATCAGAATGGTTATCAATTTATTTAATCAGGAAATCTCCCACCGTAACCTCAAATTCTCCTCCAAACCTGAAAGAAGAATTAGTCAGGATCACCCGAGGAGTAAACCAACTCATCGGTGGGAATCGGGATCCAACTATCATCGCATGATAACGTGATGGAATCTACTCATGTTATCACACTACAGAAGGTATGCGCATATCTGGCAAGTTTCAGTTTCTTTAGAAACTCCCGATGTGATTTTTACCCCATTCTCTTATGACCTTGACGAAGGTCAACAAATCATAAGTCACATGTCAAGTTCTACCCTTCATTGTCCAGGTTAATTTGAACCCACCCGTACAAGCCCTTGACGAAGGTCAATAAGGGTATACGACTGTCCCAAACTAACGCATCTATCTATGCAACAGAAAAGTAAAAAATAGCTACCATACACTATGCCATGACGTAGGCCAACAAACATAGCATGAACACTAAATGCTACCCGTCTGAAATGACGGAGGGCTACGAATGGTTTTTGGCGAAAAAACCTTTAACGTAATGAACTTGATATCGTTGAAGGAACCGGATAGCTTTTTATAAAAATATAGTGGCGAAAACCTTTGCTAAAGAGGTCACTCCCGGTGAAGGGATCTCGGCTCTTTCCCCGTAGATTGAGGTGCATGATATTCCAGCTGAATACAACGATGCAAAGCAAAAAGGAAATCGGCTATAGTGAAGTTATTACCCTGACGCAAACTTCTGTCCAAGGGGTCACTCCCGGTGAAGGGATCTCGTCCCTTGCCTCGTCGACTGAGGTGCTGGATATTCATAACCGAATACTACTATGCAAAACAAAAGAAAACGTCCTTGCAATAACAACTTTTTGAAAAATATTCCAACAACATCAGAATAGGTTTGTTTAGCTTGCATTGATCCGAATCAATGCAGTCCCATCAATTAATCACACCACAAAAGAACGAAAATATGATGTACGTATATGCCATCCGCATTCGCCACTAGGTCCCATCATCATCCGTTAGGTTACTTAACTAACGACAGAGCGGGGACTGGACTAGCACGGGTGTAAACATATACAACATCTATTAGTATATATATCAATATATAATAATCGCTCAAGGCGTGATAAAAATGCAAAATCACAGAAATGTAATAAGCATCACAGAACAATACAGATAATCTGGGATCCCCGGGTTTCCTTTGAGCCGCAAGTGAAACACGACATTCCCCTGGTCGTGTGGATAGCCTGTGCAATGAAATCCTAGACCCCTACGGGTGCGACAAGTTACCCGCCAAAACCTGAAGCGAGGCAGCCCCCTTCAACAAAGTGAATGGACCACCTAACACTTCACGGAATCCGGTAACTTGAGCACCCCTCCTTGGGTCAACCTATACCCCCTACGAGTGCGGCGAATAGCCCGCCAATTCTAGAGTGAAGCCCCCTCCGTCTCAAAGCCATAAGATGCGGGCCCGTTGCCCTCTAGAAACCGGCTATCCGTGCACCCCACCGCGGGATAATCTTAGTACAGAAAGTAAAATATACAACGGGTACATCGACCTCAGCCCGGTCGTGCCCCAAAAGAATAATATACAAACAGGCAGTGACGGCAGTCCACATATCGGACGCTCGCCCTGCAATATCAAATGTACAAATACAACCAAACTATACTACCATTGCATCCAGGCTATCCACCACGACAAATCCGCAACATCACAGCACAACATAGAACATCAACGTGAATATCACGTTCGCAAATCCGTCTAAAAGAACTATAGCAATTAGACAAGATTTACCGCTCGAATGACATTCACGGTCGCAGATAAAAAGTAAGCACTGTGAACTAACATATTTAAAATATTCGATCGACAAAATTTCCCGAAGTGGACCACAAGCACAAATCCAGTACTGTAACAAATCTGGGCCCAAACAAAATATTCCATAAACCCCAATTCCAAGATTAAGACCACTGTAGAAAAATTGGGGCAGAGATGACACATGCTGGCGGCGGATCCGCGGCCAAAACATGGGTATGGTCGCGGTTCCGCGGCGACACTGTAGCATCATGTTACCAAATTTTCACAGATGTCTTAAAAAAGCCTGCTTGATTTTCTGAAATACTCAAAATAATTTTTCGACGATAAAAAAAATTCACAGAAACTGCAAAATTGGAATCGCGGTTTTGGAAATTTCGTTCGATCGATATTTTAAACACGTTAGAACAAGCTAGTAAAGGTTAATGGCGTGGCTCTGATACCATGTAAGTCTACGGTAGCGCCCCGGCCGTCGATCCAAGACCAAAATGCGGAAACGAAAACTTTTTCTAAACTTCAAACCGGCGCTATCGCAGACTTTAATCCCGGATCGAACCATTAACCTATAACTAGCAAACTAGAGAAGGGTTAGAAAGGCTATACCGATCGATTCGTGTCCTTCGGTCTTTTGCCACCATCTCTTGTTCCTTGCGGCATCTCCGATCTCCGGTCTCCTCGTCGGAAAGGGCACCACATCTTCGAATCCTTTTACGGGCTCCCGCTTCGTCCGAAGCAACTCGGACACGAAGTTCGCTAGCCGACGTATACAAGGTGATGTAGAGAATGTGTGTGATAATTTTGTCTCAAGCATCCAATGATTCTCAACACATGAGAGTGTATGGATGGAGGTTGAAGATGATGCCATTGATGGAAATGGTGAGCTAGAGGAAGAAGAAGAAGATGAACCCTTTTTTCTTTTCTTGTGTGTGATGAAAAATGAGAGCAAGCAAAATAGATAATCACAAGAGCTCGCCCATATACATGGCTGCCCTTTCTCTCTCTATCTTTCATTTCACACCCTTAATCAATCACTAAACATGACATGGTTCAAAGAATAATACCATGTGTCACCACCCTTGTCCATGTCATAATTAATGCACCTCATCATGAATTAAGCTCACTATTTCCACCAAAGTAAACACTAACCCAAATGTTTAATCCAACAAAAAGGTACGACAATATCTAAAGTAAACTCGTGATGGATCACAAGGATACCCCTCACCTGAATATACATACCTGCATCCGTATTCCGACTGAATGCGAATACGATGAGATTAAAATAATCCAACAAATCTAATACTAGGATCCGGCTTAAACCAAAGCCAACTAGTATGATCCGTCCGATCATGATCCGTGCACGACTGCACGTATATGATCCAACCCTGCCATAATACCATACGGCCTCTACAACGTTTCGCCCGAAACTTGAGAAACTGTCTGTGGGGGACTCTAAAGACTCGTCAATATTTTGGCTGTGGATTTAACCACTAGCACGTCAGTGGTACTAGCCGTACGTAATGGGCTATCAGGTATTGACCAAAAGGGAGGTCGATGAGCGAACTCATCCTGACACCCTACTGAGCCTGTCAGTGACAATATCCGTACAGTCTGGTCCGTTCTTCTATGAGCATCGCATGTCGGGCCTAGGGGGTTGGTAAAAGTTAGACCCCCAAAAGCGGTACAAGTCGTGTCGGAGTGTAGCCCAGAACACCCTGAGATACTACTGGAATACCTACCAGTAAATCTCCTGCCTTGGCCAAGGACTTCGTGTAATGGCTATCCTAGACACAGCGCGATCTCACCCCCAATACCAGGAGAGACGAAACCCCTACCGATCCGCTCACTGCCTCCATGTGGCTCGAGACTGTACCCAAGTAAAACCTGTTTGCATGACTCCTTTGAGCCGTGGTAGGGTTGTAATCAAAGCACAGTGGGAACTCATACGAAACAAATGACGATCTCAGGTCGATGAACTAACCTGTACACATGTCACCAGGGAACTACTATCTGACGTCAGGTATAATACCAACTAGCATGTTCCCGGCGAGTCCTATCCGGTGTACTCATAACCCAATGAGCACCAGTATACATCTTAGGTGATCCAACTGACACCAATGGCTTGTGAGACCGGCCACCGCCTCTCGTCGGGATCTCGACTGTATACACCAGTCTACTCTGGAGTATCGATGCCCTGTCTCGAAAACTCTCTCGACTAGGGACCTTTTAAGGATGTGCTTATAGACCCCAACTCCTACGTATATGATCGCCATCATACTGCTGGCCGTCAAGCAAGAATCATATGGGCTCTATCAACGTGCAATAGTGACTTGTAATGTCACCTAAAGCAAGTACACAATGATAAAGATAAACCAGATAGCATATTATCATCTTGAGTAAGACTGTCCTACCGGTATAGGTCCTCCCTCAATCATTACAATCATGTGCCTGCGATCCAATAATTGACTTTGACGGCACCATATCCAACAGTTCTACTCTTTCTCAACTGAGGAACAACGAAATCGGATTCATGTAGCTCGCCTCGTCTTCTCAAAGCACACCACTCATCCTCCTTCAAGACTCGATAAGAAGGCCTTTGATTTCATCAAAAATCCAGATGAACCTTGTGTTTTTAAGAAGACTTTAGAGAGATCTGTCGCGTTCCTCGTATTGTACGTGGATGACATACTTCTGATAGGAAATGATATTCCTATGCTACAGTCGGTGAAATCATTCTAATCATAAAGGTTCTCCATGAAGGACCTGGGTGATGCCACGTACATATTGGGCATACGGATCTATAAGGATAGATCCAAACGGTTATTGGGATTGTCCCAAACCAAGTACATCAACACCATCCTAAAGAGATTTAGTATGGAAGACTCCATGCAGGGTGCCTTACCCGCTTTCCACGGAGTCACTCTTTCCAAGGACGATTGCCCAAAGTCTGATGAAGAGAGAGCTCGCATGAGCAATATTCCCTATGCTTCGGCCGTAGGATCGATAATGTATACGATGTTGTGTACACACCCTGATGTAGCTCATGCACTTAGTGTAGTAAGCAGGTATCAGTCAAACCCAGGGGAGAATCACTGGACAGCTGTGAAGAACATTCTTAAGTACTTGTGAAGGACTAAAGAATTGTTCTTGGTGTATGGTAACGGGGATCTCCAAATGGAAGCCTTTACCGATTCGAGCTTCCAGTGTGACAAGGATGACAGTAAGTCTATCTCAAGGTTTGCATTTACCCTCAATGGAGGGACGGTAAGTTGGAATAGTTCCAAACAGGATACCGTTGCGGACTCAACGATGGAAGCTGAGTACATTGCTGCAAATGATGCTGCCAAGGAAGCCGTCTGGATGAGGAAGTTCATCTCGGAGCTAGGAGTAGTTCCAACCATTATTGATCCAATACCTTTGTTTTGTGACAATAATAGGGCTATGGCGTTGGCCAAAGAGCCCAGGTCCCATCAGAAGTCCAGACACATCCTGAAGCGATATCATTTGATCCGGAAGATAGTTGATCGCCACGAGATCGAGATTAAGAGAGTAGATACAAAGGACAACACTACGGATCCATTCACCAAGACCCTCTCTCAGCCGCATCATGAGCGACTTTTTGAGATGTTGGGTATGAGATACGCCAATAATTGGCCTTAGTGCAAGTGGGAGATTGTTGGATATATGTATGCCCTAGAGGCCATTATATGATAGTGTATGTACTGATGTGTATGTATATATATATTCAGAGGACAGTCTTTCTCAACATGATAGTATGCTATCTGATTGCTCTTTATCATATGTTCACTTGATCATGTTTTTACTCATTTGATACATGTTGATAAAGCCCTTAGGATATTGGCTTGACTACTGGGATTATGATGTGGATCATACTAGTGGGACACCTATAGTTTATAAGAATATCCTTGAAATGTTCTTAGTCGGGTATATCGAGACAGGGCATCGATATTCCAGAATAGACTAGCGTATACCATTCTTGTTCCATATGATGGGCGATGGATGATCCCATATCTATCTGGTGTGGTGACACCAAAGATTGTATACGGGTGCTCAGTGAGACTGGGTACACTGAACGGACTCACCGAGGACTCCTATGTGGTATTATATCATACATCGGATAGCAATTCTTAGGTGACACTGGTACAGGTTAGTCTGTAGACCCGAGATCGCCATAGAGTTTTGTGTGTCCTCCCACTGTACTTTGATCTCCACCCTACTACGGCTCTACTGAGTCGTACAAAGGGGTGGATTTTAGGTACAGTCCCGAGGCACATGGAGGCAATGAGCAATAGGAAGGGTTTCGTCTCTCCCGGTATTGGGGGTTGATGTTACGCTATGCACGATTAGCTATAACAGGAAGTCCCTGGCCAGGGCTGCTAAGATATTACTGATAAGTGTTATCAGTAGTTTCTCGATCTGTTGTAGACCATATACCGGCATGACTTATTGAGTTATTGGGGTCGACGATTCCATCTCTAGACTCGATATGCAGCATATCTGACAAAGAGATCAGAATGTACGGTAAGTGTTGCCAGTTGGCTCGATGGAGTTTTGAAAGGTTCGCTTGTTTTTCTTCTGATCGCTCAATACCCGGATGGCCGTTACGTTTAGCTGACCGCTTGCATCTTGTAGGTGTTTGATGTGATCATCACCTACTGCCGGCGTATTGACGAGTCTTAGAGTCCTACACAGAAGTTTCCTAGCTCAGACAAAATGATGTGGTGTGCATATGAGATATGCGTAGGAGCTCGATTAAATGCGTGTATGAGATACCGTATGTTAATCGGGCATTTACTATTGGTCGGGTCGTATGTGATATGACCGGTTTATTAAATCAAATGTTGATTTAATAATGACTTTTAGCTCACTTTTATCAAACCCTTTTCTTTTGGATGTATGCATATATGTATATACATACACATGTTGATGTGAATGCATACATACATGCATGCATATGTATCATGGTTGTTGATATATTGAAGATGGCAATGCAAGACTCACATGGTTCATATTAATATATAGATTTTTGTTTTAAGATAAAAGAAAAAGGAAATTAACTAATGACTCATTCTTTCCAAATGACTCATAGTTTCCACACACTTCTTTGTTTGACCTTTGACTAACCCATGGTTAATTTCCTTTGTTCTTTAACTCATCACAAAATATCTGGATATTTATATTAACCATGGTTTGTTGTGAGAGTGTCTCACATATATATCCTTTTGTTTTATTTTTAAAACATAACAATTATCATTATCTTGAAAAAGCTTTGTCATCTTCATCTTCCTCCTTCTTCAAGCTCTCTTGAGTTTCTTTGAGTGTGAGGAAAAGAAAAAGAAAGGGTTTTTAAGTGAGATAACAAACCACACAATCATTCTATACTAGTTTAGCCTATTAGTTTAGAGTGTTTGCATCACTTCCTCATTGATCAAGTGAAGCAAGGAGCTTAGGACAATGGGACTTCGGGTGGATCGTCGTCGACTCGGAAGTGTTCAAGCGAGCCGTTCCAAACTCTAGGAGATCTAAGGAGTCACTCAAGGAGGTCTACAAAGGTTGTAGTCTCTCCACTTAGTGATAGATTAACTTTTGTTTGTGATACTATTAGTTGTTACCCTATATTTCTAGTTCGATTCCTAGTTAAGTTTGCTTAGCACCTCTTAAAATTTAAATTGTGGCATGTGTGATGCTTCCAAACCCTATATGAGGTGATAAGGAAATCTACGCATCCTGTGGAGATCCGATGTGAGCAGAGAGCAGTTCGCTCCCCAAAAGAACTTTCCTCATCTATATATAGGGTGTGGAAGCAGGTGAAGGACTCAGTCGTCGTCTGCGGCTCTTCCCCTAAACATCAGGAAAATTCTGACAAATCTCCTTTCAAATACAAGGGGACTCATCCCAAAGTGGTTCTTGCTACAACGGTTCCTCCAGAAGCCAAAGCGGCTTCTCACAAGAAAGAGAGGCCTAATAAGGCTCAAGCGCCCGAGGCAAACTTCAAAGGCCAAAACTCCAAACACCCTAACCCTGGGGGCGTGGTAGTTCATACAGTCCACATGGTGAACTCCAAAGACGAATTTTGTGCTTCTACTTGTCACAAACAGCATACTTAGTCTCTGACAAAAACTTAACTGCAACGTGAAAAGCTAAAGAAGATGCTTGCTCAAATGGAAGCACTCGCTAATCCATTACCTAAGGAAAATCCCGACGCACCCGAAGAAAGAGTAGGGCAGGAGTCGGATATTGATTTCCTAAAGCGCGCTCTAAAAAAGAGAGATGAAGAAGAGGCAGAAATGTCCACTAAAATGATCTAGATGGCCCTCTTGATCCAAAATATGGCTGGAAAGATGGTCCATTCAGAAGCATTGGCAGATGAATCGCCGGTAGTCGCTCTTAAAGACAAGGGTGACACTTCTAATCCTCTGTAAGCCTCATCAATGGCCGAAGAGGAAATGATTCCAAAAGCAAAGCTGGACGAATATATCGCTTAGCAAATCAAAGCTCACTATGTCAGTGAAGCTGCAAATAGGTCAATAAAGACTGGTCGACCATATCTGGCCTAGTATGATCAAATACAGTACCCGCAGAGTACACACTTCCAACGTTCCACATGTACAAAGGAACTGGGAATCCTTGCTAGCACATTGCGCGATTTAGATCCATGTGCGGCAATACTGGAGGAAATAATATACTGCTCCTCCGACAGTTCATCAGCAGTCTGGCGAGCATCGCCTTCGAATGGTATGTGGAACTCCCAAATGATTCCGTGAAGAACTTCGACGAAATGGATATGCTCTTCTGTCAAAGATTCACTAGTGAGAATGAACACACTACCGTGGCGGCTTTGGTCAATGAAAGGGTTGGACTGAATGAAACCTGAGTTTAATATGTTACCCGATGGCGTAATCTCTGGTAAAATAGTGAGCGACGCATCGACGAAGCTGCAGCCGTGGGAATGTTCATAGTCACCCTTGACCCAAATTCAAAGGTGTTCCCGTTTATGGCCCTTTTCAAGCTGACGACCTTCCAAGAGCACATGGATAAAATAACTCGATTGGATCAGATGGGTTAAAACCCTTTCATCATCAGATGAAGATGAATGAAAAGCAATGGCAAGGTGGCGTTTGTCGCCAACGCTAAACAAAAATGAGCGGTTCTGAATCAACCTGTCGCCAAAATAGTGACGGCGTGGGTACTCGCTCCCCCGAGATATACACATGGGGCATATTTCTCACTGGCGGAAGAATATCTACATGGGATGGTCTTTTCTTCTTAAAGAACAGAAAGGATATCAAGGGACGTACAAGCAGGTCCTCTAATCAAGTGGAATATCCCACTTGAACCAAAAAACTATGGAAGAGATGCGAAATCCATGTCCCACTCCGAATCAGACGATGAGGGGAAAAACCCCCAAGTCAAGTCCATTCTTCCAAGGAAGAGGAAGACTCGGCAGAAGGTATGACGTGATATCTCGTTCCTTCATATATGAAGAAGATTCTCCATCAGTATCGGAAAGAAAAATTAATGAGCAGGGGGCAAGTGCCGTTTAAAATACGCAGTATTTCCTGCAAAACAACCCGATTGCTGCAATGGTAAAATAAGCAGTCCAAGAAGGTGAAGACAGCCTAAGGCGTGAAGTGTTCATGCATACAAAAGACATGCAGTAGCGTATCGACAAGCATGCGCTAGAAGGAATGAGTTATGTAACTCCCCGAACAAACTAAAAAACATGGACCGAGATATCCCTAAACTAACAACGGATCGAGATGTCCCTAAACTAACAGCGGACCGAAACGTCCTTAAACTAACAACTGACCGATATGTCCTTAAGCTAATATTCGTTCCAAAAACGGGAATGTAAGACCGAAAAGTCCTTAAACTAATTACTCGCCTCAAGCATGGCGGTATCGGAACGAGATGTCCCTAAACTAGAACCTCGCCTCAAACTTGACGACATCGGACCGAGATGTCCCTAAAGTAACAACTGACCGAGAAGTCCTTAAACTAACAATTCGCCTTAAATATGGCGATAACGGACCGAGAAGTCTTTAAACTAACAATCCACCTAAAAAATGGCGACAATGGACCGAGAGGTCCTTAAACTAGAAATTTCGGCTCAAACATGGCGATAATGGACCGGAATGTCCCTAAACTAGCGCATCGCCCAAAATACAGCGATATGTCCCCTGAGATCTATATTGCAATCGAAGTCTCAACAACGAAAATTGCAACTCAAGTCCTACCGGCTACACAGCTACTCCAGCAATGAAGCCACCCTCAAATCCTACCGTCAAACAAATAGGTTACCTACGGCGAAACTACTTTCGAGAGTTCCATCGTTCGCGGGAAAAAAAGGTATATCCATAAGCGAATTGTGCACAGATGAAAACCCGAAAGGGTGCCGTGAGTAAAAACAGCAGGATTGCCGGTGAGTTTGTGAAAACCCAAAAGGGCACAATCTCGTTAAAAAACGGTATATACAGAAGAAAAATGGGCACGGATGAAAACCTGAAAGGTCGCCGTGAGTAAAAACAGCAGGACTGCCAGCGAGTTTGTGAAAACCCAAAAAGGGTGCAAACTCGTAAAATAAAAAATTCATGTGCACTTGCAAGGTCCTCTCGACCTTGTGAGGAGAAAATACCTGCGTAAGATCCTTATGACTCACAAAAGAGAAACACACTTAGGAATCCCCACGATTCCTTTGGAGAAATTACACTTACGAGATCCATACGACTCGTAAGGAGAATTCCCCCTATGAGATCCTCACGGCTCATAGAATTCGAAAGTCTTAGGTTACAGGGATCTAAACCTTTTCTTAAGCTGTCATATCCCCCAAGTTTCCCTACAGGCGGTCTAATATTGACCCTTGTATACAATCCATGGGCATGAATAAACAATTGCCCACCAAGTTCCTTCAATGGCAAGAAATGTCCCCATATGATGAACGACACTTGTGAGTCCTCTCGACTTATAAGGAGAAAATACTCTTATAAGATCCTTACGACTTATAACAGAACACACACTTAGGAATCTCCACGATTCCTAAGGAGAAAATACACCTATGAGATCCTCATGACTTATAGGGAGAAATAACTTTATGAGACCCTTACGACTCATAAAGTCAAAAACTCTTAGTCGACAGGATTCTAACCCTGTTTACTAAGCCATCTTTGTTCAAATCGACAAAGGCAAATGATGATTCTCTCCTGACAATATTCTAGTTGTAGCGATGCTGATGCCTAAATAGGTGTCAAACCTCAAGTCCTCTCAAGGCAAATGATGATTCTCTCCTGCAAACATTCCAGTGGTAGCGATACTGATGCCTAAACAGGTGTCAAACTCCAAGTCCTTTCACGGCAAATGATGATTTACTCCTGGCAATAATCCAGTCGTAGTGATGCTGATGCCAAAATTGGTATCAGATTCCAAATTCGCAATAAAAACATCAGTGAGCAAAAAATGCATATGAAATAGCCAAAATGATAAGACAACTCGTAATAAAAATCAGTGAGCAAAAAATATATGCATATGAAACAGCCGAAATGTTTGGGCAACTCGCAATAAAAAATAGCGAGTAGAAAAAAGATATAGCCGAAATGATTGGGCACCACCATAAATAGCCGAAATGATTGGGCAATCACGACTTTCGCGACATAAAAGCTGAAAAGATAAAGTATCGCGGAAAGAAATAAAAAAATGAAAATGAAAATTTTCTTTCCTACAAGAAGGTCCACACCGACCCCTGTATACAAACCATGGGCACAAATGAAAGAAAGGGTACCATATTTTCACACCTAGCTTCATCAAAGGGAGAGCCAGATCTTAATGGCAACATGTACAGCGTAGAGGTCATCCCGGAGTTCTTTTCATTTCGACAGGATGCAGAGGCAACATCAACAAAGCTCTATGGAGCCAAAACAAAAAAAGGAGTGATGGAAAAATCCTAACTCTATCTCGACATACTTCTCATGCCAGCAAGATGCAGACGCAAGGTCAATAAGGACCCAAGGGTCAAACAAAAGAAGGAGTAATGGAAAAATCCCAGCTCCAGCTCGACGTTCCTTCTCGGTGCAAACGCGACGTCAACAAAGGCTCCAAGAAGCCAAATAAAAAAAGGAGTGACGGAAAAATCCTAACTCTAGATCGACGTGCACCACATTTCAGCATGGTGCGGATGTAACTGTCAAATGAAATTGGAGTAATCGCATATTCCTAGTTCCAGATCTCGATGGCAACATTTACAGCCTAGAGATCAGCTCGACATTCCTTCTTGGTGCAGATGCAACATCAACAAGGACCCAAGGGGTCAAATAAAAGTGGAACCATGGCAAAATCCTAGCTCTAGATCTCAATAGTGACATCTACATCATAGAGATCTGCTCGATGTTCTTCTCATTCCAACAAGGTGCAGACATGACGTCAACAAAGCTCTAAGGAGCCAAATCAAAAAGGAGTAATGGCAAATCACAGCTCCAACTCGACGTTCCCTCTTAGGGCAGACGCAATGTCAACAAAAAAAGTGGAGTGATGGAAAAAATCCTAGCTCCAGCTCGACATTTTCCTCATTTCAGTAGGATGCGGACGCAACAATCAAATAAATGTAAAGTGATGGCAAAATCCTAGCTACAGATCTTAATGGCAACATCTAAAGCCTAGAGATTACCCCAACGTTCTCCTCATGCCAGCAGGATGCAGACACAATGTCAACAAAGATCCAAGGGTCAAATAGAAATGGAGTCACGACAAAATCCAAGCTCCAAGTCTTGACGGTTCATATACAACCTAGAGACTATCTCGACGTTTTTCTCATTTCAGCAGGATGTAGACGCAACATCAACAAAGACCCAAGGGTCAAATAGAAATAGAGTCACGGCAAAATCCTAGCTCCTAGTCTTGACGGTTCATATACAACCTAGAGACTATCTCGACGTTTTCCTCATTTCAGCAGGATTAAACGAAAAGTCAACAAAAGACCCAAGGGTCGAAACAAAAATGGAGCAATGGCATATTCCTAGCTCCAGACTTCAACTGCGATACATATAGCATGGAGGTCCTACAGATGTCTACCCTACTTCAGCGAAGAATCAGCACGACAACGTCAAACCAAAAAACAAAGTGACGACATATTCCTAGCTTCGGGTCTTGACGACAACTCATATAAAACCCAAAACACCATTAGAGATCATCCCACCCTAGAAGGGAGCGGTTATGACTCATCGGGGCTCCAAATTGAGCCTAACCTCAAGTAAAAAGCGTCATGGAAAATTGCTAATGCTTGCTCTTCTAATGGTAATATAATCTAAGGAGATTACTTGAAGACGTCTTGTCCAGCCTCTGAAGGGATCAGAGACATGACAGTCATGGGGTGATGACATATTCCTAGCTCCGAACTTCAATTGAAATACATATAGCATAGAGGTCCTACAGATGTCTACCCTAGTTCAGCAAAGAATCGGCGCAACATCGTTAAAAAATGAAGCAATGGCATATTCCCAGTTTCGGGTCATGAAGGCAACTCATATAAAGCCTAAAAGACTATCGGAGATCATCCTACACTAAAGTGGAGTGGTTATGACTCATCGGGGCTCCAAATTGAGCCTAACCTCAAGTAAAAAGTGCCATGGAAAATTACTAACGCTTCCTATTCCGACGGTAATATGACCTAAGGAGATTACTTGAAGACGTCTTGTCCAGCCTCAGAAGGGATCAGAGACACGACAGTCGCGGGGCTACTCGAACAACAGCTTAAAAACTGCATATCGAGGACTACATTAGTCAATGCGATGGTACCACAGACTAAAACCCTAGTACCACAAATCTAACGCACCCCTGTCGTAAAGAATAGGGGTTATCTATATTTCACGTTAGGATACACCTATGAGATCCTCTCGACTCATCTCGACTCGTAGGGAAAAACATCTTTATGAAACCCTCACGGCTCATGAAGATGAGAAGTCTTAGGCGACGGGGATATCAACCTATTTCGTAAGCACTATGGACCTACAAGTAGATCAAAAATTACTCTTGTATGCTATCCACGGGCCACATTCTCCGAAGTTTCATACCGACAAAGAGGGGAAACCACTTACGAGTCCTCTCGAAGGGGAAATTCTCTTGTGTGATCCTTACGACTGTTAAGAGAAAACGCTCTTAGGAGCCCTCACGACTTCTAAGGAGAAAATACTCCTACGAGATCCTCTCGACTCGTAGGGAGAAAAGTCTTTATGAGACCCTCACGGCTCATAAATTTGAAAAGTCTTAGGTGACAAATCTAAACCCGTTTCCTAAGCCATCGCTGCTCTACAAGAAGGTCCAAACTGACTCTTGTATACTATCCATGGGCCATATTCGTCAAAGTTTTATGCCAATAAAGTGAAGAAGCCACTTGCGGGTCCCCTCGACTCATATGGAGAAAATACCTGCGTAAGATCCTTATGACTCACTTCGGTGAAAGACACTAAGGAATCTTCACGATTTTTAGGGAAAATCTGCGCCTATGAGATCCTGAGGACTCATAGGGAGAAAAAACTACTTGAGACCCTTACGGCTCATGAAGATGAAAAAGTCTTAGGCGACAGAGATCCTAAACTTGTCTCCTAAGCCATCAATTCTATGGTAATGCATTATTTTGCACTACTTAACCTACATATAAGCTTACGTGGGCAAAGAAGTGGAGGGCATTTGTTCCCGCCAAAATTTTTTGGCTCAAAGCTTGCTGTTCCCTTATAAAAATAAAGGGAAAGCTCCACATGCTAAATACATGCACCCACATGCAAAGCATGTAAATATCACCTCAGGTAGCGCCGCATGTGAAGTTCACATAGGCGCCAATGTGCAAAGCACAGGAGCGCATGTTCCTTTAATATTTAAACATAATAAAAGAGCTAAGCTCAGTTAAAATTTTGTTGAGGTAGCGCCTCATGTGCCCCTCACGAAGACGCCCAGCGCCTCACGTGCTCCTCACGTGGGCGCCATTATGCAAAACACAGGAGCGCCTATCATAAATAAGAATTAAATTTTTAAGTGGCGTCCACGTGCACAACACATGAGCGCCGACACCGAAATTAAAAGAAAGCAAAATTAAAATTCTACATGAGGATACTTCCCTAAAAACTGGGATATTCTCTATTAAATAGAGTCGTTGGATCAAATATCCAATGGTGATAATAAATCATCAGATGATAAATTCTATTTAGGAAATATTTTCCTTCTAATATGGAAAGATCTTCTCTAACAGAGGATCTTGGATTTAAAATCAAATTGTGATAAAATATCACCAATTAAACCATCTGATAGAATTAAATTCTATATGGGAAATATTTTCATCATCTTCCTAAAATAAGAAAGATCTTCTCTATTAAACAGAATTAAATTCTATGGTTAGGAAAATATTTCCTAATCTTAGTAAATTAACAAGATATTCATATGATAAAATAAAATTCTATCTTAGGAAAATATTTCCTAATCTTGATAAACAAATAAGAAGGATCTTCTCAATTACATAGAATAAAATTCTATATTAGGAAAATATCTTCCTAATCTTATTATAGAATAAACTTCTAATCTTGTTAAATTAACAAGATATTCATATTATAAAATAAAATTCTATCTTAGAAAAATAGTTCATAATCTTTTTAAACAAACAAGAAATCTTTTCTGTTAAACAGAGAGCCTTTGGATTAAAAATCCAATGGTGAATAAAATTCATCAATTGCTCTAAAAGATCATTATTGATTGATTATGAAATCAATCATGATCTCTCAATGAGAGATTTTCTCAACAAATTGACTTTTTCTTTTCTCCTATAAATAGGACCAAAGAGATTAATCGGAGGGGAGGAGGGGGATAAAATAAAGAAAAGAGGAGACCCCCCATAAGCTTCTGTAAAAATACAGAAGGCTCAAAAAACAACAGAGAATTTAATTCTCTTAAAGAAGAATATCTCCCTCCTAAAAGCCCTAGGTAATGAATAAAGAAGAGATCAAAATTGTTGGGTTACACCAACGCCCTGGCCATCTACCGTGGCCGTTTGTGGAACAAATTTTTTTCTAGGGTTTGAAACTGGCGCTAGAATAACCCATTCGTCGGATCTACCATAAACCTAAACTAGCAAGATAAGAGGAGCTAACTATTATGATAGGAATTCTCATCCAAGGATCTGTGTCCTTCGGTCTTCTTTCCTCTTCGTTCGCTCCAAGTGATTTCCTTGAACGAGCTTGTTCTTCTTTTCTTGCTCCTTCGGTTCTCCAGGATCGAGATTGTTCATCAGCCCTCCTCCGTCAAAGATGATCCACCCGAGGAATGTAGTCCATAGCTCTAACTCCACACTAAGTATCAAGTGGAGCAACTGAAAGTCTAACGTAGCACCACCACTGGGTTTTAACAATCATCTAGCATGCTATTTTTAAAAAATTAGGGTGCTAAGAAACTCTTATCTAGAATCTTAACTAGATGATTAGGCTTTTAAGCATGATATCATAAGAACTACACTAAGAGATGAAGACTACAACCTTTGTAGACCTAGTCCATCTCTTCTATAGCTCCGGCTAGTAGTCCATACGACTCCTCGTAGCTCTACTCAAAGAATGAACGAGCCTCCTTCGCGATCTTCGTGTCGAAGATGATCCACCCGAAGTTCCTCTAATTCAAGCTACATTTTCACTAAACTCTCTTTAGTGAATGAAACACCCTAAACTTAAGTGCTAATCAAGTGTAGGATGGTGAAGTAGGGGTTGTAAGCTCACTAGGTTGATGCAAAGCCCTATGATTCACATCACATGTGAGGGTTAAGGCTTTGAGGTGGAGGAAGAGGAAGATGGAGAGAGCTAGAGAGTGAACATGAGCTCAAGCACAAATATGAACAAGTGTAGAATAGCTTAGCTCTCTTTTGCTCACTTATTGAAGCATGAATAAAATTCAATACAAATATTGAACCATGCTTCCATAGTGCAAGCAAACAAATAAACAAATGATAAATGCCATACTTTACCCATTCCTCAAAAGTCTCCCCATTTTCCACCTCTTTTTCTATTTTCGAAAAATAGAAAATGCATGCTATGCTTCATAATATATATATATATATATATATATATATATATAGAGAGAGAGAGAGAGAGAGAGGTTAATGGAGGAAAGAGGCCATAGGAGGGAATTTCCTCCTATGGAGTCGAAAAAATACACCCTTCCTCATTTTCTCTGACAATCGGCACCCACCATCTTCATCGTTATCATCTAAGATGTGGTTACACCGAATTTTATGTGATTCTACAACTTTTTCACCGTTGATTTAGTGGGTTCAAAATTAACGGTTTACAGACAATAGAACTTTTTACATTGCTAAATCAACGGTAAAAAAGTTGTAGAATCACATGAAATTTGGTGTACCCACATCTTACATGATAACGATAAAGATGGTAGGTGCCGATCGGCGGAAAAAATGAGGGAGAGTGTATTTTTTCGATGCCATAGGAGGAAATTCCCTCCTATGGCATCTTTCCTCCATTATTCTCATATATATATATATATATATATATATATATATATATATGTATATATGTATGTATATATGTATATATGTATGTATATGTATATGTATATGTATGTATATGTATATGTATGTATGCGTGTGTGTGTGTGTATTAAGAAAAAAAATTAGTGAGCTATAATATTAGTTAATGTATAATTATATAAAATATAAATACACATCAAATTATTAAATCAACGCTTGATTTAATAATCCAGTTATATCACATATAACCGACTAATATCATTTATCTGTATATCACATTATCAAATCAACACTTGATTCAATAATGCGGTTATATCACATATAACCTTAATGATATCAAATAACCCCCGAATTAGAATATGGTATCATATTCTCGTATTTAATCAGACCCCCGCACATATCAACATATATGCTCTACTTCATTTCGTTGGAACTAGGAAACCTCTGTGTGGGACTCTAAAGACTCGTCAATACGCCAGCAATAAGTGATGATCACATCAATCACCCACAAGCCGTCAGCGGTACTAGCTGGATGTAATGGCTACTTAGGTATTGAGCGAATAGAAGATCAACAAGTAAGCTTGTCCAAACTCCTATGAAGCCTATAAGTAACACTTACCGTACAGTCCGGTCATTTCGTCTGATATGTCGCATATTGAGTCTAGCGGTGGAATCGTCAGACGCCAGTAACTTGATAAGTCATGCCGATATGTGGCTCATAACGGTTCGAGAAACTGCTGATAACACTTCCCAGTAAATCTCATCAGCCATAGGTTGGGACTTACTGTTATAGCCAATCGAGCATAGCACAATATCAACTCCCAATACCGGGAGAGACGAAACCCTCCTATCGCTCACTGCCTCCCTGTGACTCAGGATTGTACCCAAAATCCACCTGTTTGCACGACTCCTTTGAGCCATGGTAGGGAGGAAATCAAAGCACAATAGGAACCACACAAGACACTATGACGATCTCGGATCTACAGACTAACCTATACCAGTGTCATTAAAGAACTGCTATCTGACAATAGGTATAGTACCAACTAGGAGTTCTCGCGAGTCATGTTTGATGTACCCATTTTCTAATGAGCACCTGTGTACAATCTTTGATTTCAAACACCAATGGATATAGGATCAACCATCACCCCATACAGAATCAAGAAACGTACACATGAGTCTACTCTGGAATATCGATATTCTGTCTCGATACTCCCTCGACTAGGAACAATTAAAGGATGTGCTTGTTGACTACACAAGTCCCGGTAGTATGATCCGCACCATAGTCCTGGTAGTCAAGCAAACATCCTAAGGGCTTTATCAATATGTATCAGAGAGACGGTATAATAATACAAGTGTACAAGTTAAGATAAAGAGAAACCAGATAGCATACTATCATATCGAGCAAGAAATTCCTCTATATATATGTCCAAGCATCCACTATATGATACAATAATGGCCTCTAGGACATACATATTCCTAACAATCTCCTACTGGCACTAAGGCCAGTTGTTGTAGTATCTCATACCCAGCATCCCAAAAAGTCTCTCAAACTGTGTCTGGGGGAGGGCCTTCCTGAGTAGATCCGCTCCGTTGTCTTTCGTGTCAACTCCCCTGACCACGATCTCCTGTCGATCTACTATCTCCCGAATCAGATGATACTGCCTAAGAATATGTCTGGATTGCTGATGGGACCGGGGTTCCTTGGCCAAAGCCACAGCTCCATTGTTATCACAATGCACAGGTATTGGATACTCAATGGTTGGAACCACACCAAGTTCAGTAATGAACTTCTTCATCCAGACAGCCTCTTTGGAAGCATAGTTGGCAGTGATGTATTCAGCCTCCATCGTCGAGACTGCTACGGTATCTTGCTTGAAACTCTTCTAACATACCGCCCTTCCATTGAGGGTGAAGACTAAACCCAAGACCGACTTATTGTCATCCTTATCACTCTAGGTAAAGGACTCCACCTGGAGTTCTCTGTTACCATACATCAAGAACATTTCTTTAGTCCTTCTCAAGTACTTAAGAATGTTCTTCACAGCTGTCCGGTGCTTTTCCCCAGGATCTGATTGATACCTACTCACTACACCTAATGAGTAGGCTACATCCGGTCTGGTACATAACATCGCATACATGATAGACCCGACTGTCGAAGCATAGGGTATCTCTTGCATGCGAGCCCTCTCCAAATCAGTCTTAGGAGACATCTCTTTGGAGAGAGTGATTCCCGAACAAACGGGTAAATTACCATGCTTAGAATATTCCATACTAAACCTCTTTAGTATGGTGTCAATGTACCTGCATTGGGACAATCCCAACATCCATTTAGATCTATCTCTATAGATCTTTATCCCCAGGATGTAGGAGGCATCACCCAGATCTTTCATGGAGAACTTGTGTGATAAGAAGAGCTTGACCGAGTGTAGCATAGGAACATCATTTCCTATCAAGAGTATGTCATCCATGTATAATACGAGAAAGACAACCTTACTCTCTACAACCTTCTTGTATATACAAGGTTCATCTACATTTTTTATGAAGTCAAACTCTTTGATAGCTTCATCGAAACAGATATTCCAGCTCCGCGATACTTGCTTTAATCTGTAGATTGATTTAAGCATCTTGCAAACGCTTCTGTTGCTCCTACTGTCTACGAAGCCCTCTGGCTGTGTCATGTACACTCTCTTTTCTAAATCACCATTTAGGAAAGCGATCTGACGTTCATCTACCAGATTTCCTTTTCATGGTATGCAGCAATGACAAGTAGGATCCTTATGGACTTAAGCATAGCGACAGGAGAAAAGGTTTCATCATAGTCGACACATAGTCGTTGACGAAAATCTTTTGCTACAAGTCTAGCTTTGAATGTCTCAAATTTTCCATCTACACCAATTTTCTTCTTAAAGATCCACTTGCTCCCCATGGGTTTTATCCCTTCAGGAGCGACTTCCAAAGTCCATACTTTGTTGGTGTACATGGATTCCATCTCAGATCGCATAGCATCCAGCCATTTCACAGAGTCTCCACTTGTGATGGCCTGTTCGAAACTAGTTGGGTCATCATCTTCCATGATGCAATCCTCACTCACGCCGTCTATGAGAAAACCGTTGTATCTCTCTGGTAGATGAGGAACCCTACTAGATCTGTGGAGTGGCTGAGGTTCGTTGGGTACTATTGAATCCTCCAGTTTTACCAAATCGTCAGTTATAGTTTTGGTTGCTAGAACTTCTTCCAGTTTTACCTCATTACCACTAATTTCTTTCACAAGAAATTCATTTTCTAAAAAGGTGGCATGTTGAGAAACAAACACTTTTTGCTCCTCAGTATGGTAGAAAATATATCCATATGAATCCTTTGGATATCCTATAAACTTGTACAAAACAGACATTGCCTCGAGCTTGTCCGAATTTTGCTTTTTAACATAGGACGGACAACCCCATATCTTAACTCGTTTAAGAGATGGTCTCTTCCCATTCCATATCTCATATAGAGTGGTAGGCACGGATTTGGTCGGAACCCTATTCAACAGGTATGCAGCTGTCTCAAGTGCATATCCCCAAAAGGAAATAGGTAACTCAGCAACACTTATCATAGAGTGCACCATATCTACTAGGGTGTGATTCTCCGCTCCGATACTCTGTTGTGCTGTATTGTATACGGAGGATTAAGCTGAGAGAGAATCCCATTCTCTTTTAAATAATCTTGGAATTCCGTGCTTAAGTATTCTCCTCCCCGATCAGATCGTAGGATGTTAATACGTTTTCCCGTCTGGTTCTCAACTTCATACTTATATTTCTTGAATTTCTCAAAATCTTTAGATTTGTGTTTCAATAAGAATACATGTCTGAATCTTGAGAGATCATCGGTGAATGTAATAAAGTATAAGGAACCATTCCTGGTATGTATAGACATAGGACCGCATACATCACTATGTATCAGTCCCAAGAGTTCAGTAGCTCTTTCTCCGTGTCCAGTAAATGGTGTTTTGGTCATCTTCCCTTTGAGACATGACTGGCAAGTTTCATAAAATGTAAATTCAAACAGATTTAAATATCCATCTTTATGCAACTTAGCTAGTCTTGTCGCATTGATATGACCTAGTTTACAATGCCACAAGAAGGCTTCGTTCATTTCTGAACTTTTCCTCTTGTGTGTGTTCTGTATGTTTAGAACTGTAGTTTGATTTTGAACGTATATACTATTACTTAACGTACCAAACCCAATCAACACTTGATTTAGGAAAATGTTCATAATATTATCCTCCAATACAAAGTTATATCTTTCTTTATTCAACAAAGAAACTGATATAATATTGCACATCATATTTGGTACGTAATAACAGTCGTTCAGAATCATTGTATTACCATTTAGGAATACTAGGTGATATTCGCCAACTGCTTTGGCTGCAACAATTGTACCATTCCCTACTTTTAGAGACATATCACCCTTTCCCAGTTCTTTACCTCTTTTTAGCCCATGTAACAAATTACAGACGTGGGATCCTGATCCGGTATCCAATACCAATGACGTAGAGAAAACTAAGAAATAGTTCTCAGTAACGAACACACCTGAACAAGATACATCAGCATGCTCCTTCTTCGTTCGGGTGGCATGGGAATCCTAATATTAACCTATACCTTGCTCAGACTTATAACAATCATAAGAAAAAGCGGAACCAACGTTCCCCAACTCAGTATAATAAGCGAGTTCAGTCAATACATCCATATTATTATCTAGATTAAGGCGTGTCATTGGTCGCTACCTGGAGAGAGAGAGAAGGAAACGCTTTAGCGTGCGCTCTTTGCAAGATTATATTGGTTATTATCTTATCTAATCGGGATAGCTCCCACTGTTTTTATCAAATCTTCCTTCAAACCAGAAAAGGTAAGATTAGACGGAATTAATTACACTCTACAAGTTTGCCAATCGGTCAGCCAGGCAGGTATTGGTACTCTGAGGGAGTCTCTCCATGCTTTCGCATGGAACTAATTAAATAATCTCGTTTCCGCAAGGGCATAACCCCGTTAACATCTTTCTTAGACACCTACTGGATCAGCTAATTGTAAATTAGAAAACTCTCCCAGGAGTAACTCCTACTCGCAGTGGGTATCGGGATACAACTATCTCATAGAAGGTATGCAATCTTATTGCAAATTTCAAAACTTGAAATTCCCAATATATCTTTTTACCCCTAGCGACTTATTGTAGGGTTCCTAGGCACTCTCAAGAGGTCTCACAAGGCATCAAGCTTGCCAATTTCAAATTTACGGGTGCCGAGAAACCCTAATACGGATCGTTAACTAGAAATTTAGGCGAAAAACTAAACTAGTTAACAACTTAACTAAAGGAGAGAGGCTACAACCTTTATAGATCCGGTTCTCCACTTCCTTAGCTCCACGTAGGCGTCCTCTCGCTGTTCATCTCGAATCCTAGACTCGATCGTCGGCTTCATCGGAAAAACGAGCGGGCAAGGTCGTCGGCTTCGTGCCGAAGATGATCTACGTCGAGGTTTCACAAGTTCAAGCTCCGACTGCACCAAGTTGTGAAACTTGTGAGGAAAACACCCAAAACCACTTGGCAAGAGGTAGAGGATGAAGAAATAGGAGGTGGGTTCACTTTAGAATTGGATTTCTCTCACTTTTGCTCAAGTTGCCATTGATGGCATCAAGTTTTCATTCTTGAAGATGAAGAAGAAGATGAAGCTAGAATTATGATAAGTGTTGAGTTAAAATGAATAATAAAAGAATACTTATCATAAACTAACTAGGGTAGAGTGTAGAGAATAGACCATGGTTACTTGGATGGGTTAGGGTTAAGCATGAAGACAAGAATGGTTAAGAAGTCAAAGCTTCATGAAGCTTCAACTAGAAACAAACATAGCCACCATTCTTTAAAAAAAAATAAACAAATAAATAAATGAAAAAGCAAAACCCTAATCATCTCTTAACCATGGTTTAATTCTTTACACTTAACCAAATGATCAAGTATCATCAAACATGATACAAATATGTGCACAAAAGTATATCACATATACTTCTTGCACATCAAGTGAGAAATTCCATTTAAAGTGAACCAATACTAATTAATGCAAAGTAATATATCAAATATATAATTATACATTAAATCATTAAATCAACACTTGATTTAACGATCCGGTCATATCGCATAGAACCGACTAGTATCCTATGTATCGGCTTATCGAATCAATCCTTGATTCGATATCTAGGTTATATGGAATATAACCAATCGATACATCCATCGCGAGAATGGAATACGGTATCACATACACGCATCATTCTCGGTCCTGCACATATCTCATATGCACACCTATTTCATTTCGCTTGAGCCAGGAAACCTCTGTGTAGGACTCTAAAGACTCGTCAATACGCCGGTAGCAGATGATGATCATATCAAGCACCCACGAGCCGCAAGCGGTCTGCTAAACGTAACGGCCATCCGGGTATTGAGCGATCAGAAGATCGACGAGCTGGCCCGCTCATACTCCTGTGAATCCAAACAGTAACACTTACCGTACAGTCCGGTCTGTTCGTCTGATATGTCGCATATCAAGTTTAGGGGTGGTAAACGTCAGACCCTAATAACCGATAAGTCGTGCCGATGTGAGGCTCATAACGGGTCGAGAAACTACTGGTAACACTTACCAGCAAATCTCTGATCAGCCCTGGCCAGGGACTTTCCTGTTACGGCCAATCGAGCACTGCGCAACATCAACCCCCAATACCGGGAGAGACGAAACCCCTCCTATCGTTCATTGCCTCCATATGACTCGGGACTGTACCCAAAGACCACCGTTTTGCACGCCCTCATGGATGTGGTAAGGTGGAGATCAAAGCACAGTGGGAATCACACAAGACTCTATGACGATCTCGGGTCTACAGACTAACCTGTACAAATGTCACCTGAGAACTGCCATCTGACGTGAGGTATAATACCATCTGGGAGTTCTCGGCGAGTCCGTCCAGTGTACCCAGTCTCTACTGAGCACCCGTATACCATCTCTTATGTCAAACACCAATGGATATGGGATCATCCATCGCCCATCTCATGGGTCGAGAAGCGTATACGCTAGTCTACACTGGTATATCGATGCCCTGTCTCGATACTCCCACGACTAGGGACCTTGAAGGATGTACTTATGGACTACTATGTCCCCACTAGTATGATCTGCATCATAGTCCAGGTAGTCAAGTACACATCCTAAGGGCTTTATCAACATGTAACTATAAGACAGTTTAAAGAGACAAGTGTACATGTTAAGATAAAGAGTAACCAGATAGCATACTATCATATCGAGCAAGAAAGTCATCTCTATATATGTCCAAGCATCCAATATAATATACATCATCTGTACAATACTGGCCTCTAGGGCATACATACAACTAACAATCTCCCACTTGCACTAGGGCCAGCTGCTGTAGTATCGCATACCGAGCATCCCGAAGAGTCTCTCAAACTGTATCTGGGGAATGGCCTTCGTGAGTGGATCCGCCGTGTTTTTCTTCGTGTCAACCCTCCTGACCTCGATCTCCCGGCGATCAACTATCTTCCGGATCAGGTGATACCGCCTCAGAATATGCCTGGATCGCTGATGGGACCTGGGTTCCTTGGCCAAAGCCACCGCTCCATTGTTATCGCAATACAAAGGTATTGGATGCTCAATGGATGGAACCACTCCAAGTTCAGTAATGAACTTCTTGATCCAGACAGCCTCTTTGGCAGCATCGTTGGCAGCGATGTATTCAGCCTCCAGCGTCGAGTCTGCCACGGTTTCCTGCTTGGAACTCTTCCAGCTAACCGCCCCTCCATAAAGGGTAAAGACAAATCCCGACTGCGACTTAGAGTCGTCCTTATCACTCTGGAAGCTCGAATCGGTAAAGGACTCCACTTGGAGTTCTCCATTACCATACACCAAGAGCATCTCTTTAGTCCTTCGCAAGTACTTGAGAATGCTCTTCACAGCTGTCCAGTGACTCTCTCCAGGATCAGCTTGATACCTGCTCACTACACTTAGTGAGTATGCTACATCGGGTCTGGTACATAGCATCGCATACATGATAGAGCCTACAGCCGAAGCATAGGGTATCCCTTGCATGCGAGCTCTCTCCAAATCAGTCTTGGGAGACATCTCTTTGGAGAGAGTGACTCCAGAAATCATGGGCAAGTTCCCACGCTTGGATTCTTCCATACTAAACCTCTTTAGTATGGTGTCAATGTACCTGGATTGGGACAATCCCAAAATCCGTTTGGATCTATCTCTATAGATCCTAATTCCCAATATGCAGGAGGCATCACCAAGATCTTTCATTGAGAATCTTTGTGATAAGAAGAGCTTGACCGATTGCAGCATAGGAATATCATTTCCTATCAAGAGTATGTCATCCACGTACAATACGAGGAAGACAACCTTACTCTCTGCCACCTTCTTGTAAATACAAGGTTCATCTGGGTTTTTGACGAAATCAAACTCTTTGATAACGACGTCAAAGCAGATGTTCCAACTCCGCGATACTTGCTTTAATCCATAAATGGATTTAAGCAGCTTGCACACCTTCCCGCTGCTCCCACTGTCTACGAAGCCCTCTGGCTGAGTCATGTACACGCACTCTTCTAAATCACCATTTAGAAAGGCGGTCTTAACATCCATTTGCCAGATTTCGTAATCATGATATGCAGCGATGGCAAGCATGATCCGGATGGATTTAACCATAGCCACTGGAGAAAAGGTCTCGTCATAGTCCACACCTGGTCTTTGACGAAAACCCTTTGCTACAAGTCTAGCTTTGAAAGTCTCCACTTTCCCATCTACACCAAGTTTTTTCTTGAAGATCCACTTGCTCCCAATGGATTTTACCCCTTCAGGAGTAACTTCCAAAGTCCATACTTTGTTGGTGTACATGAATTCCATCTCGGACCGCATAGCATCTAGCCATTTCACTTAGTCCCTACTCGTGATGGCCTGCTCGAAGCTAGTTGGGTCATCATCCTCCATGATGCAATCCTCGCTCCCTCCATCCATGAGAAAACCGTAGTATCTCTCAGGTTGGCGAGGAACCCTACTAGATCGGCGGAGTGGCTAGGGTTCGTCGGGAGCTACTGAATCCTCTGGTTCAACCAAATCTTCTGTCGTAGTCTGTGTCGCTGGAACCTCTTCCAGTTCTACCTCAATGCCACTTATCTGTTTCATAAGAAAACTTTTTTCTAAGAAAGTGGCATGTCGAGGAACAAACACCTTTTGTTCCTCGGAATGGTAGAAGATATACCCTTGTGAATTTTTGGAATATCCTATAAACTTACATAAGACTGATCTTTCCTCGAGTTTGTCCGGATTTTGTCTTTTGACATAGGCTGGACAACCCCATATCTTAACATAATTAAGATGTGGTCTCTTCCCTTTCCATATCTCATATGGAGTGGTAGGAACTGACTTGGTAGGAACTCTATTCAATAAGTCCATGGCTGTCTCAAGCGCATATCCCCAGAAGGAAATAGATAACTCAGCTGTACTCATCATTGAGCGCACCATATCTAATAGGGTGCGGTTTCTCCGTTCAGATACACCGTTGTGCTATGGTGTATATGGAGGTATTAGCTGAGAGAGAATCCCATTCTCTTTTAGGAAGTCCAGGAATTCATTGCTCAAGTATTCACCTCCTCGATCAGATCGAAGGATTTTAATACTTTTTCCGGTTTGGTTCTCGACTTCTTGTTTATATTCTCTAAATTTCTCAAAAGCTTCTGATTTGTGTTTCATCAGGAACACATACCCGAACCTAGAGAGATCGTCAATGAATGTAATGAAGTACGAAGAACCATCCCTGGCATGTGTAGACATGGGACCGCATACATCACTATGTATCAGTCCTAAGAGTTCAGTAACTCTTTCTCCGTGTCCCGTAAACGGAGTTTTGGTCATCTTACCTTTGAGACATGACTGGCAAGTGTCATAAGATGAAAATTCAAACGGATTTAAATATCCATCCTTATGCAACTTTGCTAGTCATGTCGCATTGATGTGACCCAGTCTACAATACCATAAGAAGGATTCGTTCAATTCAGAACTCTTCCCCTTGTGTGTGTTTGTTATGCTCAGAACTGTTGATTGATTTAGAACATAAATGCCATTGCACAACGTGCCTGATCCAACCAACTTTTGGTTACGGAAAATGTTCATAACATTGTCCTGTAATACAAAATTATATCCCTCTTTGCTCAACAAAGAAACCGATATAATGTTGCATATCAGGTTCGGCATGTAATAGCATTCGTTCAGAACCAATGTATTACCAGTTGGTAATACAAGGTGATATTCCCCGACAGTCTTAGCTGCAACAATTGCACCATTTCCAACTCTAATGTCTTTATCACCTTCTCCAAGTTCTCTACCTTTCCTTAGCCCATGTAACTGGTTACATATATGGGATCCTGACCCGGTATCTAATACCCAGGACGTAGAGCAAATGGAGAAACAGTTCTCTGTAACGAACACACCTGAAGAAAATGCATCATCATGTACTTTTTTCATTCGGGTGGCATGGGAATCCTGGTATTCCCCTATTTCCTGTTCAGTCCTATAACTCTTATAGGAAAGAACGGAACCAACGTTCCCCAGCACAGTATAACATGCGGGTTCGGTCAATACATCCATATTATTATCTTTATTAGGACATGAAATGGTCGCTACCTGGAGAGAGAGAGAAGAAAACACTTTAGCGTATGCTCTTGCAAGATCAGATTGGTTATTATCTTATCTAATCAGGATGGCTCCCACTGGTTTTTATCAAATCTTCCTTCAAACCCTAAAAGGAAAGACTAGCCGGGATAAATTACAGACTACAAGTTCGCCAATCTTTCAGCCAGGCCAGTGTCGGTACTTTGAGGGAGGTCCCCCGTGCTTTCGCACGAACCTAATTAATGTAAACCTCGTTTTCCCATAGGCGTAACCCCGTTGACACCTTTCTAGACACCTACTTGATCAGCTAATTGCAATGTGTAAAACTCTCCCAGGAGTAACTCTTACTCGCAGTGGGTATCGGGATCCAACTATCTCATAGAAGGTATGCAATCTCATTGCAAATTTCAACACTTGAAATTCCGGATAATATTTTGCCCCTAGCGTGCTATGACCTTGACGCATGCCAAACAACCCATAGTGCGCTAGTCAAGTTCAACCCGTACATTTCTTGATTGAATTAAACCCACCCGCACGACCCTTAACGCATGCCAAACAACGCCGTGCGAATACCCTAATCCAATCGCATCGTATGCTAGCAGATAAGCACTAGTTAGCTACCGTACACTACGCCTTGACGCATGCCAAACAACCGCAGCACGAATACTAACTAGTACTTATCTGAAATGACGGAGGGCTACGACAGGTTTTTCAGAAAACCTATTGCGTAATGAACTTGATATCGTTGTAGAATCAAATGAAGTTTTGAAATGGAGTGATTTTGAGGCTTTTCTAGTTTTGCTAAAGGGGTCACTCCCGGTGAAGGGATCGTCGGCCCTTTCCTCGTCGAATGAGGTGCGGGATATATCATATATACCACTGTGCAAAGCAGAAACTATAGAAGCAATCAAAAGTCAAACCGAGTGTGTAGCATCTGCCAGTTATTGCTAAAGGAGTCACTCCCGGTGAAGGGATCTCGGTCCTTTCCTCATCGAATAAGGTGCAGGGTATATCATATATACCGCTATGCAAAGCAAGAACTGTAGCTACCTGTTTTATTTAAAATTTGATTCTACAACATCATTTGGTTTCTTTTATTTCATTAATCACATTAATGAAGTCCCATCATTTAAGTCACCTAAAACATCACAGATAAATACGACGTACACTTATGCCATCCGCATTCGCCTCGATGTCCCCCCGTGCACCATTAGGTTAGGTAACTAACGAAAGAGCAGGGCAGGGCTAGTGCGGGTGCAAAACATAAGTAACGTCTATATAATATATCATATATACTATATAAAGTATCTATCACAGAACATCACATGATCACATCACAGATATCGCAGCAGAAGAAACATATGAAATATTGGATATACTAGGACGTCCGTGTTTTCAATACGAGCCAGTATAAAACAAGGATTCCACGGTCGTGATGAATAGCCAATCCCACACCCCTAGACCCCTACGAGAGCGGCAAGCAACCCTACCAATTCTAGGGTTAGGAGACCCGGACTCGACTCCTCGAGATGGTCTCCCACTAGACCCTAGAACCCGGTTACTTGTGCTCCCCTCCTTGGGTCTATCCTAATGCGGAAAAGTAAATAATATACAAAGGGTGACAACTTCCGCAACCTGGAAGTGCCCCAATAAAAGAATATTACATACAAGTTTTTACATGAATGAAAATGAAAAACACTCATCTCACATAAAAACCCCCGGCTATTCAAACACGACAATCCAATATAACATATCCAGCAACACATAACATCACATGTCATCAACGTAAGTAAATATGCGCATCCCAATTGTCGTTGACATATAGCAACGAAACCGGCGATATCACATATTACACTTACGGTCACAGAAAAGAAAGTGTAAAACTACAACAGTTGGAATCCGCAACCCTTTTAGACAACACATGCCTAATAGTTATAAACCCCGCATTTTAGTCCCATTATCGAAAACTCTTTTCAATATCAAATGAGACTAAACCGCTAGATTTATAGCATTCATTCAGTTATCTCATAACTGTTTGTGAATTCCAATTATTGTATCCCATTCCGGATAAATAGAATATATTAAACTTTCCGATCGAACATTCGAACACCCAAGTTTTCCCGAAACCGTCCAACACATGAAATAGGTTCAAAGACATTCACTTCATGCCTCAGTACCAACGGTCCAGCCGTAGAAGGGTCAAGCCAACGCCTCACATGTGGCACGCCGTACTGCCCCAAACCCGAAGGTTCAAAGGGCAGTTCAAGACGGTCACTTAATCGAGTTAAGGTTTGTTGTCTTCTAGAGGGACCATCGCGTTACTTGCACTACTCAGAACGTCCTTAAACCACACAAAAATCCAACACTTGGAAATTTTCCGGCAGGGGAAAAGTTGGGTATTTATATCCGGTCGAACTTTTTAACATATTCTAAAGTTATCCGGAAAGCCACATAGACAAGATTTGATAATCCGATCGAATCGTCGATTCCCAATACAACCCCAGAACACTCAACTCTTGAATCAAATTAAAAATTCCCAGAAAATTCAGCATAATAAAATAGTAATTACTGTGCAAAATGGAAGTGATGATGTCATCATATTGCCGCGGAACCGCCGCAGAAGTCAGGCTTCTGCCGCGGTTCCGCCGCACTCTTTACTATTCATGGGATAAATTTTGCATCGTAATTCTTAGATTTCCCTGCTGAATTTTTTAAGCATTTTTAATATGGAAAATTCCCATATTTTAGAAAAAGTCCAGAGAGCACTTGGGTTTTAGGGTTTCGGGTTCGTTCGGATTTCAAACGTCGTCTAGACTTCGCCTAAGGCTCTAGCTAGACTCTGATACCACTGTAGGTCAGGCAGCCACCCCATCCAATGGGGTCGCCGTGACACCAACGGGTCCCTCAGCCGCTACTTTTTACGCATGCCCCCTCGCGAGGACTACAACCCGCCGGAACACCTTCCGGTCTCGGGACACCCTGGGGGTAAGAGCCTATGCTTCGCCACACTGTCACACAGTGAGAACCCCCCATAGGTCGACATCCAATGCCTAGTAGCTCTGATACCACTGTAGGGTTCCTAGGCACTCTCAAGAGGTCTCACAAGGCATCAAGCTTGCCAATTTCAAATTTTACGGGTGCCGAGAAACCCTAATACGGATCGTTAACTAGAAATTTAGGCGAAAAACTAAACTAGTTAACAACTTAACTAAAGGAGAGAGGCTACAACCTTTGTAGATCCGGTTCTCCACTTCCTTAGCTCCACGTAGGCGTCCTCTCGCTGTTCATCTCGAATCCTAGACTCGATCGTCGGCTTCGTGCCGAAGATGATCTACGTCGAGGTTTCACAAGTTCAAGCTCCGACTGCACCAAGTTGTGAAACTTGTGAAGAAAACACCCAAAACCACTTGGCAAGAGGTAGAGGATGAAGAAATAGGAGGTGGGTTCACTTTAGAATTGGATTTCTCTCACTTTTGCTCAAGTTGCCATTGATGGCATCAAGTTTTCATTCTTGAAGATGAAGAAGAAGATGAAGCTAGAATTATGATAAGTGTTGAGTTAAAATGAATAATAAAAGAATACTTATCATAAACTAATTAGGGTAGAGTGTAGAGAATAGACCATGGTTACTTGGATGGGTTAGGGTTAAGCATGAAGACAAGAATGGTTAAGAAGTCAAAGTTTCATGAAGCTTCAACTAGAAACAAACATAGCCACCATTCTTATCTAAATATTTTCCAAATAAATAAACAAATAAATAAATAAAAAAGCAAAAACCTAATCATCTCTTAACCATGGTTTAATTCTTTACACTTAACCAAATGATCAAGTATCATCAAACATGATACAAATATGTGCACAAAAGTATATCACATATACTTCTTGCACATCAAGTGAGAAAATCCATTTAAAGTGAACCAATACTAGTTAATGCAAAGTAATATAACAAATATATAATTATACATTAAATCATTAAATCAACACTTGATTTAACGATCCGGTCATATCGCATATAACCGACTAGTATCCTATGTATCGGCTTATCGAATCAATCCTTGATTCGATATCTAGGTTATATCGAATATAACCAATCGATACATCCATCGCGAGAATGGAATACGGTATCACATACACGCATTATTCTCGGTCCTGCACATATCTCATATGCACACCTATTTCGTTTCGCTTGAGCCAGGAAACCTCTGTGTAGGACTCTAAAGACTCGTCAATACGCCGGTAGCAGATGATGATCATATCAAGCACCCACGAGCCGCAAGCGGTCTGCTAAACGTAACGGCCATCCGGGTATTGAGCGATCAGAAGATTGACGAGCTGGCCCGCTCATACTCCTGTGAATCCAACCAGTAACACTTACCGTACAGTCCGGTCTGTTCGTCTGATATGTCGCATATCAAGTTTAGGGGTGGTAAACGTCAGACCCCAATAACCGATAAGTCATGCCGATGTGAGGCTCATAACGGGTCGAGAAACTACTGGTAACACTTACCAGCAAATCTCTGATCAGCCCTGGCCAGGGACTTTCCTGTTACGGCCAATCGAGCACTGCGCAACATCAACCCCCAATACCGGGAGAGACGAAACCCCTCCTATCGCTCATTGCCTCCCTATGACTCGGGACTGTACCCAAAGACCACCGTTTTGCACGCCCTCATGGACGTGGTAAGATGGAGATCAAAGCACAGTGGGAATCACACAAGACTCTATGACGATCTCGGGTCTACAGACTAACCTGTACAAGTGTCACCTGAGAACTGCCATCTGACGTGAGGTATAATACCATCTGGGAGTTCTCGGCGAGTCCGTCCAGTGTACCCAGTCTCCACTGAGCACCCGTATACCATCTCTGATGTCAAACACCAATGGATATGCGATCATCCATCGCCCATCTCATGGGTCGAGAAGCGTATACGCTAGTCTACACTGGTATATCGATGCCCTGTCTCGATACACCCACGACTAGGGACCTTGAAGGATGTACTTATGGACTACCATGTCCCCACTAGTATGATCTGCATCATAGTCCAGGTAGTCAAGTACACATCCTAAGGGCTTTATCAACATGTAACTATAAGACAGTTTAAAGAGACAAGTGTACATGTTAAGATAAAGAGTAACCAGATAGCATACTATCATATCGAGCATGAAAGTCATCTCTATATATGTCCAAGCATCCAATATAATATACATCATCTGTACAATACTGGCCTCTAGGGCATACATACAACTAACACTTATGACCTTGGCTATGGTCAATAAATCATAAGCGCTCAAGTTCGACCCATCATTTTATGATTGAAATAAATCCACCCGTACGACACTTGGCTAAGGTCAACAAAGCCGTAAGACTACCATAATCCAATCGCATCACATGCGGCAGATAAGCACTAATCAGCTACCGTACGCTGCGCCTTGGCTATGGTCAACAAACACAGCACGAATACTAAATAGCACTTATCTAAAATGACAGAGGGCTACGACTGGTTTTGATGAAAACCTTTAACGTAATGAACTTGATATCGTTGTAGAATCTAATGATTTGAAAAGGAGTGTTTTTTGTGGCTTTTGCTAGTATTGCTAAAGAGGTTACTCCAGGTGAAGGGATCTCGGCTCTTTCCTCATCGAATGAGGTGCTAGATATTCATTAAGGAATACCACTATGAAAAGCAAGAACTAGAGAAGCTATAAAAAATAAAACCTAGTAGGTTGTAGCATTTGCTTGTTTTTCTAAAGAGGTAACTCCCGATGAAGAGATCTCGGCTCTTTCTTCATCGAATGAGGTGCTGGATATTCATCAAGGAATACCACTAGGCAAAGTAAGAACTAGAGCTACTTTTTTTAAAAAATTTTGATTCTGCAACATCTTTAGGTTTCTTTTCTTTCCATTAATCTTATTAATGATGTCACATCATTTATGTTTCCCAAAATATCACAGAAAAGAAACGAAAATAGAACGTACGCTTATGCCATCCGCATTCGCCACGGGGCCCCGTCATGCACTTTTAGGTTACTTAACTAACGGCATGGCGGAGGCTAGACTAGCGCGGGTGCAAAACATAAGCAACGTTTATTATATATATCATATATATATATATATGTAGCATTCATCTTAGTCGGTTATATGATCACATCACAGAACCAAGCGGCAAAAGTCAACATATAAAATATTGGATATACTAAGAGGTCCGTGTTTTAAATTCAGCCAGTAATGAAAAACACGGATTCCACGGTCGTGATGAATACCCAAACCCACATCCCTAGACCCCTACGAGAGGGGCAAGCAACCCTGCCAATTCTAGAGTTAGGAGACCCGGTCACGACTTCTCGAGATGGTCTCCCACTGGACTCTAGAACCCGGTTACTTATGCTCCCCGCCTTGGGTATATTCTAATGCGGAAAAGTAAATAATATACATCAATGGTGATATCATTCTCAACCCAGAAGTGTCCCAATAAAAGAATATTACATACATTTTTACATGAATGAAAATTAAAAAACTCTCATCTCACGCAAAAACCCCCGGCTATTCATTCACGACGATCCAACATAACATATCACAGCTACACATAAAATCGCATGCCATCAAAGTAAGTAAATATGCATATCCCAAATTCCGTTGACATATAGCAATGAGATCGGGGATACACCACATATTACACTTAGGGTCGCAGAAAAGAAATGAAAAACTACAATATTTAGAATCCGCAAATACCTTAGGCATCATAAACCCGGAATATCTCATATGCCGAATTTCATGTCTCACCTATAAACCTTGCATTTTAGTCTCAAATCAAAAACACTTTTTAATAACTTAGTCGGGTAATTCAAAAAAATTCCAGACAAAAATAATCGAATACTCATCGGGAACTTTAGTAGATGGCCGCACCCCCGATGCCGACGATGAAGTGCACTTAGGCGGAACACCGTGGCAGCGAGCATCCGAGTGGATGCTATTGGCAACGGGGTTCTCCTACTTTCACTTGGTCGGGGCAATGGGGCATGGCTATCTAGTAGAGTTATCCGGCGAGTGTTCGTGTACTATACGCGATTGCATGAAGTTTTGATCCAAATCAAAACTCCGTGACAGTCGATAAACATAGACTAAAATGCTAGATTTACAATTAGCAAACTAGTTTTCATAAAACTAATTTAATGTGGATTCCAGATATTGTATCTCATATCAAACTTAAACTCGAAACGATGTTAAAACACGACTACAAAACACTCCGAATAGCCCCAATAGAAATGTTAACATCACATGCAAACTGGACTAAACAAACATAACCTGAAACCCTAAACCAGACCATACAGAACACCAAAAAAATTTCAAGACCAAAAAATGAACACGGGGCCATCCATGCCGGTTTTTATAGCATTTCGCCGGGTCGTTTTTGGAGTATTGGCTTCGAATTTCTCTGGTGTTCTAGAGACATCACATGTAACATTCTATACTTGTTTAAAAAAATTTCAGAGACTATTTAAAATTTGACAGAAACAATGGTTTTTGGGTTACAGTTTCGGAGTTGTTTCGGTTTCGCAATTCAACTAACATCATCTAATCTTCTAGATTGGCTCTGATACCAGGAAATTCTAACCAAGCACCACCACTGGGTTTTCACAAGCATCTAGCATTCTATTTTAAAAAAATTTGGGTGCTAAGCTACACTTATCTAGAATCTTAACTAGATGATTATGGTTTTAAGCATGATATCAAAATAACTACAGTAAGAGATTAAGACTACAACCTTTGTAGACCAAGTCCTTCTCTTTTATAGCTCCGGGTAGTAGTTCCTACGACTCAACGTAGCTCCACTCGAAGAATGAACGAGTCTCCTTCGCGATGTTCGTGTCGAAGATGATTCACTCGAAGTTCCTCTAATCCAAGCTATCTCTTCACTAAACTCTCTTTAGTGAAGGAAACACTCTAAACTTAAGTGCTAATCAAGTGTAGGATGGTAAAGTAGGGGTTGTAATCTCACTAGGTTGATGCAAAGCCCTATGATTCACATCACATGTGAGGGTTAGGGATTTGAAGTGGAGGAAGAAGAAGATGGAGAGAGCTAGAGAGTGAAAATAAGCTCAAGCACAAATAGGAACAAGTGTAGAATGGCTTATCTCTCTTTTGCTCACTTATTGAAGCATGAATAAAATTCAATACAAATATTGAACCATGCTTCAATAGTGCAAGCAAACAAATAAACAAATGATAAATGCCATGCTTCACCCATTCCTCAAAAGTCTCCCCATTTTCCACCTCTTTTTCTATTTTCCAAAAACAGAAAATGCATGCCATGCTTCATAAAATATATACATACATACATATACATATATCATATATACATATATTAAGAAAAAAATAATTAGTGAGCTATAATATTAGTTAATGTATAATAATATCAAATATAAATACACATCAAATTATTAAATCAACACTTGATTTAATAATCCGGTTATATCACATATAACCGACTAATATCATTTATCTATATATCACATTATCAAATCAACACTTGATTCAATAATCTGTATCACATATAACCTGACTGATATCAAATAACCGCCAGATTAGAATATGGTATCACATACTCAAATTTAATCAGGCCCCGCACATATCAACATATATGCCCTCCTTCGTTTCACTTGAACTAAGATACCTCTGTGTGGGACTCTAAAGACTCGTCAATACGCTAGCAGTAGGTGATAATCACACCAATCATCCATAAGTCATCAGCGGTACTAGATAGATGTAACGGCAACCTAGGTATTGAGCAAATAGAAGATCAACAAGCAAGCTTGTCCAAACTCACATGAAGCTTATAAGTAACACTTACCGTATAGTCCGGTCACTTCGTCTAATATGTCGCATATCGAGTCTGTAAGTCTACGGTAGTGCCCCAGCCATCAATCCGAGGCCAAACGCGGAAACAAAAACTTTTTATAAAACTGGCACTAATCCAGACATTTACCCGGATCGTACCATTAACACTAAACTAGCTATCAACAAGAAGTTAGAATGGCTATACCGATCGATCCGTGTCCTTCGGTCTTTACTCAGCATCCTTAGCACCTCGCGGCATCTCCGATCTCGCTCGATCTCCGGTCTCCTCGTCGAAAAGGGCACCACATCAAGAAGTCTTTTTATGGGCTCCCGCTTCAAACCGAAGAAACTCGAACATGAAGTTTGCTAGCCGACATGTCCAAGATGAAGTAGAGAATGTGTGTGATAACTTTGTCTCAAACACTCAATAATTCTCAACTCAAAAGGTAGAATGAGTGGAGGTTAAAGAAGAAGCCATTGATGAGGAGATGATGACCTCAAGAGAAGAAAGAAGAAGAGGTTTATTGTTATTGTGAGAGACAATAATGTGAGAGTGCTTGAATTCACAAGAGCTAACCCCACTAATATGTGGCTGCCCTCTCTCCTCCCATCACAATCTCAACCAATAATCAATCAATTAAAATGACATAGCACCGAAAACAAGACCATGAGTCACCAAATTGGACATGCATATTAATTGCTCTTCATGATGACTTAAGCTCACCATTTCCACCTAATTAAACATTTAAACCAAAATGTTTAATCCAACAAAAAGAGAATGGCAACATCTAAAGTAAACTCGTGATGGATCACAATGATACCCCTCACCTGTATATACATACCTGCATCCGCATTCCGACTGAATGCGAATGCAATGAGACGAAAGCAATCCAACAAATCTAATACTAAGATCCGGCTTAAACCAAAGCCCACTAGTATGATCCGTCCGATAATGATCCATGCACAAAGGCACGTATATGATCGAACCCTGCCATAAAACCATACAGCTTCTACAACATTTCGCCCGAACTTGGGAAAACTATCTGTGGGGCACTCTAAAGACTCGTTAATACGCCGGCAGTGGGTTTAACCACAAGCACGTCAGTGGTACTAGCTGTACGTAATGGCTACCCATGTATTGACCAAAAGGAAGGCTGATGAGCGAACTCATCCAGAAACCTACTGAGCCTATTTGTGACAATCTCCATACAGTCCGGTCTGTTCGTCTATGAGTATCGCATATCGGGCGTAGGGGATGGTAAACGTCAAACCCCCCAATAGAGGTATAAGTCGTGTCGTAGCCCAGAACACCTTGAGAAACTACTGGAATACCTACCAGTAAATCTCACTTGCCTTGGCCAAGGACTTTGTGTAATGGCTCTCCAGACACAGCGCGATATCAAACCCCCAATACCGGGAAAGACGAATCCTATCTAACCACCACTGCCTCCAAGTGCTTCGGGACTGCACCCAACTACTACCTGTTTGCACGACTCCTTTGAGCCATGGTAGGGTAGCAATCAAAGAACAGTGGGAACACACTCGAGGAAATGTAGCAGTATCAAGTCAACGGACTAAGCTGTACTCTTGTCACCTAAGAACTGCTCCTGATGATAGGTATAATACCAATCAACAGTTCCCCTGCGAGTCCGTCCGATGTACTCATAATCCAATGAGCACCTGTATATTACCTTAGCTGAACCAACTGACACCAATGGCTTGTGAGACCAGCCACCACCCCTCGTCGGGGTCTCGATTCGTATACACTAGTCTACTATCGGAGTATCGATGCTCAGTCTCGAAACTCCCATGACTAGGGACACTTTAAGGATGTGCTTATAGACTACCCGACTCTCACGTATATGATCGCCATCATACTGCTGGTAGTCAAGAAAGAATGCTATAGGCTTTATCAGCATGTAATAGTGATCTGTAATGTCACCTGAAGCATGTACACGATGATAAAAATAAACTAGATAACATACTATCATCTTGAGTAAAACTGTTCTACCAGTATAGGTCCTCCCTCAATCATTGCAATCACGTGCCTGTGATCCAATAATTGACTTGAGGGCACTATAGCCAACAATCTCCCACTTGCACTCAAGGCAAATTATTGCAATGTCGCATACTCACAGCCCGTTTGATATCGAACACCCAACTCATCTACTAGTAAGTTTCACAAAGCTCGTTTGTAAAATTATTGCGTTCAAGAAATAGCCTCAGTGAGTGGATCTGCTCTGATGTTTCTTTCTATGTCTCTCTTAATCTCAAGTTCGTGAGGAAAGCCATCTCCCGAAATGAGCAATACCTGTCTTAGAATATGTCTGGATATCTGATGGGACCAAGTTCATAAGTGAACTCCAAATCCAGCAAACTTCTTAGACTGTATCGTCAACTGAATTCAATCAGTATCCTACACCATGCCTCCCTCAGTATCTATTTGGACCACCTGTCCAAACTACTGCCCCTCAAAATAGGTAAAACTATTACTCTGACAATTACTCTATCATCCAGGTCACCTTGGAAGCCTGGAATGATAAACGTCTCCCGAAAGAGGCTGTTGTTATCAAATCCCTAAAACATCCACTTATGTTCTAAAACTGCTTCCGACGTTTCTCCACGATTGGATTAATATATCAACTTATTGCAACTAGTGCAAAAAAAACATCTGGTGTGGTACTTGACATCTCATGATTGACTCAATTTCCTAAGCAAGTGATATGCCAATCATGCACAATCCTCTCCCCTTTAGTCTGTAAGACACCTTTAGAGAGGGTGACTCCATCACCTGCAGGTACACTACCGTGCCAGGAGTCGTCCATTCTAAAATACCTTCAGAATACTGTCTAAATACCCAAATTGGGATATTACCCAAATTTAGATCTAAAACCATAGATCTAGTAACCAGAATGCCTGATATAATATTCATACCTTTTGTGGAGAAACCACTATGTGACGACCACAGTAAAACCTATCGTAGTATAGAAATTTCACTTCTTACTATGTGTATGTCATCCAAATACCAGGATATCACACCCTACTACCTTCTTAACAGATCCATCCCTTATTCTGATGAAGTCAAAACCTATGACTGTCTCATCAAAAATAGATGATGTATTTCTGCTATATCTGCTTTAGTCTATAAATAGACACAAGCTACTTGTCCACTATGCTTCCGCTACTCCCACTGACTACGACAACTCTCTGGCAGAGTCATATACACATGCACTTCTAAAGCTAGTTTAGAACGACGCTATACTCATCCTCCTACCGGGTTTCATAGCGTGGAACAACAGTAGTGTCAAGTCAGGGTAAACAAGAACCTCCCTGTCACCGTCTTTGAGAATACTGAAGTACCATTCGGGCGCCCGAGGTTACCCACCATATCTGCGGAGTGGCTAATGGAATGTCAAACCTGATTGAATTTTTAGGTTCTTATCAAATTTTCAGTAATCGTTTGCGGTTCTGGAATCACTTCTAGTTCTACCATACTCGTACTACTGTTTAATTTCTTAAAAAGTCCATTTTACTAAAACTGTGGCGAGTTAAGAACAATATCATTATTGATCTTCCAGATGGTAGAAAGTTAACCCTCGTCATAGGCTGGGATAACCCACAAACTGCCATTACAGAAACGTGCCTTGAGTTATCCAGAGTCTGGTTTTAAGCATAAGCTGGATAACTCCATATACCTTAACATCATTAAGATATGATCCATTTTATATACACATAGAAACAGAGACACTAATTTAATTGGAACCAGATTCAAATCATGCAACTGTCTCCAGTGCATGTCAACTAAATGGAGAGAGGCCAATCAGCATTACTCAACTTAGGAGTGCATCCAATTATTAGTAACCTGAAAAAGAGAAGAAAGTTCTCAAAATCATTAATATCGACTGAATATTAAACACAAGTATCTACATTTTCGATTACCTTGAAGAATCCCGATACATGCATCACGTGGTTCTCTACTTTATTCTTGTACATAAAACTTCTCAAAACTTAGACCTTGTATTTCTATGAAATACTTGTCTAAAAACTAGAGAAGTCACAAGTAAATAGAATATAGTACGAGGACCAACCCCTCTGTCCTAATGGACACTGGACAATATACAATACTTTGTATAAGTCTCCTGAGTTGAATAACTCAAACCCTGTGCGTCGTAGGTTGAAAACTGTACCATGGTTATGAAGAATTACACCGCTGTTGAATGCTCCTTACCTAACCATCAACTGATATAGGTAAATGTCGTAGACATAATTTCAAAAAGTTATATCTCACTTTATAAAATAAACATACAGATATATCAATTTGAAATTGGTGCATGACAACGGATATTTAAAACCAAATATTTGCCATCCGGCAAAAACCCAGGTAATTTTCTCAAATATCAATAGTTACAACGAATTCTAATATAATGAGGATGATCACCTAATTCCCAATAACCTACTCCCACTCATTATCTGTAAAACTATACAGATATGAGAATCAAACCTGGTAAATAAATACCCTAGAGTAAGGATCTAATTGGGAAATCGGTTTTCTATTAACAACGCACAGTGAAACCGAAACATTAAAATGTTTTGTAGGGGTATCCGGGTATTCCTAGTAATGCCTCTTCCATTATCAGATTCATGACTGTAACCGTATATTCCCTTGCCATCTCTCCAAATCCATTTATTTATCTTTACTCATTTCCTTCTGTACACCAAACTTAAGCTTAATGGTTTTCTTCCTTCCCTACCGTTCGGCACCAGCCTATGGTTTGGAAGAAGACTATCCAATAAGCATAATAGGTGTACACTCCTAATCCTAGGAGTACTCGCAAACTGAGAGAAGGTGATGATAAAAGACAACTGAATAAAACTTTATTCTATTTCTCCTGAACCGGAGAAAAGAAAAGGTGAAGTAGGAGTGGCGATGAAATACGCGGTTTGGTCGTGAATGATAGCAGTCACATTTTACTTTGCCCTCTTTCTAATTCCTTTATTTGTCTTTACTTCTTACCTTCTGTACACCCTACTTAGGCTAATTGGTTTTCTTTATTCCCTACCTTTCGGCACCTGCCTATGGTTTGGAAGAAGATTATCCAATAAGCGTAATAGGTGTACCCTTTCCTAATCCTAGGACCCCTCACAACCTGAGAGAAGGTAAAAGGAAAAGACAACCGAATAGTCCTATTCATTCTCTCCAGAACCATAATCCATCCTCGAATCTAGAACAAGTTCCTCCGATTTCGTATATAACCATACGATGGATTTATCCAATGGAAGTGGATGTTCGTAATGATACGGGGTGTTCTGGAGAAAAGCAAAGGGTAAAAGAAGGAGTGGCAATGTTGTACGCAACTTAGTCAATCTAAAAGCCAGTGTTTTAAGAAAGTTCGGTTAACATGGTTACTTGAGTTATAGTCCAGGGTCGGGCCATGGTCACTGTAAAAAAGAGAGAGAAAAGAAACACTCTGCGTGCACTCTAACCTAGATCAGAATGGTTAATCATTTTATCTAATCAGGATGTCTCCCACTGTATTCTCAAATTCTCCTCCAAACCTGAATGAAGAATTAGTCGGAATCACCCGAGGAGTAAACCAACTCATCAGTGTTAGTTATATGTATGCCCTAGAGGCCATTACTGTACATAGGATGTATATTGTAGTGGATGCTGGGACATATATAGGGAGGACTTTCTTGCTCGACATGATAGTATGCTATCTGGTTGATCTTTACCTTAACGTGTTCACTGATTGTCTCTCTGTTACATGTTGGTAAAGCCCTTAGGATGTGAACTTGACTACCTGGACTATGATGCGGATCATACTAGTGGGGACATGGTAGTCCATAAGTACATCCTTCAAAGTCCCTAGTCGTGGGTGTATCGAGACGGGGCATCGATATACCAGAGTAGACTAGCGTGTACCTTCTCGACCCATACAGATGGGCGATGGATGATCCCAAATCCATTGGTGTTTGACATCGGAGATGATATACGGGTGCTCAGTAGAGACTGGGTACACTGGACGGACTCGCCGAGAACTCCCAGATGGTATTATACCTCACGTCAGATGGCAGTTCTCTGGTGACACTGGTACAGAGTAGTCTGTTGACCCGAGATCGTCATAGAGTCTTGTGTGGTTCCCACTGTGCTTTGATTTCCATCTTACCACGTCCAAGAGGGCGTGCAAAACGGTGGTTTTTGGGTACAGTCCCGAGTCACATGGAGGCAATGAGCGATAGGAGGGGATTCGTCTCTCCCGGTATAGGGGGTTGATGTTGCGCTGTGTTCGATTGGCTATAACAGGTAATCCCTGGCCAGGGTTGCTGAGATTTACTGGTAAGTGTTACCAGTAGTTTCTCGAACAGTTATAGACCTCATATCGACACGACTTATCGAGCTATTGGGGTCTGACGTTTACCACCCCTAGGCGAGATATGCGACATATCAGACGATCAGACCGGACTGTACAGTAGTGTTACTGGTCGGATTCACTGGAGTGTGAGCGGGCTTGCTCGTCGATCTTCAGATCGCTCAATACCCGGGTGACCGTTACGTTTAGCAGACCGCTTGCGGCTTGTGGGTATTTGATATTATCATCATCTGCTACCGGCGTATTGACGAGTCTTTAGAGTCCTACACAGAGGTTTCCTGGTTCAAGCGAAACGAAATAGGAGCGCATATGAGATATGTGCGGGACCGAGAATAATACGGTATGTGATACTGTATTCGATTCTCGCGATGTGACATTGATCGGTTATATGCGATATAGCCGGGTTATCGGATCAAGTGTTGATTCGATAAGTTGTTACTGATGATACCAGTCGGTTATGTGCGACATGACCGGATCGTTAAATCAAGTGTTGATTTAATGATTTAATGCATAATTGTGTATTTGATATATTACTTTGCATTAACTAGTATCGGTTCACTTTAAAATGGATTTTCTCACTCGGGTGTGCGCATTGCATATGCGATATGATTTTGTGCACTTGCTTGTATCATGTTTGATGATGCATGCCAAACTTGGTTAAGTGTAAAGAATGAACCATGGTAATGAATGGGTTAGGGTTTTGATTTTTATTTATTCATTTATCTTTCTTATTTATTCTTTTTGGAAAAAGGAAAAAGAAAGATAAATGGTGGCATATTTTGGATTTAGTTGAAGTTTCTTGAAACTTTGACTAAGTCTTCATTCTTGTCCTATACTTAACCCTAACCATTTTAACTAACCTAAGTTAATTCTCTACACTTAAATAGAGTTAAAAGTATGATAAGTATTGTTTTATTTTCTATTTTTAATTCAAGACTTATCATATCATCTTCATCTTCTTCCATTCTTCAAGTGAAGAAAGCTTCATTTTTATCAATGGTGATTGATGATTAAGAGTGAGAAATCCATTTCTAAAGTCTACCCACTTCCTATTTCTTCATCCTCTACCTCTTGCCAAGTAGTAGAGTGTGTTTACTTCACAAGTTTCATGACTTGGTGAAGTTGTGAGCTTGATCTAGCGATGCCTCGACGTAGATCATCTTCGGCATGGACATCGACGACCTAGCTTGCCCATTCTCCGACGAAGCCGACGCTAGAGCCCAGGAACTCATTAGGACAGCGAGGAGACTTCATTACGGAGCTATGGAGGTGGAGAACCGGATCTACAAAGGTTGTATTTCCGTATCTCTTAGTTAAGTGTTAACTAGTTTGCTTTTTCGCCTAGTTTTCTAGCAAACGATCCGTAGTCGGGTCTCTCGGCACCTAGAATTTTTTAAAATGGCATGTTCGATGCCTTGTGAGACCTCACTAGAGTGCCTAGGAACCAAACAGTGGTATCAGAGCCTAGCTAGAGCCTTAGGCGAAGTCCAGACGGAATTTGAAGTCCGATCGAACCGAAAACACGAACCCAAAATTGCTCTCTGTCCTTTTTCTAAAAACTGGGATTTTTCCAGATTAAAAATTGCCAAACAATTCAGCAGGGAATTATATGAGTTACTGTGAAGCACGTGATGATAAATCCACTAAGGAAGCGCGGAACCGCGGCCCCCACCATAGCATTAGCGGCGCTTCCACGTCCACACTGTAGATTTACACCACGTGGATAGCACAGTAATTCTTGTCTCAGAGTGCTGAGTCTTCTGGAAATTTTTATATTTTATTCAAGAGTTGAATTTTCTGGAGTTGTTTTGGGGATTCGGTATTTCGATCGGAGTATCAAATTTTGTCTGTGTGGCTTTCCGGATAAATTTTTAGAATATGTTAAAAAGTTCGACCGGATATAAATACCCAATTTTTCCCCTGTCGGGAAATTTCCAAGTGTTGGATTTTTCCGTAGTTTAACGACGTTCTAAGTAGTGCAAGTAACGCGATGGACCCTCTAGAAGACAACAAACCTTAACTCGATTATGTGACCGTCTTGAACTGCCCTTTGAACCTTCGGGTTTGGGGCAGTACGGCGTGCCACATGTGAGGCGTTGGCTTGACCCTTCTACGGCTGGACCGTTGGTACTGAGGCACGAACTGAATGTTGTTAGACTCATATTTCATGTGTTGATCTGTATTGGGAAAACTTGGGTGTTCGATTGTTCGATCGGAAAGTTTGACATTTTCTATTTATCCGGAATGGGATACAATAATTGGAATTCACAAGTAGTTATGTGATAACTAAATGAATGTTATAAACATAGCACTTTAGTCTCACTTGATCGGTTGCCATGGAATTTTGAAGCGATCAAAAGTCCGTCGCAATCACGTAGCGTACGCGGATACTCGCCGGGTAAACTTAATAGACAGCCTCACTCCATAACCCCGACCAAGTGACTGTAGGAGAACCCCGTCGCCGAAAGCATCCGTTCGGGTGCTCGCGGTAGCGGTGTTCCGCCTTGGTGCACTTCGTCGACGGTATCGGGGGTGCAGCCGCCTACTGAAGTTTGCGACGAGCATTCGATCAGGATGTCGGGAATCTTGTTGAATTGCCCGACTCGATATTGAAAAGTGTTTTCGATTTGGAGACTGAAATGCGGGGTTTATAATTGTTAGGCATGTGATGTCTAAGTAATTCATTTGATTAGGCATGTGATGTCTAAAGAGATTGCGGATTCCAACTGTTGTAGTTTTACACTTTCTTTTCTGTGACCGTAAGTGTAATATGTGATATCGCCGGTTTCGTTGCTATATGTCAACGACAATTGGGATGCGCATATTTACTTACGTTGATGACATGTGATGTTATGTGTTGCTGGATATATTATATTGGATCGTCGTGTTTGAATAGCCGGGGTTTTTTATGTGAGATGAGTGTTTTTCATTTTCATTCATGTAAAAACTTGTATGTAATATTCTTTTATTGGGGCGCTTCCAGGTTGCGGAAGTTGTCACCGTTTGTATATTATTTACTTTTCCGCACTAGGATAGATCCAAGGAGGGGAGCACAAGTAACCGGGTTCTGGGGTCCAGTGGGAGACCAACTCGAGGACTCGAGTCCGGGTCTCCTAACTCCAGAATTGGTAGGGTTGCTTGCCGCTCTCGTAGGGATGTAGGGGTGTGGGTTTGGCTATTCATCACGACCGTGGAATCCGTGTTTTATACTGGCTCGTATTGAAAACACGGACGTCCTAGTATATCCAATATTTCATATGTTTCTTCTGCTGCGATATCTGTGATGTGATCATGTGATGTTCTGTGATAGATACAGTATATAGTATATATGATATATTATATAGATGTTACTTATGTTTTACACCCGCGCTAGCCCTGCCCCGCTCTGCCGTTAGTTACCTAACCTAACGGTGCACGAGGGGACATCGAGGCGAATGCGGATGGCATAAGTGTACGTCGTATTTATCTGTGATGTTTAGGTACTTAAATGATGGGACTTCATTAATATGATTAATGAAAGTAAAAGAAACCTAAGATGTTGTAGAATCGAATTTCAAAATAAAACAGGTAGCTACAGTTCTTGCTTTGCACAGCGGTATATGCGATATATCCTGCACCTTATTCGATGAGGAAAGGACCGAGATCCCTTCACCGGGAGTGACTCCTTTAGCAATAACTGGCAGATGCTACACACTCGGTTTGTCTTTTGATTGCTTTTAAGTGTTTTTGCTTTGCACAGTGATATATACGATATATCCCGCACCTCATTCGACGAGGAAAGGACCGACGATCCCTTCACCGGGAGTGACTCCTTTAGCAAAACTAGAAAAGCCTCAAAAGCACTCCATTTCAAAATTCATTTGTTTTTACAACGATATCAAGTTCATTACGCAATAGGTTTTCAGAAAAACCTGTCGTAGCCCTCCGTCATTTCAGATAAGTAGTAGTTAGTATTCGTGCTACGTTTGTTGGCCTGCGTCAAGGCGTAGTGTGCGGTAGCTAACTGGTGCTTATCTGCATAAGCATATGATGTGATTGGATTAGGGTAGTCGTGCGACTTTGTTGGCCTGCGTCAAGGGTCGTGCGGGTGGGTTTAATTCAATCAGGAAATGACGGGTTGAACTTGACTAGCGCACTATGGTTTGTTGGCCTGCGTCAAGGTCATAGGACGCTAGGGGCAAAATATTATCGGGAATTTCAAGTGTTGAAATTTGCAATGAGATTGCATACCTTCTATGAGATAGTTGGATCCCGATACCCGCTGCGAGTAAGTGTTACTCCTGGGAGAGTTTTATACATTACAATTAGCCGATCAAGTAGGTGTCTAGAAAGGTGTCAACGAGGTTACGCCTCTGGGAAAACGAGGTTTACATTAATTAGGTTCGTGCGAAAGCACAGGGGACCTCCCTCAAAGTACCGACACTGGCCTGGCTGAAAGATTGGCGAACTTGTAGTGTGTAATTAATCCCGGCTAGTCTTTCCTTTTAGGGTTTGAAGGAAGATTTGATAAAAAGCAGTGGGAGCCATCCTGATTAGATAAAATAATAACCAATCTATTCTTGAAAGAGCGCACGCTGAGTGTTTTCTTCTCTCTCTCTCCTGGTAGCGACCATATCACGCCTTAATCATGATAATAAAACGGAATATTGACCGAACCCGCTTGTTATACTGAGCTGGGGAACGTTGGTCCCGCTCCAACTTATAATTGTTATAAGACAGAGCAAGAAATTGGGGAATACCAGATTTCCCGTGCCGCCCAAACGAAGAGAGTGCATGCTGATGCATCATCTTCGGGTGTGTTCATTACAAAGAACTGTTTCTCCGTATCCTCTACGTCCTGGGTATGTGATACCAGATATGTAATCTGTTACATAGGGCTACAGAAAGGTAGAGAACTGAGAACGGGTGATAAGTTTCATGAGGCAGAAAACGGGGCAAGAGTTGCAGCCAAGTCTGTCGGTCACTGTCACCCTGTATTACCGATACATTGATTCTGAACGAATGTTATTAGATACCGAACCTGATATACAAAATCATATCTGTCTCTTTATTAGTAAAGAAACGATAAAATTTTATATTGTTGGATAATGTTTTGAACATTTCCTATATCAAAAGTTGATCGGTTCAGGCACGTTATCTAAAAGCATTGACGTTCTAAATCAAACTACAGTTCTTAGTATACTGAACACACACAAGAGGAAGAGTTCAGAAATGAACGAATCCTTCTTGAGGCATTGTAGACTAGGTCATATCAATGTGACCCGACTAGCTGAAGTTACATGTAGATGCATATTTAAATATGTTTGAATTTACATCTTATGAAACTTGCCAGTCATGTCACAAAGATATAATGACACCAGCTCTGTTTATTGGAAACAGAGAAAGAGTTAGTAAACTCTTGGGATGATACATGTTGATGTATGTAGGTCCCCTGTCTACACATGCCAGGACTGGTTCTTTATACTTCATTATATTCTCTGATAATCTCTCAAGATTCAGTCATATGTTCCTGTTGAAACACAAGTCCGAACCTTTTGAGATATTCACAGAATATAAGTTAGAAGTAGAGAACCAGAATACGGGTAAAAGTATTATTTCCTTTGATGAGATCAGGGAGGAGAATACTTGAGCACGGAATTCCTGGACTATTCTAAAGGAGAATGAGATTCTCTCTCAGCATTACTCCTCCGAATACACCATAGCACGATGGTATATCGGGGTGGAGCAATTACACCCTATGTGATAAGGTGTGCTCTATGATGAGTAATACTGAGTCACCTTTTTCCTTTTGGGAGTTATGCGCTTGAGAAGCTGCATACCTATTGAATAGGGTTCGAATCAAATCAATGCCTACCACTTCATATTTGATATGATAAGGGAAGAGCCCATGTCTTAAGCTAGTTAAGATTTGGGGTTGTCCAGCCTATGTCTGAAAAGTATTATCCGGACAAGCTCGAGGCAAGGTCTGTTATGTAGAACTGGAAATGTTCCAGCTATACAAACAGCAGCTGATGATTTGGTAGAACCAAAGGATTCAGTAGATTCCAACGAACCTCAGCCTCTCCGCCGATCTAGTAGGGTTCCTCACCCACCTGAGAGTTACTTCGGTTTCTCTATGACAGTGGGAGCGAGGATTGCATCATGAGATGATGACCCAACTAGCTTCGAGCTGGCCATCAGGAGTGAGACTCTGTGAGAATGGCTAGATGCTTAGTGATCTGAGATGGAATCCATATACACCAACAAAGTATGGACTTTGGTTGCTATATCTGAAGGGTTAAATCCCTATCAGGAGCAAGTATATCTTGAGAAGATTACTTGGTGTACATGGAAAAGTTGAGACTTTCAAAGCTAGACTTGTTAAGGGTTTTCGTCATCGACCAGGCGTGGATAATGATGAAACCTTTTCCAGTGGCTATGCTTAAGTCCATTCAGATCCTACTTGCCACGGCTACATACCATGACTACGATATCTGGTGGTTGGGTGTCATGACAGCTTTTCTAAATGATGATTTAGAAGAGTGCGTCTATAAGTACACAGCCAGAGGGCTTCGTAGACAGTGGGAGCAGCGGAAACGTGTGCAAGATGCTTTATAGGATAAAGCAGGCATCGCGGAGTTGGAACATCTGTTTTGATGAAGCGGTCAAAGAGTTTGACATCATCAAAATGGTAGATGAACCTTGTATATACAAAAAGGTAGTAGGGAGTATGGTGATGATCCTCGTAGAGTACGTGGATGACATACTCTTGATAAGAAAGGAGTTTCTTATGCTACGCTCGATCAATCTCCGCTTATCACAAAGATTCTCCATATAGGATTAAAGTGATACCTACTAAATCCTGGATTTTGGATCTATGAGATAGATCTAAATGGATGTTAGGATACTCACTAGATGTAGTGAGATGGTGTCAATCGATCCTGAGGAGAATCACTGGAAGGGTTCCAGCGTGATAAAGATGACTGAATGTCAGTCACAGGCATTGTCTTTACCCTCAGTAAAGGGACGGTATGTTGGAAGAGTTCCAAGCTGGATACCGTGGCATACTAGACAATTAAGGCTGGATACATCGCTACTTAAGATGCTACCAAAGAGGCAGTCTGGGTGTATATTGGTTCATGAGATGAACTATGTTCCTCCCATTGTGTGACAATGGAGTTGCGGCTTATGCCAAGGAACGCCGGTCCCATCAGTGATCCAGACATATTCTATGGCAGTGTCGCCTGATCATGGAGATAGTTGATCTCCAGGGTGATCGAGGTAAGGAGAGTAGATTCTGAGGACAACACAGCGGATCCACTCACAAAGGCCTGTTCCCAAAGAGAGATTTTTATGTGGGATGGTTGAGTATGAGATACTGCAACCACTGCTACAGATGGCCCTAGTGCAAGTGGGAGATTGTTAGTTATATGTATGCCCTAGAGGCCATTACTGTACATAGGATGTATATTGTAGTGGATGCTGGGACATATATAGGGAGGACTTTCTTGCTCGACATGATAGTATGCTATCTGGTTGATCTTTACCTTAACGTGTTCACTGATTGTCTCTCTGTTACATGTTGGTAAAGCCCTTAGGATGTGAACTTGACTACCTGGACTATGATGCGGATCATACTAGTGGGGACATGGTAGTCCATAAGTACATCCTTCAAAGTCCCTAGTCGTGGGTGTATCGAGACGGGGCATCGATATACCAGAGTAGACTAGCGTGTACCTTCTCGACCCATACAGATGGGCGATGGATGATCCCATATCCATTGGTGTTTGACATCGGAGATGATATACGGGTGCTCAGTAGAGACTGGGTACACTGGACGACTCGCTGAGAACTCCCAGATGGTATTATACCTCACGTCAGATGGCAGTTCTCTGGTGACACTGGTACAGAGTAGTCTGTTGACCCGAGATCGTCATAGAGTCTTGTGTGGTTCCCACTGTGCTTTGATTTCCATCTTACCACGTCCAAGAGGGCATGCAAAACGGTGGTTTTTGGGTACAGTCCCGAGTCACATGGAGGCAATGAGCGATAGGAGGGGATTCGTCTCTCCCGGTATAGGGGGTTGATGTTGCGCTATGTTCGATTGGCTATAACAGGAAATCCCTGGCCAGGGTTGCTGAGATTTACTGGTAAGTGTTACCAGTAGTTTCTCGAACAGTTATAGACCTCATATCGACACGACTTATCGAGCTATTGGAGTCTGACGTTTACCACCCCTAGGCGAGATATGCGACATATCAGACGATCAGACCGGACTGTACAGTAGTGTTACTGGTCGGATTCACTGGAGTGTGAGCGGGCTTGCTCGTCGATCTTCAGATCGCTCAATACCCGGGTGGCCATTACGTTTAGCAGACCGCTTGCGGCTTGTGGGTGTTTGATATGATCATCATCTGCTACCGGCGTATTGACGAGTCTTTAGAGTCCTACACAGAGGTTTCCTGGCTCAAGCGAAACGAAATAGGAGCGCATATGAGATATGTGCGGGACCGAAAATAATACGGTATGTGATACTGTATTCGATTCTCGCGATGTGACATTGATCGGTTATATGCGATATAGCCGGGTTATCGGATCAAGTGTTGATTCGATAAGTTGTTACTGATGATACCAGTCGGTTATGTGCGACATGACCGGATCGTTAAATCAAGTGTTGATTTAATGATTTAATGCATAATTGTATATTTGATATATTACTTTGCATTAACTAGTATCGGTTCACTTTAAAATGGATTTTCTCACTCGGGTGTGCGCATTGCATATGCGATATGATTTTGTGCACTTGCTTGTATCATGTTTGATGATGCATGCCAAACTTGGTTAAGTGTAAAGAATGAACCATGGTAATGAATGGGTTAGGGTTTTGATTTTTATTTATTCATTTATCTTTCTTATTTATTCTTTTTGGAAAAAGGAAAAAGAAAGATAAATGGTGGCATATTTTGGATTTAGTTGAAGTTTCTTGAAACTTTGACTAAGTCTTCATTCTTGTCCTATACTTAACCCTAACCATTTTAACTAACCTAAGTTAATTCTCTACACTTAACTAGAGTTAAAAGTATGATAAGTATTGTTTTATTTTCTATTTTTAATTCAAGACTTATCATATCATCTTCATCTTCTTCCATTCTTCAAGTGAAGAAAGCTTCATTTTTATCAATGGTGATTGATGATTAAGAGTGAGAAATCCATTTCTAAAGTCTACCCACTTCCTATTTCTTCATCCTCTACCTCTTGCCAAGTAGTAGAGTGTGTTTACTTCACAAGTTTCATGACTTGGTGAAGTTGTGAGCTTGATCTAGCGATGCCTCGACGTAGATCATCTTCGGCATGGACATCGACGACCTAGCTTGCCCATTCTCCGACGAAGCCGACGCTAGAGCCCGGGAACTCATTAGGACAGCGAGGAGACTTCATTGCGGAGATATGGAGGTGGAGAACCGGATCTACAAAGGTTGTATTTCCGTATATCTTAGTTAAGTGTTAACTAGTTTGCTTTTTCGCCTAGTTTTCTAGCAAACGATCCGTAGTCGGGTCTCTCGGCACCTAGAATTTTTTAAAATGGCATGTTCGATGCCTTGTGAGACCTCACTAGGGTGCCTAGGAACCAAACAATCAGTGGGAATCGGGATCCAACTATCATCGCATGATAACTTGATGGAATCCACTCAAGTCATCACACTCCAGAAGGTATGCGCATGCCTGGAAAGTTTCAGTTTCTTTAGAAACTCCCGATGTCTGTTTTTACCCCTAGGACCCAAGTGACCTTGACTGAGCCAACATATCAATGGATCCTAATCAAGTTCAACCCGTCATTGTCTTGATTGCATTAGACCCACCCGCACGAGTCCTTGACTGAGCCAAAATGATCGCACGACTGTCCTAACCAATCGCATATCCATGCGACAGAAAAGCACTACATAGCTACCGCACACTACGCCTCGGCTGAGCATGACATACGTAGCACGAATACTAAGCAATACTAATCTGAAATGACGGAGGGCTACGACTGGTTTTTGGCGAAAAACCTTTAACATAATGAACTTGATATCGCTGAACGAACCGGATAGCCTTTTATAAAAATATAGTGGCGAAAACCTTTGCTAAAGAGGTCACTCCCGGTGAAGGGATCTCGGCTCTTTCCCCGTAGAATGAGGTGCAGGATATTCCAACTGAATACCGCGATGCAAAGCAAAAAGTAAACGACTATAGTGAAGTTATTACCCTGACGCAAACTCCTGCCCAAGAGGTCATTCCCGATGAAGGGATCTCGGCCCTTGCCTCGTCGAATGAGGTGCTGGATATTCATAACCGAATACCTCTGTGCAAAACAAAAGAGAACGTCCTTGCAATAACAGCTTTTGAAAATTGTTCCAACAACATCGAATAGGTTTGTTTTCCTTGCATTGATCTGAATCAACGCAGTCCCATCAATTAATCACACCACAAAATAACGAAAATATAATGTACGTATATGCCATCCGTATTCTCCACTGGGTCCCGTCATCACCCGTTAGGTTACTTAACTAACAACAGAGCGGGGACTGGACTAGTGCGGATGTAAAACATATACAACATCTACTAGTATATATATCAATATATAATAATCGCTCCAGGCGTGATAAATGCAACATCACAAAAAAGTAATAAGCATTACAGAACAATACAGATAATCTGGGATCTCCGGGTTTCCTTTGAGCCGCAAGTGAAACCCGACGTTCCCCTGGTCGTGTGGATAGCCTGTGCAATGAAAACCTAGACCCCTATGAGTGCGGCAAGTTACCCGCCAAAACTAGAAGCGAGGCAGCCCCCTTCAGCAAAGTGAATGGACCACCCAGCACTTCACGGAATCCGGTAACCTGAGCACCCCACCTTGGTCAACCTATACCCCCTACGAGTGCGGCGAATAGCCTGCCAATTCTAGTGTGAAGCCCCCTCCGTCTCAAAGCCATGAGATGCGGGCCTGTTGCCCTCTAGAACCCGGATATCCCTTCACTCCACCGCGGGGTAATCTTAGTACAGAAAAGAAAATATGTACAACGGTGACACTGACCTCAACCCGGTCGTGCCCCAAAAGAATAATATAAAAACAGGCAGTGACGACAGTCTACATGTTGGACGCTCGCCCCGCGATATCAAATGTAAAAATAAAACTAAACTGTACTAACATTGCATCTAAGCTATCCACCACGAAAAATCCGCAACATCACAGCACAACACAGAACATCAACGCGAATGTCACGTTCGCAAACCCGTCTAAAAGGACTATAGAAATTAGACAAGATTTACCGCTCGAATAACATTCACGATCACAGATAGTAATGTAATGCACTGTAAACTTTAAACAATGTTAGAAAATATCAAATTCGAAATAACTCCCGAATAGCCCAAACAACCTGATAAAAACATATCCAAATTGGGCTAAACACACAACACCACTAAACCAACTTACCAGTGACCAGACAACACCCAAAAAATGAACCCCAGAAGCCTAAAACAGGCCAGCCTCCTCGGATTTTGGGAGCATATGCTCAGCCCAAATCCGAGGGATGGGGGTTATCTTTGGGGTGTGGTCTTGTAGTCTCTTCAGTAGTCTTCTGCACATGTTTAAAAAAAATTTCTGGACACTTTAAAAAAAACAACAGAAACAGCAAAGTTCTGGGGCAGTGTTTGGGTTTGTTTCGGTTTCGATACTTTAACATTATCTAAACCAACTAGTAAAAGTTTAATGGCGTGTCTCTGATACCGTGTAAGTCTACGGTAGCGTCCCGGCCGTCAATCCTAGGCCGAACGCGGAAACAAAAACTTTTTATAAAACTGGCGCTAACGCAGAATTTTACCCGGATCGTACCATTAATACTAAACTAGCTATCAACAAGAAGTAAGAATGGCTATACCGATCGATCTGTGTCTTTCGGTCTTTAGCCACCATCCCTAGCTCCTCACGGCATCTCCGATCTCGCTCGATCTCCGGTCTCCTCGTCGAAAAGGGCACCACATCAAGAAGTCTTTTTACGGGCTCCCGCTTCAAACCGAAGCAACTCGAACATGAAGTTTTCTAGCCGACATGTCCAAGATGAAGTAAAGAATGTGTGTGATAACTTTGTCTCAAACACTCAATGATTCTCAACTCATGAGATAGAATGAGTGGAGGTTAAAGAAGTAGCCATTGATGAGGAGATGATGAGCTCAAGAGAAGAAAGAAGAAGATGCTTATTGTTATTGTGAGTAATAATAATGTGAGAGTGCTTGAATTCACAACAGCTACCCACACTTATATATGGCTGCCCTCTCTCTCCTCCCATCACAATCTCACCCAATAATCAATCAATTAAAATGACATAGCACCAAAAACAAGACCAAGAGTCACCAAATTGCCCATGCCACATTAATTTCTCTTCATGATGACTTAAGCTCACCATTTCCACCTAATTAAACATTTAAACCAAAATGTTTAATCCAACAAAAAGAGAATGGTAACATCTAAAGTAAACTCATGACGGATCATAAGGATACCCCTCATCTGTATATACATACCTGCATCTGCATTCCGACTGAATGCGAATGCAATGAGACGAAAGCAATCCAACAAATCTAATACTAGGATCCGGTTTAAACCAAAGCTCGCTAGTATGATCATGATTCGTGCACAAGGGCACGTATATGATCGAACCCTGCCTTAAAACCATACGGCCTCTACAACGTTTCGCCCGAACTTGGGAAAACTATTTGTAGGAGACTCTAAAGACTCGTCAATATGCTGGCAGTGGGTTTAACCACAAGCACGTCAGTGGCACTAGCTGTACGTAACGGCTACCCATGTATTGATGAAAAGGGGGGCTGATGAGCGAACTCATCCAGAAACCCTACTGAGCCTGTCTGTGACAATCTCCATACAGTCCGGTCTATTCGTCTATGAGTATCGCATATCGGGCCTAGAGGGATGGTAAATGTCAGACCCCGAATAGCGGTATAAGTCGTATCAGAGTGTAGCCCAGAACACCTTGAGAAACTACTAGAATACCTACCAGTAAATCTCACTTGCCTTGGCCAAGAACTTTGTGTAATGGCTCTCCAGACTCCGCGCGATATCAAACCCCCAATACCGGGAAAAACGAATCCTATCTAACCACCACTGCCTCCAAGTGCTTCGGGATTGCACCCAACTACTACCTGTTTGCACGACTCCTTTGAGCCATGGTAGGGTAGCAATCAAAGAACAGTAGGAACACACTCAAGGCAAAGTAGCAGTGTCAAGTCAATGGACTAAGCTGTACTCATGTCACCTGGGAACTGCTCCTGACGATAGGTATAGTACCAATCAATAGTTCCCCTGCGAGTTCATCTGGTGTACTCATAACCCAATGAGCACCTGAATACTACCTTAGGTGAACCAACTGATACCAATGGCTTGTGAGACCAGACACCTCCCTTCGTCGGGGTCTCGATCCGTATACACGAGTCTACTATCGGAGTATCGATGCCCAGTCTCGAAACTCCCACGACTAGGGACACTTTAAGGATGTGCTTATAGACTACCCAACTCTCACGTATATGATCGCCATCATACTGCTGGTAGTCAAGCAAGAATCCTATGGGCTCTATCAGCATGTAATAGTGATCTGTAATGTCACCTGAAGCATGTACACGATGATAAAGACAAACCAGATAGCATACTATCATCTTGAGTAAGACTGTTCTACTGGTATAGTTCCTCCCTCAATCATTACAATCACGTGCCTGTGATCCAATAATTGACTTGAGGGCACTATAGCCAACAGAGTCTAGCGGTGGAATCGTCAGACCCCAGTAACTTCATAAGTCATGCTGATGTGTAGCTCATAACGATTTGAAAAACTACTAATAACACTTACCAGTAAATCTCATCAGCCCTGGCCAGGGACTTGCTGTTATAGCCAATCGAGCATAGCGAAACATCAACTCCAAATACCGGGAGAGATGAAACCCTTCCTATCACTCACTGCCTCCATGTGACTCGGGACTATACCCAAAATCCACCTGTTTGGACGAATCCTTTGAGCCGTGGTAGGGAGGAAATCAAAGCATAGTGGGAACCACACAATATACTATGATGATCTCGGGTCTACAGACTAATCTGTACCAGTGTCACTAGAGAAATGCTATCTGACGATAGGTATAGTACCAACTAGGAGTTCTCGGCGAGTCCTGTTCGGTGTACCCATTCTCTAATGAGCACCTGTGTACAATCTTTGATGTCAAACACCAATGGATATGGTATCAACCATCGCACCATAGAGGGTCAAGAAACATATACACTAGTCTACTCTGGAATATCGATGCCTTATCTCGATACTCTCTCGACAAGGAATATTTAAAGGATGTGCTTGTAGACTACACAAGTCCCAGTAGTATGATTCGCATCAAAGTCTTGGTAGTCAAGCAAACATCCTAAGGGATTTATCAACGTGTATCAGAAAGACAGTATAATAATACAAGTGTACATGTTAAGATAAAGAGCAACCAGATAGCATACTATCATGCCGAGCAAGAAATTCATTTATATATATGTCCTAGCATCCACTATATCATACAATAATGCTCTCTAGGGCATACATATTCCTAACCGCAACTAGAGATCTTAGATTGCTAGTCTAAGGAATCTAGGATATAGTCTAAGATTCTATGTGTGTTTCTATCTCACCCCCTCTCTTGATTCTCAACACATGAGAGTGTAAAGAAGAGGTTGAAGATGAAGGTGGAGGAGCTTAAGAACAAAGGAAAGGAGTGAAGCAAATGGTGAGCTCAGGAAAAATAAGGCTATCTTGTGATAGAAACTCCTCATCAATGGTTTTGTAAAACAATTTTTACCAATATATACCAACCATACTTCAATAGTTAGCACAAATGAATTAAAAATTCATTTGTCAATACCATTGAGGCATGGTTCTCACCATACTCCCATCACCTTATTTACACCTCATTATTCCATTAAAGATAAATGGAAATAACCAAAATGAGGTGTCCACCTTCTAGAATGTTTTCCAAATAAAATACAGATTAAAGTCTACTGTATATACATGCATGCATTCATATAAAAATAAGAATACCCGAAGAGATAGAATAACACAAAAAATATAACACTAGAATATACATATCAAAATACATATATGTAAATTATTAAATCAATACTTGATTTAATAATCCGGCTCAATCTCCAGATGGCTAGTATTATCAACTGTCCGATTGAAAGTCCGGGTACATATTACAATCAATCGATCGGAACCCTACCCTACAAGTATCCAATATGGCAGCTACATCATTTCTCCTGAACTAGGAAAACTCTGTGTGGGACCCTAAAGACTCGACAGTACGCTGGCAGTAAGTTACTGGATAAATCCATAACCACAAGCACGTCAGTGGCACTAGCTGTACGTAACAGCTACCCGGGTACCGGCCAAAAAGGAAGGCCGACGAGCAAACTCATTCGGATCCTACTGAGCCTATCTGTGACAATCTCCATACAGTCCGGTCTCTTTGACTGAGAGTATCGCATACCGGATCTAGGGGGTGGTAAATGTCATACCCTAATAAACCGATAATTCATTTTGATGCGTCTCAGGACCAATCTAGAAAACTACTGATCAACTTATCAGTAAATCCCAACTGCCTTGGCCAAGGTGTTATGGTCCTGGCCAATCGAACAAAATGTGATATCGACTCCCTATACCGGGAAAGAAGAATCCCCAACAATCACTCACTGCCTCCATGTGGCTCGAGACTGTACCCAACCAAAACCTGTTTGTACGACTCGGTAGAACCTTGGTAGGGTAGTGATCAAAGTACAGTGGGAACTCACACGAGACAAATGACGATCTCAGGTCTGAAGACTAACCTGTACTCATGTCTCCTAAGAACTGCTATCTAACGATAGGTATAGTACCATCTAGAAGTTCTCGGCGAGTCCGTCTAGTGTACTCATCCCCAGTGAGCACCTGTATACGATATTAGGTGAAAAAGAACAATGGCTGCGGGACCAACCATCGCCCCTTGTCGGCGTCTAGAAACGTATACACTAGTCTACTCCAGAATATCGATGTCCGGTATTGATACTCCCATGACTAGGGACCTTTTAAGGATGTTCTTATCGACTACCCAGCTCACACAAGTATGATCACCATCACAACGCAAGTAGTGAAGCAATGATCCTATGGGCTTTATCAACATGTATAGATGATACGTAATAACAAGTAAAACATATACACATGTTAAGATAAAGACAAACCAGATTACATACTATCATATCGAGCAAGATTGTCTTGTACATACATATGTCCAAGCATCCACATGTATACATATGTAATAATGGCCTCTAGGGCATACAAATCCAACAATCTCCCACTTGCACTAAGGCAATATATTGGCATACCGAGTACCCAACGTCTGCTCAAGGGACAGCTGTTGGCGTATCGCATACCCTATATCTCAAAAAGTCCCTCGAACTGCGCTTAAAGGAGGGCCTTTGTGAATGGATCTGTCGTGTTGTCTTTTGTGTCTGCTCTCCGCATCTCGATCTCCCAGCGATCAACGATCTTCCTGATCAGGTGATACCACCTTAAGATGTGTCTAGATTTCTGATGGGACCATGGTTCCTTCGGTAGAGCTATAGCCCCATTGTTATCGCAATACAAAGGTATCGGATCAACAATGGACGAAACTACCTAAAGTTCAGTAATGAACTTCTTCATCCAAACCGCTTTATTTGCGGCATCATTTGCGGCAATTTATTTAGCCTCCATCGTCAAGTCTACGACAGTGTCCTATTTGGAGCTCTTCCAACACACCGCCCCTCTATTGAGGGTAAACAAAAAACCCGAGACAGACTTTCTGTCTTCCTTTTCACTCTGGAAGCTTGAATCGGTAAAGGACTCGACCTTAAGGTCTCCATTACCGTAAACCAAGAATATCTCCTTAGTCTTTCTCAGATACTTGAGAATGTTCTTCACAGCTGTCCAATGATCCTCACCCGGGTTCGACTGATACCGGCTCACCACGCTAAGCGCATATGCTACATCTTGTCTGGTACACAGTATCGCATAATTTATAGATCCTACCACCGAAGCGTAGGGTATAGTGCTCCTGCAAGCCCTCTCCTCATCACTCTTGGGAGAAATCTCTTTGGAGAGGGTGATTACATGCAATGCGGGTATGTTACCACGCTTAGAATCTTCCATACTAAATCTCTTTAGTACGGTCTCTATGTACCTGGACTGCAAAAGTCCCAATAATCTCTTGGATCTATCTCTGTAGATCTTAGTCCCCAAAATGTACGAGGCATCACCCAGGTCTTTCATGGAGAACCTTTGTGACAAGAACAGCTTGACCGATTGCAGCATATGAATATCATTTCCTATCAAAAGAATATCGTCCATGTACAAGACTAGAAACACGACATTTCGCCTTACAATCTTCTTATATATACAAGGCTCATCCTCATTCTTGATGAAGTCAAATTCCTTAACTGTTTCATCAAAACAGATGTTCCATCTCTGTGATGCCTGCTCTAATCCATAAATGGATTTAAGCAACTTGCACACCTTCCCGCTGCTCCCACTGTCTATAAAACCATCCGGCTGGTTCATATAAACGCACTCTTCCAAACATTAGTTTAGAAAAGCCATTTTTACGTCCATATGCCAGATTTCATAGTCATGGAAGGAAGCAAAGGCAAGTAGGATCCAAATTGATTTGAGCATAGCCACTGGAGAAAAGGTTTTGTCATAGTCCACAACTGGTCTTTGACGAAAACCTTTTGCAACAAGTCTAGCCTTATAGTTTTCCACCTGCCGATCTAAACCAAATTTCCTTTTGTAGATCAATTTGCATCCAATGGGTTTTACCCCGGGTAGAGCAATATCTAAGGTCCACACTTTATTGGTGTACATGGATTCCATTTCGGATCTCATAGCATCCAGCCATTTTTCAGAGTCCCTACTGATAATGGCCTTCCTGAAACTAGTAGGATCATCTTCTTCCAAGATGTAATCCTCTCGATCCCCATCTATGAGAAAATCATAGTATCTCTCAGGAAGATGAGAAATCCTACTGGATCTGCGAAGTGGCTGAGGTTCGTCGGGTACTACTGAATCTAGCGGTTCCACCAAATCTTCAGTTATAGTTTGTGTTTCTGAAACTTCATCCAGTTCTACCATGCTGTCACCAATGTTTTCTGCAAGAAATTTTTTTTCCAAAAATATGGCGTTCCGAGAAACAATAATCCTTTGTTCCTCTGCATGGTAGAATAGATATTCATTAGAATCTTTTGGATATCCCACAAACTTACACAATACTGATCATGCCTCAAGTTTGTCTGGGTTCTGCTTTTTGACATAAGCAGGGCAACCCCAAATCTTAACACATTTAAGATGCAAACTCTTACCATTCCATATTTCATATGAAGTATTAGGCACGGATTTAGATGGAACTTGATTCAAAAGATATGCTGTCTGAAGCACATATCCCCAGAATGAAAGAGGCAACTCAGCACTACTCATCATAGAGCGAACCATATCCAAAAGGGTACGATTCTTCTGCTCCGATACATCGTTGTGCTGTGGTGTATATGGATGAGTAGGCTGATAGAGAATACCATTCTCTTTTAGAAAGTACCAGAATCCATACTCAAGTACTCCCCTCCTCTATCAGATCGAAGGATCTTGATACCATTGCCAGTCTGGTTCTGTACTTCGTTCTTATATTCTTTGAATTTCTTAAAAGGTTCAGATTTGTGTTTCATGAGATACACATATCCGAACCTAGAGAGATCGTCAGTGAATGTGATGATGTACAAGAACCCACCCCTTGCATGTATAGACATTGGACCATACACATCACTGTGTATGAATCCCAAAAGCTCTGCTGCTCTTTCTCCGTGTCCGGTGAATGGAGATTTGGTCATCTTTCCCTTGAGATAGGACTGACAAGTTTCATAAGATGAAAATTCGAACGTATTCAAATATCCATCTTTATGCAACTTACTTAATCTTTTCTCTCCGATATGACCAAATCTACAATGCCACAAGTAGGATTCGTTCACTTCTGAACTCTTCCTGTTGCCTGTGTTTTGTATATTGAAAACCGCATTTTGATTTAGAACATGGATACCATTACACAGTGTACCTTCTGCAACCAATACCTAATTAAGGTTAATGTTCATGATATTTCTATCAAGAACAAACTTATATCCATCTTTATCAAGTAAAGAAACTGATATGATGTTGCAAACCATAGAAGGTACACAGTAGCAATTATTTAAAATCATAGTATTGCCACTTGCAATGCTAGGTGATAATCACCGACGGCAGCAGCATCAACTTGTGCTCTATTCCCTACTCTGAGGGACATATCACCAGGTCCAACCATCCTACTTTTTTCAGTCCCGGCAATAAATTACAGATATGAGATCCTGATCCGGTATCTAGTACCCAGGCGTAGGACTGACCGAAAAGCGGTTCTCAATAACAAGAACACCTGAAAGAGACGCAATAGTATGCTTCTTCTTCGTTGGGGTTATCAAGAAATTCATGCAATCTTCTTTCCTCTGCTCATACTCATGACTGTTGTCATAATTTAAAGCCAAACCGACGTTCCCCAGCCCCAAATAAGAATTCAGATTGGTCAAGAGATACATTTTATTATCTTGATTAGGACGTGAATTGGTTGCTACCTTGAGGGAGAGAAAAGAAACACTCAGTGTGCGCTCTTACAAGATTAGATTTGTTATTAGTTTATCTAATCAGGATGGCTCCCACTGTTTCCTCGAATTCTCCTCCAAACCTTAAAAGGAGAACTAGCTGGGATCATTGATACCTTACAAGTTTACTAACCGTTCAGCTAGGTGAGTGTTGGTACTCCAAGGGAGGTTCCCCGTGCTCTCGCACGGACCTAATTAAAATAAACCTCGTTCCCATAGAGGTATAGCCCTGTTAACACTTTTCTAGACACCTAATAGGTTAGCTAATTGTGAAGTGAAAAATATCTCCCAAGAGTAATCCTACTCATCAGTGGGATCGGGATCCAACTATCATTGCGTGATAAACTAGATGGAAGCCACTCTAGTCACCACACTCCAGAAGGTATGCAACACTAGCAAGTTTCCTGTATATTTGAAACTCTCGATGTGGTTTTTGCCCCCAAGACCTTAGTGACCTTGACACAGTCAACAAATCAAAAAGTCCTAGTCATGTTCAACCCATCATTATCTTGATTGCATTAAACCCACCCGTATAACCCTTGATACAACCAAAAAGGTTACACGACTGTCCTAATCAATCGCATCATATGCTCCAAATAAGTAGTAACCAACTACCGTTCCCTACACCTTGACACAGTCAACAAACGCAGCACGAATACTGAGTATTACTTATAGGAAATGAAGGAGGGCTACGGCTGGTTTGTGGCGAAAAACCGTTAACGTAATAAACTTGATATCGTTAAAGGAAACCAGTAGTTTTGAAAAGGAGTGGTTTAGGCTCCGCTTTTTAAAACTTGTGGTTTTGAAGAAAACTGAGTAATCTACAGCATAAACGTTTTCTCAAGAGGCCACTCCCCACGAAGGGATCTAGGCTCTTGCCTCCCAGAATGAGGTGCTAGATATTCATGACCGAATACCACTATGCAAAGCGAAAGAATATGACTATAGTTTTTCAAAATTTATTCCAACAACATCTTTTAGGTTTCTTATCTTGCATTAATCAAAATTAATGCGGTCCCATCAATTAACCCATCACACCAGAAAAGAACGAAAATACACTGTACGTATATGCCATCTGCATTCGCCACAGGGCCCTATCATGCACCGTTAGGTTACTTAACTAATGGCAGAGCGGGGGCTGGACTAGCGCGATTGCAAAACATATACAACATCTACTAGTATATATAAATATATATAACATTCGTCTCAAGCATGATATAAGCAACATCACAGATCAATAACAAGCAACACTGAATGGTGGATAATCTTGGAGCCTCGGGTTTCATTTTAGCCGAAAATAAAACCTGACGTCCCCGGTCGTGTGGATAGCCCGTGTAATGAAAACCTGGACCCCTACGAGCGCGGCAAATTACCCACCAATCCCAAAAGTGAGGCAACCCCAATTAACAAAGTGAATGGGCCACCCAGCACTTCACGGGATCCTGTAACTTGAGCGCCCCTCCGTGGGTCATCCTATGCCCCATACGAGTGCGCCGAATAGCCCGCCAATTCAAGAATGAATCCCCCTCCGTTTCAACGCCATGAGATGCGGGCTCGTTGCCCTTTAAAATCCGGCTATTCGAGAACTCCGCCGTGGGGTAATCTTAGTACAGAAAAGGAAAATATATGTACAAAGGTGACATCGACCTCAACCCAGTCGTTCCCCAATCAAATAATATCCAACACGGCAAAAACGGCTGTCCACATGTCGGACGCTCACCCCGCAATAACAAATATACAAATGAATCTTAACTGTACTACTACCATTGCACCGCAAGCTATCCACCACGACAATCCAACCACAATATCAGCACAATCAATAAACATCAACGTGAATCTCATATTCGCAAACCTGTCTAATAGAACATATAGCAGTTAGACAGGTTATACCGCTCAATGGCATTCACGGTCGCAGATAATAACACATGTACTGATATAACACGTATTTAAAATTTCGACCGACTAAAAAATTTTCGTATAGGCCCCAAGTGCTAACTAGTACTCAAACAAATTTAGGCCAAAATATACATCCCAAAAATCACAATTCCATACACTAAAGCTTCTGAAGAAATTTTGAGCATAGAGGCCCAACTCCGACCGCGGAACCGCCGCAAACAAGCAATTTTCCTGGAACTTCCATGGCGGAATGAAGGTTTCATGTGCTCAAATTTCTTGTGGATCTCTAAAATACCCTACATGTATTTTTAAGCTCACTGAAAATATTTTTTGAACACTTTTAAAATTAGACAGAAATTGTATTTCATGAAATTGTGATTTGTAAAAGTTTTGTCGATCGATATTTTAAACACGTCTAAACTAGCTAGTATGGGTTTATGGGTTGGCTCTGATACCATGTTGGGTTACACTAACGTTCTGACCATCTACCGTGGCCATTTGCGGAACAAATTTTTTTCTAAGGTTTGAAACTGGTGCTAGAATAACCCATTTACCGGATCTACCATAAACCTAAACTAGCAAGATAAGAAGAGCTAACTACTATGATAGGAATTCTCACCTAAGTATCCGTGTCCTTCGGTCTTCTTTCCTCTTCGTTCGCTCCAAGTGATCTCCTTGAACGAGCTTGTTCTTCTTTACTTGCTCCTTCGGTTCTCCGGGATCGAGTTTGTTCGTCGGTCCTCCTCCGTTGTAGATGATCCACCTGAGGGATGTAGTCCATGACTCTAGCTCCACACTAAGTATCAACCGGAACAACTAGAGATCTTAGATTGCTAGTCTAAGGAATCTATGATGTAATCTAAGGTTCTATATGTGTTTCTATCTCACCTCCTCTTTTGATTCTCAACACATAAGAGTGTAGAGAGAAGGCTGAAGATGAAGGTGGAGGAGCTCAAGAACAAGGAAAAGGAGTGAAGAAAATGGTGAGCTCAAGAAAAATGAGGCTAGCCTGTGAGAGAAAATCCTCACCGATGGTTTTGTAAAACAATTTTTACCAATATAATATACCAACCATGCTTCAATAGTTGACACAAATGAATTAAAATTCATTTGCCAATAATATTGAGGCATGATTCTCACCTTACTCCCCTCACCTTATTTACACCTCATTATTCCATTAATGATAAATGGAAATAACCAAAATAAGGTGTCCACCTTCTAGAATGTTTTCCGTATAAAATACGGATTACAGTCTATTGTATATACATACATGCATTTGTATAAAAATACGAATACCCGAAGAGATAGAATAACACAAAGATTATAATACTAGAATATACATATCGAAATACATATATGTAAATTATTAAATCAATACTTGATTTAATAATCCGGCTCAATCCCGAGATGTCTAGTATTATCAACTGTCCGATCGAAAGTCCGAGTACATATTACAATCAATCGATCGGAACCCTGCACGTATCCAATACGGCTGCTACAACATTTCGTCTGAACCAGGAAAACCCTCTGTATGGGACTCTAAACACTCGACAGTACACCGGCAGTGAGTTACTGGATAAATCTATAACAACAAGCATATCAACGGCACTAGCTGTACGTAACGGCTACCCGGGTACCTGTCGAAAAGGAAGGCCGACGAGCAAACTCATCCGGATCCCTACTGTGCCTATCTGTGACAATCTCCGTACAGTCTGGTCTCTTCGTCTGAGAGAATCGTATACCGGGTCTAGGGGATGGTAAAAGTCAAACCCTAATAACTCGATAATTCGTGCTGATGCGGCTCAGGACCAATCCGAGAAACTACCGATCAACCTATCAGTAAATCCCAACTTCCTTGGCCAAGGTCTTATGTCCTGCCAAATTGAACACAGTGCGATATCAACTCCCTATACCGGGAGAGACGAATCCCCAACAATCACTCACTGCCTCCATGTGGCTCGGGACTGTACCCAACCAAAACATGTTTGCACGACTCAGTAGAGCCGTGGTAAGGTAGTAATCAAAGTATAGTGGGAACTCACATGAGAAAAATGACAATATCAGGTCCGAAGACTAACATGTACTTATGTCACCTAAGAACTGCTACCTGACGATAGGTATAGTACCATCTAGAAGTTCTCGGCGAGTCCGTTCAGTGTATTCACCCCCAGTGAGCACCTGTATACGATCTTAGGTGCAAAAGACCAATGGATGCAGGACAAACCATCATCCCTCGTCAAGGTCTGGAAACGTATACACTAGTCTACTGCGGAATATCGATACCCAGTCTCGATACTTCCACGACTAGGGACCTTTTAAGGATGTGCTTATCAATTACCCATCTCCCACAAGTATGATCGCCATCACAACACATATAGTCAAGCAATGATCCTACGGGCTTTATCAACATGTATAGATGATACGTAATAACAAGTAAAATATATGCACATGTTAAGATAAAGATAAACCAGATAGCATACTATTATATCGAGCAAGATTGTCCTGTACATACATATGTCCAAGCATCCACATGTATACATATAAAATAATGGCCTCTAGGGCTTATATATCCAAAAAAAATCTTCTTTACCTAACATACCATATCTAAGGGTTTAACCCTTTTAAAAGAACTTAGTTCTTTCTCTAAATTGGAGATCCACAAGTCAACTCTCCCACAAGTTGAGAATTTAATTCTCATCAGGAAGATCTTGTTCTTGAGAATCAAAGATTCAGAGGGGAACATGGATACAAGAACGTGGAGAAAATGGAGTCCATAATACTCCAGGAACTTAGTTCCTCCAAATGAAGAACTTAGTTCTTTAAAGAACCCGATCCAAGATCCTCAAAATAATGATCTTGGTGATTCTTAATGGTCAAAACACCTTTAAAAGAGGTTTAACCTCTCGGAAAACATGAACATGGAAAATATGGAGTTCATAATACTCTAAGAACTTAGTTCCTTCAAATCAAGAACTTAGTTCTTAAAGAACATGATCCTAGATCCTCAAAATAATGATCTTCGTAATCGTTAATGGTCAAAATGCCATTAACAGAGATTTAAGTTCTCTAAAAACGTCAACAGAGATTAAACCTCCAAAAGAACTCAGCACCTCATGTGAAAAGCATGTGAGCGCTCAAGGCCAAGTTATACAGCGCCTTACGTGAAACACACGTGAGCGCTGGGAAAAGTTACTGCTTAGCACTATTGGAGCACCTCACGTGATATACACATGAGCACTATATGCATCTAAGTGCTTAGCGCTGCTGGGTGTTATTGAAACCCAATCTTAGCTCAAATTGGCTAAACTTATATTCATGATATCCAAACTGATATCCAAACTGATCTTACTCTCAAACATGACTAATGATCTCTCATTGATGATATCCAAAACGATATTCATCTCATATATCCTAAGATAATCTTAGTCACAAATAAGGCTAATGATTCTTAGATGATCCACCATGATATTTTCCATCAAATACGGGATTTGGTTCAAGGGTACATCAATCCACACTTCTGATATATGTCGTTGTAATTTCTCAACGTCTTCAGAGAGGTGGCGGGTCCCGACAATCAACAACTCTTTTCTCGTACCAGCTTGATGTAAAACTTCATCAAGACTAGGAATGATATATCCCACGTTGATGTACTTCCAAATACGTGCACACCTCAAATTGGATCGCACTCTAAATTGGGTGCATTCCATGTCATCATCGTTCTCTCCGCCGCGTAATAAATACACGTGCACGCAAGTTGAATGTTGGACCAAAATATTCTTAAACTAACATTCATCCACAAAATGGGAATGTTGGACCAAAATGTCCTTAAACTAATCTTCGCCCCCAAACACGGCTATAATGGACTGAAATGTTCTTAAACTAATCTTCATCCCTAACAGGGAAAATTGGACCGAAATGTCCTTAAACTAACATCCGTCCTAAACATGGAATGTTCTACCGCGACGTCCTTAAACTAATATGTTTTGCCCTGCAGATTGTCTTCATAATGACTACCATATACTATCCATGGGCTATTCATATATGATTTAATGATCAGTTGAGCCCATATGCTCACTACTCATAAATTGATTTTAGTCTCAAATATGGCTAATGATACCTAGATCAAACCCAAATATCCCCTAAACAGATGGACCTCACAAATGTGAAATCTACGTCCTAAGTTTATTCCCGTTGGCAAACCAAGTTACAAACGTGGCCCCCGTCAAGCAAAATTCTTGACCTAAACCTAAATCTCAAATATACGGATTTAGACTAATCCGCGCCCTACGGGCGACGACAGAAATTAGTCTCCGTATACAATCTACGGGCAACCTAAAAAAATAAAAACACACACAATACGATGTGAACTTCCGGTACAGGAGAAAGTGGTTTTCGCAATGCGGTAACGTAATTAACTGCACGGGCTTGCGCCTGCAGGGAAGAGCATCCCCACAATCAAAAACCCCTCACAAATAAGGAGGAATCTGAAAAAGTCTGCTACAATGGCCGCATCCATCCAAACCTCCGATATATGGTGCCATAAATCAACTTGGTATCTTCGGAGAGGTGGACGGACAAATCCAAATAGCATCTGCCTCCAGATTCAGGCAAGACTATCCATCCCGGTTCGTCTCCGTTTCCAGCGGTGAACATATCCGATATAAGATACTCTTAGACAAAGAGACCAGACTGTATGGAGATTGTCACAGATAGGCTCAGTAGGGATCCAGATGAGTTTGCCCATCGGCCTTCCTTTCGACAGGTACCTGGATAGCCGTTACGTACAGCTAGTGCCGCTAACATGCTTGTGGTTATGGATTTATCCAGCAACTCACTGCCGGTGTACTGTCGAGTCTTTAGAGTCCTACACTGAGGGTTTTTCTGGTTCAGGCGAAATGATGTAGTAGCCGTATTTGATATGTGTAGGGTTCCGATCGAATGATTGTACTAGTTATCCGGACTTTCGATCGGACGGTTGATAATACTAGCTGGCTTAGGATTGAGCCGGATTATTAAATAAAGTATTGATTTAATAATTTATGTATATATATTTCGATATTTATATTCTTGTATTATGTTCTTTGTGTTATTCTATCTCTTTGGGTATTCGTATTTTGATACGAATACTGGTATGTATATACAGTTGAGTGTATTCCGTATTTATATGGAAAATATTCTAGTAGGTGGACACCTCATTTTGGTTTATCCATTTATTAATTTAAATGGAAAATGAGGTGTAAAGGAACTGAAGAGAGAATGGTGAGAACCATGCTTGAATAGTGTTGACAAATGAATTGAAAATTCATTTGTGCAAACTATTCAAGTATGGTTACTTTATTTTATTTGGAAAATGGTTTTTACAAAACCATGCTTCATATCATACTCTCTTTTTGGGAGGTTGGATGAAGACTTGGTTGTTTTTTTGATGAAAAACTTTCTCACCATTCGCCTCACCTCTCTTCACTAGCCTTTCTTGAGCTCCTCCTCCTTCTTCTTGATCAGCTACCCTACCATCTCATGTGTTGAGAAACAAGGATGGATGAGAGATAGAAATACACTAAGAACAACTCACTACATCCTAGACACTCAAGATTAGCAATCTAGAGTCCCTAGTTGCTCTACTAGATTTTTAGTGTGGAGCTAGAGCCATGAACCACATCTCTCGGGTGGATCATCTTCGACGGAGGAAGACCAGCGGTCAAGCTCGATCAAGGAGACCTCAAGGAGTTAAGAAAGAGGGTATAAGACCGAAGGACACAGATTGTAACATTTCAGAAAATATAAAATATTATTTTTGGAATTTAATATTAAAATAATATATTTCCCGAAAACCACCCTATATGCGAAATTGGGGTTTTCGAAAAGAGGTATAAATATATACCAATAATTGTGAAATAAATGGAGATTTAAAATGATTTATTCATTTAATAATATATTTAAAGGATTTGGCATTTTTAAAATTTTTTATATGCAGTTTCGATAAAAACCCGATTAGTGCACTGCTAATCGCGATTAAGCCAAATCCGTATTTCTACAGTTTTCATGGTTAGTGCACCATGACATGTTACATGTTATTTCATTTGTGTTGTTTTATATTATGGTTGGGCTTTTGGGTGAGAAGAGAAAAGAAAAGAAAACAAAAGAAAAGAGACAATGATTGAGGAGAGAGAGAGGGGACATAATGATGAGATGAGACCATGCTAGGAGAAAGAAAGAGAGTGAGAAAGAGAGAGGGGGGAGTGCTGTCCCAACTCTTTCCCCTACCATTTCTTCATCTCCTTCTTCATCTTCAAGCCCCATTCTACTCTCATGACCCATCTCAAAATATTCACCAAAACCCTATACCCCTTTTATAAAAAATGATCACCTCCTCACACTCATCACATTGGACCAAGAAAAGTGGGATTTTGATGACTTGGGACTTCTAGGGTTTTACTTGGTGGCATCATTGAGGTATGATCTCTACCAATTAGTTTAGTTTTTAGTTTGTTATATTCTAGTTTAAGTTTGGAATCGATTTAGTGTGAATATGTGATCTTTGGGAATTTCTAGAAGAGGCTAGGGTTGGAATTGAATCCAAAGATGGAATTGAGGTTAGTAGAGAACTTATAACCCCTCTAGAGCTAGTTTAATGGACTGAAACCTGAGATAGAACCCCAAACCCCAAACCTAGAAACCCCGATATCGGGAAATTGTGAAAATTATGAGGTTGTTTAGAGATCTGCTAACACCCGGGGGCTCTAGGATTTATTTTGCAAACACAGGGAGTCATGCAGGCACCTAGGAAGCTACCACTGAAACCCTAGCCCCATATCCCTATTCCTGGCCGCAAATTAATGCATTTTGGCCGCAAATTGCGGCCTGGAAAGTTTGGTTTTGGCTCGTACTTGGTCTGTAACTCCTGTATCTTCTATCTAGAGCAACCCAATATGCAAAATCTCTTAGTTTAGCCTGTGGCAAAATCTGGAGTGGTTTTCCTATGTTGCTGTTTTCGTGTTTTCCGTATTCTGAAATTTGGATTCTTGTATTTGATATTGTATTTAGTTGTTGGATGTTTGTACATCAACAACTAGGGATAAATTGTTGGTTTTGCATGCTTGGGCTATAGGTTCTAACCTATAGGCGATCTGTGCGCCTTTTCGGTTTTCAGAACTTGATTTTAATAGCGTTGCGATATGTGTTATTATTGTAGGTACCTTCGCAAGGATTCCGAGGCGACGAAGCGTGGCGTCATCGACCTCAGCAAGCAAAAAGCAAGGTTAGTGGATCTATATCCACGGGTGAAGTCTGGTGGATGGCGTATAGCACCCCCACAAACTTTGATGGAAACCGATTTATACATATAGAATATGGTTAAGGGAACCTTATATAGAAAACTATAAATAGAGTTAAAAGATAGTTAGAAAACGATATTAGAAACTAAAGGATAGTTGGAAATGATATGATACGGCTAATATGTGGTGACGGAATTTGAGGATGATGTTTGACGATATTACCGTTTAGGGTACTATAAGACAAGATAGCTGACGTAAATGTGTTATCCAAACCATACATATTTCCAAACTGAAGAATCGTATGCATCTTTTAAACAGATATCTTGAGGGACGTTACGGATTTGCAAATGATATCTTTTACTTAAAAACACTGTAGCCCCGACTTTCAAAACTACGATTCGCATCTTTTAAAAACTGATTGTATGGTTCAAGTGTGTATGTGAGATTTAGATGCAATGAAAAGAGAATACGATTTGGCATGTGATATGATGATATGTTGGTATACGGATGCGAGTTGACTGAGATGATTGATACCTTTACCGGTCCCCTGATATGAGTTTGTTTTGGATGTGATCTGGGACATAGGTATATAGATATATAAATGTTGTGAATCATGTGTGATATGTCGTACGAGACGTTAAGTCTGCACCCCTCTTTGTCATATAGGATGTTAGGGTCCCCGATGTTTTAGTGACGCCGTACGATGATTTTCCGTATGTGATGAGTTTTATGACGATTGATCCTTACCCTTGAGTAGGGGTTGCCATACGATAGATTATACCATACGGGGTGTTGTGGCTGGGTGCCGATTGATTGATTCATCGACTCGATCATGTAAATATGTATACCTTATAGCTTTTAGCCGATGATTTACATTATGCTGCATTCATGTTATTCTCATGGCTTTGCTTATACATGTGCTAGTACACTTACACCATTATCGATGATGCGTATGTTACACTTACACAGATTTGCCGGCTCACACACTTCATCATCGATAATTGCCATGTCACTACACAGTAGGATTGCTGTATCATGATATGACCCTTGCATAGTTTACTTGCTATAGTTACATATGCACCTTATACGATGTTGCATTTGACTTGGGAGAAATTGGGAACCGCGGTATATATTTAAAAACGTGATTCATTTTAAAAGAGAGGTTTTCCCTGATATTGTCGCATCACTGTTCCATGCTGCATGATATACGGATATGCTTACATTCTTTTATATGTCGCATACATCATGCTTTATGTTCATACATATTGAGATATGCTGTTTTCATGAGATTTCTAGATTTGAGAACCATGGTTATTTCAAAAGAAAGTATGTATTGTTTTAAAAACGCGGTTTCTCTTGATATGATATCCCAGTGCGTCTACCATGTGTTTTCTCGGTTCTGAGAGTGGCATGTGAAACCCGATTCGAGGAGCGGTAGGCACCGTCTGCGGGTACATGGTGGACCCGGTGAGGTACCCCGGGGTGAGAAGACTCGTATTGTTAAACGGTGAGCATGGCAGGGGAGCACTACCCATCGGTGATAGTATTTGGGCTTGGCGGATATCCGGAGGATACCGACCGGGGTCGAGAGATGATATGGGCCGATCCGGATTAACGGAGCCCGTGGGCCGATCCGGACTGACGAAGCCCGAGAGATATGGGGATTTACGTGTCGCTGCTGGACACGGGTTTCATGATGTTTCGAGTGTCGATGCTGGACACTCAGGTTCCATGATTTTTGAGGTGTCGCGAGGGACGCATGTTGATTTATATTCTCATATTTTCATGCATATGCTTTTATGATATTTACATGCAAGATGTTGTTATGTCAGTGGTTGACACGTAGACAAGATCCACATGCATACATACATTGATTATATGGGTGGACGAGATCCGCATGCATACAAGTATTGATTATACTGTTGGATGCTATCCACATGCTTATAGGCGTTGACTACCTTGTTGGCACATATACAGACACGGTCACCCTAGATATCGTAGTATTAACTTTATGATAAAATTGACCTAGGAGTCGTTGTTTATTCGATTTCTACTTGTAGATGTTTTTCTACTCACGAGTTGCCAACTCACCCCCGTTGTGCCATAGTTCTTACAGGTTGACCGCACGGATCAGTAGCGGTATCGCTGGCACATAGCTTCATTTGGGTGTTTTGCATTGGTAGGTGGGGCATTTGTATCGTACCCACTCTTGTATTTATATTTCATATTGTATCTAATCAACTCCATCAATCAAAATTAGTGTTTGTATAAGTAATGAGACTTAGTGAGATTTGTGGTTGCGAGACTTATAGCGAAGGTATTTCCGCTACTTATGGTTTTGATGTCTTGCTTATTTCTTTATCGTTTGTGGTGAACTTTGCCGTTGGGCGTCGTATACATACATACATACATACATACATACATATATACATACATATATATATATATATATATTGTCTTGCGTGGTTGTGATCCGCCGTTTGGCGAAGAGCTAGCTCCCGCTTGGGGATGCCTTTATCATTATCTTGTATATGTGGTTTTGGATCAAAATATACAAAGGAGGTGCTGCCCAAATTTTCAAAAGACGAAACATGTTTTCAAACTAGTAAATTTCACTTGCATTATTCATGTTCCTTTTCTATGCATTTAATAAAACTTGATTTTATTATGCCTTTATTTCAAAACTTCACCTCCTTTGTTTTCTTAAAATGGTTTAGATTTCTGGGTTTCAGCTTACTTGAATTACGTTACGCCTTTAAACGTTGCGTGATTTAAGTGCTGGTCACAAGCTAATATTTCGGGTCGTGACAAAATTAGTATAAGAGCGCTAGATTTAACCTTGGTTCGAGTCTATGTTTGACTATGCGGAGTCTAGGGCGGGTATGTATTTCGGAACCTTGGCATGACCTTACAGAACTTAGACTTGAATGGAGGGTATTAGACCCGAACTTTCGTTTCATAGGCTGACCCTGATTGATGGAGTAGGTAACTTGAGTAGAGTGACGTACCGTACGTATGTTCCGCGGCATATTTACGATGCGATACTCCACTTAAGAAACCTTAGGATGCACATATTTGTGAGACTTATGATTCTCTTCGTACCCATGATTATACATCCATTGGAGTTCCTCGATTCTATTTGTTTCCATGATCATACTCTCATTGATGTTGTTCCTTCTTATGATCATATATCCATTCTGGATCTGTCGTTTCCTTTCATGCCATTGATCTGCTTTCTTCGATACTCGATTGAGGTTCCTGTCACCAAGGTTTGAGCGCAGTTTGAGCTGCTGCTAGTGTTGCGGTCAGGGCGAGCTCATCTGGTACAAGGGCTGACCATTATGTTTTCTGGTGACATGGGAACGTCTCGATGTAGTATTGTGTTGTGACCTCCTGTTGAGGCGAGTGTTTGGTTTTGCACCGGATGATCGGGCCACTGTTAGAGGCTGCCTGTTGCGAGAGGACTGTTGATGTACAGCCTACCTCAGAGACTGTGATGTCGTCCACCGTGCAGAAAGATGACCCAGTTGTTGCTGAGATTGATAGGATATCGCTTCCAGAGCTTACGAGCTGAGATCGCTGGAGTTTCCAGGCAGAGATGCGACAGATGATAGCTAGTCTATCCTGAGTTGAGAGATGAGAATGATTCATCAGCTTGATGCGCCGACACAGGCCCAGTTGAGTTGAAGATTTTCAGTGTGGAGAGTCTTACTTAGATCTAGAGCAGACCGATCCCGAGATGACCGTTGATGTACCGTCTTTCCTGGTGGATTGAGATATTTTTTAGCGTGCTGACGGAGGGTATTCACATGTCGGCTAGGCGAAGCTAAAAAGTTCGAGCGAGTGTCAGAAACCCATTTTTCCCAAGTTTAAAGTTTTCGGAGGAACATGCAAGTGATTCTGTGGATCCTCTAGAAGAATGAAACCCTAACTCGACATGATGACCATGGAACCGCTTTTGAACCTTAGGGTTTGCGGCAGTTTAACGGTGCCATCAGTAAGGCTTGGGTTTGCCCTTCTACGGCTGGTCCAGAGGTACTGTAGTATATACCAGATATTTAGACTGTGCTCAAGTGTTGAGCCTTCAGGAAATTTTGGGACCTCGATGACTCGATCGAAATTTTTTGACATCGTCCAGATATCATGCGATAAGAGATCAGCAAGCTGACCAGTTTCGGATAAGGGACCTCACCCAGATGAGTTGTGAGTTGATCGAGAACGGACGAGTATTGAGTATTCCTCCGATGGTTGGGACGAGTTCCCGAGGACGTGTTCGGCCAGATATCTTCTACAGAGTGATGAAGATACAGAGTACGCGATTTCGAGTCCGTGTGAGAGATTTCGGATTGACCGTGGCCGAGAACAGTTGCAGTGCGCAGATAGCATGGCGTGACGTCATAGTGGACGATGATACGGACGAGTAGAACCAGAGGTTCGTGCGAGATGCTGACGAGCTGTTGTTACTCCTTGTCAAGATCTCAGAGATCTGATATGCATACAGAGGCGTTAGGACACGGCCAGTTCCCGAGGAAATGTTGTGCTGAGAACACAGATGTCCATGAAATGAGAAAAGATTATGTTAGAGTACCAGCCTCCGTACAGTTCGACATAGGAGAGATCGAAAGTGACCTTGAGCAGGATTCCTTTCAGGACACTGCTGCAATGAGATTTGCACCCAGGATCAGTTGTGTCGCGTGTATTCAGAGGACCAGAGACCGACGCCGGTAACGTGCTGCTTTACGAGTGGTCGTGATGATTGGCCGAGAGATGACCAGAGAAGTGCTAGAGCGGAATCGTTCCCGTTAGCACACCTGACCAGGACGATGAGCCGATGGATTGCGAGATTGGTGAATCTGCAGAGAAGATAAGGACCCAGAGACTGAGGAAGCCAGGCCGTGAGCAGGAGGCAAGCGGATGTTCTTGTTCTGCCGGTTTTAGGCGCACCGATTTATTTTTCGACATTGTAGGAGGTGTACCTCAATGTCATTTGTTGCGATTTGCATTTGTGATCCGCGTATCACACTTATATCGCTTAGATTTGAGTTTAGAGGATTGAGTTTCATGATATTGTTTTCGTGCACCATGGCTGCACCTACTGGGTATTTACATGTTTGCGTATAGTTATCGCACCTGATATATATTTTATACACCGTTGTGTTGATTTGCGATTTGTGCATATCCATTGCATTTGATGTCAATTTTGTACCTTCATGGCATTTGTTTATGATTTCGTGGATTTCATACGGATGATGTGATTTTTGCACTCGGTATAGCTCACATGTGCTTGCAGTGCATTGATATAGATATTGTGCACATAGTTGCACATGTTTTTGATTTATACACCTTGGTACACTCGGTGTTGCTTTTATGCGTTTGAGTTATTGATAGTATTTCGTGCATTTGATGCACCAGATGTTTTCGTGCACAATAGATGCACCAGACATTGTTGTCGTGCACACCCGTTGCACTGGACAGATGCTTTCGTGCACACCTGTTGCACTTAGCTTTGCTTTTGTGCATATTGTGGCACCTGTATTTGGATTTGATTTCCGTGCGCACCAGACGCACGTGATTATTGGATATGCCTTTTAGGGCTGATTTTGCTTTGGAGCACCTTGTTTTCATGATAGGCACTATATTATATAGTAGCCGAACAGGACTGATCTGATAACAATACCTTAATACTTGCATGCATTAAAAGCTTACCAAGAGGTTTTCAAAGGAGTTATAGTATCACTATTTCCTACGTGTCCGTGAGCGACGCGAACGTTTTTAAAAGAAAACCTTTTGGATACTTTGGAAGGACGGAACGCATATTTATCAAAACATATATGAAGGTATATATATTACTTTACATATGAGCGTCCGTCACTTATGCCGTGAGTTGCGCATTCACGCAGCGATTTAGAAAGAATTTTGCATGAGTTTTATTTATTTCTTGAAAGTTTTTCAAGGATGCGTACTATACACGTATTATAGTATTTGACTAGTATATATTGGATTTCAGTAGTGGATTTCGAGATCTGTATCTCCACTGTAACTCCGATGATATGCGTGAAAATCTGGTGATTTGTGTGGCGCTTGACGGAGTTCGATTTTGAGTTTCGTATTCGTTTTCAGGCGCACGCGATGCGCTATAGTATTTCTGCATCTTCCAAGATTTTGGAGCCCTGTTGATTTGAGTTGATTATTGAAATGTTTTAGATTTTGGGGGTTCAAATTTAAATTCGGGGACCAAATTTATTTAAGGGGGGAAGACTGTAACATTTCAGAAAGTATAAAATATTATTTTTAGAATTTAATATTAAAATAATATATTTCCCGAAAACCGCCCGATTTGCGAAATTGGGGTTTTCGAAAAGAGGTATAAATATATACCAATAACTGTGAAATAAATGGAGCTTTAAAATGAATTATTCATATAATAATATATTTAAAGCATTTGACATTTTAAAAAAAATTTATATGCAGTTTCGATAAAAACCCGATTAGTGCACTTCTAATCGCGATTAAGCCAAATCCGTGTTTCTACAGTTTTCACGGTTAGTGCACCATGACATGTTACATTTGGGTGAGAAAAGAAAAAAAGAGAGAATGATTGAGGAGAGAGAGAGAGGGGACATAATGATGAGATGAGACCATGCTAGGAGAGCGAATGAGAGTGAGAAAGAGAAAGAGAGGGAGAGGGCTGCCCCCAACTCTTTCCCACACCATTTTTTCATCTCCTTCTTCATCTTCAAGCCCCCTTCTACTCTCATGACCCATCTCAAAATATTCACCAAAACCCTATACCCCTTTTACAAAAAATGATCACCTCCTCGCCCTCATCACATTGGACCAAGAAAAGTGGGATTTTGATGACTTGGGACTTCTAGGGTTTTACTTGGTGGCATCATTAAGGTATAATCTCTTCCAATTAGTTTAGTTTTTAGTTTGTTATATTCTAGTTTAAGTTTGAAATCGATTTAGTGTGAATATGTGATCTTTGGGAATTTCTTGAAGAGGTTAGGGTTGGAATTGAATCCAAAGATGGAATTGAGGTTAGTAGAGAGCTTATAACCCCTCTAGAGTTAGTTTCATGGACTGAAAACTGAGATAGAACCCCAAACCCTAAACCTAGAAACCCCGATATCGGGAAATTGTGAAAATTATGAGGTTGTTTAGAGATCTGCTAACACCCGGGGGCACTAGGATTTATTTAGCAGACACAGGGAGTCATGAAGGCACCTAGGAAGCTACCACTGAAACCCTAGCCCTATACCCCTATTCCTGGCCACAAATTAATGCATTTTGGCCGCAAATTGCGGCCAGGGTAGTTTGGTTTTGGCTCGTACTTGGTCTGTAACTCCTGTATCTTCTATTTAGAGCAACCCAATATGCAAAATCTCTTAGTTTGGCCTGTGGTAAAATCTGGAGTGGTTTTCCTATGTTTCTGTTTTCGTGTTTTCCGTATTCTAAAATTTGGATTCTTGTATTTGATATTGTATTTAGTTGTTGGATGTTTGAACATCAACAACTAGGGATAAATTGTTGGTTTTGCATGCGTGGGCTATAGGTTCTAACCTATAGGCGATCCGTGTGCCGTTTCGGTTTTCAGAACTTGATTTTAATAGCGTTGCGATATGTGTTATTATTGTAGGTACCTTCATGAGGATTCCGAGGCGACGGAGCGTGGCGTCATCGACTTCGGCAAGCAAAAAGCAAGGTGAGTGAATCTATATCCACGGGGGAAGTCGGGTGGATGGCGTATAGGACCCCCGCAAATTTTGATGGAAACCGATTTATACATATAGAATATGGTTAAGGGAACCTTATATAGAAAAATATAAATAGAGTTAAAAGATAGTTAGAAAACCATATTAGAAACTAAAGGATAATTAGAAGTGATATGATACGGCTAATATGTGATTACGGAATTTGAGGTTGATGTTTGACGATATTGCCGTTTAAGGTACTCTAAGACTAGATAGCCAATGTAAATGTGTTATCCAAACCATACCTATTTCCAAACTGAAAATCGTATGCATCTTTTAATCAGATACCTTGAGGGACGTTACAGATTTGGAAATGATATCTTTTCCTTAAAAACACCATAGCCCCGACTTTCAAAACTACGATTCGCATCTTTTAAAAACTGATTGTATGGTTCGGGTGTGTATGTGAGATTTAGATGTGATGAAAAGAGAATACGATTTGGCATATGATATGATGATATGTTGGTATACGGATGCGAGTTGACTGAGATGATTGATACCTTTATCGGTCTCCTGATATGAGTTTGTTTTGGATGTGACCTGGGACGTAGGTATATAGATATATAAATATTGTGAATCATGTGTAATATGTCGTACGAGACGTTAGGTCCGTACCTCTCTTTGTCATATAGGATGTTAGGATCCCCGATGGTTTAGTGACGCCATACGATGATTTTCCGTATGTGATGAGTTTTATGACGATTGATCGTTACCCTTGACTAGGGGTTGCCGTACGATGGATTATACCGTATGGGGTGTTGTGGCTGGATGCCGATTGATTGATTCACCGACTCGATCATGTAGATATGTATACCTTATAGATTTTAGCCGATGATTTACATTATGCTGCATTCATGTTATTCTTATGGCATTGCTTATACCTGTGCTAGTACACTTACACCATTATCGATGATGCGTATGTTACACTTACACAGATTTGCCGGCTCACACACTTCATCATCGATAATTGTCATGTCACTACACAGTAGGATTGCTGCATCATGATATGACCCCTTGCATAGTTTACTTGCTATAGTTACATATGCACCTTATACGATGTTGCATTTGACTTGGGAGAAATTGGGAACCGCGGTATATATTTAAAAACGTGATTCATTTTAAAAGAGAGGTTTTCCCTGATATTGTCGCATCACTGTTCCATGCTGTATGATATACTGATATGCTTACATTCTTTTATATGTTGCATATATCTTGCTTTATGTTCATACGCATTGAGATATGCTGTTTCCATGAGATTTCTGGATTTGAGAACCGTGGTTATTTCAAAAAAAAATTTGTATTGTTTTAAAAATCCGGTTTCTCTTGATATGATATTTCAGTGCATCCACTATGTGTTTTCTCGGTTCTGAGAGAGGCATATGAAACCGGATTCGAGGAGCGGTAGGCACCGTCTGTGGGTACATGGTGGACCCGATGAGGTAACCCGGGGCAAGAAGACTCATATTGTTAGATGGTGAGCCTGGCAGGGGTGCACTACCCATCGGTGATAGTATTTGGGCTCGGCGGATATCCGGAGGATACCGACCGGAGTCGAGAGAAGATATGGGCCGATCCAGACTGACGGAGCTCGTGGGCCAATCCGGACTGACGGAGCCCGAGAGATATGAGGATTTTCATGTCGATGTTGGACACAGGTTTCATGATGTTTCGAGTGTCGATGCTGGACACTCAGGTTCCATGATTTTTGAGGTGTCGCGAGGGACACATGTTGATTTATATCCTCATATTTTCATGCATATGTTTTTATGATATTTACATGCATGATTTTGTTGTGTCAGTGGTTGACACGTGGACGAGATCCGCATGCATACATACATTGATTATATGGGTGGACGAGATCCACATGCATACATGAATTGATTATACTGTTCGATGCTATCCACATGCTTATAAGCATTGACTACCTTGTTAGCACATATACAAACCCGGTCACCCTAGATATCATAGTATTACCTTTATGATATAATTGACCTAGGAGTCGTTGTTTATTCAATTTCTACTTGTAGATGTTTTTCTACTCACGAGTTGGCAACTCACCCCCGTTGTGCCACAGTTCTTGCAGGTTGACCGCACGGATCAGTAGCAGCATCTCTGGCATATAGCTTCATTTGGGTGTTTTGCATTGGTAGGTGGGGCATTTGTATCGTACCCACTCTTGTTTTTATATTTTATATTGTATCTAGTCAATTCCATCAATCAAAATTAGTATTTGTATAAGTAATGAGACTTAGTGAGATTTGTGGTTGCGGGACTTAGAGCGAGGGTATTTCCGCTACTTATGGTTTTGATGTATTACTTATTTCTTTATCGTTTGTGGTGAACTTCGTCGTTGGGCGTCGTATACATATATATATTGTCTTGCGTGGTTTTGATCCGCCGTTTGGCGAAGAGCTAGCTCCTGCTTGGGGATGCCTTTATCATTATCTTGTATATGTGAATTTGGATCAAAATATACAAAGGAGGTGCTGCCCAAATTTTCAAAAGACGAAACATGTTTTAAAACTAGTAAATTTCACTTGCATTATTCATGTTCCTTTTATATGCCTTTAAGAAAACTTGATTTCATCATACCTTTATTTCAAAACATTACCTCCTTTGTTTTCTTAAAAGGGTTTAGATTTCTTGGTTTCAGCTTACTTGAATTACGTTACGCCTTTAGACGTTGTATGATTTAAGTGCTGGCCACGAGCTAATATTTCGGGTCGTGATACAGATCTTTTGGTAAAACACTTCTATCACAGTAGATAGACTCTTTTAGATTGCTAGTTTCAAAGGAGGTGCAAAATATACAAAGGAGGTGCTGCCCAAATTTTCAAAAGACGAAACATGTTTTAAAACTAGTAAATTTCACTTGCATTATTCATGTTCCTTTTATATGCCTTTAAGAAAACTTGATTTCATCATACCTTTATTTCAAAACTTTACCTCCTTTGTTTTCTTAAAAGGGTTTAGATTTCTTGGTTTCAGCTTACTTGAATTACGTTACGCCTTTAGACGTTGTATGATTTAAGTGCTGGCCACGAGCTAATATTTCGGGTCGTGACACAGATCTTTTGGTAAAACACTTCTATCACAGTAGATAGACTCTTTTAGATTGCTAGTTTCATGTTTGGTTTCGATTCTAGGTAGTTGTTTCTAACGCCAAGTTTTTAGACATCAAAAATTTTCGTTTCGGAACGGTCGCGGTCAACGGCCAAGACACTAGGAACCCCAACATGATATTCATGTGAGCGCTATGTAATTGAGTGCTTAGCACTGCTGGGTGGTATAGAAACCTATTCTTAGCCCAAATTGGCTAATTCTGTGAAGCTTGTGCTTCCTCTTTGATTTTAAATCAACCGAGCACACATGCTTGTGATCTCCAAACAAATCTTAGTCTCAAACATGACTAATGATCTCTCATTGATGATATCCAAAATAATATTCATCCCATATCTCCTAAGTTAATCTTAGTCTTAAATATGACTAACGATTCTTAGGTCCACAACAATCTTTTCCCTCAAATATGTGATTTGGTTTAAGGGTACATCTCTCTACACCTTTAGTATGTATCGTTGTAATTTCTCAACGTCTTTAAAGAGGTGGCGGGTCCCAACAACCAAAAACTCATCTTCCTTCGTCCCAAACATCGGAATGTTGGACCGAGATGTCCCTAAATTAGACATTCGCCCGAAATACGGTGGTAATGGACCGAAACGTTCTTAAACTAACATTCGTCCCAAACAAAGAATGTTGGACCGTGATGTCCTTAAACTAACATAATTGAGCCCATATGCTCATTTGTTTCTAAGTTGATCCTAGTCTCAAATATGACTAACGATCCTTAAATCAAACTCAAATATCTTATGAACGGATGGGCCTCACAAATGTGAGAAATTTGTCCTAAATTCATTCCCGTTGGAAAACCAAGCTACCAACATATACCTCGTTAAGCAAATCCTTGATCCAAATCCAAATCTCAAATATACGGATTTGGGCTAATCTGCGCCCTACGGGCGACGACATAAATTAGTCTCTGTATACAATCCACGGGCAATTTTGTAAAAACAAACACGACACGACATGAAGTGAACTTCCGGAGCAGGAGAAATTGGTTATCGCAACGTGATAACGTAATTAATAGAAGGGGCTTGCACATGCATGGAAGAGCGTCCCCACAATCAAAAAACCCCTCACAAATGATGGAGAATTTGATAAAGTCTGCTACAACGGTCGCATCTATCCAAACCTCCGATATACGGTGTCATAAATCAAGTTGGTATCTTCAGAGACGTGGATTGATAAGTCCAAATAACATCTGCCTCTAAATTCAGGCTAGACGTCCCAACGTCTCGGTCCGGTATTTCGGCGGTGAACAGATTCTGGCACGCCCGGAGGGACCTTTTCCTCTCTCCACACCACACTTCGTGTGTTGTGTTTTCCTGCGATTAAATAATCGTGGTATATATGTTTGTAGTAGCCCTTGGGTGTTGAGATACTGAAGCGGCGTTTCATTTCTTTTCAGAATGGTGTTTACTTCCACTAACATCAACTCAGGCTTTGTCATATCTGGTAGAGTCAAATATGGGGCATTTGCAGTCTCAAATCTCTACAATCCAGCTATTCAAGAAGTCAATTGGCTTATCGTTAGGTCTATGCTCCAATCTCTTACCCTTGGTGCCTCAACGCCGAAAGTGGAAGCCCAGAATAATTCTTTCTTCCACGGACCGGATCCTCCAATTTCCGCTTTGCCGATGGAATCAGTCCTAAAAAAAGTGGCACCTGCCAAAGGCCAAGATCGACACAGGAGGCAGAATATTCAAGCTCTCAAAGGAAACAGGGAGCAGGCTCAGCAAAATCTTGAGGTTAATCAAATTCCGACCGTAAGAAACGGTCAACGTCGATATCGGCGTCATACAAAATGAGCTGGGGGCAGTTTGATGGGTTCTCTTAGCACCCTCGCTAGGTATCGACAAGTATCAAGTATGCAATTTCAAAAAATCTAGAGTGCTAAGCAACCCGAACCAAGAATCTAACTAAAGAATTAAGGTTTTTAAAGCATATAAACACTAAGTGAAATAAGAATACAACCTTTGTAGACCGGTCCTTCACTTCTAAAGCTCCGTGTAGTAGTCCCTTTGCTCGAAGTAGTGGTCCCCTGAACTCTTCTTAGGCTCCACTAGGCGAAAGGAACGAGCTTGCTTAAGGATCTTTGAGGCCGAAGATGATCTACGTCGAAAAATCTCTAACTCAAGCTACCTCTCCACTAATTGATGAATTAGTGAAGCAAACAACCTATACTAAATGGCTAGTTTGGTATAGACTGATGAAGTAGGAATTTTGCTCACTTTAGAATAATTTTTCTCTTTTTCTTTTCCACCTCACTAGAAAATAAGAGAAGGAAAATGAGATGAAGAAGAAGCTCGAGTTATGAACCATGGTGTGAAAAATATCTCATATATCAGTTGTAGAGACTTAACCATGACTAAAGATAATGGTTGGGTTAATAAATATCTAGAGTAAAACAAAATTAGTGGACTTAAATCAAGGCTTCTACATGCTTCCACAAGCATCTTTAGCCATGCTAATTTCCACCTAATTTTGATTTTTCCCTTAATAATTAAACACCCAAATTATCTTTACTTTGGTGTGAGTCGCATACACCCAAGTCTAATGTATCATCTAGCATGACACAAAAACAAATACATTAATATATATCACATATATATTTATATGTATTTAGAGAAGAGAAATTATTAAGTGAGCTAATATTAGTTAATATATATTAATATATCAAATATATAATTATATATAAAATTATTAAATCAACACTTGATTTAATAATCCGGCTATATCACATATAACCGACTAATATCATTTATATCATCTTATCAAATCAACACTTAATTCAATAATCTGGCCATATCTCATATAACCGACTGATATCATATATTGAGAGATTAGAATACGGTATCACATATATTAATTTCGGTCCCGCACATATCAAATATGTGCCCTACTTCGTTTAACTTGAGCCAGGAAACCTCTGTGTAGAACTCTAAAGACCCGTCAATATGCTAGCAGTAGATAATGATCATATCAGTCACCCACAAGCCGTCAGCGGTACTAGCTGGACGTAACAGCTACCCAGGTATTGAGCAATCAGAAGATCAATAAGTAAGCTTGTCCATCTTCCCGTGAATCCTGTAAGTAACACTACCATACAATCCGGTCTCTTCTTCTGATATGTCGCATATCGAGTCTCGGGGTGGTAAACGTCAAACCCCAATAACTTGATAAATCATGCCGATGTGAGAATCATAACGGGTCGAGAAACTACTGATAACACTTACCAGTAAATCTCATCATCAGCCCTGGCCAGGGACTTCCTGTTATAGCCAATCGAGCACAGCGCAACATCAACCCCCAATACTAGGAAAGACGAAACCCCTCCTATCGCTCATTGCCTCCATGTGACTCGGGACTGTACCCAAAATCCACCTGATTGCATGCTCTCTTGAGAGTTGTAAGGAGAAAATCAAAGCACAGTAGGAACCACATAAGACTCTATGACGATCTCGGGTCTACAGACTAACCTGTACCGGTGTCACCAGAGAACTGCTATCCGACGATAGGTATAATACCATCTAGGAGTTCTCGGTGAGTCCTGTTCGGTGTACCCATTCTCTAATGAGCACCTGTGTACAATTTTTGAGGTCAAACACCAATGGTTGTGGGATCAACCGTCACTCTATACAGGGTCAAGAAACGTATACACTAGTCCATTCTGGAATATCGATGCCCTGTCTCGATACTCCCTCGATTAGGAACAATTAAACGATGAACTTGTGGACTACCCTTGCTCCACTAGTATGATCTGCATCATAGTCCCGGTAGTCAGGTACATATCCTAAGAGCTTTATCAACATGTAACGGAGAGACGGTATAATGATACTAGTATACATGTTAAGATAAAGAGCAACCAGATAGCATACTATCATGTCGAGGAAGAAAATCCTCTCTATATATGTCCAAGCATCCACTATAATATACAATCATGTACAATAATGGCCTCTAGGGCATACAAATAACTAACAATCTCCCACTTGCACTAAGGCAATTGTTGTAGTATCTCATACCCAACATCCAGAAAAGTCTCTCAGATGGCCTTTGTGAGCGAATCCACCATGTTATTCTTCGTGTCAACTCTCATGTCCTCGATCTCCCGGAAATCAACTATCTCCCTGATCAGGTGATACCGCCTAAGAATATGTCTGGATCACTGACGTGACCGGGGTTCCTAGGCCAAAACCACAACTCCATTGTTATTACAATACATAAGTATTGGATGCTTAATGGTAAGAATCTCACCAAGTACATCTCATAGCTTGTCCATCCAGACAGCCCCTTTGGCAGCATCATTGGTAGCGATGTATTTGGCCTTTATCATGGAGTCTGCTACGATATCTATCTTGGAACTCTTCCAACATACCGTCCTTCCACTGAGGGTAAAGACAAAACCCGAGACTCTCTTACAGTCGTCCTTATCATTCTGGAAGCTCGAATTGGTAAAGGACTCGACATGGAGTTCACTGTTACCATATACAAAGAACATTTCTTTAGTGCTTCTCAAGTACTTAAAAATGTTCTTCACAGCTGTCCAGTGTTTCTCCCCAGGATCTGATTGATACCTACTCACTATACCTAGTGAGTATGATACATCCTCTTAGATCAATCTCTATATATCTTAATCTCTGGATGTAGGAGGCATCACCCAGATCTTTTATGGAGAACCTGTGATAAGTAGAGCTTGACCGAGTGTAGCATAGGAGCATCGTTGCCTATCAAGAGTATGTCATCCACGTACAATACGAGGAAGACAACCTTACTCTCTACAACCTTCTTGTATATACAAGATTCATCTACGTTTTTGATGGAGTCAAACTCTTTGACTGCCACATCAACACAGATGTTCCAACTCCGCGATGCCTGCTTTAATCCGTAAATTGATTTAAGCAGCTTGCACACCTTTCCGCTGCTCCTACTGTCCACGAAGCCCTCTAGCAGTGTCATGTACATGCTCTGTTCTAAATCACCATTTAGAAAAGCGGTCTTGACGTCCATCTTCCAGATTTCATAGTCATGGTATGCAGGAATGGCAAGTAGGATCCAGATGAACTTAAGTATAGCCACTTGAGAATAGGTTTCATTATAATCCATACCCGGTCGTTGACAAAAACCTTTTGCTACAATTCTAGCTTTGAAAGTCTCAACTTTTCTATCTACACCAAATTTCTTTCTCAAAGATCCACTTGCTCTCATTGAGTTTTACCCCTTCAGGAGCAACTTCCAAAGTCCGTACTTTGTTGGTGTACATTAAGCATCCAATACTAGCTGAGTCATCATCACAGAGTCCCCACTTATGATGGCCTGCTCGAAACTAGCTGAGTCATCATCTTCCATGATGCAATCCTCGCTCCCACCGTCAACGAGAAAACCATAGTATCTCATAGGTGGATGAAGAACCCTACTAGATCTGCGGAGAGAATGAAGTTCGTCGGGGACTATTGAATCCTCCGGTTCTACCAAATCATCAGTCGTAGTTTGTGTAGGTCGAACTTCTTCCAGTTCTACCTCATGACCACTTATTTCTTTCATAAGTAATTCCTTTTCTAAAAAGGTAGCATTCCGAGAAACAAAACACCTTTTGTTCCTCAGTGTGGTAGAAGATATACTCTCGCGAATACTTGGGATATCCTACAAACTTTCACAGAACTGACCTTGCCTCGAGCTTGTTCGGATTTTTCTTTTTAACATAGGCCGGACAACCCCATATCATAACTCGTTTAAGAGATGGTCTCTTCCTATTCCATATCTCATATGGAGTGGTAGACACTGATTTGGTTGGAACTCTATTCAATAAGTATGCGGCTGTCTCAAGCGCATGACCCTAAAAGGAAATAGGTAACTCATAAGTACTCATCATAAAGCGCACCATATAGGGTGCGATTCCTCCGCTCCAATACACCGTTGTGCTGTAGTGCATATAGAGGAGTAAGCTGAGAAAGAATCCCATTCTCTTTTAAATAATCTAGGAACTCCGTGCTTAAGTATTCTCCTTCCCGATCAGATCGAAGGATTTTAATACTTCTACCCATTTGGTTCTCTACTTCGCACTTATATTTCTTGAATTTCTCAAAAGCTTCAGACTTATGTTTCAACAGGAACACATGTCTGTATCTTGAGAGATCTTCAGTGAATGTAATGAAATATCAAAAACCATTCCTAGCATGTGTAGACATAGGACCGCATACATCACTATGTATCAGTCCCAAGAGTTCAGTAGATCTTTCTCCGTGTCCAGTAAATGGAGTTTTGGTCAGTTTGTTTTTGAGACATGACTGGCAAGTTTCATAAGATGTAAATTCAAATGGATTTAAATATCCATCCATATATAACTTAGCTAGTAATGTCGCATTGATATAAGCTAGTCTACAATGCCCCAAGAAGGATTCATTCATTTCTGAAATTTTCCTCTTGTGTGTGTTCTGTATGTTAAGAACTGTATTTTGATTCAGAACGTATAAACCGTTACATAACGTACCAAACCCAATCAATGCTTGATTTAGGAAAATGTTCATAACATTTTTCTCTACTACAAAGTTATATCCTTCTTTATCTAATAAAAAATTGATATTAAATCGCACACCATAGATGGTACGTAATAACAGTCGTTCAAGATCAATGTATTCCCATTTGGTATCACAAGGTGATATTCACCAACTGCTTTGGCTGCAATATTTGTAGCATTCTCTACTTTTAGAGAATGATCACCTATTCCCAGTTCTCTACTTTTCTTTAGCCCTTGTAACATATTACATATATGGGATCCTGATCCGGTATCTAATACCCAGGACGTAGAGAGTACTGAGAAACAGTTCTCGATAACGAACACACCCGAAGAAGATACATCAACATGCACATTACTCATTCGGGTCGTGTGGGCATCCGGATATTCACCTATTTCCTTCTCAGATTTATAACAATTATAAGGTAGAGCGGAACCCACGTTCCCCAGCTCAGTATAACAAGCGGGTTCGGTCAATACATCCATATTATTATCTTGATTAAGGCATGTTATGGTTGCTACCAGGAGAGAAAGAGAAGAAAACACTGCGTGCTCTCTTGCAAGATTAGATTAGTTATTATTTTATCTAATCAGGATGTCTCATACTGTTTTTATCAAATCTTCCTTCAAACCCTAAGGTAAGATTACCCGGGCTTAATTGCACTCTACAAGTTTGCCAATCGTTTGGCCAGGTATGTATTGGTACTCAGAGGGAGTCTCCCCATGCTTTAACATGGAACTAATTAAATAACCTCGTTTCTGCAGGGACATAACCCCGTTAACACCTTTCTTAGACACCTACTTGATCAGCTAATTGTAAAGTGGAAAACTCTCTCAGGAGTAACTCTTACTCGCAGTGGGTATCGGGATCCAACTATCTCATAGAAGGTATGCAATCTCATTGCAAATTTCAACTCTTGAAATTCCCGATATGGTTTTTACCCCTAGTGGCTTATGACCTTAACTATGGTCAACAAATCATAAGCAAGTCAACTTCTACCCGTCATTTCATGATTAATTAGACCCACTCATATGACCCTTAACTATGGTCAACAAAGTCATACATATGTCCTAATTAATCGCATCATATGTTGTGTAGGAAGACATCACTTAGCTACCATACACTACGCCTTAACTATGGTCAACAAACATGGCACGAATACTAAGTACTCTACTTTCTAAAATGACATAGGGTTGCAGATGGTTTTTATGAAAACCTTTAATGCTTTGAACTTGATATCGTTGTAGAGTGATTTGAAAAGGAGTGGTTTAAGCTACGCTTTTTAAAATCGAATAGTTTTCAAAACAAACCGAGTGGGTTGTAGCATGTGCTAGCTTTTGCTAAAGAGGTCATTCCCGGTGAAGGGATCTCGACTCTTTCCTCATCGAATGGTGTTGGATATTCATAAAGAATACCGCTATGCAAAGCAAGAACTAGAGCTACCCTTTTGAAAATTTGATTCTACAATATCTTTAGGTTTCTTTCCTTTTCATTAATCCCATTAATCAAGTCCCATCATTTATTCTTCCTAAGCATCACAGATATAGAAACAAAAATACAACATACGTTTATACCATCCACATTCGTCACGGGGTGCCGTCATGTACCATTAGGTTAGCTAACTAACGGCAGAGCGGGAGCAGGACTAGCGCGGATGCAAAACATAAGCAACGCTTATTATATATCATATATATAATATAAAGAATTCATCTAACGCAATTTTATGATCTCATCACAGAACATTGCAGCAGAAGTCAACATATGAAATATTGGATATACTAGTAGGTCCGTGTTTTAAATTAAGCCAGTAAAAAAACACAGATTCTACGGTCGTGATGAATATCCAAACCCACATTCCTAGACCCCTACGATAATGGCAAGCAACCCTACCAATTCTAGAGTTAGGAGACCCGGTCTCGACTCCTCGAGATGGTCTCCCACTGGACTCTAGAACCCGGTTACTTGTGCTCCCCTCCTTAGGTCTATCTTAATGTGGCAAAGTAAATAATATATGTCAATGGTGATATTATTCTCAACCCAGAAGTGTCCCAATAAAAGAATATTACATACAAATTTTTAAATGAATGAAAATGGAAAAACTCTCATCTCACGCAAAAACCCCCGGCTATTGAAACACGACAATCTAATATAACATATCACAGCAACACATAATATCACATGTCATCAACGTAAGTAAATATACGTATCCCAATTGTCGTTGATGTATAGCAACGAAACCGGCGATACACCACATATTACACTTACGGTCGCAGAAAAGAAATGAAAACTACAATAATTGGATTCCGCAACCACCTTAGACATCATAAACCCGAAATATCACATATTTCGGATTTCATGCCTAACCATATAAATTCCTTAGACATCATAAACCCGGAATATCATATATTCCGAATTTCATGCCTAATGTTATAAACCTGGCATGTTAGTCTCAAATTGAATACACTTTTCAATATCCAGTCGAGCAATTCAACAAGATTCCTAATGAATGATCGAATGCTCGTCGGAAACATTAGTAGATGGCCGCACCCCCGATGCCGTCGACGAAGCGCACTTAGGCGGAACACCGTAGCCGTGAGCACCCGAACAGATGCTTTTAGCTACGGGGTTCTCCTACAGTCACTTGGTCGAGGCTATGGGGCATGGTTATCCAGTAGTGTTACCCGGCGAACATTCGCGTACTATACGAGATTGCGATGGAGTTTTGATCCGAATCAAAACCCCACGGCAACCGATCAAAAGAGACTAAATTCCTAGATTCACAAAATTCTAATTAGTTTTCACAAAACTAATTATTGTGGATTCCAAATATCATATCACAAATCACAGATATCTAGACGATATTAAACATTTTGATCGATTTATCAAACACCCAAAATTCCCAGAGACCTCAACACTTGGGTCATACTTAAAAATACCCAGAGAGTGCCCCAAGTACCAATAGACCAACATAAGAAGGCACGCTCCCTGCCTCACCAACGGCGCTGCGGTTGCGTGGCCATTTGGTCGAGTTGGGCCATCGTTTTTCTTGAGGATCCATACAAAACTATGCACAATTTTTTGGTAATTTTTAATCTGGAAAAATCCAACTTTTGAAAAAATTTCCATAGAATGGGATTTTTAGGTTTCGAAAAGTCGATCGAACAGTTTAACTTCGCCTAGACGGCTCCTAATGCTCTAGCTTGGCTCTGATACCACTGCTGGATTCGCTTAGCACCCTCGCTAGGTTTCAGCAAGCATCAAGTATGCAATTTCAGAAAATCCAGAGTGCTAAGCAACCCGAACCAAGGATCTAACTACAGAATTAGGGTATTTAAAGCATGTAAACAACTTTACACTAAGTGAAATAGAAATACAACCTTTGTAGACCGGTCCTTCACTTCTAAAGCTCCGTGTAGTAGTCCTTTTGCTCTAAGTAGTGGTCCCCTAAACTCTTCTTAGGCTTTACTAGGCGAAAGGAACAAGCTTGCTTAAGGATCTTCAAGGCCGAAGATGATCTACGTCGAAGAATCTCTAACTCAAGTTACTTCTTTACTAATTGATGAACTAGTGAAGCAAACAACCTATACTAAATGGCTAGTTTGGTATAGATTGATGAAGTAGGAATTTTTCTCACTTTAGAATTATTTTTCTCTTTTTCTTTTTCACCTCACTAGAAATCAAGAGAAGAAAAATGAGATGAAGAAAAAGCTCAAATTATGAACCATGATGTGAAAAATATCTCATATATCACCTGTAGAGAATTAACCATGGCTAAAGATAATAGTTGGGTTAATAAATATCTAGAGTAAAACAAAATTAGTTGACTTAAATCAAAACTTCTACATGCTTCCACAAGCATCTTTAGCCATGCTAATTTCCACCTAATTTTGATTTTTCTCTTAATAATTAAACACCCAAATTATCTTTACTTTGGTATGAGTCTCATACACCCAAGTCCAATTTATCATCTAGCATGACATAAAAACAAATACATTAATATATATCATATATATATTTATATGTATTTAGAGAAGAGAAATTTTTAAGTAAGCTAATATTAGATAATATATATTAATATATCAAATATATAATTATATATTAAATTATTAAATCAACACTTGATTTAATAATCCGGTTATATCACATATAACCGACTAATATTATTTATATCATCTTATCAAATCAACACTTGATTCATAACCTGGCTATATCTCATATAACCGACTGATACCATATATTGCGAGATTAGAATACGGTATCGCATATATTAATCTCGGTCCCGCATATATCACATATGTGGCCTACTTCGTTTAGCTTGAGCCATGAAACCTCTGTGTAGAACTCTAAAGACTCGTCAATACGCCAGCAGTAGATAATGATCATATCAGTCACCCACAAGCCATCAGCTGTACTAGCTGGACGTAACAGCTACCCAGGTATTAAGCGATCAGAAGATCAACAAGCAAGCTTGTCCATACTCCCGTGAATCCAGTAAGTAACTCTACCGTACATTCCGGTCTCTTCGTCTGATATGTCGCATATCGAGTCTTGGGGTGGTAAACATCAGACCCCGATAACTTGATAAGTCATGCCGATGTGAGGCTCATAACGGGTCGAGAAACTACCGATAACACTTACCAGTAAATCTCATCATCAGCCTTGGCCAGGGACTTCCTGTTATATCCAATCGAGCACGGCGCAACATCAACCCCCAATATCGGGAGAGATGAAACCCCTCCTATCTCTCATTGCCTCTATGTGACTCGGGACTGTACCTAAAATCCACCTATTTGCACGCTCTCTTGAGCGTGGTAGGGAGGAAATCAAAGCACAGTGGGAATCACACAAGACTCTATGACGATCTTGGGTCTACAGACTAACCTGTACCAGTGTTACCAGAGAACTGCAATCTGACAACAGGTATAATACCATCTAGGAGTTCTTGGCGAGTCCTGTTCGGTGTACCCATTCTCCAATGAGCACCTGTGTACAATCTTTGATGTCAAACACTAATGGATGTGGGATTAACCATCGCCCCTTACAGGATCAAGAAATGTACACACTAGTCTACTCTATGAATATCGATGCTCTATCTCGATACTTTCTCGACTAGGTGTTAGTTGTATGTATGCCGTAGAGGCCAGTATTGTACAGATGATGTATATTATATTGGATGCTTGGACATATATAGAGATGACTTTCTTGCTCGACATGATAGTATGCTATCTGGTTGCTCTTTATCTTAACATGTACACTACTCTCTTTATACTGTCTTATAGTTACATGTTGGTAAAGCCCTTAGGATTTGTACTTGACTACCTGGACTATGATGCAGATCATACTAGTGGGGACATGGTAGTCCATAAGTACACCCTTCAAGGTCCCTAGTCGTGGGTGTATCGAGACGGGGCATCGATACACCAGAGTAGACTAGCGTATACGCTTCTCGACCCATGTGATGGGCGATGGATGATCCCATATCCATTGGTGTTTGACATCAGAGATGGTATACGGGAGCTCAGTGGAGACTGAGTACACTGGACGGACTCGCCGAGAACTCCCAGATGGTATTATACCTCACGTCAGATGGCAGTTCTCAGGTGACACTTGTACAGGTTAGTCTGTAGACCCGAGATCGTCATAGAGTCTTGTGTGATTCCCACTGTGCTTTGATCTCCACCTTACCACGTCCATGAGGGCGTGCAAAACGGTGGTCTTTGGGTACAGTCCCGAGTCACATGGAGGCAATGAGCGATAGGAAGGATTTCGTCTCTCCCGGTATTGGGGGTTGATGATGCGCTGTGCTCGATTGGCCGTAACAGGGAAGTCCCTGGCCAGGGCTGATCAGAGATTTGCTGGTAAGTGTTACCAGTAGTTTCTCGATCGGTTACGAGCCTCATATCGGCACGACTTATCGGGTTATTGGGGTCTGACGTTTACCACCCCTAGACTTGATATGCGACATATCAGACGAAGAGACCGGACTGTACGGTAAGTGTTACTAGTCGGATTCGCAGGAGTGTGAGCGGGCTAGCTCGTCGATCTTCTGATCGCTCAATACCCGGGTGGCCGTTACGTTTAGCAGACCGCTTGCGGCTTGTGGGTGCATGATATGATCATCATCTGCTACCGGCGTATTGACGAGTCTTTAGAGTCCTACATAGAGGTTTCCTGGTTCAAGCGAAATGAAATAGGAGCGCATATGAGATATGTGCGGGACCGAGAATAATGCGTGTATGTGATACCGTATTTGATTCTCGCGATTAATGTTTCGAATAGTTGTATGCGATATAACCTAGTTATCGAATCGAAGATCGATTCAATAAGCCGATACATTGAATACTAGTCGGTCATGTGCGACATGACCAGATCATTGAATCAAGTGTTGATTTAATGATTTAATGTATAATTATATATTTGATATATTACTTTGCATCAACTAGTATTGGTTCACTTTAAACGGATTTTTCTCTCTTGATTTACACATTGTATATGTGATATATTTTTGTGCACATATTTGTATCATGTTTGATGATGCATGTTGTCTTGGCTTTGTGTAAAAGAATTGAACCATGGTTATGAGAGTGGTTAGGGTTTATGATTTATTCACTTATTTATTTAATACATTCTTTATTTATTTAAGTGGATAAATCAAAACAAAAATAAAAAGGGTTTCATTCTTCATGAAGCATGTTGAAGCTTCATGAAGCTTTGACTTTTGATACCTTTTGTCTTCATTCTAAACCCTAACCATTCCCACTAACCATGGTACATTCTCTACACTTGACCATGGTTAGATTATGATAAGTATTGTGATTATTATTTATTTTACACAACTTATCATAATTCTATCATCATCTCCTTCTTCTTCTTCAAGTGAGAAACCTTGATGCCATCAATGGCAACTTGAGATCTAGTGATAGAAATTTAAATCTAAAGTGAACCCACCTCCTATTTTTTCATCCTCTACCTCTTGCCAAGTGGTTTTGGGTGTTTTCTTCACAAGTTTCACTACTTGTTGAAGTCGGAGCTTGAACTAGTGCAACCTCGACGTAGATCATCTTTGACACGAAGCCGACGACCTAGCTCGCCCGTTTCTCCGATGAAGCCGATGAATGAGTCGAGGATTCATGATGGACAGCGAGGGCATGACCACGTGGAGCTAAGGAGGTGGAAATCCGGATCTACAAAGGTTGTAGAATCTAACCTTTAGTTAAAATGTTAACTAGTTTACCGTTTCGCCTAAACTTCTAGTACACGATCCGTGTTAGGGTTTCTCGGCACCCATTATTTTTGAAATTGGCATGGTTGATGCCTTGTGAGACTTCATTAGGATGCCTAGGAACCCTACAGTGGTATCAGAGCCTAGCTAGAGCCTTAGGCGAAGTTTAGACGCGATTTGAAGCCCGAACGAACCCGAAACCCTAAACTTAACCTGCTCTCTGTACATTTTCTAAAAAATGAGATTTTTCAATATTAAAAATATGCAGAAAAATAAGCAGGAAATTATAAGGTTTACTGTGAAATGCGTGAGCATAATTCCACTAAGATAGCGCGGATCCGCGGCATGAGCATGGCTCATGCGGCGGATCCGCGGTCGTACGGCCTAATTATTTAAAGAATTTTACACAGTAATCCTTAGTTTCCAGTGGTGATTTTTCTGGGTATTTTAAATAATTATTCAAGAGTTGAATTTTCTGGGGTTGCTTTGGGGATTCGGTGTTTCGATCGGGGTATCAAATTTCGTCTTTGTGTATTTCCGGATAATTTTTAGAATATGTTAAAAAGTTCGACCGGATATAAATACCCAACTTTTCCCCTGTCGGGAAATTTCCAAGTGTTGGATTTTTCCGTAGTTTAACGACGTTCTAAGTAGTGCAAGTAACGCGATGGACCCTCTAGAAGACAACAAACCTTAACTCGATTATGTGACCGTCTTGAATTGCCCTTTGAACCTTCGGGTTTGGAGCAGTACGGCGTGCCACATGTGAGGCGTTGGCTTGACCCTTCTACGGCTGGACCGTCGGTACTGAGGCACGAACTGAATGTTGTTAGACTTATTTCATGTGTTGAGCTGTATCGGGAAAACTTGGGTATTCGACTGTTCGATCGGAAAGTTTAACATTTTCTGTTTATCTGGAATGTGATACAATAATTGGAATTCACAAACAGTTATGAGATAACTGGATGAATGTTATAAATCTAGCAGTTTAGTCCCATATGATATTGAAAAGAGTTTTCGATAATGAGACTAAAATGCGGGGTTTGTAACTGTTAGGCATGTGATGTCTAAAGAGGTTGCGGATTCCAACTGTTGTAGTTTTACACTTTCTTTTCTGTGACCGTAAGTGTAGTATGTTCATATCGCCGGTTTTGTTGCTATACGTCAACGACAATTGGGTCATGCATACTTACTTACGTTGATGACATGTGATGTTATGTGTTGCTGGATATATTATATTGGATCGTCGTGTTCGAATAGCCGGGGGTTTTTATGTGAGATGAGTGTTCTTCATTTTCATTCATGTAAAAACTTGTATGTAATATTCTTTTATTTGGGGCACTTCCAGGTAGCGGAAGTTGTCACCTTTTGTATATTATTTACTTTTCCGCATTAGGATAGACCCAAGGAGGGGAGCACAAGTAACCGGGTTCTGGGGTCCAGTAGGAGACCAACTCGAGGAGTCGAGTCCGGGTCTCCTAACCCTAGAATTGGCAGGGTTGCTTGCCGCTCTCGTAGGGGTCTAGGGGTGTGGGATTGGCTATTCATCACGACCGTGGAATCCGTGTTTTATACTGGCTCGTATTGAAAACACGGACGTCCTAGTATATCCAATGTTTCATATGTTTCTTCTGCTGCGATATCTGTGATGTGATCATGTGATGTTCTGTGATGGATATAGTATATAGTATATATGATATATTATATAGACGTTACTTATGTTTTACACCCGCGCTAGCCCTGCCCTGCTCTATCGTTAGTTACCTAACCTAACGGTGCACGAGGGGACATCGAGGCGAATACGGATGGCATAAGTGTACGTCATATCTATCTGTGATGTTTAGGTATTTAAATGATGGGACTTCATTAATGTGATTAATGAAAGAAAGAAACCTAAGATGTTGTGGAATCAAATTTTAAAATAAAACAGGTAGCTACAGTTCTTGCTTTGCATAGAGGTATATATGATATACCCTGCACCTTATTCAATGAGGAAAGGACCGAGATCCCTTCACCGGGAGTGACTCCTTTAGCAATAACTAGCAGATGCTACACACTCGGTTTGTTTTTGATTGCTTTTATAGTTTCTGCTTTGCACAGTGATATATATGATATATCCCGCACCTCATTCGACGAGGAAAGGGCCGACGATCCCATCACCGGGAGTGACCCCTTTAGCAAAACTGGAAAAGCCTCAAAATCACTCCATTTCAAAACTCCATTTGATTCTACAACGATATCAAGTTCATTACGCAATAGGTTTTCAGAAAAACCTGTCGTAGCCCTCCGTCATTTCAGATTAGAACTGTTTAGTATTCATGCTGCGTTTGTTGGCCTTTGTCAAGGCGTAGTGTGCGGTTGCTAAATAGTGATTATCTGCTTATGCATATGATGCAGATTGTTTCAGGGTAGTCGTACGGCCTTGTTGGCCTTTGTCAAGGGTCGTGCGGGTGGGTTTGATTCAATCAAGAAATGACGGGTTGAACTTGACTAGCATCCTGTGATTTGTTGGCCTTTGTCAAGGTCATAGGACACTAGGGGCAAAATATTATCGGGAATTTCAAGTGTTGAAATTTGCAATGAGATTGCATACCTTCTATGAGATAGTTGGATCCCGATACCCACTGCGAGTAAGAGTTACTCCTGGGAGAGTTTTACACATTACAATTAGCCGATCAAGTAGGTGTCTAGAAAGGTGTTAACGAGGTTACGCCTCTGGGAAAACGAGGTTTACAGTAATTAGGTTCGTGCGAAAGCACGGGGGACCTCCCTCAAAGTACCGACACTGGCCTGGCTGAAAGATTGGCGAACTTGTAGTGTGTAATTAATCCCGGCTAGTCTTTCCTTTTAGGGTTTGAAGGAAGATTTGATAAAAAGAAGTGGGAGCCATCCTGATTAGATAAGATAATAACCAATCTGATCTTGCACGAGCATACGCTAAAGTGTTTTCTTCTCTCTCTCTCCAGGTAGCGACCATTTCATGCCTTAATAAAGATAATAATATGGATGTATTGACCGAACCCGCATGTTATACTGCGCTGGGGAACGTTGGTTCCGTTCTATCTTATAAGAGTTATAGGAATGAACAGGAAATAGGGGAATACCAGGATTCCCATGCCACCCGAATGAAGAAAGTACATGTTGATGCATTTTCTTCGGGTGTGTTCATTACAGAGAACTGTTTCTCCATTTGCTCTACGTTCTGGGTATTAGATACCGGGTCAGGATCCCATATATGTAATCAGTTACATGGGCTTAGGAAAGGTAGAGAACTTGGAGAAGGTGATAAAGACATTAGAGTCGGAAATGGTGCAATTGTTGCAGCTAAGACTGTCGGGGAATATCACCTTGTATTACCAACTGGTAATACATTGGTTCTGAACGAATGCTATTACATGCCGAACCTGATATGCAACATTATATCGGTTTCTTTATTAAGTAAAGAGGGATATAATTTTGTATTACAGGATAATGTTATGAACATTTTCCATAACCAAAAGTTGGTTGGATCAGGCACGTTGTGCAATGGCATTTATGTTCTAAACCAATCAACAGTTCTGAGCATAACAAACACACACAAGAGGAAGAGTTCTGAACTGAACGAATCCTTCTTGTGGCATTGTAGACTGGGTCACATCAATGCGACACGACTGGCTAAGTTGCATAAGGATGGATATTTAAATCCGTTTGAATTTTCATCTTATGACACTTGCCAGTCATGTCTCAAAGGCATGATGACCAAAACTCCGTTTACGGGACACGGAGAAAGAGTTACCGAACTCTTGGGACTGATACATAGTAATGTATGCGGTCCCATGTCTACACATGCCAGGGATGGTTCTTCATACTTCATTACATTCACTGACGATCTCTCTAGGTTCGGGTATGTGTTCTTGATGAAACACAAATCAGAAGCTTTTGAGAAATTTAGGGAATATAAACAAGAAGTTGAGAACCAAACCGGAAAAAGTATTAAAATCCTATGATCTGATCGAGGAGGGGAATACTTGAGCAATGAATTCCTGGACTTCCTAAAAGAGAATGGGATTCTCTCTCAGCTGACTCCTCCATATACACCACAGCACAACGGTGTATCTGAATGGAGAAATCGCACCCTATTAGATATGGTGCGCTCTATGATGAGTACAGCTGAGTTACCTATTTCCTTCTGGGGTTATGCGCTGGAGACAGCAGCATACCTATTGAATCAAGTTCCATCTAAATCTGTACCTACCACACCATATGAGATATGGAGTGGGAAGAGACCATGTCTTAAACGAGTTAAGATATGGGGTTGCCCGGCCTATGTCAAAAGGAAAAATCCGGACAAACTCGAGGCACGGTCAGTTCTATGTAAGTTTGTGGGATATCCCAAACATTCACATGGATATCTTTTCTACCATACAGAGGAACAAAAAGTGTTTGTTTCTCGACATGCCACCTTTTTAGAAAAGAAATTTCTTGCAAAAGAAATTAGTGGGGATATGGTAGAACTGGAAGAAATTCCGGCTACACAAACTCAAACTGAAGATTTAGTGGAACCAGAGGATTCAGTAGTACCCGACGAACCCCAGCCTCTCCGCCGATCTAGTAGGGTTCCTCGCCAACCTGAGAGATACTACGGTTTTCTCATGGACGATGGGAGCGAGGATTGCATCATGGAGGATGATGACCCAACTAGCTTCGAGCAGGCCATCACGAGTAGGGACTCAGTGAAATGGCTGGATGCTATGCGGTCCGAGATGGAATCCATGTACACCAACAAAGTATGGACTTTGGAAGTTGCTCCTGAAGGGGTAAAACCCATTGGGAGCAAATGGATCTTCAAGAAGAAACTTGGTGTAGATGGGAAAGTGGAGACTTTCAAAGCTAGACTTGTAGCAAAGGGTTTTCGTCAAAGACCAGGTGTGGACTATGACGAAACCTTTTCTCCAGTGGCTATGCTTAAATCCATCCGAATCATGCTTGCCATTGCTGCCTTTCATGACTACGAAATCTGGCAAATGGAAGTTAAGACCGCCTTTCTAAATGGTGATTTAGAAGAGTGCATGTACATGACTCAGCCAGAGGGCTTCGTAGACAGTGGGAGCAGCGGGAAGGTGTGCAAGCTGCTTAAATCCATTTATGGATTAAAGCAAGCATCGCGGAGTTGGAACATCTGCTTTGACGTCGTTATCAAAGAGTTTGATTTCGTCAAAAATCCAGATGAACCTTGTATCTACAAGAAGGTGGCAGAGAGTATGGTTGTCTTCCTCGTATTGTACGTCGACGACATACTCTTGATAGGAAATGATATTCCTATGCTGCAAGCGGTCAAGCTCTTCTTATCACAAAGATTCTCAATGAAAGATCTTGGTGATGCCTCCTGCATATCGGGAATTAGGATCTATAGAGATAGATCCAAACGGATTTTGGGATTGTCCCAATCCAGGTACATTGACACCATACTAAAGAGGTTTAGTATGGAAGAGTCCAAGCGTGGGAACTTGCCCACGATCTCTGGAGTCACTCTCTCCAAAGAGATGTCTCCCAAGACTGATTTGGAGAGAGCTCGCATGCAAGGGATACCCTATGCTTCGGCAGTAGGCTCTATTATGTATGCGATGCTGTTAGTTATATGTATGCCCTAGAGGCCATTACTGTACATTGGATGTATATTGTAGTGGATGCTGGGACATATATAGGGAGGACTTTGTTGCTCGACATGATAGTATGCTATCTGGTTGACCTTTACCTTAACGTGTATGCTGATTGTCTCTCTGTTACATGTTGGTAAAGCCCTTAGGATCTGTACTTGACTACCTGATTATGATGCGGATCATACTAGTGGGGACATGGGAGTCCATAAGTACATCCTTCAAAGTCCCTAGTCGCAGGTGTATCGAGACGGGGCATCGATATACCAGAGTAGACTAGCGTATACCTTCTCGACCCATACAGATGGGCGATGGATGATCCCATATCCATTGGTGTTTGACATCAGAGATGATATACGGGTGCTCAGTAGAGACTGGGTACACTGGACGGACTCGCCGAGAACTCCCAGATGGTATTATACCTCACGTCAGATGGCAGTTCTCTGGTGACACTGGTACAGAGTAGTCTGTTGACCCGAGATCGTCATAGAGTCTTGTGTGGTTCCCACTGTGCTTTGATTTCCATCTTACCATGTCCAAGAGGGCGTGCAAAACGGTGGTTTTTGGGTACAGTCCCGAGTCACATGGAGGCAATGAGCGATAGGAGGGGATTCGTCTCTCCCGGTATAGGGGGTTGATGTTGCGCTGTGTTCGATTGGCTATAACAGGAAATCCCTGGCCAGGGTTGCTGAGATTTACTGGTAAGTGTTACCATTAGTTTCTCGAATAGTTATAGACCTCATATCGACACGACTTATCGAGCTATTGGGGTCTGACGTTTACCACCCCTAGGCGAGATATGCGACATATCAGACGATCAGACCGGACTGTACGGTAGTGTTACTGGTCGGATTCACTGGAGTGTGAGCGGGCTTGCTCGTCGATCTTCAGATCGCTCAATACCCGGGTAGCCGTTACGTTTAGCAGACCGCTTGCGGCTTGTGGGTGTTTGATATGATCATCATCTGCTGCCGGCGTATTGACGAGTCTTTAGAGTCCTACACAGAGGTTTCCTGGCTCAAGCGAAACAAAATAGGAGCGCATATGAGATATATGCGGGACCGAGAATAATACCAGTATGTGATACTGTATTCGATTCTCGCGATGTGACATTGATCGGTTATATGCGATATAGCCGAGTTATCGGATCAAGTGTTGATTCGATAAGTTACTGATGATACCAGTCGGTTATGTGCGACATGACCGGATTATTGAGTCAAGTGTTGATTTAATGATTTAATGCATAATTATATATTTGATATATTACTTTGCATTAACTAGTATCGGTTCACTTTAAATGGATTTTCTCACTCGGGTGTGCGCATTATATATGTGATATAATTTTGTGCACTAGCTTGTATCATGTTTGATGATACATGCTTTTTGGTTAAGTGTAAAGTGTTAAACCTTGGTTAATGAATAGGTTAGGGTTTATTATTTGTTATTCATTTATCTTATTTAATTATCCATTTATTTATGATAAATGAATAAAAGAAAATGAAATGAAATGGTTGCTAATTTTGGATTCTAGTTGAAGCTTCTTGATCTTTTGACTAAGTGACCATTTTGTCTCTAGCTTGACCCTAACCATTCCTTTAACCATGATTAGCTCTCTACACTTTACCATGGTTCACTTATGATAAGAATGGATTATTCTTTTCATTTTAAATAATTCTTATCATAATAATTATCATCTTCTTGCTTTCTTCTTCTTCTTCCTTCAAGTGAAGAAAAGCTTGACCATCAATGGCAACTTGATGAAATAAGTGAGAAATCCAAAACTAAAGTCTACCCACTTCCTATTTCTTCATCCTCTACCTCTTGCCAAGTAGTAGAGTGTGTTTACTTCACAAGTTTCATGACTTGGTGAAGTTGTGAGCTTGATCTAGCGATGCCTCGACGTAGATCATTTTCGGCATGGACATCGACGACCTAGCTCGCCATTTCTCCGACGAAGCCGACACTAGAGCCCGGATTCTTTTTGGACAGCGGAGACGACTTCGTTGCGGAGCTATGGAGGTGGAGCACCGGATCTACAAAGGTTGTATTTCCGTATCTCATAGTTAAGTGTTAACTAGTTAGCTTTTTCGCCTAGTTTTCTAGCAAACGGTCCGTAGTCGGGTCTCTCGGCACCTAGAATTTTTGAAATTGGCATGTTCGATGCCTTGTGAGACCTCACTAGTGTGCCTAGGGACCCTACAGTGGTATCAGAGACTAGCTAGAGCCTTAGGCGAAGTCCAGACGGAATTTGAAACCCGAACGAACCCGAAACCCACACCCGAGAATGCTCTCTGTCCAGATTTTAAAATTGTGGATTTTTCAAGATTAAAAATATGCAGAAAATCAAGCAGGGTTTTCTAAGAATTACTGTAAATTTCGTGGGCCTAAATCAACTTTTCCACCGCGGAACCGCGGCACGTGCTATGCATGCCGCGGCGGTTCAGCGGTGGTTTTGTCGTTTTGCGCATTTTTCTTTTCACAGTAATTCTCAGATTTCTGTGCTGATTTTCCTGGGATATTTTAATATTTATTATACAGTTGAGTTTTCAGGGGTTGTTTTGGGTTTTCCCGAGTTCGATCGGATTATCAAATTTTGTCTGTGTGGCTTTCCGGATAAATTTTAGAATATGTTAAAAAGTTCGACCGGATATAAATACCCAATTTTTCCCCTGTCGGGAAATTTCCAAGTGTTGGATTTTTCCGTAGTTTAACGACGTTCTAAGTAGTGCAAGTAACTCGATGGACCCTCTAGAAGACAACAAACCTTAACTCGATTATGTGACCGTCTTGAACTGCCCTTTGAACCTTCGGGTTTGGGGCAGTACGGCGTGCCACATGTGAGGCGTTGGCTTAACCCTTCTACGGCTGGACCGTTGGTACTGAGGCACGAACGGAATGTTGTTAGACTTGTTTCATGTGTTGATCTGTATCAGGAAAACTTGGGTGTTCGATTGTTCGATCGGAAAGTTTAATATTTTCTGTTTATCTGGAATGGGATACAATAATTGGAATTCACAATAGTTATGAGATAACTAAATGAATGTTATAAACATAGCAGTTTAGTCTCACTTGATCGGTTGCCACGGAATTTTGATGCGATCAAAAGTCCGTCGCAATCACGTAGCGTACGCGGATACTCGCCGGGTAAACTTAATAGACAGCCTCACCCCATAGCCCCGACTAAGTGACTGTAGCAGAACCCCGTCGCCGAAAGCATCCGTTCGGGTGCTCGCGGCAGCGGTGTTCCGCCTTGGTGCACTTCGTCGACGGTATTAGGGGTGCGGCCGTCTACTGAAGTTTGCGACGAGCATTCGATCAAGATATCGGGAATCTTGTTGAATTACCCGACTTGATATTGAAAAGTGTTTTCGATTTTGAGACTAAAATGCGGGGTTTATAATTGTTAGGCATGCGATGTCTAAGAAATTCATTTGGTCAGGCATGCGATGTCTGAGGTGATTGCGGATTCCAACTGTTGTAGTTTTACACTTACTTTTCTGTGACCGTAAGTGTAATGTGTGATATCGCCGGTTTCGTTGCTATATGTCAACGACAATTGGGATGCGCACATTTACTTACGTTGATGACATGTGATGTTATGTGTTGCTGGATATGTTATATTGGATCGTCGTGTTTGAATAGCCGGGGGTTTTTATGTGAGATGAGTGTTTTTCATTTTCATTCATGTAAAAACTTGTATGTAATATTCTTTTATTGGGGCGCTTCCAGGTTGCGGAAGTTGTCACCGTTTGTATATTATTTACTTTTCCGCACTAGGATAGACCCAAGGAGGGGTGCACAAGTAACCGGGTTCTGGAGTCCAGTGGGAGACCAACTCGAGGAGTCGAGTCCGGGTCTCCTAACTCCAGAATTGGTAGGGTTGCATGCCGCTCTCGTAGGGGTCTAGGGGTGTGGGTTTGGCTATTCATCACGACCGTAGAATCCGTGTTTTATACTGGCTCGTATTGAAAACACGGACGTCCTAGTATATCCAATATTTCATATGATTCTTCTGCTGCGATATCTGTGATGTGATCATGTGATGTTCTGTGATAGATACAGTATATAGTATATATGATATATTATATAGACGTTACTTATGTTTTACACCCGCGCTAGCCCTGCCCCGCTCTGTCGTTAGTTACCTAACCTAACGGTGCACGAGGGGACATCGAGGCGAATGCGGATGGCATAAGTGTACGTCGTATTTATCTGTGATGTTTAGGTACTTAAATGATGGGACTTCATTAATGTGATTAATGAAATAAAAGAAACCTAAGATGTTGTAGAATCGAATTTCAAAATAAAACAGGTAGCTACAGTTCTTGCTTTGCACAGAGGTATATGTGATATATCCTGCACCTTATTCGATGAGGAAAGGACCGAGATCCCTTCACCGGGAGTGACCCCTTTAGCAATAACTGGCAGATGCTACACACTCGGTTTGTCTTTTGATTGCTTTTAAGAGTTTTTTGCTTTGCACAGTGATATATGTGATATATCCCGCACCTCATTCGACGAGAAAAGGACCGACGATCCCTTCACCGGGAGTGACTCCTTTAGCAAAACTAGAAAAGCCTCAAAAACACTCCATTTTAAATTCATTCGATCCTACAACGATATCAAGTTCATTACGCAATAGGTTTTCATAAAAACCTGTCGTAGCCCTCCGTCATTTCAGATAGGTAATAGTTAGTATTCGTGCTGCGTTTGTTGACTCAGTCAAGGCGTAGTGTGCGGTAGCTGATTATTGCTTATCTGCAAAGCATATGATGCGATTGGATTAGGGTAGTCGTGCGGCCTTGTTGACTCAGTCAAGGGTCGTGCGGGTGGGTTTAATTCAATCGAGAAATGACGGGTTGAACTTTACTTGCGGTCTATGGTTTGTTGACTCAGTCAAGGTCATAGATCGCATGGGGAAAAATATTATCGGGAATTTCAAGTGTTGAAATTTGCAATGAGATTGCATACCTTCTATGAGATAGTTGGATCCCGATACTCGCTGCGAGTAAGAGTTACTCCTGGGAGAGTTTTATATATTACAATTAGCCGATCAAGTAGGTGTCTAGAAAGGTGTCAACGGGGTTACGCCTCTGGGAAAACGAGGTTTACATTAATTAGGTTCGTGCGAAAGCACGGGGGACCTCCCTCAAAGTACCGACACTGGCCTGGCTGAAAGATTGGCGAACTTGTAGTGTGTAATTAATCCCGGCTAGTCTTTCCTTTTAGGGTTTGAAGGAAGATTTGATAAAAAGCAGTGGGAGCCATCCTGATTAGATAAAATAAAAACCAATCTATTCTTGAAAGAGCGCACGCTGAGTGTTTTCTACTCTCTCTCTCCAGGTAGCGACCATATCATGCCTTAATCAAGATAATAATACGGAATATTGACCGAACCCGCTTGTTATACTGAGCTGGGGAACGTTGGTCCCGCTCCAACTTATAAATGTTATAAGACAGAGCAGGAAATTGGGGAATACCAGATTTCCCATGCCGCCCAAACGAAGAGAGTGCATGCTGATGCATCATCTTCGGGTGTGTTCATTACAGAGAACTGTTTCTCAGTATCCTTTACGTCCTGGGTATGTGATACCAGATCAGGATCCCAGATATGTAATCAGTTACATAGGGTTACAGAAAGGTAGAGAACTGAGAACGGGTGATAAGTTTCATGAGGCCGAAAACGGGGCAAGTGTTGCAGCCAAGTCTGTTGGTCACTGTCACCCTGTATTACCAATACATTGATTCTGAACGAATGTTATTAGATACCGAACCTGATATACAAAATCATATCTGTCTCTTTATTAGTAAAGAAATGATAAAATTTTGTATTGTTGGATAATGTTTTGAACATTTCCTATATCAAAAGTTGATCGGTTTAGGCACGTTATCTAAAAGCATTAATGTTCTAAATCAAACTACAGTTCTTAGTATACGGAACACACAAAAGAGGAAGAGTTCAGAAATGAACGAATTCTTCTTGAGGCATTGTAGACTAGGTCATATCAATGTGACCCGACTAGCTAGAGTTACATATAGATGCATATTTAAATCAGTTTGAATTTACATCTTGTGAAACTCGCCAGTCATGTCACAAAGATAAGATGACCATAGCTCCGTTTACTGGAAACAGAGAAAGAGTTAGTAAACTCTTGGGACTGATACATGTTGATGTATATAGGTCCCCTGTCTACACATGCCAAGACCGGTTCTTCGTACTTCATTACATTCTCTGATAATCTCTCAAGATTCAGACATATGTTCCTGTTGAAACATGAGTCCAAGCCTTTTGAGATATTCACAGAATATAAGCGAGAAGTAGAGAACCAAAATAAGGGTATAAGTATTATGTCCTATGATGAGATCAGGGAGGAGAATACTTGTGCATGGAATTCCTGAAATATTCTAAAGGAGAATGAGATTCTCTCTCAGCATTACTCCTCTGTATACACCATAGCACGATGGTATATCGGGGCGGAGCAGATACACCCTATTTGATATGGTGTGCTCTATGATGAGTACTACTGAGTTACCTATTTCCTTTTTGGGAGTTATGCACTTGAGAAGCTGCATACCTATTGAATAGGGTTCCAATCAAATCAGTTGCCTAATCTGATATGGAAAGGGAAGAGCCCATGTCTTAAGCAAGTTAAGATTTTGGGTTGACCGGCCTATGTGTAAAAGCAAAATCCGGACAAGCTCGAGGCAAGGTCTGTAATGTGGAACTGGAAATGTTCCAGCTATACAAACTACAGCACATGATTTGATAGAACCAAAGGATTCAGTAGATTCCAACGAACCTCAGCCTCTCCGCCGATCTAGTAGGGTTCCTCACCCACCTGAGAGATACTTCGGTTTCTCTATGACAGTGGGAGCAAGGATTACATCATGAGATGATGACCCAACTAGTTTCGAGCTGGCCATCAGGAGTAAGACTCTGTAAGAATGGCTGGATGTTTATCGATCTGAGATGGAATCCTTATACACCAACAAAGTATGGACTTTAGTTGCTATATCTGAAGGGTTAAATCCCCATCAGGAGCAAGTATGTCTTGAGAAGATTACTTGGTGTACATGGAAAAGTTGAGACTTTCAAAGCTAGAATTGTTAAAGGTTTTCGTCATCGACCAGGCATGGATAATGATGAAACCTTTTCCAGTAGCTATGCTTAAGTCCATCCAGATCCTACTTGCCACGGCTACATACCATGACTACGATATCTGGTGGTTCGGTGTCATGACTGCTTTTCTAAATGATGATTTAGAAGAGAGCGTCTATAAGTACACAGCCAGAGGGCCTCGTAGACAGTGGGAGCAGCGGAAACGTGTGCAAGATATTTTATATGATAAAGCAGGCATCGTGGAGTTGGAACATCTGTTTTTGATGAATTAGTCAAGGAGTTTGACATCATCAAAATGGTAGATGAACCTTGTATAAACAAAAAGGTAGTAGGGAGTATGGTGATGATCCTCGTAGAGTACGTGGATAACATACTCTTGATGGGGAAGGAGTTTCCTATGCTACGCTCGGTCAATCTCCGCTTCTCACAATGATTCTCCATATAGGATCAAAGTGATACCTCCTAAATCCTGGATTTTGGATCTATGACATGGATCTAAATGGATGTTAGGATTCTCACTAGTTGTAGCGAGATGGTATCAATCGATCCTGGGGAGAATCACTGGAAGGGTTCCAGGGTGATAAAGACGACTGAATGTCAGTCACAGGCATTGTCTATACCCTCGGTAAAGGGACAGTATGTTGGAAGAGTTCCAAGCTAGATACTGTGACATACTAGACGATAAAGGCCGGATACATCGCTACTTAAGATGCTACCAAAGAGGCTGTTTGGGTGTATAATGGTTCATGAGATGAACTATGTTCCTCCCATTGTGTGACAATGGAGTTGTGGCTTATGCCAAGGAACGCCGGTCCCATCAGTGATCCAGACATATTCTAAGGCAGTATCACTTGATCATGGAGATAGTTGATCTCCAGGGAGATCGAGATTAGGAGAGTAGACTCAGAGGACAACACAGCGGATCCACTCACAAAGGCCTGTTCCCAGAGAGAGACTTTTATGGGATGGTTGAGTATGAGATACTACAACCTCTGCTACAGATGGCCCTAGTGCAAGTGGGAGATTGTTAGTTATATGTATGCCCTAGAGGCCATTACTGTACATTGGATGTATATTGTAGTGGATGCTGGGACATATATAGGGAGGACTTTCTTGCTCGACATGATAGTATGCTATTTGGTTGACCTTTACCTTAACGTGTATGCTGATTGTCTCTCTGTTACATGTTGGTAAAGCCCTTAGGATCTGTACTTGACTACCTGGATTATGATGCGGATCATACTAGTGGGGACATGGTAGTCCATAAGTACATCATTCAAATTCCCTAGTCGCAGGTGTATCGAGACGGGGCATCGATATACCAGAGTAGACTAGCGTATACCTTCTCGACCCATACAGATGGGCGATGGATGATCCCATATCCATTGGTGTTTGACATCAGAGATGATATACGGGTGCTCAGTAGAGACTGGGTACACTGGACGGACTCGCCGAGAACTCCCAGATGGTATTATACCTCACGTCAGATGGCAGTTCTCTGGTGACAATGGTACAGAGTAGTCTGTTGACCCGAGATCGTCATAGAGTCTTGTGTGGTTCCCACTGTGGTTTGATTTCCATCTTACCACGTCCAAGAGGGCGTGCAAAATGGTGGTTTTTGGGTACAGTCCCGAGTCACATGGAGGCAATGAGCGATAGGAGGGGATTCGTCTCTCCCGGTATAGGGGGTTGATGTTGCGTTGTGTTCGATTGGCTATCACAGGAAATCCCTGGCCAGGGTTGCTGAGATTTACTGGTAAGTGTTACCAGTAGTTTCTCGAATAGTTATAGACCTCATATCGACACGACTTATCGAGCTATTGGGGTCTGACGTTTACCACCCCTAGGCGAGATATGCGACATATCAGACGATCAGACCGGACTGTACGGTAGTGTTACTGGTCGGATTCACTGGAGTGTGAGCGGGCTTGCTCGTCGATCTTCAGATCGCTCAATACCCGGGTGGCCGTTACGTTTAGCAGACCGCTTGCGGCTTGTGGGTGTTTGATATGATCATCATCTGCTGCCGGCGTATTGACGAGTCTTTAGAGTCCTACACAGAGGTTTCCTGGCTCAAGCGAAACGAAATAAGAGCGCATATGAGATATGTGCGGGACCGAGAATAATACCAGTATGTGATACTGTATTCGATTCTCGCGATGTGACATTGATCGGTTATATGCGATATAGCCGAGTTATCGGATCAAGTGTTGATTCGATAAGTTACTGATGATACCAGTCGGTTATGTGCGACATGACCGGATCATTGAGTCAAGTGTTGATTTAATGATTTAATGCATAATTATATATTTGATATATTACTTTGCATTAACTAGTATCAGTTCACTTTAAATGGATTTTCTCACTCGGGTGTGCGCATTATATATGTGATATGATTTTGTGCACTAGCTTGTATCATGTTTGATGATACATGCTTTTTGGTTAAGTGTAAAGTGTTAAACCTTGGTTAATGAATAGGTTAGGGTTTATTATTTGTTATTCATTTATCTTATTTAATTATCCATTTATTTATGATAAATGAATAAAAGAAAATGAAATGAATTGGTTGCTAATTTTGGATTCTAGTTGAAGCTTCTTGATCTTTTGACTAAGTGACCATTTTGTCTCTAGCTTGACGCTAACCATTCCTTTAACCATGATTAGCTCTTTACACTTTACCATGGTTCACTTATGATAAGAATGGATTATTCTTTTCATTTTAAATAATTCTTATCATAATAATTATCATCTTCTTGCTTTCTTCTTCTTCTTCCTTCAAGTGAAGAAAAGCTTGACCATCAATGTCAACTTGATGAAATGAGTGAGAAATCCAAAACTAAAGTCTACCCACTTCCTATTTCTTCATCCTCTACCTCTTGCCAAGTAGTAGAGTGTGTTTACTTCACAAGTTTCATGACTTGGTGAAGTTGTGAGCTTGATCTAGCGATGCCTCGACGTAGATCATCTTCGGCATGGACATCGACGACCTAGCTCGCCATTTCTCCGACGAAGCCGACACTTGAGCCCGGATTCTTTTTGGACAGCGGAGACGACTTCGTTGCGGAGCTATGGAGATGGAGCACCGGATCTACAAAGGTTGTATTTCCGTATCTCATAGTTAAGTGTTAACTAGTTAGCTTTTTCGCCTAGTTTTCTAGCAAACGGTCCGTAGTCGGGTCTCTCGGCACCTAGAATTTTTGAAATTGGCATGTTCGATGCTTTGTGATACCTCACTAGTGTGCCTAGGGACCCTACAGATGCTATGTACTAGACCCGATGTTGCATACTCACTAAGTATATTGAGCAGGTATCAAGCTGATCCTGGAGAGAGTCACTGGACAGCTGTGAAGAGCATTCTCAAGTACTTGCGAAGGACTAGAGATATGTTCTTGGTGTATGGTAACGGAGAACTCCAAGTGCAGTCCTTTACCTATTCGAGCTTCCAGAGTGATAAGGACGACTCTAAGTCGCAGTCGGGCTTTGTCTTTACCCTTTACGGAGGGGCGGTTTGCTGGAAGAGTTCCAAGCAGGAAACCGTGGCAGACTCGACGATGGAGGCTGAATACATCGCTGCCAACGATGCTGCCAAAGAGGCTGTCTGGATCAAGAAGTTCATTTCTTAACTTGGTGTGGTTCCATCCATTGAGCATCCAATACCTTTGTATTGCGATAACAATGGAGCGGTGGCTTTGGCCAAGGAACCCAGGTCCCATCAGCGATCCAGGCATATTCTGAGGCGGTATCACCAGATCCGGGAGATAGTTGATCGCCGGGAGATCGAGGTCAGGAGGGTTGACACGAAGGAAAACACTGCGGATCCACTCACGAAGGCCATTCCCCAGATACAGTTTGAGAGACTCTTCGGGATGCTCGATATGCGATACTACAGCAGCTGGCCCTAGTGCAAGTGGGAGAATGTTAGTTGTATGTATGCCCTAGAGGCCAGTATTGTACAGATGATGTATATTATATTGGATGCTTGGACATATATAGAGATGACTTTCTTGCTCGACATGATAGTATGCTATCTGGTTGCTCTTTATCTTAACATGTACACTAGTCTCTTTATACTGTCTTATAGTTACATGTTGGTAAAGCCCTTAGGATTTGTACTTGACTACCTGGACTATGATGCAGATCATACTAGTGGGGACATGGTAGTCCATAAGTGCATCCTTCAAGGTCCCTAGTCGTGGGTGTATCGAGACGGGGCATCGATACACCAGAGTAGACTAGCGTATACGCTTCTTGACCTATGTGATGGGCGATGGATGATCCCATATCCATTGGTGTTTGACATCAGAGATGGTATACGGGTGCTCAGTGGAGACTGAGTACACTGGACGGACTCGCCGAGAACTCCCAGATGGTATTATACCTCACGTCAGATGGCAGTTCTCAGGTGACACTTGTACAGGTTAGTCTGTAGACCCGAGATCGTCATAGAGTCTTGTGTGATTCCCACTGTGCTTTGATCTCCACCTTACCACGTCCATGAGGGCGTGCAAAACGGTGGTCTTTGGGTACAGTCCCGAGTCACATGGAGGCAATGAGCGATAGGAGGGGTTTCGTCTCTCCCGGTATTGGGGGTTGATGATGCGCTGTGCTCGATTGGCCGTAACAGGGAAGTCCCTGGCCAGGGCTGATCAGAGATTTGCTGGTAAGTGTTACCAGTAGTTTCTCGACCCGTTACGAGCCTCATATCGGCACGACTTATCGGGTTATTGGGGTCTGACGTTTACCACCCCTAGACTTGATATGCGACATATCAGACGAAGAGACCAGACTGTACGGTAAGTGTTACTGGTCGGATTCGCAGGAGTGTGAGCGGGCTAGCTCGTCGATCTTCTGATCGCTCAATACATTTAGCAGACCGCTACATTTAGCAGACCGCTTGCGGCTTGTGGGTGCATGATATGATCATCATCTGCTACCGGCGTATTGACGAGTCTTTAGAGTCCTACATAGAGGTTTCCTGGTTCAAGCGAAACGAAATAGGAGCGCATATGAGATATGTGCGGGACCGAGAATAATGCGTGTATGTGATACCGTATTTGATTCTCACGATTAATGTTTCGAATGGTTGTATGTGATATAACCTAGTTATCGAATCGAAGATCGATTCGATAAGCCGATACATTGAATACTAGTCGGTCATGTGCGACATGACCGGATCATTGAATCAAGTGTTGATTTAATGATTTAATGTATAATTATATATTTGATATATTACTTTGCATCAACTAGTATTGGTTCACTTTAAACGGATTTTTCTCACTTGATTTACACATTGTATATGTGATATACTTTTGTGCACATATTTGTATCATGTTTGATGATGCATGTTGTCTTGGCTTTGTGTAAAAGAATTGAACCATGGTTATGAGATTGGTTAGGGTTTATGATTTATTCACTTATTTATTTAATACATTCTTTATTTATTTAAGTGGATAAATCAAAACAAAAATAAAAAGGGTTTCATTCTTCATGAAGCATGTTGAAGCTTCATGAAGCTTTGACTTTTGATACCTTTTGTCTTCATTCTAAACCCTAACCATTCCCACTAACCATGGTCCATTCTCTACACTTGACCATGGTTAGATTATGATAAGTATTGTGATTATTATTTATTTTACACAACTTATCATAATTCTATCATCATCTCCTTCTTCTTCTTCAAGTGAGAAACCTTGATGCCATCAATGGCAACTTGAGATCTAGTGATAGAAATCTAAATCTAAAGTGAACCCACCTCCTATTTTTTCATCCTCTACCTCTTGCCAAGTGGTTTTGGGTGTTTTCTTCACAAGTTTCACTACTTGTTGAAGTCGGAGCTTGAACTAGTGCAACCTCGACGTAGATCGTCTTTGACACGAAGCCGACGACCTAGCTCGCCCGTTTCTCCGATGAAGCCGACGAATGAGTCGAGGATTCATGATGGACAGCGAGGGCATGACCACGTGGAGCTAAGGAGGTGGAAATCCGGATCTACAAAGGTTGTAGAATCTAACCTTTAGTTAAAATGTTAACTAGTTTACCGTTTCGCCTAAACTTCTAGTACACGATCCGTGTTAGGGTTTCTCGGCACCCATTATTTTTGAAATTGGCATGGTTGATGCCTTGTGAGACTTCATTAGGATGCCTAGGAACCCTACAGTGGTATCAGAGCCTAGCTAGAGCCTTAGGCGAAGTCTAGACGCGATTTGAAGCCCGAACGAACCCGAAACCCTAAACTTAACCTGCTCTCTGTACATTTTCTAAAAAATGAGATTTTTCAATATTAAAAATATGCAGAAAAATAAGCAGGAAATTATAAGGTTTACTGTGAAATTCGTGAGCATAATTCCACTACGATAGCGCGGATCCGCGGCATGAGCATGGCTCATGCGGCGGATCCGCGGTCGTACGGCCTAATTATTTAAAGAATTTTACACAGTAATCCTTAGTTTCCAGTGGTGATTTTCCTGGGTATTTTTAATAATTATTCAAGAGTTGAATTTTCTGGGGTTGCTTTGGGGATTCGGTGTTTCGATCGGGGTATCAAATTTCGTCTTTGTGTATTTCCGGATAATTTTTAGAATATGTTAAAAAGTTCGACCGGATATAAATACCCAACTTTTCCCCTGTCGGGAAATTTCCAAGTGTTGGATTTTTCCGTAGTTTAACGACGTTCTAAGTAGTGCAAGTAACGCGATGGACCCTCTAGAAGACAACAAACCTTAACTCGATTATGTGACCGTCTTGAACTGCCCTTTGAACCTTCGGGTTTGGGGCAGTACGGCGTGCCACATGTGAGGCGTTGGCTTGACCCTTCTACGGCTGGACCGTCGGTACTGAGGCACGAACTGAATGTTGTTAGACTTATTTCATGTGTTGAGCTGTATCGGGAAAACTTGGGTATTCGACTGTTCGATCGGAAAGTTTAACATTTTCTGTTTATCTGGAATGTGATACAATAATTGGAATTCACAAACAGTTATGAGATAACTGGATGAATGTTATAAATCTAGCAGTTTAGTCCCATATGATATTGAAAAGAGTTTTCGATAATGAGACTAAAACGCGGGGTTTGTAACTGTTAGGCATGTGATGTCTAAAGAGGTTGCGGATTCCAACTGTTGTAGTTTTACACTTTCTTTTCTGTGACCGTAAGTGTAGTATGTTCATATCGCCGGTTTCGTTGCTATACGTCAACGACAATTGGGGTATGCATACTTACTTACGTTGATGACATGTGATGTTATGTGTTGCTGGATATGTTATATTGGATCGTCGTGTTCGAATAGCCGGGGGTTTTTATGTGAGATGAGTGTTTTTCATTTTCATTCATGTAAAAACTTGTATGTAATATTCTTTTATTTGGGGCACTTCCAGGTAGCGGAAGTTGTCACCTTTTGTATATTATTTACTTTTCCGCATTAGGATAGACCCAAGGAGGGGAGCACAAGTAACCGGGTTCTGGGGTCCAGTGGGAGACCAACTCGAGGAGTCGAGTCCGGGTCTCCTAACCCTAGAATTGGCAGGGCTGCTTGCCGCTCTCGTAGGGGTCTAGGGGTGTGGGATTGGCTATTCATCACGACCGTGGAATCCGTGTTTTATACTGGCTCGTATTGAAAACACGGACGTCCTAGTATATCCAATGTTTCATATGTTTCTTCTGCTGCGATATCTGTGATGTGATCATGTGATGTTCTGTGATGGATATAGTATATAGTATATATGATATATTATATAGACGTTACTTATGTTTTACACCCGCGCTAGCCCTGCCCTGCTCTGTCGTTAGTTACCTAACCTAACGGTGCACGAGGGGACATCGAGGCGAATACGGATGGCATAAGTGTACGTCATATCTATCTGTGATGTTTAGGTATTTAAATGATGGGACTTCATTAATGTGATTAATGAAAGAAAGAAACCTAAGATGTTGTGGAATCGAATTTTAAAATAAAACAGGTAGCTACAGTTCTTGCTTTGCATAGCGGTATATATGATATACCCTGCACCTTATTCGATGAGGAAAGGACCGAGATCCCTTCACCGGGAGTGACTCCTTTAGCAATAACTGGCAGATGCTACACACTCGGTTTGTTTTTGATTGCTTTTATAGTTTCTGCTTTGCACAGTGATATATATGATATATCCCGCACCTCATTCGACGAGGAAAGGGCCGACGATCCCATCACCGGGAGTGACCCCTTTAGCAAAACTGGAAAAGCCTCAAAATCACTCCATTTCAAAACTCCATTTGATTCTACAACGATATCAAGTTCATTACGCAATAGGTTTTCAGAAAAACCTGTCGTAGCCCTCCGTCATTTCAGATTAGAACTGTTTAGTATTCGTGCTGCGTTTGTTGGCCTTTGTCAAGGCGTAGTGTGCGGTAGCTAAATAGTGATTATCTGCTTATGCATATGATGCAGATTGTTTCAGGGTAGTCGTACGACCTTGTTGGCCTTTGTCAAGGGTCGTGCGGGTGGGTTTGATTCAATCAAGAAATGACGGGTTGAACTTGACTAGCATCCTGTGATTTGTTGGCCTTTGTCAAGGTCATAGGACACTAGGGGCAAAATATTATCGGGAATTTCAAGTGTTGAAATTTGCAATTAGATTGCATACCTTCTATGAGATAGTTGGATCCCGATACCCACTGCGAGTAAGAGTTACTCCTGGGAGAGTTTTACACATTACAATTAGCCGATCAAGTAGCTGTCTAGAAAGGTGTTAACGAGGTTATGCCTCTGGGAAAACGAGGTTTACAGTAATTAGGTTCGTGCGAAAGCACGGGGGACCTCCCTCAAAGTACCGACACTGGCCTGGCTGAAAGATTGGCGAACTTGTAGTGTGTAATTAATCCCGGCTAGTCTTTCCTTTTAGGGTTTGAAGGAAGATTTGATAAAAAGAAGTGGGAGCCATCCTGATTAGATAAGATAATAACCAATCTGATCTTGCACGAGCATACGCTAAAGTGTTTTCTTCTCTCTCTCTCCAGGTACCGACCATTTCATGCCTTAATAAAGATAATAATATGGATGTATTGACCTAACCCGCTTGTTATACTGTGCTGGGGAACGTTGGTTCCGTTCTATCTTATAAGAGTTATAGGAATGAACAAGAAATAGGGGAATACCAGGATTCCCATGCCACCCGAATGAAGAAAGTACATGTTGATGCATTTTCTTCGGGTGTGTTCATTACAGAGAACTGTTTCTCCATTTGCTCTACGTCCTGGGTATTAGATATCGGGTCAGGATCCCATATATGTAATCAGTTACATGGGCTTAGGAAAGGTAGAGAACTTGGAGAAGGTGATAAAGACATTAGAGTCGGAAATGGTGCTATTGTTGCAGCTAAGACTGTCGGGGAATATCACCTTGTATTACCAACTGGTAATACATTGGCTCTGAACGAATGCTATTACATGCCGAACCTGATATGCAACATTATATCGGTTTCTTTATTAAGTAAAGAGGGATATAATTTTGTATTACAGGATAATGTTATGAACATTTTCCATAACCAAAAGTTGGTTGGATCAGGCACGTTGTGCAATGGCATTTATGTTCTAAACCAATCAACGGTTCTGAGCATAACAAACACACACAAGAGGAAGAGTTCTGAACTGAACGAATCCTTCTTGTGGCATTGTAGACTGGGTCACATCAATGCGACACGACTGGCTAAGTTGCATAAGGATGGATATTTAAATCCGTTTGAATTTTCATCTTATGACACTTGCCAGTCATGTCTCAAAGGCAAGATGACCAAAACTCCGTTTACGGGACACGGAGAAAGAGTTACCGAACTCTTGGGACTGATACATAGTGATGTATGCGGTCCCATGTCTACACATGCCAGGGATGGTTCTTCATACTTCATTACATTCACTGACGATCTCTCTAGGTTCGGGTATGTGTTCCTGATGAAACACAAATCAGAAGCTTTTGAGAAATTTAGGGAATATAAACAAGAAGTTGAGAACCAAACCGGAAAAAGTATTAAAATCCTATGATCTGATCGAGGAGGGGAATACTTGAGCAATGAATTCCTGGAATTCCTAAAAGAGAATGGGATTCTCTCTCAGCCGACTCCTCCATATACACCACAGCACAACGGTGTATCTGAACGGAGAAATCGCACCCTATTAGATATGGTGCGCTCTATGATGAGTACAGCTGAGTTACCTATTTCCTTCTGGGGTTATGCGCTGGAGACAGCAGCATACCTATTGAATCAAGTTCCATCTAAATCTGTACCTACCACACCATATGAGATTTGGAGTGGGAAGAGACCATGTCTTAAACGAGTTAAGATATGGGGTTGCCCGGCCTATGTCAAAAGGCAAAATCCGGACAAACTCGAGGCACGGTCAGTTCTATGTAAGTTTGTGGGATATCCCAAACATTCACATGGATATCTTTTCTACCATACAGAGGAACAAAAAGTGTTTGTTTCTCGACATGCCACCTTTTTAGAAAAGGAATTTCTTGCAAAAGAAATTAGTGGGGATATGGTAGAACTGGAAGAAATTCCGGCTACACAAACTCAAACTGAAGATTTAGTGGAACCAGAGGATTCAGTAGTACCCGACGAACCCCAGCCTCTCCGCCGATCTAGTAGGGTTCCTCGCCAACCTGAGAGATACTGCGGTTTTCTCATGGACGGTGGGAGCGAGGATTGCATCATGGAGGATGATGACCCAACTAGCTTCGAACAGGCCATCACAAGTAGGGACTCAGTGAAATGGCTGGATGCTATGCGGTCCGAGATGGAATCCATGTACACCAACAAAGTATGGACTTTGGAAGTTGCTCCTGAAGGGGTAAAACCCATTGGGAGCAAATGGATCTTCAAGAAGAAACTTGGTGTAGATGGGAAAGTGGAGACTTTCAAAGCTAGACTTGTAGCAAAGGGTTTTCGTCAAAGACCAGGTGTGGACTATGACGAAACCTTTTCTCCAGTGGCTATGCTTAAATCCATCCGAATCATGCTTGCCATTGCTGACTTTCATGACTACGAAATCTGGCAAATGGATGTTAAGACCGCCTTTCTAAATGGTGATTTAGAAGAGTGCATGTACATGACTCAGCCAGAGGGCTTCGTAGACAGTGGGAGCAGCGGGAAGGTGTGCAAGCTGCTTAAATCCATTTATGGATTAAAGCAAGCATCGCGGAGTTGGAACATCTGCTTTGACGTCGTTATCAAAGAGTTTGATTTCGTCAAAAATCCAGATGAACCTTGTATCTACAAGAAGGTGGCAGAGAGTAAGGTTGTCTTCCTCGTATTGTACGTCGACGACATACTCTTGATAGGAAATGATATTCCTATGCTGCAAGCGGTCAAGCTCTTCTTATCACAAAGATTCTCAATGAAAGATCTTGGTGATGCCTCCTGCATATCGGGAATTAGGATCTATAGAGATAGATCCAAACGGATTTTGGGATTGTCCCAATCCAGGTACATTGACACCATACTAAAGAGGTTTAGTATGGAAGAGTCCAAGCGTGGGAACTTGCCCACGATCTCTGGAGTCACTCTCTCCAAAGAGATGTCTCCCAAGACTGATTTGGAGAGAGCTCGCATGCAAGGGATACCCTATGCTTCGGCAGTAGGCTCTATTATGTATGCGATGCTGTTAGTTATATGTATGCCCTAGAGGCCATTACTGTACATTGGATGTATATTGTAGTGGATGCTGGGACATATATAGGGAGGACTTTGTTGCTCGACATGATAGTATGCTATCTGGTTGACCTTTACCTTAACGTGTATGCTGATTGTCTCTCTGTTACATGTTGGTAAAGCCCTTAGGATCTGTACTTGACTACCTGGATTATGATGTGGATCATACTAGTGGGGACATGGTAGTCCATAAGTACATCCTTCAAAGTCCCTAGTCGCAGGTGTATCGAGACGGGGCATCGATATACCAGAGTAGACTAGCGTATACCTTCTCGACCCATACAGATGGGCGATGGATGATCCCATATCCATTGGTGTTTGACATCAGAGATGATATACGGGTGCTCAGTAGAGACTGGGTACACTGGACGGACTCGCCGAGAACTCCCAGATGGTATTATACCTCACGTCAGATGGCAGTTCTCTGGTGACACTGGTACAGAGTAGTCTGTTGACCCGAGATCGTCATAGAGTCTTGTGTGGTTCCCACTGTGCTTTGATTTCCATCTTACCACGTCCAAGAGGGCGTGCAAAACGGTGGTTTTTGGGTACATTCCCGAGTCACATGGAGGCAATGAGCGATAGGAGGGGATTCGTCTCTCCTGGTATAGGGGGTTGATGTTGCGCTGTGTTCGATTGGCTATAACAGGAAATCCCTGCCAGGGTTGCTGAGATTTACTGGTAAGTGTTACCAGTAGTTTCTCGAATAGTTATAGACCTCATATCGACATGACTTATCGAGCTATTGGGGTCTGACGTTTACCACCCCTAGGCGAGATATGCGACATATCAGACGATCAGACCGGACTGTACGGTAGTGTTACTGGTCGGATTCACTGGAGTGTGAGCGGGCTTGCTCGTCGATCTTCAGATCGCTCAATACCCGGGTGGTCGTTACGTTTAGCAGACCGCTTGCGGCTTGTGGGTGTTTGATATGATCATCATCTGCTGCCGGCGTATTGACGAGTCTTTAGAGTCCTACACGGAGGTTTCCTGGCTCAAGCGAAACGAAATAGGAGCGCATATGAGATATGTGCGGGACCGAGAATAATACCAGTATGTGATACTGTATTCGATTCTCGCGATGTGACATTGATCGGTTATATGCGATATAGCCGAGTTATCGGATCAAGTGTTGATTCGATAAGTTACTGATGATACCAGTCGGTTATGTGCGACATGACCGGATCATTGAGTCAAGTGTTGATTTAACGATTTAATGCATAATTATATATTTGATATATTACTTTGCATTAACTAGTATCGGTTCACTTTAAATGGATTTTCTCACTCGGGTGTGCGCATTATATATGTGATATAATTTTGTGCACTAGCTTGTATCATGTTTGATGATACATGCTTTTTGGTTAAGTGTAAAGTGTTAAACCTTGGTTAATGAATAGGTTAGGGTTTATTATTTGTTATTCATTTATCTTATTTAATTATCCATTTATTTATGATAAATGAATAAAAGAAAATGAAATGAAATGGTTGCTAATTTTGGATTCTAGTTGAAGCTTCTTGATCTTTTGACTAAGTGACCATTTTGTCTCTAGCTTGACCCTAACCATTCCTTTAACCATGATTAGCTCTCTACACTTTACCATGGTTCACTTATGATAAGAATGGATTATTCTTTTCATTTTAAATAATTCTTATCATAATAATTATCATCTTCTTGCTTTCTTCTTCTTCTTCCTTCAAGTGAAGAAAAGCTTGACCATCAATGGCAACTTGATGAAATGAGTGAGAAATCCAAAACTAAAGTCTACCCACTTCCTATTTCTTCATCCTCTACCTCTTGCCAAGTAGTAGAGTGTGTTTACTTCACAAGTTTCATGACTTGGTGAAGTTGTGAGCTTGATCTAGCGATGCCTCGACGTAGATCATCTTCGGCATGGACATCGACGACCTAGCTCGCCATTTCTCCGACGAAGCCGACACTAGAGCCCGGATTCTTTTTGGACAGCGGAGACGACTTCGTTGCGGAGCTATGGAGGTGGAGCACTGGATCTACAAAGGTTGTATTTCCGTATCTCATAGTTAAGTGTTAACTAGTTAGCTTTTTCGCCTAGTTTTCTAGTAAACGGTCCGTAGTCGGGTCTCTCGGCACCTAGAATTTTTGAAATTGGCATGTTCGATGCCTTGTGAGACCTCACTAGTGTGCCTAGGGACCCTACAGTGGTATCAGAGACTAGCTAGAGCCTTAGGCGAAGTCCAGACGGAATTTGAAACCCGAACGAACCCGAAACCCACACCCGAGAATGCTCTCTGTCCAGATTTTAAAACTGTGGATTTTTCAAGATTAAAAATATGCAGAAAATCAAGCAGGGTTTTCTAAGAATTACTGTAAATTTCGTGGGCCTAAATCAACTTTTCCACCGCGGAACCGCGGCACGTACTATGCATGCCGCGGCGGTTCAGCGGTGGTTTTGTCGTTTTGCGCATTTTTCTTTTCACAGTAATTCTCAGATTTCTGTGCTAATTTTCCTGGGATATTTTAATATTTATTATACAGTTGAGTTTTCAGGGGTTGTTTTGGGTTTTCATGAGTTCGATCGGATTATCAAACTTTGTCTGTGTGGCTTTCCGGATAAATTTTAGAATATGTTAAAAAGTTCGACCGGATATAAATACCCAATTTTTCCCCTGTCGGGAAATTTCCAAGTGTTGGATTTTTCCGTAGTTTAACGACGTTCTAAGTAGTGCAAGTAACTCGATGGACCCTCTAGAAGACAACAAACCTTAACTCGATTATGTGACCGTCTTGAACTGCCCTTTGAACCTTCGGGTTTGGGGCAGTACGGCGTGCCACATGTGAGGCGTTGGCTTGACCCTTCTACGGCTGGACCGTTGGTACTGAGGCACGAACGGAATGTTGTTAGACTTGTTTCATGTGTTGATCTGTATCGGAAAAACTTGGGTGTTCGATTGTTCGATCGGAAAGTTTAACATTTTCTGTTTATCTGGAATGGGATACAATAATTGGAATTCACAATAGTTATGAGATAACTAAATGAATGTTATAAACATAGCAGTTTAGTCTCACTTGATCGGTTGCCACGGAATTTTGATGCGATCAAAAGTCCGTCGCAATCACGTAGCGTACGCGGATACTCGCCGGGTAAACTTAATAGACAGCCTCACCCCATAGCCCCGACCAAGTGACTATAGGAGAACCCCGTCGCCGAAAGCATCCGTTCGGGTGCTCGCGGCAGCGGTGTTCCGCCTTGGTGCACTTCGTCGACGGTATTAGGGGTGCGGCCGTCTACTGAAGTTTGCGACGAGCATTCGATCAGGATATCGGGAATCTTGTTGAATTACCCGACTTGATATTGAAAAGTGTTTTCGATTTTAAGACTAAAATGCGGGGTTTATAATTGTTAGGCATGCGATGTCTAAGAAATTCATTTGGTCAGGCATGCGATGTCTGAGGTGATTGCGGATTCCAACTGTTGTAGTTTTACACTTACTTTTCTGTGACCGTAAGTGTAATGTGTGATATCGCCGGTTTCGTTGCTATATGTCAACGACAATTGGGATGCGCACATTTACTTACGTTGATGACATGTGATGTTATGTGTTGCTGGATATGTTATATTGGATCGTCGTGTTTGAATAGCCGGGGGTTTTTATGTGAGATGAGTGTTTTTCATTTTCATTCATGTAAAAACTTGTATGTAATATTCTTTTATTGGGGCGCTTCCAGGTTGCGGAAGTTGTCACCGTTTGTATATTATTTGCTTTTCCGCACTAGGATAGACCCAAGGAGGGGAGCACAAGTAACCGGGTTCTGGAGTCCAGTGGGAGACCAACTCGAGGAGTCGAGTCCGGGTCTCCTAACTCCAGAATTGGTAGGGTTGCATGCCGCTCTCGTAGGGGTCTAGGGGTGTGGGTTTGGCTATTCATCACGACCGTGGAATCCGTGTTTTATACTGGCTCGTATTGAAAACACGGACGTCCTAGTATATCCAATATTTCATATGATTCTTCTGCTGCGATATCTGTGATGTGATCATGTGATGTTCTGTGATAGATACAGTGTATAGTATATATGATATATTATATAGACGTTACTTATGTTTTACACCCGCGCTAGCCCTGCCCCGCTCTGTCGTTAGTTACCTAACCTAACGGTGCACGAGGGGACATCGAGGCGAATGCGGATGGCATAAGTGTACGTCGTATTTATCTGTGATGTTTAGGTACTTAAATGATGGGACTTCATTAATGTGATTAATGAAATAAAAGAAACCTAAGATGTTGTAGAATCGAATTTCAAAATAAAACTGGTAGCTACAGTTCTTGCTTTGCACAGAGGTATATGTGATATATCCTGCACCTTATTCGATGAGGAAAGGACCGAGATCCCTTCACCGGGAGTGACTCCTTTAGCAATAACTGGCAGATGCTACACACTCGGTTTGTCTTTTGATTGCTTTTAAGAGTTTTTTGCTTTGCACAGTGATATATGTGATATATCCCGCACCTCATTCGACGAGGAAAGGACCGACGATCCCTTCACCGGGAGTGACTCTTTTAGCAAAACTAGAAAAGCCTCAAAAACACTCCATTTTAAATTCATTCGATCCTACAACGATATCAAGTTCATTACGCAATAGGTTTTCAGAAAAACCTGTCGTAGCCCTCCGTCATTTCAGATAGGTAATAGTTAGTATTCGTGCTGCGTTTGTTGACTCAGTCAAGGCGTAGTGTGCGGTAGCTGATTATTGCTTATCTGCAAAGCATATGATGCGATTGGATTAGGGTAGTCGTGCGGCCTTGTTGACTCAGTCAAGGGTCGTGCGGGTGGGTTTAATTCAATCGAGAAATGACGGGTTGAACTTTACTTGCGGTCTATGGTTTGTTGACTCAGTCAAGGTCATAGATCGCATGAGGAAAAATATTATCGGGAATTTCAAGTGTTGAAATTTGCAATGAGATTGCATACCTTCTATGAGATAGTTGGATCCCGATACCCGCTGCGAGTAAGAGTTACTCCTGGGAGAGTTTTATACATTACAATTAGCCGATCAAGTAGGTGTCTAGAAAGGTGTCAACGGGGTTACGCCTCTGGGAAAACGAGGTTTACATTAATTAGGTTCGTGCGAAAGCACGGGGGACCTCCCTCAAAGTACCGACACTGGCCTGGCTGAAAGATTGGCGAACTTGTAGTGTGTAATTAATCCCGGCTAGTCTTTCCATTTAGGGTTTGAAGGAAGATTTGATAAAAAGCAGTGGGAGCCATCCTGATTAGATAAAATAAAAACCAATCTATTCTTGAAAGAGCGCAAGCTGAGTGTTTTCTTCTCTCTCTCTCCAGGTAGCGACCATATCACGCCTTAATCAAGATAATAATACGGAATATTGACCGAACCCGCTTGTTATACTGAGCTGGGGAACGTTGGTCCCGCTCCAACTTATAAATGTTATAAGACAGAGCAGGAAATTGGGGAATACCAGATTTCCCGTGCCGCCCAAACGGAGAGAGTGCATGCTGATGCATCATCTTCGGGTGTGTTCATTACAGAGAACTGTTTCTCAGTATCCTTTACGTCCTGGGTATGTGATACCAGATCAGGATCCCAGATATGTAATCAGTTACATAGGGCTACAGAAAGGTAGAGAACTGAGAACGGGTGATAAGTTTCATGAGGCCGAAAACGGGGCAAGTGTTGCAGCCAAGTCTGTTGGTCACTGTCACCCTGTATTACCAATACATTGATTCTGAACGAATGTTATTAGATACCGAACCTGATATACAAAATCATATCTGTCTCTTTATTAGTAAAGAAATGATAAAATTTCGTATTGTTGGATAATGTTTTGAACATTTCCTATATCAAAAGTTGATCGGTTCAGGCACGTTATCTAAAAGCATTAATGTTCTAAATCAAACTACAGTTCTTAGTATACGGAACACACAAAAGAGGAAGAGTTTAGAAATGAACGAATTCTTCTTGAGGCATTGTAGACTAGGTCATATCAATGTGACCCGACTAGCTAGAGTTACATATAGATGCATATTTAAATCAGTTTGAATTTACATCTTTTGAAACTCGCCAGTCATGTCACAAAGATAAGATGACCATAGCTCCGTTTACTGGAAACAGAGAAAGAGTTAGTAAACTCTTGGGACTGATACATGTTGATGTATGTAGGTCCCCTGTCTACACATGCCAAGACCGGTTCTTCGTACTTCATTACATTCTTTGATAATCTCTCAAGATTCAGACATATGTTCCTGTTGAAACATGAGTCCAAGCCTTTTGAGATATTCACAGAATATAAGCGAGAAGTAGAGAACCAAATTAAGGGTATAAGTATTATGTCCTATGATGAGATCAGGGAGGAGAATACTTGTGCATGGAATTCCTAGAATATTCTAAAGGAGAATGAGATTCTATCTCAGCATTAGTCCTCTGTATACACCATAGCACGATGGTATATCGGGGCGGAGCAGATACACCCTATTTGATATGGTGTGCTCTATGATGAGTACTACTGAGTTACCTATTTCCTTTTTGGGAGTTATGCACTTGAGAAGCTGCATACCTATTGAATAGGGTTCCAATCAAATCAGTTGCCTACCATTTCATATCTGATATGGAAAGGGAAGAGCCTATGTCTTAAGCAAGTTAAGATTTTGGGTTGACCGGCCTATGTGTAAAAGCAAAATCCGGACAAGCTCGAGGCAAGGTCTGTAATGTGGAACTGGAAATGTTCCAGCTATAACAACTACAGCACATGATTTGATAGAACCAAAGGATTCAGTAGATTCCAACGAACCTCAGCCTCTCCGCCGATCTAGTAGGGTTCCTCACCCACCTGAGAGATACTTCGGTTTCTCTATGATAGTGGGAGCAAGGATTACATCATGAGATGATGACCCAACTAGTTTCGAGCTGGCCATCAGGAGTAAGACTCTGTAAGAATGGCTGGATGTTTATCGATCTGAGATGGAATCCTTATACACCAACAAAGTATGGACTTTAGTTGCTATATCTGAAGGGTTAAATCCCCATCAGGAGCAAGTATATCTTGAGAAGATTACTTGGTGTACATGGAAAAGTTGAGACTTTCAAAGCTAGAATTGTTAAGGTTTTCGTCATCGACCAGGCGTGGATAATGATGAAACCTTTTCCAGTAGCTATGCTTAAGTCCATCCAGATCCTACTTGCCACGGCTACATACCATGACTACGATATCTGGTGGTTCGGTGTCATGACTGCTTTTCTAAATGATGATTTAGAAGAGAGCGTCTATAAGTACACAGCCAGAGAGCCTCGTAGACAGTGGGAGCAGTGGAAACGTGTGCAAGATGTTTTATATGATAAAGCAGGCATCGCGGAGTTGGAACATCTGTTTTTGATGAATTAGTCAAAGAGTTTGACATCATCAAAATGGTAGATGAACCTTGTATAAACAAAAAGGTAGTAGGGAGTATGGTGATGATCCTCGTAGAGTACGTGGATAACATACTCTTGATGGGGAAGGAGTTTCCTATGCTACGCTCGGTCAATCTCCGCTTATCACAATGATTCTCCATATAGGATCAAAGTGATACCTCCTAAATCCTGGATTTTGGATCTATGAGATGGATCTAAATGGATGTTAGGATTCTCACTAGTTGTAGCGAGATGGTATCAATCGATCCTGGGGAGAATCACTGGAAGGGTTCCAGGGTGATAAAGACGACTGAATGTCAGTCACAGGCATTGTCTATACCCTCGGTAAAGGGACGGTATGTTGGAAGAGTTCCAAGCTAGATACCGTGACATACTAGACGATAAAGGCCGGATACATCGCTACTTAAGATGCTACCAAAGAGGCTGTTTGGGTGTATAATGGTTCATGAGATGAACTATGTTCCTCCCATTGTGTGACAATGGAGTTGTGGCTTATGCCAAGGAACGCCGGTCCCATCAGTGATCCAGACATATTCTAAGGCAGTATCACTTGATCATGGAGATAGTTGATCTCCAGGGAGATCGAGGTTAGGAGAGTAGACTCAGAGGACAACACAGCGGATCCACTCACAAAGGCCTGTTCCCAGAGAGAGACTTTTATGGGATGGTTGAGTATGAGATACTACAACCACTGCTACAGATGGCCCTAGTGCAAGTGGGAGATTGTTAGTTATATGTATGCCCTAGAGGCCATTACTGTACATTGGATGTATATTGTAGTGGATGCTGGGACATATATAGGGAGGACTTTCTTGCTCGACATGATAGTATGCTATCTGGTTGACCTTTACCTTAACGTGTATGCTGATTGTCTCTCTGTTACATGTTGGTAAAGCCCTTAGGATCTGTACTTGACTACCTGGATTATGATGCGGATCATACTAGTGGGTACATGGTAGTCCATAAGTACATCCTTCAAAGTCCCTAGTCGCAGGTGTATCGAGACGGGGCATCGATATACCAGAGTAGACTAGCGTATACCTTCTCGACCCATACAGATGGGCGATGGATGATCCCATATCCATTGGTGTTTGACATCAGAGATGATATACGGGTGCTCAGTAGATACTGGGTACACTGGACGGACTCGCCGAGAACTCCCAGATGGTATTATACCTCACGTCAGATGGCAGTTCTCTGGTGACACTGGTACAGAGTAGTCTGTTGACCCGAGATCGTCATAGAGTCTTGTGTGGTTCCCACTGTGCTTTGATTTCCATCTTACCACGTCCAAGAGGGCGTGCAAAACGGTGGTTTTTGGGTACAGTCCCGAGTCACATGGAGGCAATGAGCGATAGGAGGGGATTCGTCTCTCCCGGTATAGGGGGTTGATGTTGCGTTGTGTTCGATTGGCTATAACAGGAAATCCCTGGCCAGGGTTGCTGAGATTTACTGGTAAGTGTTACCAGTAGTTTCTCGAATAGTTTTAGACCTCATATCGACACGACTTATCGAGCTATTGGGGTCTGACGTTTACCACCCCTAGGCGAGATATGCGACATATCAGACGATCAGACCGGACTGTACGGTAGTGTTACTGGTCGGATTCACTGGAGTGTGAGCGGGCTTGCTCGTCGATCTTCAGATCGCTCAATACCCGGGTGGCCGTTATGTTTAGCAGACCGCTTGCGGCTTGTGGGTGTTTGATATGATCATCATCTGCTGCCGGCGTATTGACGAGTCTTTAGAGTCCTACACAGAGGTTTCCTGGCTCAAGCGAAACGAAATAAGAGCGCATATGAGATATGTGCGGGACCGAGAATAATACCAGTATGTGATACTGTATTCGATTCTTGCGATGTGACATTGATCGGTTATATGCGATATAGCCGAGTTATCGGATCAAGTGTTGATTCGATAAGTTACTGATGATACCAGTCGGTTATGTGCGACATGACCGGATCATTGAGTCAAGTGTTGATTTAATGATTTAATGCATAATTATATATTTGATATATTACTTTGCATTAACTAGTATCAGTTCACTTTAAATGGATTTTCTCACTCGGGTGTGCGCATTATATATGTGATATGATTTTGTGCACTAGCTTGTATCATGTTTGATGATACATGCTTTTTGGTTAAGTGTAAAGTGTTAAACCTTGGTTAATGAATAGGTTAGGGTTTATTATTTGTTATTCATTTATCTTATTTAATTATCCATTTATTTATGATAAATGAATAAAAGAAAATGAAATGAAATGGTTGCTAATTTTGGATTCTAGTTGAAGCTTCTTGATCTTTTGACTAAGTGACCATTTTGTCTCTAGCTTGACCCTAACCATTCCTTTAACCATGATTAGCTCTTTACACTTTACCATGGTTCACTTATGATAAGAATGGATTATTCTTTTCATTTTAAATAATTCTTATCATAATAATTATCATCTTCTTGCTTTCTTCTTCTTCTTCCTTCAAGTGAAGAAAAGCTTGACCATCAATGGCAACTTGATGAAATGAGTGAGAAATCCAAAACTAAAGTCTACCCACTTCCTATTTCTTCATCCTCTACCTCTTGCCAAGTAGTAGAGTGTGTTTACTTCACAAGTTTCATGACTTGGTGAAGTTGTGAGCTTGATCTAGCGATGCCTCGACGTAGATCATCTTCGGCATGGACATCGACGACCTAGCTCGCCATTTCTCCGATGAAGCCGACACTAGAGCCCGGATTCTTTTTGGACAGCGGAGATGACTTCGTTGCGGAGCTATGGAGGTGGAGCACCGGATCTACAAAGGTTGTATTTCCGTATCTCATAGTTAAGTGTTAACTAGTTAGCTTTTTCGCCTAGTTTTCTAGCAAACAGTCTAGTCGGGTCTCTCGGCACCTAGAAGTTTTGAAATTGGCATGTTCGATGCCTTGTGAGACCTCACTAGTGTGCCTAGGGACCCTACAGATGCTATGTACTAGACCCGATGTTTCATACTCACTAAGTATAGTGAGCAGGTATCAAGCTGATCCTGGAGAGAGTCACTGGACAGCTGTGAAGAGCATTCTCAAGTACTTGCGAAGGACTAGAGTTATGTTCTTGGTGTATGGTAACGGAGAACTCCAAGTGGAGTCCTTTACCGATTCGAGCTTCCAGAGTGATAAGGACGACTCTAAGTCGCAGTCGGGCTTTGTCTTTACCCTTTACGGAGGGGCGGTTAGCTGGAAGAGTTCCAAGCAGGAAACCGTGGCAAACTCGACGATGGAGGCTGAATACATCGCTGCCAACGATGCTGCCAAAGAGGCTGTCTGGATCAAGAAGTTCATTTCTGAACTTGGTATGGTTCCATCCATTGAGCATCCAATACCTTTGTATTGCGATAACAATGGAGCGGTGGCTTTGGCCAAGGAACCCAGGTCCCATCAGCGATCCAGGCATATTCTGAGGCGGTATCACCTGATCCGGGAGATAGTTGATCGCCGGGAGATCGAGGTCAGGAGGGTTGACATGAAGGAAAACACTGCGGATCCACTCACGAAGGTCATTCCCCAGATACAGTTTGAGAGACTCTTCGGGATGCTCGGTATGCGATACTACAGCAGCTGGCCCTAGTGCAAGTGGGAGATTGTTAGTTGTATGTATGCCCTAGAGGCCAGTATTGTACAGATGATGTATATTATATCGGATGCCTGGACATATATAGAGATGACTTTCTTGCTCGACATGATAGTATGCTATCTGGTTGCTCTTTATCTTAACATGTACACTAGTCTCTTTATACTGTCTTATAGTTACATGTTGGTAAAGCCCTTAGGATTTGTACTTGACTACCTGGACTATGATGCAGATCATACTAGTGGGGACATGGTAGTCCATAAGTACATCCTTCAAGGTCCCTAGTCGTCGGTGTATCGAGACAGGGCATCGATACACCAGAGTAGACTAGCGTATACGCTTCTCGACCCATGTGATGGGCGATGGATGATCCTATATCCATTGGTATTTGACATCAGAGATGGTATACGGGTGCTCAGTGGAGACTGAGTACACTGGACGGACTCGCCGAGAACTCCCAGATGGTATTATACCTCACGTCAGATAGCAGTTCTCAGGTGACACTTGTACAGGTTAGTCTGTAGACCCGAGATCGTCATAGTGTCTTGTGTGATTCCCACTGTGCTTTGATCTCCACCTTACCACGTCCATGAGGGCATGCAAAACGGTGGTCTTTGGGTACAGTCCCGAGTCACATGGAGGCAATGAGCGATAGGAGGGGTTTCGTCTCTCCCGGTATTGGGGGTTGATGATGCGCTGTGCTCGATTGGCCGTAACAGGGAAGTCCCTGGCCAGGGCTGATCAGAGATTTGCTGGTAAGTGTTACCAGTAGTTTCTCGACCCATTACGAGCCTCATATCGGCACGACTTATCGGGTTATTGGGGTCTGACGTTTACCACCCTAGACTTGATATGCGACATATCAGACGAAGAGACCGGACTGTACGGTAAGTGTTACTGGTCAGATTCGCAGGAGTGTGAGCGGGCTAGCTCGTCGATCTTCTGATCGCTCAATACCTGGGTGGCCGTTACGTTTAGCAGACCGCTTGCGGCTTGTGGGTGCATGATATGATCATCATCTGCTACCGGCGTATTGACGAGTCTTTAGAGTCCTACACAGAGGTTTCCTGGTTCAAGCGAAACGAAATAGGAGCACATATGAGATATGTGCGGGACCGAGAATAATGCGTGTATGTGATACCGTATTCGATTCTCGCGATTAATGTTTCGAATGGTTGTATGCGATATAACCTAGTTATCGAATCGAAGATCGATTCGATAAGCCGATACATTGAATACTAGTCGGTCATGTGCGACATGACCGGATCATTGAATCAAGTGTTGATTTAATGATTTAATGTATAATTATATATTTGATATATTACTTTGCATCAACTAGTATTGGTTCACTTTAAACGGATTTTTCTCACTTGATTTACACATTGTATATGTGATATACTTTTGTGCACATATTTGTATCATGTTTGATGATGCATGTTGTCTTGGCTTTGTGTAAAAGAATTGAACCATGGTTATGAGAGTGGTTAGGGTTTATGATTTATTCACTTATTTATTTAATACATTCTTTATTTATTTAAGTGGATAAATCAAAACAAAAATAAAAAGGGTTTCATTCTTCATGAAGCATGTTGAAGCTTCATGAAGCTTTGACTTTTGATAACTTTTGTCTTCATTCTAAACCCTAACCATTCCCACTAACCATGGTCCATTCTCTACACTTGACCATGGTTAGATTATGATAAGTATTGTGATTATTATTTATTTTACACAACTTATCATAATTCTATCATCATCTCCTTCTTCTTCTTCAAGTGAGAAATCTTGATGCCATCAATGGCAACTTGAGATCTAGTGATAGAAATCTAAATCTAAAGTGAACCCACCTCCTATTTTTTCATCCTCTACCTCTTTCCAAGTGGTTTTGGGTGTTTTCTTCACAAGTTTCACTACTTGTTGAAGTCGGAGCTTGAACTAGTGCAACCTCGACGTAGATCGTCTTTGACACGAAGCCGACGACCTAGCTCACCCGTTTCTCCGATGAAGCCGACGAATGAGTCGAGGATTCATGATGGACAGCGAGGGCATGACCACGTGGAGCTAAGGAGGTGGAAATCCGGATCTACAAAGGTTGTAGAATCTAACCTTTAGTTAAAATGTTAACTAGTTTACCGTTTCGCCTAAACTTCTAGTACACGATCCGTGTTAGGGTTTCTCGGCACCCATTATTTTTGAAATTGGCATGGTTGATGCCTTGTGAGACTTCATTAGGATGCCTAGGAACCCTACACTAGGAACAATTAAAGGATGAACTTGTGGATTACCCTGGCCCCACTAGTATGATCTGCATCATAGTCCTGGTTGTCAAGTACATATCCTAAGGGCTTTATCAACATGTAACAGAGAGACAGTCAAATGATACTAGTATAATGTTAAGATAAAGAGCAACCATATAGTTTACTATCATGTCGAGTAAGAAAGTTCTCTCTATATATGTCCAAGCATCCACTATAATATACAATCATGTACAATAAGGGCTTCTAGACCATACATATAACTAATACAGTTTTCCATCATCGTTGACTCCACCTGCTTCAATTCTGTTGATGAATGCAGCTGTTCCAATCGGGAACAGTTTCGAACTGGTGCGAAGGGTCAGACAAAATTATCCCACCGCGGTATTGAAGAAATCTCTACAGCCCGTGGAAATCCAACGAGAGCAGAAACCAGTTTGCTCCCTAAAACAACTTTCCTCATCTATATATAACGTGTGAATGCTGGTGAAGAACTCAGTCGTCAACCGCGTCTCTTCCCCTAAACGTCAGCCAAATTCTAACAAATCCCCTTTCAAATGCAAGAGAATTCATCCCAAGATGGTTCCTGATACAATGGTTCCTCCTAAAGCAGCTTCTCATAAAAATGAGAGGCCTGATAAAGCCCAAGTGCCCGAGGCAAACTCCGAGGGTCAAAGCTCCAAATGCTCCAAGCTCGGGGACATAGTAGTTCACCCAGTCTATATGGTGAACTCCAAAGACGAAGGTCACATTTATACTGTTAGTTATATGTATGCCCTAGAGGCCATTACTGTACATAGGATGTATATTGTAGTGGATGCTGGGACATATATAGGGAGGACTTTCTTGCTTGACATGATAGAATGCTATCTGGTTGATCTTTACCTTAACGTGTATACTGATTGTCTCTCTGATACATGTTGGTAAAGCCCTTAGGATGTGTACTTGACTACCTGGACTATGATGCAGATCATACTAGTGGGGACATGGTAGTCCATAAGTACATCCTTCAAGGTCCCTAGTCGTGGGTGTATCGAGACAGGGCATCGATATACCAAAGTAGACTAGCGTATACCTTCTCGACCTATACAGATGAGCGATGGATGATCCCATATCCATTGGTGTTTGACATCAGAGATGATATACGGGTGTTCAATGGAGACTGGGTACACTGGACGGACTCGCCGAGAACTCCCAGATAGTATTATACCTTACGTCAGATGGCAGTTCTCTGGTGACACTGGTACAGAGTAGTCTGTTGACCCGAGATCGTCATAGAGTCTTGTGTGGTTCCCACTGTGCTTTGATTTCCATCTTACCACGTACAAGAGGGCGTGTAAAACGGTGGTTTTTGGGTACAGTCCCGAGTCACATGGAGGCAATGAGCGATAGGAGGGGATTCGTCTCTCCCGGTATAGGGAGTTGATGTTGCGCTGTGTTCGATTGGCTATAACAGGAAATCCCTGGCCAGGGTTGCTGAGATTTACTGGTAAGTGTTACCGGTAGTATCTCGAATTGTTATAGACCTCATATCGACACGACTTATCGAGCTATTGGGGTCTGACGTTTACCACCCCTAGGCGAGATATGCGACATATCAGACGATCAGACCGGACTGTACGGTAAGTGTTACTAGTTGGATTCACTGGAGTGTCAGCGGGCTTGCTTGTCAATCTTCTGATCGCTCAATACCCGGGTGGCCGTTACGTTTAGCAGACCGCTTGCGTCTTGTGGGTGTTTGATATGATCGTCATCTGCTGCCGGCGTATTGACGAGTCTTTAGAGTCCTACACAGAGGTTTCCTGGCTCAAGCGAAACGAAATAGGAGCGCATATGAGATATGTGCGGGACCGAGAATAATTCGTGTATGTGATACCGTATTCCATTCTCGCGATGAATGTATCGATTGGTTATATGCGATATAACCTAGTTATCGAATCAAGGATTGATTCGATAAGCCGATACATAGGATACTAGTCGGTTATATGCGATATAACCGGATCGTTAAATCAAGTGTTGATTTAATGATTTAATGTATAATTATATATTTGATATATTACTTTGCATTAACTAGTATTGGTTCATTTTTAAAGGGATTTTCTCACTTGATGTACACATTGTATATGTGATATACTTTTGTGCACTTGATTGTGTCATGTTTGATGATACATGTTAACTTGGATTTGTGTAAAGATTAAACCATGGTTGTGAGAGTGGCTAGGGTTTTGTTTATTCACTTATTATCTATTTATTCATTTATTCATTCATTTTGGCAAAAGAAAAGAAATGGTGGCTTGCTTTGTTTTACATTGAAGCTTCATGAAGCTTTGAAAAAGTCCACCATTTTTGTTTCATGCCTAACCTAACCATTCACTTAACCTTGGTTCATTCTCTACACTTAACCATGGTAACTATTATGATAAGAATGAATGGGATTATCTTTTAAAGTTGATCTTTTTTTATTCTATCATAATATTATCATCTTCTTCTTCTTCTTCTTCAAGATGAAGAACCTTGACTTCATCAATGGTGATTGATGAAAAAGAGTGAGAAATCCAAATCTAAAGTGAACCCACTTCCTATTTCTTCATCCTCTACCTCTTGCCAAGTAGTATAGGGTGTTTCCTTCACAAGTTTTCATGGCTTGGTGAAGGTGGAGCTTGATCTAGTGATGCCTCGACGTAGATCATCTTCGGCTTCGTCGTCGATGACCTAGCCCGCTTTTTCTCCGATAAAGCCGACGCTAGAGCCCAAGATCCGATTTGTACAGCGAGGAGACTTCATCGCGGAGCCATGGAGGTGGAGAACTGGATCTACAAAGGTTGTATTTCCGTTTACCATTTAGTTAAGTTGTTAACTAGTTTCTTTTTCGCCTAAACTTCTAGCCAACGATCCGTAGTCTAGGGTTTCTCGGCACCGTAAAATTTGAAATTGGTATGGTTGATGCCATGTGAGACCTCCTTAGTGTGCCTAGGAACCCTACAGTGGTATCAGAGCCTAGCTAGAGCCTTAGGCGAAGCGTAGACGGAATTAGAAACCCGAACGAACCCGAAACCCTAATCCTATTTTGCTCTCTGTACATTTTTTAAAACAGTGAGATTTTCAATATTAAAAATAGTCAGAAAAATCAGCAGGTATTTCTAAGAGTTACTGTAAAATTCGATGACCCAATTCCATTAAGACGCCGCGGTTTCGCGGCACAAGCATGGCTTGTGCGGCGGTTCCGCGGCCGTATGGTCTTTTTGCCCAATTTGTTTTTCACAGTAACTCCTATTCTGTTGTTCTGGTTTTCCTGTGAATTTTTAATATTTATTCAAGAGTTGAATTTTCTGGGTTGTATTGGGGATTCGGAGATTCGATCGGACTGTCTAATTTTGTCTATGTGTCTTTCCGGATGATTTCTGAATATGTTAAAAAGTTCGACCGGATATAAATACCCAATCTTTCCCCTGCCGGAAAATTTCCCAATGTTGGATTTTTCTGAGGTTTAAAGACGTTCTAAGTACTGCAAGTAATGCGATGGTCCCTCTAGAAGACAACAAACCTTAACTCGATTATGTGACCGTCTTGAACTGCCCTTTGAACCCTAGGGTTTGGGGCAGTACGGCGTGCCACATGTGAGGCGTTGGCTTGACCCTTCTACGACTGGACCGTTGGTACTGAGGCACGAAGTGAATGTTTTTAGACTTATTTCATGTGTTGAGCTGTATCGGGAAAACTTGGGTGTTCGATTGTTCGATCGGAGAGTTTAACATTTTCTATTTATCTGGAATGGGATACAATAATTGGAATTCACAATAAGTTATGAGATAACTGAATGAATGTTATAAACGTAGCACTTTAGTCTCACTTGATCGGTTGCCACGGAATTTTGATGTGATCAAAAGTCCGTCGCAATCACGTAGCGTACGCGGATACTCGCCGGGTAAACTTAATAGACAGCCTCACTCCATAACCCCGACCAAGTGACTGTAGGAGAACCCCGTCGCCGAAAGCATCCGTCCGGGTGCTCGCGGTAGCGATGTTCCGCCTTGGTGCACTTCGTCGACGGTATCGGGGGGTGCGGCCGCCTACTAAAGTTTGCGACGAGCATTCGATCAGGATGTCGGGAATCTTGTTGAATTGCCCGACTTGATATTGAAAAGAGTTTTCGATAATGAGACTAAAATGCGGGGTTTATAATTGTTAGGCATGTGATGTCTAAGAAATTCATTTGATTAGGCATGCGATGTCTAAAGAGGTTGCGGATTCCAACTGTTGTAGTTTTACACTTTCTTTTCTGTGACCGTAAGTGTAATATGTGATATCGCCGGTTTCGTTGCTATATGTCAACGACAATTGGGATGCGCATATTTACTTACGTTGATGACATGTGATGTTATGTGTTGCTGGATATGTTATATTGGATCGTCGTGTTTGAATAGCCGGGGGGGTTTTATGTGAGATGAGTGTTTTTCATTTTCATTCATGTAAAAACTTGTATGTAATATTCTTTTATTGGGGCACTTCCAGGTTGCGGAAGATGTCACCCTCTGTATATTATTTACTTTTCCGCACTAGGATAGACCCAAGGAGGGGAGCACAAGTAACCGGGTTCTGGAGTCCAGTGGGAGACCAACTCGAGGGGTCGAGTCCGGGTCTCCTAACTCTAGAATTGGTAGGGTTGCTTGCCGCTCTCGTAGGGGTCTTGGGGTGTGGGTTTGGCTATTCATCACGACCGTGGAATCCGTGTTTTATACTGGCTCGTATTGAAAACACGGACGTCCTAGTATATCCAATATTTCATATGATTCTTCTGCTGCGCTATCTGTGATGTGATCATGTGATGTTCTGTGATAGATACTGTATATAGTATATATGATATATTATATAGACGTTACTTATGTTTTACACCCGCGCTGGCCCTGCCCCGCTCTGCCGTTAGTTACCTAACCTAACGGTGCACGAGGGGACATCGAGGCGAATGCGGATGGCATAAGTGTACGTCGTATTTATCTGTGATGTTTAGGTACTTAAATGATGGGACTTCATTAATGAGATTAATGAAATAAAAGAAACCTAAAGATGTTGTAGAATCGAATTTCAAAAATAAAACAGGTAGCTGCAGTTCTTTCTTTGCACAGCGGTATATGTGATATATCCTGCACCTTATTCGATGAGGAAAGGACCGAGATCCCTTCACCGGGAGTGACTCCTTTAGCAATAACTGGCAGATGCTACACACTCGGTTTGTCTTTTGATTGTTTTTAAGTGTTTTTGCTTTGCACAGTGATATATATGATATATCCCGCACCTCATTCGACGAGGAAAGGACCGACGATCCCTTCACCGGGAGTGACTCCTTTAGCAAAACTAGAAAAGCCTCAAAAGCACTCCATTTTAAAATCATTTGATTCTACAACGATATCAAGTTAATTACGCAATAGGTTTTCAGAAAAACCTGTCGTAGCCCTCCGTCATTTCAGATACGTACTAGTTAGTATTCGTGCTGCGGTTGTTTGGCCTCCGTCAAGGCGTAGTGTACGGTAGCTAACTAGTGCTTATCTGCTAGCATATGATGCGATTGGATTAGGGTATTCGTACGGCGTTGTTTGGCCTCCGTCAAGGGTCGTGCGGGTGGGTTTAATTCAATCAGGAAATGACGGGTTGAACTTGACTAGCGGACTATGGGTTGTTTGGCCTCCGTCAAGGTCATAGGACGCTAGGGGCAAAATATTATCGGGAATTTCAAGTGTTGAAATTTGCAATGAGATTGCATACCTTCTATGAGATAGTTGGATCCCGATATCCGCTGCGAGTAAGAGTTACTCCTGGGAGAGTTTTATACATTACAATTAGCCGATCAAGTAGGTGTCTAGAAAGGTGTTAACGGGGTTACGCCTCTGGGAAAACGAGGTTTACATTAATTAGGTTCGTGCGAAAGCACGGGGGACCTCCCTCAAAGTACCGACACTGGCCTGGCTGAAAGATTGGCGAACTTGTAGTGTGTAATTAATCTCGGCTAGTCTTTCCTTTTAGGGTTTGAAGGAAGATTTGATAAAAAGCAGTGGGAGCCATCCTGATTAGATAAAATTATAACCAATCTATTCTTGTAAGAGCGCACGCTGAGTGTTTTCTTCTCTCTCTCTCCAGGTAGTGACCATATCACGCCTTAATCAAGATAATAATACGGAATATTGAGCGAACCCGCTTGTTATACTGAGCTGGGGAACGTTGGTCCCGCTCCAACTTATAATTGTTATAAGACAGAGCAGGAAATTGGGGATTGCCAGAATTCCCGTGCCGCCCAAACGAAGAGAGTGCATGCTGATGCATCATCTTCGGGTGTGTTCATTATACAGAACTGTTTCTCAGTATTCTTTGCGTCCTGGGTATGTGATACCAGATCAGGATCCCGCATATGTAATATGTTACATGTGCTACAGATAGGTAAAGAACTGAGAACGGGTGATAAGTTTCATGAGGCAGAAAACGGGGCAAGTGTTGCAGCCAAGTCTGTTGGTCACTGTCACCCTGTATTACCAATACATTGATTCTGAACGAATGTTATTAGATACCGAACCTGATATACAAAATCATATCAGTCTCTTTATTAGTAAAGAAAGGATATAATTTTGTATTGTCGAATAATGTTTTGAACATTTCCTATATCAAAAGTTGATAGGTTCAGGCACGTTATCTAAAAGCGTTGATGTTCTAAATCAAACTATAGTTCTTAGTATACAGAACACACACAAGAGGATGAGTTCAGAAATGAACGAATTTTTCTTGAGGTATTGTAGACTAGGTCATATCAATGCGACCCGACTAGCTAAGTTGCACATAGATGCATATTTAAATCTGTTTGAATTTACATCTTGTGAAACTTGCCAGTCATGTCACAAAGATACAATGACACCAGCTCTGTTTATTGGAAACAGAGAAAAAGTTAGTGAACTCTAGGGATGATACATGATGATGTATGTAAGGTCCCCTGTCTACATATGCCAGGACTGGTTCTTTGTACTTCGTTACATTCTCTGATAATCTCTCAAGATTCAGACATATGTTCCTGTTGAAACACAAGTCCGAACCTTTTGAGATATTCACAGAATATGATTTAGAAGTAGAAAACCAAAACACGGGTATAAGTATTATGTCCTTTGATGAGATCGAGGAGGAGAATACTTGAGCACGGAATTCCTGGATTATTCTAAAGGAGAATGAGATTCTCTCTCAGCATTACTCCTCCGTATACACCATAGCACGATGGTATATCGGGGCGGAGCAATAGCACCCTATGTGATATGGTGTGCTCTATGATGAGTACTACTGAGTTTCCTATTTCCTTTTTGGGAGTTATGCACTTGAGAAACTGCATACCTATTGAATAGGGTTCCAATCAAATCAGTTGCCTACCGCTTCATATGTGATATGGAAAGGGAAGAGCCCATATCTTAAGTTGGTTAAGATTTGGGGTTGTCCGGGCTATGTCTAAAAGCATAATCCGGACAAGCTCGAGACAAGGTCTGTTATGTACAACTGGAAAGGTTCCAGCTATACAAAAAATTAGCAGATGATTTGGTAAAACCAAAGGATTCAGTAGATTCCAACGAATCTCAGCCTCTCCGCCGATCTAGTAGGGTTCCTCACCCACCTGAGAGATACTTCGGTTTCTCTATGACAGTAGGAGCGAGGATTGCATCATGAGATGATGACCCAATTAGTTTCGAGCAGGCCATCGAGAGTAGGGACTCTGTAAGAATGGCTGGATGCTTAGTGATCTGAGATGGAATCCATGTACACCAACAAAGTATGGACTTTGGTTGCTATATCTGAAGGGTTAAATCCCAATCAGGAGCAAGTATATCTTGAGAAGATTACTTGGTGTAGATGGAAAAGTTGAGACTTTCAAAGCTAGACTTGTTAAAGGTTTTCGTCATCGACCAGGCGTGGATAATGATGAAACCTTTTCAAGTGGCTATGCTTAAGTCCATCCAGATCCTACTTGCCACGGCTGCATACCATGACTACGATATCTGGCGGTTGGGTGCCATGACTGCTTTTCTAAATGATGTTTTAGAAGAGGGAGTCTGTAAGTACACAATCAGAGGGCTTCGTAGACTGTGGGAGCAGCGGAAACGTGTGCAAGATGGTTTATGTGATAAAGCAGGCATCGCGGAGTTGGAACATCTGTTTTGATGGATTAGTCAAACAGTTTGACATCATCAAAATGGTAGATGAACCTTGTATAAACAAAAGGGTAGTAGGAAGTATGGTGATGATCGTCGTAGAGTACGTGGATGACATACTCTTGATAGGGAAGGAGTTTCCTATGGTACGCTCGGTCAATCTCCGCTTATCACAATGATTCTCCATATAGGATCAAAGTGATACCTCCTAAATTCTGGGTTTTGGATCTATGAGATAGATCTAATTGGATGTTAGGATTCTCACTAGTTGTAGTGAGATGGTATCAACCGATCCTGGGGAGAATCACTGGAAGGGTTCCAGGGTGATAAGGACGACTGAAAGTCAGTCACAGGCATTGTCTTTACCCTCAGTAAAGGGACGGTATGTTGGAAGAGTTCCAAGCTAGATACCATGGCATACTAGATGATAAAGGTTGGATACATCGCTACTTAAGATGCTACCAAAGTAGCTGTCTGGGTATATATTTGTTCATGAGATGAACTTAGTTCCTCCCATTATGTGACAATGGAGTTGTGGCTTATGCCGAGGAACGTCCGTCCCATCAGTGATCCAGATATATTCTAAGGCAGTATCACCTGATCATGGAGATGGTTGATCTCCAGGGTGATCGAGGTTAGGAGAGTAGACTCAGAGGACAACACGGCGGATCCACTCTCGAAGGCCTATTCCCAGAGAGAGATTTTTATGGGATGGTTGAGTATGAGATACTGCAACCACTGCTACAGATGGCCCTAGTGCAAGTGGGAGATTGTTAGTTATACGTATGCCCTAGAGGCCATTACTGTACATAGGATGTATATTGTAGTGGATGCTGGGACATATATAGGGAGGACTTTCTTGCTCGACATGATAGTATGCTATCTGGTTGATCTTTACCTTAACGTGTATACTGATTGTCTCTCTGATACATGTTGGTAAAGCCCTGGGATGTGTACTTGACTACCTGGACTATGATGCAGATCATACTAGTGGGGACATGGTAGTCCATAAGTACATCCTTCAAGGTCCCTAGTCGTGGGTGTATCGAGACGGGGCATCGATATACCAGAGTAGACTAGCGTATACCTTCTCGACCTATACAGATGGGCAATGGATGATCCCATATCCATTGGTGTTTGACATCAGAGATGATATACGGGTGCTCAGTGGAGACTGGGTACACTGGACTGACTCGCCGAGAACTCCCAGATGGTATTATACCTTACGTCAGATGGCAGTTCTCTGGTGACACTGGTACAGAGTAGTCTGTTGACCCGAGATCGTCATAGAGTCTTGTGTGGTTCCCACTGTGCTTTGATTTCCATCTTACCACGTCCAAGAGGGCGTGCAAAACGGTGGTTTTTGGGTACAGTCCCGAGTCATATAGAGGCAATGAGCGATAGGAGAGGATTCGTCTCTCCCGGTATAGGGAGTTGATGTTGCGCTGTGTTCGATTGGCTATAACAGGAAATCCCTGGTCAGGGTTGCTGAGATTTACTGGTAAGTGTTACCAGTAGTATCTCGAATTGTTATAGACCTCATATCGGCACGACTTATCGAGCTATTGGGGTCTGACGTTTACCACCCCTAGGCGAGATATGCGACATATCAGACGATCAGACCGGACTGTACGGTAAGTGTTACTGGTTGGATTCACTGGAGTGTGAGCGGGCTTGCTCGTCGATCTTCTGATCGCTCAATACCCGGGTGGCCGTTACGTTTAGCAGACTGCTTGCGGCTTGTTGGTGTTTGATATGATCATCATCTGCTGCCGGCGTATTGACGAGTCTTTAGAGTCCTACACAGAGGTTTCCTGGCTCAAGCGAAACGAAATAGGAGCGCATATGAGATATATGCGGGACCAAGAATAATTCGTGTATGTGATATCGTATTCCATTCTCGCGATGAATGTATCGATTGGTTATATGCGATATAACATAGTTATCGAATCAAGGATTGATTCGATAAGCCGATACATAGGATACTAGTCGGTTATATGCGATATAACCGGATCGTTAAATCAAGTGTTGATTTAATGATTTAATGTATAATTATATATTTGATATATTACTTTGCATTAACTAGTATTGGTTCATTTTTAAAGGGATTTTCTCACTTGATGTACACATTGTATATGTGATATACTTTTGTGCACTTGATTGTGTCATGTTTGATGATACATGTTAACTTGGATTTGTGTAAAGATTAAACCATGGTTGTGAGAGTGGCTAGGGTTTTGTTTATTCACTTATTATCTATTTATTCATTTATTCATTCATTTTGGCAAAAGAAAAGAAATGGTGGCTTGCTTTGTTTTACATTGAAGCTTCATGAAGCTTTGAAAAAGTCCACCATTTTTGTTTCATGCCTAACCTAACCATTCACTTAACCTTGGTTCATTCTCTACACTTAACCATGGTAACTATTATGATAAGAATGAATGGGATTATCTTTTAAAGTTGATCTTTTTTTATTCTATCATAATATTATCATCTTCTTCTTCTTCTTCTTCAAGATGAAGAACCTTGACTTCATCAATGGTGATTGATGAAAAAGAGTGAGAAATCCAAATCTAAAGTGAACCCACTTCCTATTTCTTCATCCTCTACCTCTTGCCAAGTAGTATAGGGTGTTTCCTTCACAAGTTTTCATGGCTTGGTGAAGGTGGAGCTTGATCTAGTGATGCCTCGACGTAGATCATCTTCGGCTTCGTCGTCGATGACCTAGCCCGCTTTTTCTCCGATAAAGCCGACGCTAGAGCCCAAGATCCGATTTGTACAGCGAGGAGACTTCATCGCGGAGCCATGGAGGTGGAGAACTGGATCTACAAAGGTTGTATTTCCGTTTACCATTTAGTTAAGTTGTTAACTAGTTTCTTTTTCGCCTAAACTTCTAGCCAACGATCCGTAGTCTAGGGTTTCTCGGCACCGTAAAATTTGAAATTGGCATGGTTGATGCCATGTGAGACCTCCTTAGTGTGCCTAGGAACCCTACATATACTAGTCACGGACCTCAAACTCGGTCCCTGACAATGATTCAACTGCAACGTGAAAAGCTGCAGGAGATACTTGCTCAGGTGGCAGCACTCGCTACTCTATCGTCTAAGGCAAATCCCGAAGACTCACCTGGAGAAAAAACAGGACAGGAGTCGGATATTGACTTCCTAAAGCGCGCTCTGAAAAAAAGAGATAAAGAAGCGGCAGGAATGTCCGTTAAAATGAACCAGATGACCCCTTCTTATCCAGAATATGGCTGGAATGATAGTTCAATCGGAACCACTGGCAGATGAACCGCCGGTAGTCCCTCTTAAAGATAAGGGTGACATTTCAAATGCTCTGCAAGTCTCATCAACGGCCGAAGAGAAAATGATTCCAAAAGTAAAGCTGGACGAATATATCGCTCAGCAAATCAAAGCTCACTACGCAAGTGAAGCTGCAAATAAATCAATCAAGACTAGTCGACCATATTCGGCGTTCTACGATCAAATACAGTACCCGCCAGAATACATACTTCCAACGTTCCACATATACAAAGGAACTGGGACTCCTCGCATCACATCACACGTTTTAAATCCATGTGCCGCGACACTGGAGGAAATGATATACTATTCCTCTGACAGTTCATCAGCAGTCTAGCAGGCATTGCCTTCGAATGGTATGCAGAACTCCCAAATGACTCCGTGAACACCTTCGAACAATGGAGATGCTCTTCTGTCAGAGATTTGCTAGTGTAACTAAACACACTACCGTGGCGGCGTTGTTCAATGAAAGGGTTGGACCGAATGAGACCTGGGTTCAACATGTTACCACATGGTGAAATCTCTGGTCAAAATATAAGCAAAGCATCGACGAAGCTGTAGCCGTAGGAATGTTCATAGCCAGTCTTGACCCAAATTTAAAGGTGTTATCATATATGGACCTTTTCAAGCCGACCACTTTCCAAGAGCTCATGGATAAAATGGCTCGATTAGATCAGATGGGTCAAAACCCTTTCTCATCCGATGAAGATGAGTGGAAAGCAAAGGAAAGGTGACGTTTGTCCCCAACGCTCAACAAAATGAGTGGCTCTAAAGCAACATATTGCCAAAATAGTGATGGCGTGGGTACTCACTCCCTCCGAAATACACAGGGGCATATTCCTCATTGGTGGAAAAATCTCTACGTGAGATGGTCCTTTCTTCTCAAAGAACAGAAAGGACATCAAGAGACCTACGAGCGGGTCCTGCAATCAAGTGGAATATCCCACTTGAAGAAAAAACCATGGGAGGGATATGAAATCCATGTCCTACTCCGAATCAGATGATGAGGGAAAAGCCCCCAAGTCAAGTTCATTCTTCCAAAGAAGACTCGGCAGAAAAAATGACGTGATATCTCGTTCCTTCGTATATGAAGAAGATGCTCCATCAGTATCGGAAAGTGACATTGATGAGCAGGGGGTAGATGCCGTGTAAAATACCCGATATTTCTCGCAAAACAACTCAATTGCTGCGATGGTAAAAAAAGCAGTCCAAGAGGGTGAAGATAACCTAAGGCTTGAAGTGTCCATGCATATAAAGGACATGCAGCAACGTCTCTTCCAGCAAGCATTGGAAGGAATGAGTTATGCAACTCACGGACCAAATAGCGATAATGGATCGAAATGTCCCTAAACTAGGGCGTCGCCTCAAACATGGCGATAATGGACTGACATGTCCCTAAACCAGTGTATCACCTCAAACATCGTGATAATGGACCGAAATGTCCCTAAACTAGTGCGTCGTCTCAAAAATGGCGATAATGGACCGAAATGCCCCTAAACTAGTGCGTCGCCTCAAACATGGTGATAATGGACCAAAACATCCCTAACTAGTGCGTCGCCTCAAACACGACGATAATGGACCGAAACGTCCCTAAACTAGCGCGTCGCCCCAAATATGGCGATGATGGACCGGAATGTCCCTAAACTAGCGCGTCACCCTAAATATAGCGATATACTCCCTTGAGATCTATATTGTAATCGAAGTCCCAACGACAAAGATAGCAACTCAAGTCCCACCTGCTACACAGCTTTTCAAGCAATGAAGCCACCCCCAAGTCCTACCGGAAAATAGATGGGTCACCTGTGACGAAGCTACATTCGAGAGTTTCACCATTCAAGAAAAAAACGGTATGTCCACAAACGAAATGGGCACGGATGAAAACCCGAAAGGACAGCGTGAGTAAAAACAGCAGGGCAATCAGCGAGCTTGTGAAAACCCGGAAGGACACAAACTCGTTGAAAATAAAAATATAAAAACAAAATTAAAAAAAGAAAAAGAAGGGTATGTCCACAAGAGAAATGGGTATGGATGAAAACCCGAAAGGGCGCCGTGAGTAAAAATAGCAGGACTGGCAGCGAGCTAGTGAAAACTCGAAAGGGCGTAAACTTGTTAAAAAACCTGCGTGAGATTCTTACGACTTACAAAGGAACAACACAGTTAGGAGTCCCCACGATTCCTAAGGAGATATTACACTTGCGAGATCCTCATGACTCGTAGGGAGAATTTCCCCGTATGAGACCCTCATGGCTCATAGGATTCAAAAGCTTATGTTTCAGAAATCTAAACCTGTTCTTAAGCCATCAAAATCACCTACAAAACTTTTTGCCCTACAGGCGGTCTAACATTGACCCTTATATATAATCCACGAGCATAAATAAATATCCTCCCATCAAGTTCCACCAATGGCAAGAAATATCCCCATATGATAAATGGCACTTGTAAGTCCTTTCGACTTATAAGGACAAAACACTCTTGTATGATCCTTACGACTTACGAGAGAAAGACACACTTAGGAATCCTCACGATTCCTAAGGAGAAAATACACCTATGAGATCTTCATGACTAGTAGGGAGAAACATCTTTATGAGAGCCTTACGGCTCATAAAGCCAGAGTGCCTTAGTCGACGGGATCCTAACCATGTTTACTAAGCCATCTTTGTTCAAATCGACAAAGGTAAATGATGATTCGCACCTGGTAAAATCCCAGTTGTAGCGTTGCTGATGCCTAAATAGGTATCAAATTTCAAGCCCTCTAACGGCAAATGATGATTCGCTCCTGAAAATATTCCAGTTGCAGCGATACTGATGCTAAGATTAGAATCAGATCTCAAATTCCTGACTCGTAATAAAATTCAGCGAGTCGCAATAAAAATATACATATGAAACAGCCGAAATGTTTGGGCAACTCGCAATAAAAAAATAGCGAGTAAAAATAAAAAAAATGAAATAGTCGAAATGATTAGGCATCGCAAATAAAATAGCCGAAATGAATGGGCAATCACGACTTTCGCGATATAAAATGCTGAAAAGATAGAGTATCGCGGAAATAAAAATAAAATAAAATAAAACATTCTGCCATGCAAGTAGGTCCACACCGACCCCTGTATACAATCTATGGGCACAAACAAAAGAAAGGGAACCATATTTTCCTACCAGACTCCGTCAAAGGGAGAGCCAGATCTCGACGGCAACATTTACAGCCTAGAGATCAGCCCGATGTTCCTTCTAAGTGCAAATGCGACGTCGACAATGACCCAAGGGTTAAACAAAAGTGGAGCAATGGCATATTCCTAGCTCTGGATCCTGATAGCAACATTTACAGCCTAGAGTTCAACTCGATGTGCTTCTCATAGTAGCAGGATGCAGTCGCAACGTCATCATAAAAAAGACCCAAGGGTCAAAGCAAAAATTAGAGCAATGTCATATTTCTAGCTCCGGACTTCAATTGCAATACATACAATATAGAGGTCCAACAGATATCTACCCTACTTCAGCAAAGAGTCGGCGCGACATTGTCAAAGCAAAATAAAGTGATGGCATATTCCTAGCTTCGGGTCTTGACGGCAGTACATACAAAACCTGAAGACCATTGGAGATAATTCCACCCCAGAAAGGTGCGGTTATGACTCATCGGAGTTCTAAATTGAGCCTAACCTCAAGTAAAAAGTATCATGGCAAATACCTAACGCATGTTCTTCCAACGGTAATATGACCTAAGAAGATTACTTAAAGACGTCTTATCCAGCCTCAAAAGGGATCAGAGATACGAAAGTCGTGGGGATACTCGAGCAGCACCTAAGGGACTGTATATCAAGAAATATATCAGCTAATGCGAAGGTACGACGGACTTAAACCCTAGTACCACAAACCTAATTGATCTCTATCAAAAAAGGGATTATCTATATTTCATGTTAGGATACACCTGCGAGATCCTCTCGACTCATCTCGGCTCGTAGGGAAAAACATTTTTATGGGGCCCTAGCGGCTCATAAAGGTGAAAAATCCTTAGTCGACTGGGATATCAACTTTTTTCCTAAGTACTGTGGCGCTACAAGTAGGTCCAAACTGACTTTTGTATACTATCCACGGGCCACATTTTCCAAATTCGCATACCGATGAGGAGGAGAAATCACTTACGAGTCCTCTCGACTCGTAAGGGGAAAATTTGCTTGAAAGATCCTTACGGCTCTTAAGAGAAAACACACTTAGGAGTCCTCATAACTTCTAAGGAGAAAACACACCTACGAGAACCTCTCGACTCGTAGGAAGTGATATCTTTATGAGACCCTCATGGCTCAAAAAGTTTAAAAGCCTTAGGCGACAGATCCAAACCTATTTCCTAAGCCATCATTGCTTTACAAGAAGGTCCAAACTGACTCTTGTATACTATCCATGGGCCACATTCACCAATAAAGTGAAGAAGCCACTTGTGGGTCCACTCGACTCGTAAGATGAAAATACCTACATGAGATCCTTATGACTCATGGAGGTGAAAGACACTTAGGAATCCTTACGATTTCTAGGGAGAATACGCACCGATGAGATCCTCACGACTCATAGGAAGAAAAACCATCTTGAGAACCTTACGGCTCATGAACATGAAAAAGTCTTAGGCGACAGGGATCCTAAACTTGTCTCCTAAGCCATCAATTCTATGGCAATGCATTACTTTGCATTACTTAACCCACGTACAAACTTACGTGGGCAAAGTAGTGAGGGGCATTTGTTCCTGCCAAATTTTTTTGACTCGGAGCATGTTGTTCCCTTATAAAAATAAAAGGAAATCTCCACGTGTTAAACACATGCACCCATATGCAAAGCATGTAATTTACACCTCAGATAGGATTAAATCCTTGAGCGACTCACATGTTTCCCATATGAGCGCCAGCGCAAGCGCCAGGATTAAATCCTATAAAGGCGCCTCATGTGGAACACACGTGAGCGCCGGCGTGCAAAGCACGTGAGTGACTATTTATAAAAAAACTTGATTCTTAGGCGGCACCCATGTGCATAGCACGTGAGCGTCAGCGCCCAAATTAAAGAAAGTAGAATTAAATTCTACATGGGGAATATTTCCTAAAAACTAGGATATTCTCTGTTAATTAGAGCCGTTGGATCAAAAATCCAATGGTGATAATAAATAATCAAATGATAAATTCTATTTGGGAAATATTTTTCTTGATCTTTATAATATGGAAAGATCTTCTCTAATAGAGAATCATAGATTTTAAATCCAATGGCGATAAAATCACTTAAACCATCTAATAGAATTAAATTCAATGTGATAGAATTAAATTCTATATTAGGAAAATATCATCCTAATCTTGTTAAACTAACAAGATATCCATATGATAGAATAAAATTCTATGTTAGGAAAATATCTTCATAATCTTGTTAAACTAACAAGATATCCATATGATAGAATTAAATTCTATATGATAGAATTAAATTCTATATTAGGAAAATATCTTCCTAATTTTGTTAAACTAACAAGATATCCATATGATAGAATTAAATTCTAAGTGATAGAATTAAATTCTATCTTAAGAAAATATCTTCCTAATCTTATTAAACTAACAATGTAGCGTTTTGAAAATCGTTTCGGTGAAATTTCGGAAAATCGGTAAAATAAGGGGGTTTTCTGTAAAAAGACAAAATGCAAATATCTTATTATAAAAATTAAATATACATATTCTAGCTATGTAATTGCTAGTATTTGGTGTTTATTGAGCCACTGGTGAAATTTCAAATTTTCTGAAAAAAAATTATTTTATTATTATTTTAAGCCGTCACTAATACATTTAATTAGGGAAAATTACAAATTGGAATGAGTTGAAACAAATTTTGTGCATCATAAAACTTTAAATAAAATTTTATCAAGTGGTTTTTGAAACGAAATCGTTTGCCAAAACGGTTTAGAAATTATTGAAGAAAAAAGGCTTTTTTTTAGTGTAAATGGATGTTTGGGGAATAGTATTTATCATTTTCCATCACCCCACACCCATACCCACACTCACACACCCCCATTTTACCTCCCCCTTGGCTGAATTCAGCAGCCCCCGTCTCTTGTCCCCACTTGTTTTGCAAAAGAAAAGAAAAGAAAAGGAAAGAAAAAGATAAAAGTAAAAGGGTGGACTTTGACTTTTTCAACACTTTCTCCACCTCACTCTCTCTCCTCCCTCACCTCCCTCCAATTTCTGGTCAAAATTCTGAACCCCAAAATCAGCAGCCCTACTTCCCTCTTCTCCCCTTATTTTCCCTCAAAAAAATGTCCAAAATTCCATCTAAAATCAAGCTGAAATCCAAATCCAACTCCTACCCATTTCTCATTTGCCTATCTAGCATGGATCTTGGTGCAAGAATTTCAAATTGGAGGTCTAGATGTGTAGTTTGATTCATGGTTGTGAGGTATAAGTTTTGACCCATTATTCTTTTTGGTTTAAATTCCTTATTGAAGCTTGTTAGGTGCCTAATTTCGGTTTAATTGAAAGTTGTGTGTTTGCAAGAGAAGCTTTAGATTAGGGTTTGTAAAAAAATCTAGTTAGGATTTTGTGTTGTGAGACTATGGTTGTGGAAGGTATTTTCCATATTAATATTTTGCTAAATCAAATTAAGTGGCTAATTTGCTTTTTGCTGATTTAAATTGTGATAATTACACTAATTTGCTATCTAGGTTTTTGGAAATGGTTAAATAATTGGGTTTAAAATTATAATTAGTTTTTTTATGACTTCATTAACATTATTAAGTGTGGTTTAATGTCTTTAGTTCATGAAAATCCTAGCTAAATTGTTGTTTGTGCATTTTTGCTAAAATGGTTGAAATTTGGGTAAAATTGCAAATTAGTTTTTTTGAACGTATATAGTTTGATGAGATTAAATTGTGGTTATAGGTTATATGACTTATTTAAGTTATTTAGTGAATATTGTGGCCGCTAGATTCGTTTATACATCGAGTTTTGTACTAAAACGGTGATTTGTGCTTACTAGATTTTCGGAAAAATGACTTTTTAAGTGAAATTGGGGTTTTTGTGAATTTTAAGCTATTTTATATTATAATTAGTGCTTGTAACTATACAAATGAGTGTGTTGGGAGTTTTCTCGATGGTTTGGCGTTTGTACGCCGACGTCGAGGGTTTTTGAGTCGTTTTGGTCATGAGTCGGATTTTAATGCGATACGGTGCGTTATGATATGTAGGTACCCCATGTGGACTTCGAGACGACAAGCAAGCGCGTGGCGGCGTCGGCACCAGCGAGTGAGGACCAGGTGAGTAGATTTATATCTACGGGGAGAAGTCGGGTGGATGGCGTATAGCACCCCCGCAGTCCGTGGTGGTGTATACGGATGCGTATACACACCAACAATTATTATATGTTATTTAGGATTAATAACGATGTTTAGGATGGATATTGGTGTGTTGGATTATTTTAGTGTCGCGAACCCTAGGGTAGTGTTGCACTACACATACACACATACATACTTGCATACATTCCTATTTATATGTGCTCATTGGATTCTTTATAGTTATGTGTTCACATACGGATTTGAGGATGATACTTGGGATTGAGCTGAGTCGATGAGATTTGTTTGTGGTTGTGATATCGGTGATATGGCAGGATTCGTACTTGAGGTACGTCCTGGTGTTATAGCGGATCTTGGGGCGGCGATACGGGTGAATAGTGTTATAAATAAAATGGTCGACATGTGATCGTGATATGAGGCATGATATGCTAGGATATTGATATTAGGCCGTATCGGGCGATGTATATCCCTTGATGATGATATGTGCTGACAATATCGGTTTGTGCGAGATTGTCGATCAGTAGTCAGATCATGAGTATATTGAGGATATTAGTATTGTACTAGACATAGGTCAGTACCCTAGACTATGATCTTGGATAAAGAGGATACCAGAGGAATAGGGTGAGGAATATGATATTGACCCGTACCCAGATTTGGGGATGCCGTACGACGGATTTACGTACGAGCTATATTTTGATGATTGATCCGCACTCCTGACTTGGGATGTCTGGTTATGGATATGATATTATTGAGGCGGGATCATCGACTATACATATATAGGTATGTATATGTATCGACTCAGATGATAGGCGGTTTCCTTACCTGTAGTTCAGCTTGTTAGTTCAGCCGTATAGTTTAGTGTAGTTGTTAGATTAGACTTCTACCTATTTCAAAACTAGCGGATCGTGGGTATTTTAAAAGACAGGTCAAGAGATCTACGGATATTTCAAAAGACGTATCCTTTCTAAAAAAAAAACCACCGTAGCCCCTATTTTCAAAACCCCGCGATTCGTGTTATTTCAAATGGCACCATTGTTTAATATTTAGCTCCTGCTCATTTTAGTTGCTCGCTCCGCATCGCATATTTACATTGTTATTTCATATTGCATTGTTGACATTATGCTGTTAGGACACCAGCACCATTACCGATGATGCGTATGTACCACATACACTTACTTGCCGGCTCACACACATCTTCATCTGTAATTACCATGTCACGTACACCTTAGAAAATATTATTGCTTAACTTAGCTTGATAGCCAGTAGTTAGACATAATATTAGTGTACATACCTTATATGCCAGCTTAGATATTGTAGTTATTACTTGTCGCTTCATACATACTGTTATTCATTCTCATGCTTATATTCATGGTTTTACATGCTATTGATGATTCGGATTTCCATGATATTTTCTGGATTTGGAGGAAAACCGCAAAACATATATAAACTGCTTTCTCTCTTTTTAAATAAAAATGCGGTTTTCCCATGATGTATGAGTCGTCCACCATGAGTTTGCTGATGGATTTCGAGACCCGATTCGAGGAGTTGGATGAACCGTTTCGGGTACATGGTGGACCCGGTAAGGTACCCCGGGACAAGAAGCTCGTGGTGATGACGATGAGCCTGGCAGGGGGAGACTACCTACCGGTGATTTTACCCGACGCGTCGGATATCCGGAGGATACCGTCGTGGTCTTGAGATGGATGGTAGGGGCCGGTCTGGACTGACGGCGCCCTAGATATTGAGATTGAGACATTGAAATTTCGAGATATTGAGGTACTGAGATTTGATGATACAGGCCAGTCCGGATAGCCGGAGCCTGAGGTTTTGAGACATTGAGATTTATGTTTTGTGTCGATGCTAGACACTGTTGATGTTGATTTCATTTATGATACCTCATTTTAAAAATACAAAGGAAATCTCACTAATTTATGAAAACAGTTTCTTCATTTACATGTATTCTGTTTTCACGCATTCATACCTCATTCATATGATATATTGCTACCTGAAGCACTGACACGGGCACATGAGATCACACTCGGGTTAGATATTACCCTAGCCATTGTTATAGGCTGCATGTTATTCATATATTTGAGGATATATTATGATCTTTGACCTAGGTTGCGTTATTTATGCGGTTTCTGTGCGTAGATGTTTTTCTATTCACGAGTTGGAAACGCACCCCCGTTGTGCCCCAGTTTCTTGCAGGTTTTCCGTACAGGTTTCATTACGGCTTGCGGGCATAGTTTCCTTCGGGTGATTTGCTAGTAGGTGGGTTTACTTGTATCGTACCCCCATTATTTATCTTGTATATTATTATTCTGTTGTATCTAGAAGTTCCATCAACCAAACATGTATTTATTTTTGAGATAGAGACCAGTGATGTTATTCTTTCGACCTTAGAGTTGCGCTTTTTATTTCTGTGGTTTTCTTGTGGTTTTGAGTTTTGATCCTCGCCGTTGGCGTTGTATATTATATTGCTTGTGTGGTTGTGACCGTCGATTGACGAAGAGCTAGCTCCCGCTTGGGGATGCCTTTTATTGATTTCTTATATTATTCATGTTGTATCCTGTTTGGGAGCCAGTATTTACAAAGGAGACTCTGCCGAAATTTTCGGGAAATATTGATGTTTTTTTTAAACCGCATAATTCGTCTTATGCTATTAAAACTACTTGTTTAAATTGGTTTTCCTTCACTCTACTACTTTTCTTGGTTTGCATTTCTGGGTTTTCGGCTTACTTGGATTACGTACGCCTCGAGACGTTTCGTAGTTTAAGTGCCGGTCTTGTTCCGTACTTTCGGGACGTGACAAAGTTGGTATCAGTACGTTAGGTTTTACCTTCGGAGCGTAGGACAACCCTTGGTTGATGGAATAGGTGACTAAAGTAGAGTGACGTACCGTAGGTATGTTCCGCGGCATATTTACGATACGCTACTCCACTTAAGAAGCCTTAGGATGTACATTTCTTTGCTCAGTATTATATTCATTCCGATCTAGCCTCATGAGTACCAATTATGGTTTTGCTGCCACGATTACGGGCAGGGAGAGCTACGGCTAGAGTTGCGGTCAGCATGAGCTCGTCAAGAACGAGGACTGACCAGGGCATGATTCCGGCGACACACGATTGCAGAGATGTGTCTTTTCATTGTGTCTTCGCGCCACGAGCGTTTGATGGATCGCTGTATGAGATTACTTGGACGTGCCGATCAGCACTAGAGGATTGAGCCACTGACAGAGGCCAGTCAGATTTTGATGACCGTTGGTGTATTGCTTACTCATGATGATTGAGGCACTGTTCAGCGTGCAGACGAGTGAGCCAGTTGTTGCTGCGAGTGACGAGATATCGCCCCATATGTTGGAGCTATTGCGGGACGAGTTGTACTAATAGATGCTAGAAGGTCGCTAGTCACCCGATGATGAATGACTAGGACAGGTGGTTCGTTCGCCTACCCCGATGCGAGGTCATCAGATAGATTGATTCCAGCTAGAGACGACTTCACGCGGAGACGTTGAGAGTCAACAGAGATGATCGAATGTCAGAAACCTATTATTCCAAGTTTAAAGTAGTCGGAAAGACATGCAGGCAATTCTATGGTCCCTCTAGAAGAATGAAACCCTAACTTGACTTAATGACCGTGTGAAAGCCTTGGAACTTTCGGGTTTGCGGCAGTTCCGCGGCGCCATTAGTGAGGCTTGGGTTTTCCCTTCTACGGCTGGACCATCGATGCTGTGGTACGTACTCGATACTGTTAAACTGTACCCAAGATTTTGAGCTCTTGGGGGATTATGAGGTTTTGACAAATCGATCGGATGGATCGACTTCATTCGGATGCTAGGTGGTGAGATGCATTTCTTGGGAGACTCCAGATACGAGGATAGCCGTTGGAGCTCAATCCATGCAGCCACGATGAGACGAGTCCGAAGCGGTCGACATTAGAGAAAAATGGAGTAAGAGGTTCGTATAAGATCTGGATATGATGACGTTCCCCTCCGCCGACATCAGAGATGCGATACGTATGCCAAGGCATTGTACTTGGATATACCTTCCAGAAGGAGTCGCGTTGAGTATGCAGCCGTTCCAGAATGAGAATAGATCTAGTAAGGGACGATGACTTCCGGACAGTTCGGCAGAGACGATATTTGGGAGAGATCTCGATAGGACCTTTCTGGAATAAATTACGAGAAGACTTGGACCCAGTAGTGGTCATGTTATGCACACCGGCAGGCCAGAGTTCAGGATCGTCGACGAGACATGCTATGAGTGACCACGGCAGTTGGCCAGAGATTCTTGGAGGATGTGCTTGAGCGGGACTATTCCGTCATACTTGATTTTGCGTATTTTGGGCGATCTATTCGCATGATTGATTTTGATGATTGAGTTTCATGATATTTGTCTTCATGGACCATGGTTGCACCTGCTGAATATTTACGATTTTTGCACAGTTGTTGCACTTGATATTGTTTTCATGCCTTGGTTTCTCACGTTTATGATTTTATGGGTTTCATACAGTTGAGTTGATTTTGTGCGTATTTACGCACACGATTTGGTTTTTGCACTCGGTATAGTTCATATATGCTTGCAGTGCAGTATTACGTATGTTGTGCATTTAGATGCACTGGACTTCGATTTCGATTGTGATATTCGATATTTGTTTTGTGCACCTTGTGCACTTGATTGGATTTTGCGCATGTTCGGTGCTTGATATTGGATTTCATGATTTCGTGCATGATGGATGCACCTGATTTGGGGTTTTTCACGCATGTTGGGCGCATGTTATGAGATACGATTTTGGTGCACACCAGATGCACTAAATCGAGATTCTTCGTGCGTGTCAGACGCACCTGTCCTTGCTGTCAGGCACACACGTTGCCTATGACAGATGTTGTGTGCACAACCGATGCACTTAGATGTTGTTTCTATGCGCTTGTATGGCACGTATATGGATTTTGATTTCCGTGCGCACCAGACGCACGTAGTATTCATATGCGTATTTTGGGATTGATTTAACCTATAGAGCAGTACGTTTTTGTGATATTTGCTATGTGTTTTCGTACTGGGCAGGACTAGCCAGAGGACAGTACCTGAATATATTTGGCATTCATTTCCTTCAGATATTTACATATATAGATTCGATATTTACATGTATAGTTTCGAGTTATATCATATTGTTTTTGCTTTGGATTTGGCATTGGTGTCTTCCCCATGACTCCGATGATTGCGGGATGCTTCACGGAGTTTTGATTTGAGTAATATGCTCATTTTTCATGCGCATGCGCTGCGCTACGATTTGTTTTATGTATTTACAATTTCGCAGCCCGATGACTTGATGGTTTTGGTTTAGACGTTTTAGTATTTGGTGGGAGTTTTACTTCAAATTAGGGGACCGAATTTTTTTAAGGGGGGAAGATTGTAGCATTTTGAAAATCGTTTCGGTGAAATTTCGGAAAATCGGTAAAATAAGGGGGTTTTCTGTAAAAAGACAAAATGCAAATATCTTATTATAAAAATTAAATATACATATTCTAGCTATGTAATTGCTAGTATTTGGTGTTTATTGAGCCACTGGTGAAATTTCAAATTTTCTGAAAAAAAATTATTTTATTATTATTTTAAGCCGTCACTAATACATTTAATTAGGGAAAATTACAAATTGGAATGAGTTGAAACAAATTTTGTGCATCATAAAACTTTAAATAAATTTTATCATGTGGTTTTTGAAACGAAATCGTTTGCCAAAACGGTTTAGAAATTATTGAAGAAAAAAGGCTTTTTTTTTAGTGTAAATGGATGTTTGGGGAATAGTATTTATCATTTTCCATCACCCCACACCCATACCCACACTCACACACCCCCATTTTACCTCCCCCTTGGCTGAATTCAGCAGCCCCCCTCTCTTGTCCCCACTTATTTTGCAAAAGAAAAGAAAAGAAAAGGAAAGAAAAAGATAAAAGTAAAAGGGTGGACTTTGACTTTTTCAACACTTTCTCCACCTCACTCTCTCTCCTCCCTCACCTCCCTCCAATTTCTGGTCGAAATTCTGAACCCCAAAATCAGCAGCCCCACTTCCCTCTTCTCCCTTTATTTTCCCTCAAAAAAATGTCCAAAATTCCATCTAAAATCCAAATCCAACTCCTACCCATTTCTCATTTGCCTATCTAGCATGGATCTTGGTGCAAGAATTTCAAATTGGAGGTCTAGATGTGTAGTTTGATTCATGGTTGTGAGGTATAAGTTTTGACCCATTGTTCTTTTTGGTTTAAATTCCTTATTGAAGCTTGTTAGGTGCTTAATTTCGGTTTAATTGAAAGTTGTGTGTTTGCAAGAGAAGCTTTAGATTAGGGTTTGTAAAAAAATCTAGTTAGGGTTTTGTGTTGTGAGACTATGGTTGTGGAAGGTATTTTCCATATTAATATTTTGCTAAATCAAATCAAGTGGCTAATTTGCTTTTTGCTGATTTAAATTGTGATAATTACACTAATTTGCTATCTAGGTTTTTGGAAATGGTTAAATAATTGGGTTTAAAATTATAATTAGTTTTTTTATGACTTCATTAACATTATTAAGTGTGGTTTAATGTCTTTAGTTCATGAAAATTCTAGCTAAATTGTTGTTTGTGCATTTTTGCTAAAATGGTTGAAATTTGGGTAAAATTACAAACTAGTTTTTTTGAACGTATATAGTTTGATGAGATTAAATTGTGGTTATAGGTTATATGACTTATTTAAGTTATTTAGTGAATATTGTGGCCGCTAGATTCGTTTATACATCGAGTTTTGTACTAAAACGGTGATTTGTGCTTACTAGATTTTCGGAAAAATGACTTTTTAAGTGAAATTGGGGTTTTTGTGAAATTTAAGCTATTTTATATTATAATTAGTGCTTGTAACTGTACAAATGAGTGTGTTGGGAGTTTTCTTGATGGGTTGGCGTTTGTACGCCGACGTCAAGGGTTTTTGAGTCGTTTTGGTCATGAGTCGGATTTTAATGCGATACGGTGCGTTATGATATGTAGGTACCCCATGTGGACTTCGAGACGACAAGCAAGCGCGTGGCGACGTCGGCACCGGCGAGTGAGGACCAGGTGAGTAGATTTATATCTACGGGGAGAAGTCGGGTGGATGGCGTATAGCACCCCCGCAGTCCGTGGTGGTGTATACGGATGCGTATACACACCAACAATTATTATATGTTATTTGGGATTAATAACGGTGTTTAGGATGGATATTTGTGTGTTGGATTATTTTAGTGTCGCGAACCCTAGGGTAGTGTTGCACTACACATACACACATACATACTTGCATACATTCCTATTTATATGTGCTCATGGGATTCCTTATAGTCATGTGTTCACATGGGTATGGGACTATGTGTTCACATACGGATTTGAGGATGATACTTGGGATTGAACTAAGTCGATGAGATTTGTTTGTGGTTGTGATATCGATGATATGGCAGGATTCGTACTTGAGGTACGTCCTGGTGTTATAGCGGATCTTGGGGCGGCGATACGGGTGAATAGTGTTATAAATAAAATGGTCGACATGTGATCGTGATATGAGGCATGATATGCTAGGATATTGATATTAGGCCGTATCGGGCGATGTATACCCCTTGATGATGATATGTGCTGACGATATCGGTTTGTACGAGATTGTCGATCAGTAGTCAGATCATGAGTATATTGAGGATATTAGTATTGTACTAGACATAGGTCAGTACCCTAGACTATGATCTTGGATAAAGAGGATACCAGAGGAATAGGGTGAGGAATATGATATTGACCCGTACCCAGATTTGGGGATGCCGTACGACGGATTTACGTACGAGCTATATTTTGATGATTGATCCGCACTCCTGACTTAGGATGTCTGGTTATGGATATGATATTAATGAGGCGGGATCACCGACTATACATATATAGGTATGTATATGTATCGAATCAGATGATAGGCGGTTTCCTTACCTGTAGTTCAGCTTGTTAGTTCAGCCGTATAGTTTAGTGTAGTTGTTAGATTAGACTTCTACCTATTTCAAAACTAGCGGATCGTAGGTATTTTAAAAGACAGGTCAAGGGATCTACGGATATTTCAAAAGACGTATACTTTCTATAAAAAAAAACCACCGTAGCCCCTATTTTCAAAACCCCGCGATTCGTGTTATTTCAAATGGCACCATTGTTTAATATTTAGCTCCCACTCATTTTGGTTGCTCGCTCCGCATCGCATATTTACATTTTTATTTCATATTGCATTGTTGACATTATGCTGTTAGGACACCAGCACCATTACCGATGATGCGTATGTACCATATACACTTACTTGCCGGCTCACACACATCTTCATCGGTAATTACCATGTCACGTACACCTTAGAAAATATTATTGCTTAACTTAGCTTGATAGCCAGTAGTTTGACATAATATTAGTGTACATACCTTATATGCCAGCTTAGATATTGTAGTTATTACTTGTCGCTTCATGCATACTGTTATTCATTCTCATGCTTATATTCATGGTTTTACATGCTATTGATGATTCGGATTTCCATGATATTTTCTGGATTTGGAGGAAAACCGCAAAACATATATAAACTGCTTTCTCTCTTTTTAAATAAAAATGCGGTTTTCCCATGATGTATGAGTCGTCCACCATGAGTTTGCTGATGGATTTCGAGACCCGATTCGAGGAGTTGGATGAACCGTTTCGGGTACATGGTGGACCCGGTAAGGTACCCCGGGGCAAGAAGCTCGTGGTGATGACGATGAGCCTGGCAGGGGGAGACTACCTACCGGTGATTTTACCCGACGCGTCGGATATCCGGAGGATACCGTCGTGGTCTTGAGATGGATGGTAGGGGCCGGTCTGGACTGACGGCTCCCTAGATATTGAGATTGAGACATTGAGATTTCGAGATATTGAGGTACTGAGATTTGATGATACAGGCCAGTCCGGATAGCCGGATCCTGAGGTTTTGAGACATTGAGATTTATGTTTTATGTCGATGCTAGACACTGTTGATGTTGATTTCATTTATGATACCTCATTTTAAAAATACAAAGGAAATCTCACTAATTTATGAAAACAGTTTCTTCATTTACATGTATTCTGTTTTCACGCATTCATACCTCATTCATATGATATATTGCTACCTGAGGCACTGACACGGGCATATGAGATCACACTCGGGTTAGATATTACCCTAGCCATTGTTATAGGCTGAGGATATATTATGATCTTTGACCTAGGTTACGTTATTTATGCGGTTTCTGTGCGTAGATGTTTTTCTATTCACGAGTTGGCAACTCACCCCCGTTGTGCCCCAGTTTCTTGCAGGTTTGCCGTATAGGTTTCATTACGGCTTGCGGGCATAGTTTCCTTCGGGTGATTTGCTAGTAGGTGGGTTTACTTGTATCGTACCCCCATTATTTATCTTGTATATTATTATTCTGTTGTATCTAGAAGTTCCATCAACCAAACATGTATTTATTTTTGAGATAGAGACCAGTGATGTTATTCCTTCGACCTTAGAGTTGCGCGTTTTATTTCTGTGGTTTTCTTGTGGTTTTTAGTTTTGATCCTCGCCGTTGGCGTTGTATATTATATTGCTTGTGTGGTTGTGACCGTCGATTGACGAAGAGCTGGCTCCCGCTTGGGGATGCCTTTTATTGATTTCGTATACTATTCATGTTGTATCCCATTTGGGAGCCAGTATTTACAAAGGAGACTCTGCCGAAATTTTCGGGAAATATTGATGTTTTTTTTAAACCGCATAATTCAGCTTATGCTATTAAAACTACTTGTTTAAATTGGTTTTCCTTCACTCTACTACTTTTCTTGGTTTGCATTTCTGGGTTTTCGGCTTACTTGGATTACGTACGCCTCGAGACGTTTCGTAGTTTAAGTGCCGGTCTTGTTCCGTACTTTCGGGACGTAACAAACAAGATATTCATATGATAGAATAAAATTCTATCTTAGGAAAATATTTTTTAATCTTGTTAAGCAAACAAGAAATCTTCTTTATTAAACAGATAGCCTTTGGATTAAAAATCCAACGGTGAATAAAATTCACCGATTGATCTAAAAGATCATTTTGATTGATTATGAAATCAATCATGATCTCTCAATAAGAGATTTTATCAACAAATTGATTTTTCTCTTTTCCTATAAATAGAAGTAAAGAGATTAATCAAAAAGGGAGGTGAAGGAGGAACTCGATATAAAAATATACAGAAGGCTCTCAAAAAAGGTTCCACAAAAACAACAGAAAATTTAATTCTCAATAAAAGAAGAAGATCTTCATCCTCAAAACCCTAAGTAAAGAAAACATCGTGATCAAAACATCTCCTTTACCTAACATATCTAAGAGTTTAACCCTTCAAGAACTTAGTTCTTTCTCTAGATTATAGATCCACAAGACAAGTCTTCCGCAAGTTGAGAATTTAATTCTCATCGGGAAGATCTTGTTCTTGAGAATAAAAAATTTAGGAAAGAACAAAGAAGAAAATGAAGAAGATGGAGTTCATAATACTTCAAGAACTTAGTTCCTTCAAATTAAGAACTTGGTTCTTTAAAGAGCCCGATCCATGATCCTCAAAATAGTGATCTTTGTGATCCTTAATGGTCAAAACACCATTAAAAGAGGTATAACCTCTTTGAAAACATGAACATGGAAAACATGGAGTTCATAATACTCCAGGAACTTAGTTCCTTCAAATCAAGAACTTAGTACTTAAAGAACATGATCACAGATTCTCAAAATAATAATCTTGGTAATCGTTAATAGTCAAAGTACCATTAACAGAGATTTAAGTTCTCTAAAAACATCAACAGCGATTAAATCTCCAAAGAACATAGCGCCTCACATAAAACACATGTGAGCGTTGAAAAAAATTAGTGCTTAGCACTATTGGAGCGCCTCACGTGAAAAGCACATGAGCGCCCAAGGATAAAAGGTCAGCGCCTCACGTGCAACACACGTGAGCGCCAGAAAAAATTAGTGCTTAGCACTACTGGAGCGCTTCACGTGATATTTGAAAGGTTCCTAGGCACCCTATAGAGGTCTCACAAGGCATCGAACATGCCAATTTTAAAAATTATTGGTGCCGAGAAACCCTAACACGGATCGTTGACTAGATGTTTAGGCGAAAAGGTAAACTAGTTAACTACTTAACTAGAAGTGAGAAGCTACAACCTTTGTAGATCCGGATATCCACTTCCTTAGCTCCACGTAGTGCTCCTCTCGCTGTCCTTTTCCAATCTTAGACTCGTTCATCGGTTTCATCGGGAAAGCGAGCGGAATAGGTCGTCGGCTTCGTGTCAAAGACGATCTACGTCGAGGCATCACAAGTTCAAGCTCCGACTTCACAAAGTTGTGAAACTTGTGAAGAAAACACCCAAAACAACTTGGCAAGAGGTAGAGGGTGAAGAAATAGGAGGTGGGTTCACTTTAGAATTGGATTTCTCACTTTAGAAATCAAGTTGCCATTGATGGCATCAAGCTTTCTCCTTGAAGATGAAGATGAAGAAGAAGAAAGAATATGATAAGTGTTGAGATAAAATAAAATTAAATCAATACTTATCATAAAGAGAACCATAGTTAAGTGTATAGAGTTAACTAAGGTTAGAAGAATGGTTAGGGTTTAGTGTGAAGACAAAATGGTCACAAAGTCAAAGCTTCATGAAGCTTCAACAATGTTCAAGAATGAAAGCAATCATTTTGTATTCTTATCCCATTCTTTTTCCAAAAATGAATAAATAAAAGAATGGATAAATAAAAACCCTAATCACTTTCTTAACCTAAGTTTAATTCTATAAACTTAACCAAATGAGCATGCATCATCAAACATGATACAAACATGTGCATAAAAATATATCACATATACAATTTGCACATCAAGTGAGAATATCCATTTAAAGTGAACCAATACTAGTTAATGCAAAGTAATATATCAAATATATAATTATACATTAAATCATTAAATCAACATTTGATTTAATGATCCGGTCATGTCGCACATAACCGACTAGAATCCAATGTATCGATTTATCGAATCTATGATTCGATAACTAGGTCATATCGAATATCACCAATCAAAACATATATCGCGAGAATGAAATGCGGTATCACATACACGCATTATTCTCGGTCCTGCACATATCTCATATGCGCTCCTATTTCGTTTCGCTTGAGCCAGGAAACCTCTGTGTAGGACTCTAAAGACTCGTCAATACGCCGGTAGCAGATGATGATCATATCAAGCACCCACAAGCCGCAAGCGGTCTACTAAATGTAACGGCCACTCGGGTATTGAGCGATCATAAGATCGACGAGCTAGCCCGCTCACACTCCTGTGAATCCAACCAGTAACACTTACCATACAGTCCGGTCTCTTCGTCTGATATGTCGCATATCAAGTCTAGTGGTGGTAAACGTCAGACCCCAATAACCCGATAAGTCGTGCCGATGTGAGGCTCATAACGGGTCGAGAAACTACTATTAACACTTACCAGCAAATCTCTGATCAGCCCTGGCCAGGGACTTCCCTGCTACGGCCAATCGAGCACTGCGCAACATCAACCCCCAATACCGGGAGAGACGAAACCCCTCCTATCGTTCATTGCCTCCATGTGACTCGGGACTGTGCCCAAAGACCACCGTTTTGCACGCCCTCATGGACGTGGTAAGGTGGAGATCAAAGCACAGTGGGAATCACACAAGACTCTATGACGATCTTGGGTCTACAGACTAACCTGTACAAGTGTCACCTGAGAACTGCCATCTGACGTGAGGTATAATACCATCTGGGAGTTCTCGGCGAGTCCGTCCAGTGTACTCAGTCTCCACTGAGCACCCGTATACCATCTCTGATGTCAAACACCAATGGATATGGGATCATCCATCGCCCATCACATGGGTCGAGAAGCGTATACGCTAGTCTACACTGGTATATCGATGCCCCGTCTCGATACACCCACGACTAGGGACCTTGAAGGATGTACTTATGGACTACCATGTCCCCACTAGTATGATCTGCATCATAGTCCAGGTAGTCAAGTACAAATCCTAAAGGCTTTACCAACATGTAACTATAAGACAGTATAAAGAGACTAGTGTACATGTTAAGATAAAGAGCAACCAGATAGCATACTATCATGTCGAGCAAGAAAGTCATCTCTATATATGTCCAAGCATCCAATATAATATACATCATCTGTACAATACTGGCCTCTAGGGCATACATACATCTAACAATCTCCCACTTGCACTAGGGCCAGCTGCTGTAGTATCGCATACCGAGCATCCCGAAGAGTCTCTCAAACTGTATCTGGGGAATGGCCTTCGTGAGTGGATCCGCAGTGTTGTCCTTCGTGTCAACCCTCCTGACCTCGATCTCCCGGCGATCAACTATCTCCCGGATCAGGTGATACCGCCTCAGAATATGCCTGGATCGCTGATGGGACCTGGGTTCTTTGGCCAAAGCCACTGCTCCATTGTTATCGCAATACAAAGGTATTGGATGCTCAATGGATGGAACGACACCAAGTTCAGTAATGAACTTCTTGATCCAGACAGCTTCTTTAGCAGCATCGTTGGCAGCGATGTATTCAGCCTCCATCGTCGAGTCTGCCACGGTTTCCTGCTTGGAACTCTTCCAGCTAACCGCCCCTCCGTAAAGGGTAAAGACAAAACCCGACTGCGACTTAGAGTCGTCCTTATCACTCTGGAAGCTCGAATCGGTAAAGGACTCCACTTGGAGCTCTCCGTTACCATACACCAAGAACATATCTCTAGTCCTTCGCAAGTACTTGAGAATGCTCTTCACAGCTGTCCAGTGACTCTCTCCAGGATCAGCTTGATACCTGCTCACTACACTTAGTTAGTATGCTACATCGGGTCTGGTACATAGCATCGCATACATGATAGAGCCTACTGCCGAAGCATAGGGTATCCCTTGCATGCGAGCTCTCTCCAAATCAGTCTTGGGAGACATCTCTTTGGAGAGAGTGACTCCAGAGATCGTGGGCAAGTTCCCATGCTTGGACTCTTCCATACTAAACCTCTTTAGTATGGTGTCAATGTACCTGGATTGGGACAATCCCAAAATCCGTTTGGATCTATCTCTATAGATCCTAATTCCCAATATGCAGGAGGCATCACCAAGATCTTTCATCGAGAATCTTTGTGATAAGAAGAGCTTGACCGATTGCAGCATAGGAATATCATTTCCTATCAAGAGTATGTCGTCCACGTACAATACGAGGAAGACAACCTTACTCTCTGCCACCTTCTTGTAGATACAAGGTTCATCTGGATTTTTGACGAAATCAAACTCTTTGATAACGACGTCAAAGCAGATGTTCCAACTCCGCGATGCTTGCTTTAATCCATAAATGGATTTAAGCAGCTTGCACACCTTCCCGCTGCTCCCACTGTCTACGAAGCCCTCTGGCTGAGTCATGTACACGCACTCTTCTAAATCACCATTTAGAAAGGCGGTCTTAACATCCATTTGCCAGATTTCGTAGTCATGAAAGGCAGCAATGGCAAGCATGATTCGGATGGATTTAAGCATAACCACTGGAGAAAAGGTTTCGTCATAGTCCACACCTGGTCTTTGACGAAAACCCTTTGCTACAAGTCTAGCTTTGAAAGTCTCCACTTTCCCATCTACACCAAATTTCTTCTTGAAGATCCACTTGCTCCCAATGGGTTTTACCCCTTCAGGAGCAACTTCCAAAGTCCATACTTTGTTGGTGTACATGGATTCCATCTCGGACCGCATAGCATCCAGCCATTTCACTGAGTCCCTACTCGTGATGGCCTGCTCGAAGCTAGTTGGGTCATCATCCTCCATGATGCAATCCTCGCTCCCACCGTCCATGAGAAAACCGTAGTATCTCTCAGGTTGGCGAGGAACCCTACTAGATCGGCGGAGTGGCTGGGGTTCATCGGGAACTACGGAATCCTCTGGTTCCACCAGATCTTCTGTTGTAGCTTCTGCAGCTGGAACCTCTTCCAGTTCTACCTCATGACTACTAATCTCTTTTTCAAGAAATTCCTTTTCTAAAAAGGTAGCATGCCGAGAAACAAATACTCTTTGTTCCTCAGGGTGGTAGAAGATATACCCTTGAGAATTCTTGGGATATCCTACAAATTTGCATAGAACAGACCGTGCCTCGAGTTTGTCCGGATTTTGTCGTTTGACATAGGCTGGACAACCCCATATCTTAACATAGTTAAGATATGGTCTCTTCCCTTTTCATATCTCATATGGAGTGGTAGGCACAGATTTGGTGGGGACCATATTCAATAGATGTATGGTTATCTCAAGCGCATACCCCCAGAAGGAAATAGGTAACTCAGCTGTGCTCATCATAGAGCACACCATATCTAATAGGGTGCGGTTCCTCCGTTCTGATACACCGTTGTGCTGTGGTGTATATGGAGGAGTCAGCTGAGAGAGAATCCCATTCTCTTTTAGGAAGTCCAGGAATTCATTGCTCAAGTATTCACCTCCTCGATCAGATCGAAGGATTTTAATACTTTTTCCGGTTTGGTTTTCGACTTCTTGTTTATATTCTCTAAATTTCTCAAAAGCTTCAGACTTGTGTCTTATCAAGTACACATGTCCGTATCTTGAGAGATCGTCAGTGAATGTAATGAAGTACGAAGAACCATCCCTGGCATGTGTAGACATTGGACCGCATACATCACTATGTACTAGTCCTAAGAGTTCAGTAACTCTTTCTCCGTGTCCCGTAAACGGAGTTTTGGTCATCTTTCCTTTGAGACATGACTGGCAAGTGTCATAAGATGAAAATTCGAATGGTTTCAAATACCCATCCTTATTCAACTTAGCCAGTCGTGTCGCATTGATGTGACCCAGTCTACAATGCCACAAGAAGGATTCGTGCAGTTCAGAACTCTTCCTCTTGTGTGTGTTTGTTATGCTCAGAACTGTTGATTGGTTTAGAACATAAATGCCATTGCACAACGTGCCTGATCCAACCAACTTTTGGTTACGGAAAATGTTCATAACATTGTCCTGTAATACAAAATTATATCCCTCTTTACTCAACAAAGAAACCGATATAATGTTGCATATCAGGTTCGGCATGTAATAGCATTTGTTCAGAACCAATGTATTACCTGTTGGTAATACAAGGTGATATTCCCCGACAGTCTTAGCTGCAACAATTGCACCATTTCCAACTCTAATGTCTTTATCACCTTCTCCAAGTTCTCTACCTTTCCTAAGCCCATGTAACTGATTACATATATGGGATCCTGACCCGGTATCTAATACCCAGGACGTAGGGCAAATGGAGAAATAGTTCTCAGTAACGAACACACCCGAAGAAAATGCATCATCATGTACTTTCTTCATTCGGGTGGCATGGGAATCCTGGTATTCCCCTATATCCTGTTCAGTCCTATAACTCTTATAGGAAAGAACGGAACCAACGTTCCCCAGCACAGTATAACATGCGGGTTCGGTCAATACATCCATATTATTATCTTGATTAAGGCATGAAATGGTCGCTACCTGGAGAGAGAGAGAAGAAAACACTTTAGCATAAGCTCGTGCAAGATCAGATTGGTTATTATCTTATCTAATCAGGATGGCTCCCACTGCTTTTTATTAAATCTTCCTTCAAACCCTAAAAGGAAAGACTAGCCGGGATTAATTACACACTACAAGTTCGCCAATCTTTCAGCCAGGCCAGTGTCGGTACTTTGAGGGAGGTCCCCCGTGCTTTCGCACGAACCTAATTAATGTAAACCTCGTTTTCCCAGAGTCGTAACCTCGTTAACACCTTTCTAGACACCTACTTGATCGGCTAATTGTAATGTGTAAAACTCTCCCAGGAGTAACTCTTACTCGCAGTGGGTATCGGGATCCAACTATCTCATAGAAGGTATGCAATCTCATTGCAAATTTCAACACTTGAAATTCCCGATAATGCTTTTGCCCCTAGCGTGCTATGACCTTGACGAAAGCCAACAAACCACAGCCCACTAGTCAAGTTCAACCCGTACATTTCTTGACTGAATTAAACCCACCCGCACGACCATTGACGAAAGCCAACAAAGCCGTACGACTACCCTAATCCAGTCGCATCATATGCAGCAGATAAACAGCACATAGCTACCGCACACTACACCTTGACGAAAGCCAACAAATGTAGCACGAATACTATATGTAATTTATCTGAAATGACGGAGGGCTACGACAGGTTTTCTGAAAACCTATTGCGTAATGAACTTGATATCGTTGTAGAATCAAATGAAGTTTTAAAATGGAATGATTTTGAGGCTTTTCTAGTTTTGCTAAAGGGGTCACTCCCGGTGAAGGGATCGTCGGCCCTTTCCTCGTCGAATGAGGTGCGGGATATATCATATATATCACTGTGCAAAGCAAAAACCCAAAAGCAGTCAAAAGCAAACCGAGTGTGTAGCATCTACCAGTTATTGCTAAAGGAGTCACTCCCGGTGAAGGGATCTCGGTCCTTTCCTCATCGAATAAGGTGCAGGGTATATCATATATACCGCTATGCAAAGCAAGAACTGTAGCTACCTGTTTTGTTTTAAAATTTGATTCTACAACATCTTAGGTTTCTTTTCTTTCATTAATCACATTAATGAAGTCCCATCATTTAAGTACCTAAACATCACAGATAGATATGACGTACACTTATGCCATCCGCATTCGCCTCGATGTCCCCTCGTGCACCGTTAGGTTAGGTAACTAACGACAGAGCAGGGCAGGGCTAGCGCGGGTGTAAAACATAAGTAACGTCTATATAATATATCATATATACTATATACTATATCCATCACAGAACATCTCATGATCACATCACAGATATCGCAGCAGAAGAAACATATGAAACATTAGATATACTAGGACGTCCGTGTTTTCAATACGAGCCAGTATAAAACACGGATTCCACGGTCGTGATGAATAGCCAATCCCACACCCCTAGACCCCTACGAGAGCGGCAAGCAACCCTGCCAATTCTAGGGTTAGGAGACCCGGACTCGACTCCTCGAGTTGGTCTCCTACTGGACCCCAGAACCCGGTTACTTGTGCTCCCCTCCTTGGGTCTATCCTAATGCGGAAAAGTAAATAATATACAAAAGGTGACAACTTCCGCTACCTGGAACTGCCCCAAATAAAAGAATATTACATACAAGTTTTTACATGAATGAAAAAGAAAAACACTCATCTCACATAAAAACCCCCGGCTATTCGAACACGACGATCCAATATAACATATCCAGCAACACATAACATCACATGTCATCAACGTAAGTAAGTATGCATACCCCAATTGTCGTTGACGTATAGCAACGAAACCGGCGATATGAACATACTACACTTACGGTCACAGAAAAGAAAGTGTAAAACTACAACAATTGGAATCCGCAACCTCTTTAGACATCGCATGCCTAACAGATATAAATCCCGCATTTTAGTCTCATTATCGAAAACTCTTTTCAATATCATATGGGACTAAATTTCTAGATTTATAACATTCATTCAGTTATCACATAACTGTTTGTGAATTCCAATTATTGTATCACATTCCAGATAAACAGAAAATGTTAAATTTTCCGATCGAACATTCGAACACCCAAGTTTTCCCGATACAGTCCAACACATGAAATAAGTCTAGCAACATTCAGTTCGTGCCTCAGTACCAACGGTCCAGCCGTAGAAGGGTCAAGCCAACGCCTCACATGTGGCACGCCGTATTGCCCCAAACCCGAAGGTTCAAAGGGCAGTTCAAGACGGTCACATAATCGAGTTAAGGTTTGTTGTTTTCTAGAGGGTCCATCGCGTTACTTGCACTACTTAGAACGTCGTTAAACTACGGAAAAATCCAACACTTGGAAATTTCCCGACAGGGGAAAAGTTGGGTATTTATATCCGGTCGAACTTTTTAACATATTCTATAAATTATCCGGAAAAACACAAAGACGAAATTTGATACCCCGATCGAAACACCGAAGCTCTAAAACACCCCAGAAAATCCAACTCTTGAATAATAATTAAAAATACCCATAAAACTCAGCTGCAGAAAAGATGAATTACTGTGCAACACAAATTGGGTAAAGTGAACAGTTGGCCGCGGAACAGCGGCAGAAGGCATGCTTCTGCCGTGTTTCCGCATCTGTTTGGAAGCTTCATGAGCTCGTGTTTCACCATAATTCTTAGATATTCCTGCTGAATTTTTTAGGCATTTTTAATCTTGAAAAATCCCAGATTTTAGAAAATGTACAGAGAGCATGTTAAGTTTAGGGTTTCGGGTTCGTTCGGGCTTCAAATTGCGTCTAGACTTCGCCTAAGGCTCTAGCTAGGCTCTGATACCACTGAAAGGTTCCTAGGCACCCTATAGAGGTCTCACAAGGCATCGAACATGCCAATTTTAAAAATTATTGGTGCCGAGAAACCCTAACACGGATCGTTGACTAGATGTTTAGGCGAAAAGGTAAACTAGTTAACTACTTAACTAGAAGTGAGAAGCTACAACCTTTGTAGATCCGGATATCCACTTCCTTAGCTCCACGTAGTGCTCCTCTCGCTGTCCTTTTCCAATCTTAGACTCGTTCATCGGTTTCATCGGGAAAGCGAGCGGAATAGGTCGTCGGCATCGTGTCAAAGACGATCTACGTCGAGGCATCACAAGTTCAAGCTCCGACTTCACAAAGTTGTGAAACTTGTGAAGAAAACACCCAAAACAACTTGGCAAGAGATAGAGGGTGAAGAAATAGGAGGTGGGTTCACTTTAGAATTGGATTTCTCACTTTAGAAATCAAGTTGCCATTGATGGCATCAAGCTTTCTCCTTGAAGATGAAGATGAAGAAGAAGAAAGAATATGATAAGTGTTGAGATAAAATAAAATTAAATCAATACTTATCATAAAGAGAACCATCGTTAAGTGTAGAGAGTTAACTAAGGTTAGAAGAATGGTTAGGGTTTAGTGTGAAGACAAAATGGTCACAAAGTCAAAGCTTCATGAAGCTTCAACAATGTTCAAGAATGAAAGCAACCATTTTGTATTCTTATCCCATTCTTTTTCCAAAAATGAATAAATAAAAGAATGGATAAATAAAAACCCTAATCACTTTCTTAACCTAAGTTTAATTCTATACACTTAACCAAATGAGCATGCATCATCAAACATGATACAAACATGTGCACAAAAATATATCACATATACAATTTGCACATCAAGTGAGAATATCCATTTAAAGTGAACCAATACTAGTTAATGCAAAGTAATATATCAAATATATAATTATACATTAAATCATTAAATCAACATTTGATTCAATGATCCGGTCATGTCGCACATAACCGACTAGAATCCAATGTATCGATTTATCGAATCTATGATTCGATAACTAGGTCATATCGAATATCACCAATCGAAACATATATCGCGAGAATGAAATGCGGTATCACATACACGCATTATTCTCGGTCCTGCACATATCTCATATGCGCTCCTATTTCGTTTCGCTTGAGCCAGGAAACCTCTTTGTAGGACTCTAAAGACTCGTCAATACGCCGGTAGCAGATGATGATCATATCAAGCACCCACAAGCCGCAAGCGGTCTGCTAAACGTAACGGCCACCCGGGTATTGAGCGATCAGAAGATCGACGAGCTAGCCCGCTCACACTCCTGTGAATCCAACCAGTAACACTTACCATACAGTCCGGTCTCTTCGTCTGATATGTCGCATATCAAGTCTAGGGGTGGTAAACGTCAGACCCCAATAACCCGATAAGTCGTGCCGATGTGAGGCTCATAACGGGTCGAGAAACTACTGGTAAAACTTACCAGCAAATCTCTGATCAGCCCTGGCCAGGGACTTCCCTGCTACGGCCAATCGAGCACTGCGCAACATCAACCCCCAATACCGGGAGAGACGAAACCCCTCCTATCGCTCATTGCCTCCATGTGACTCGGGACTGTGCCCAAAGACCACCGTTTTGCACGCCCTCATGGACGTGGTAAGGTGGAGATCAAAGCACAGTGGGAATCACACAAGACTCTATGACGATCTCGGGTCTACAGACTAACCTGTACAAGTGTCACCTGAGAACTGCCATCTGACGTGAGGTATAATACCATCTGGGAGTTCTCGGCGAGTCCGTCCAGTGTACTCAGTCTCCACTGAGCACCCGTATACCATCTCTGATGTCAAACACCAATGGATATGGGATCATCCATCGCCCATCACATGGGTCGAGAAGCGTATACGCTAGTCTACACTGGTATATCGATGCCCCGTTTCGATACACCCACGACTAGGGACCTTGAAGGATGTACTTATGGACTACCATGTCCCCACTAGTATGATCTGCATCATAGTCCAGGTAGTCAAGTACAAATCCTAAGGGCTTACCAACATGTAACTATAAGACAGTATAAAGAGACTAGTGTACATGTTAAGATAAAGAGCAACCAGATAGCATACTATCATGTCGAGCAAGAAAGTCATCTCTATATATGTCCAAGCATCCAATATAATATACATCATCTGTACAATACTGGCCTCTAGGGCATACATACAACTAACAATATTCACGTGAGCGCTACGTAATTGAGTGCTTAGTACTGCTGGGTGGTGTAGAAACCCAATCTTAACTCAAATTGGCTAAGTCTGTGAAGCTTGTGCTTCCTCATTGATTTTAAATCAACCGAGCCTATATGCTCGTGATCTCCAAACTAATCTTAGTCTCAAACATGACTAATGATCTTTCATCGATGATATCCAAAATGATATTCATCCCATGTCTCCTAAGTCAATCTTAATCTCAAATATGAATAACGATTCTTAGGTCCACCACAATCTTTTCCCTCAAATACGGGATTTGGTTTAAGGGTGCATCTCTCCACACCTTCGGTATGTGTCGTTGAAATTCCTCAACGTCTTCAGAGAGGTAGCAGGTCCCGACAACCAACAACTCCTCTTTCTTCATCCCAAACATAAGAATGTTGGACCGAGATGTCCCTCAACCAGACATTCACCCCTAATACGACGACAATGGACCGAAACGTTCTTAAACTAACATTCGTCCCAAACATAGAATGTTGGACTATGATGTCCTTAAACTAAAATAATTGAGCCTATATGCTCATTTGTTTCTTAGTTGATCTTAGTCTCAAATATGACTAACGATCCTTAGATCAAACTCAAATATCTTATGAACGGATATGACTCACAAATGAAAAATGTGTTCTAAGTTCATTCCCGTTGGCAAACCAAGCTATCAACGTAGACCCCATCAAGCAAATCCTTGACCCAAACTCAAATCTCAAATATACGGATTTGGACTAATCCGTGCCCTACGGGCGATGACATAAATTAATCTCCGTATACAATCCATGGGCAGCCCTATGAAAACAAACACGACACGACACGAAGTGAACTTCCGAAGCAGGAGAAAGTGATTATCGCAACGTGAAAATATAATTAATTCCAGAGACTTGCGCCTGCACGGAAGAGCGTCCCCACAATTAAAAAATCCCTCACAAATGATGGGGGATTTGATAAAATCTGCTACAACGGTCGCATCTAACCAAACCTCCGATATACGGTGCCATAAATCAACTTGTTTTTTTCGGAGAGGTGAATAGATAAGTCCAAATAGCATCTGCCCCCAAATTCAGGATAGACATCCCAACGTCTCGGTCCGGTCTTTCGGCGGTGAACAACACTTAAAATCAGAATCCGGATAAACTCAAGGTACGTTTCAGTAATGACACTTTGTGGGTTAACCATGGCTTAGACGAGGGTTAATATTCTACCATTTGTTGGATCAATAGTTATATTCTTCTTGACTCATCGCCTTTTTAGTAAAATGAATTCTTTTCAGAAAACAGTAGTGGGAGTATGGTAGAACTGGAAGTGATTCCAGAACAACAAACGGTTACTGAATATTTAATAGAGCCTAAGGATTCAATTGGATTCGACAATTCATTAACCACTCAGCAGATTTAGTAGGTAAGATCAGCCACTCGAGATGTACTTCGGTCTCCTCAAAAACGGTGACGGGGAGATTTTAATGACCCTAGCTTATCACTACTGTTGTCCTAAACTATGAGATCTGGCAGGTGGATAACTATAACGTTATTCTAAATTGAATTTAGAAGTGCATGTGTATTCGACTCTGCCAGAGGGTTGTTGTAATCATTGCAAGCAGCGGAAGCATGGTGGGTAAGATACTTATGCCTATTTATAGATTAAAGCAAGAGGAGCGGAGATGGGTCATTTATTCTTGACGTAACTGTCATAGTGTTTGACCTCATCAAGAATGATAGATAAACCTGATAAGAAAGTTGAGTAGGGAGTATTGTCCTGATTTTTGGATGACATACTTCTAATAGGAAGTGTTGTTCCTATACTACGATCGGTTAAACTGTGGTAGTCACAGATGTTTCTTCACATAGAAATGTGATAAAATATCAGATATTCTAATGACTAGATCTATGGTTTTAGATCTAGATTTGGGAAGTGTCCCAAATTGGGTACTTTGATACTATTCTAATATGTTTTAGATTGGATGATTCCTGCCATGATGGCATACACGCAGGTGATGGAGTCACCCTCTCTAAAATAGTTGTATTCTGGACTGATGTAGAAAGGGATTTGCATATTGACATATCAGTTGCTTAGGTAATTGAGTCAATCATGACATGTCAAATATCGCACCAGATATTGCTTTTGCACTAGCTGCAACAAACAGATATTAATCAAATCCCGGAGAAATATTGGGAAGCAGTTATGAACATGAGAAAATGTTCTTAGTATATGGTAACGACAGCCTTTTTTAGGATGCAGTTATCATTTCATGCTTCTAAGGTGACCTAAATGATAGAGTGGCTGTCAGAGTTAAAGTTTACCCTCTTCTGAGGGGCAGTATGTTGGACAAGGGTCCAAGCGGATACTAAGGAAGACGTGGCGTAGGATTTTGATTAAATTCAGTGGAAGATATAGTCTAAAAAGTTTGTTGGATTTGAAGTTCATTTATAAATTTGGTCCCATCAGATATCCAGACAAGTTCTAAGATAGGTATCGCTCATTTCGGGAGATAGTCGTTCTCCACGAAGTTGAAATATAGAGAGATAAAGATAAAGATATTGGAGAGGATCTACTTACTGAGGCTATTTCTCGAATGCGAATGTTTCGTAAACATGATTTGCGAAACTGATTAGTAGAGAAGTTGGGTGTTTGACAGCACACGAGCTGTGAGTATGCGATACCGCAATAATTAGCCTTAAGTGCAAGTAGGAGATTGTTGGCTATTGTGCCCTATAGGCAATTATTGTAATCGCATACAGGTTAAGGACCTATACGGGTAAAACAGTCTTACTCGATATAATAGTATGCTATCTGGTTTGTCTTTATCATCATTTTCATATATTATATGGTATTATAGACCACTATTACATGTTGATAAAGCCCATAGGATTCATGCTTGACTACCTGAGTTATTGTGGTGATCAAACTTGTGAGAACTGGGTAATCCATAAGCATATCCTTAAATGTTCTTAGTCGTGGGAATATTGAGTTAGGGCATCGATATTCCAGAGTAGACTGGTGTATATGTTTCTTGATCCTGACGAGGGGTGATGGCCGATATCACAGTCATTGGTGTTAGTTAGTCATTAAAGATTGTATACAGTTGCTCATTGGGTTATGAGTTACACTAGACAGACTCGCCAGGAACATGCTAGATGGTATTATACCTATTTTCATATAGTAGTTTTCTAATGGCATGAGTACAGCTTAGTCTGTTGAGCTGAGATCGTCATTTGTCTCGTGTGAGTTCTTGTTGTGCTTTGATTACTACGGCTCTACTGAGTCGTGCAAATAAGTTTTATTTAGGTACAGTCCCGTGCCACATGGAGGCAGTGATCGAATTATCGCGGATTCGTCTCTCCCGGTATTGGGGGTAGATGTCGTGTAGTGCACGGGTGGCCATCACCAGAAATCCTTGGCCAAGGTGGACAAGATTTACTGATTTTGATCAGTAGTTTCTCAGTGGGTGATGTTCTTCATACCGACACAACTTATCGCGTTATTAGGGGTCTGACTTTATCCCCCTTAGACCCAATATGTGATACTCTTAGACAAATAGACCGGACTATACGGAGATTTTCACTTTAAAGCTCAGTAGAGATTTGAACGAGTTTCCTTGTCGACCTTCCTTTCGTTCAATAGCTACCTAGCTGTTACATACAGCTAGTGCCGCTGATGAGCTTATGGTTAAACCCACTGCCAGCGTATTATTGAGTCTTTAGAGTTCCACACAGAGGGTTTCCTAGCACAGGCGAAACGATGTAGTGTACATATTTTGATACGTACTTAAATTCGATTAAAACATGTGTTTTTGTACATGTACTTTTAATCGGACATTTTGTTAATACTAACCGGTTTGAAAGATAGCCAAATTATCACATTTGGATAAAATGTGAGCTAGTATTATATCTCTCTTTTAGTATCTCTTCTTTCTGTATTCGTATTTTGACAGAATACTGTATTTAAATGAATACAAGTATTTGTATAAATACATGTATTTGTGTCTTAATACAAATACGGGTATTCGTATTTTATACGAATACCGGTATGTATTTGGATACGAATATGGGTGTATTTATTTGTAGCATATACTTGTATTAGTGTGTGTATACACATACATGTATGTGTACACTTGAGGTGACATTCTCTTCTCTTCTTTTTCCTTCAAGTTCTCTTTAGACTGTAGTGGTTTATGACTCACCATTATAAGTCACAATTCCACTCATTATTCAAAAGAGAAAGAAGAAAAAGGGAGGTGAGAATTTTAGTAGCCATGCTTGCTCATTTGAATGACCATCACCCTTAGCCTCTTCTTCCTCCTCTCTTGATTTTTTGAAACTTGAAAAAGAAAAAAGAAAAGAGAGAAAACTTAGAGATTAGCCACTATTATATCCTAATGATCAATTCTTAGCAAGTTTTGATCATTAGTTGCTTCATTTTGAGTTTTAGTGTGAAGCTAGAGTCTAGGTTAGGGTTCCTTCACGTGGATCATCTTAAACAAGGAATACCGACTCCCAAACTCGTTCCCGGTGGAGCTAGAAGCTAAAGAATTGGAAAGAAGATGAAGGACATAACTACAAAGCTAGCTAACACCTATTCGAGTAGTCTAATTCCTTCTAGTTTGCTAGTTTAGTGTTTAGATTTGATTCTAGGTCGTACTAGTTCGTGCTCCTGTCTTAAAAAATTTCGTTTTGTATTCCGTCTTGGCCGCAAATTTACAGCACGAGTAAGAGCGTCTACTAATATGTATCAGAGCTAAACCAATCATTAGAACTACATTAAACGATATTTTAGTTTCAAGACCGAAAATTTACCCGTATTTAGTTTCGAATTCCAAGTTTATGTCCATTTCAAAATGGAACCTGAATTTTTTTTGTATATGTCAGTGGACAACTTTTTAAGAAAGAAAACTTAGCACAAAATTCTAGGAGAAACAGATAGGTTGTGCCGAGGTTTAGCCAAATTTGGCAGCCCGATTTTCTCTGTTTATCCCCAAATTTTATCAATTTCTTGGAATTATAGGAACTAGATTTTTGGTATACATCTTTTGCCTCAGATTTTATTTTGTACTATTTGTGCTTACGGGCAATTTGAAAATATTTTCGATCGAAATTTTAATATCGTTTATATTTTTATCTTGGTATATGTGTTTATAAACGCCGTCTAATTGCTATAGGTCGATTAGACGGGGCTGCAAACACTTTCTTGTGCTGTTGTTATATATGATGTGATGGATTAGACGGATGGTCATGATGGATATTCTCTTATCGTAGAATTGAATGTATATTTGTTATTCGGGATGAGCGGCCGGATTGTGGTTGTCGAGCTTCATGTATATTGTTTTATTAGAAAATGACTAACGTCGATATTACCATTGTATATTCATTCATTCATTCTTGTATTAGGATAACCCACGGAGAAGTGCTCGAGTATTCAATTTCTAAAGTATGCTAGGTAGTCGTCTCAAGGTGATGAGTTCGAGCCGCCTTGCTCTAGAATTGATGGGCTATTCGGCGCATTTGTAGGGGTTTAGGATAGACCCACGGTGGAGTGCTTAAGTGTCATGCCCCGCTTCCCAATAAATGGAAACGGTGACGTGGCAAGCCTGCGACGTATTTATTTCGAGAAGGTAATTTCCCGAAATAAATACGCTAAGCATAAAAGAAGCAATATAAAATGATAAGAAAATTTACATGAGATTAAAACTTCAACAACTTTAATTAAATTCAACTTGATTCATTTATAATACATGATTTCAACTGAAAAGAAATACAAGAAACGAAATGCATAAACAGGTGGTATACATAAACTGAGAAGAAGATAACTGGTCTAGGCCTGGGTCGCGATCTGATCGTACTCCTCCTCTGAGATGCCTACCTTCTCAGTCTCCACAGTATCTGACGAACATTCCAAGAAAAAAAAGGTAGGTGGAATGCCCGTCAGCGAACTTTCGCTCGGTAAGTCCCCAAAATATGAAGTGAAATATAAAGTGTAATGATAAAGGAAGTGTATATCATAAACAATTGATTATGATATCTCACCATGTCATTTTATGTAAACATAGCAATTTTATTTAGCATGCAGTTCTTTTGTAATATATGTGAACAATAATGGTAATATATATGACAAGTAGGTAAACATGACAGTATAGCATGAGCATGGCAAACAAATATAACATGGCCGTGTGGTATAGGTATGGTGAACATGCAATGAATGTAAGTGTTTTAACAGATCTCTTCTTGGGTACACTAATTTAACGTAAATTCAAGCATGAATGTTAACCAATCTCAACAGTGTTCTCGAACCCAAAAGACTGTAATCAAGGGGTAAGGAACCACGGGCTCGAATAAAGTGTTAATAATGGGACTTCAACCTAGTGTTGAAATATTCCAGACTCAATAGGCTGTAATCCAGGAGTAAGGAAATACGGGCCTTCATAATAGCTTGCTTGTGTTAGTAGACATGGATTCATGATCTAGTGGGACTCATGATATTTCGTTGGATTCATGCATGAACTACCTCGACACCCCGAGTATGCTAAGTTACAGGAAAAATTACCAGCCTTGCCCGAATCCATGAATACATTAAGTTGCAAGATTGAGTTCATGTCTATATAAGTATTCATGTATTCATTTCAAGTTGTATTCATGGTTCGAGTCAAGTCATAGTGTTGAAATATTCATGTTTTGTTTTAGTCAAGTTCAAGTGTTGCGATTCATGATCAATGGTCAAGTATACATTTGATGTTTGAATTCAAGTATTCATGATCCAGTATTCGTCTTTGGTTTTAGATTCAGGTTTTGAGTTTTGATTCAGACTTGAGTTAGACTCAGACTTGAGTTAGATACTTGTAACTGATTTAGATCCTGAATTAGGTTCAGGGGTTATCGGTAACTGCTGCACATGGCGGCAGGATTTGTGTCTTTTTCCAAGACAATTACCATTGATAATACCATTATGTTTTCTACCTTAAATAGGCAAGCACCCACTTTCTCCGGCTCCCTGGGGCTCAAGAGAATTGATCCCGGTTAAACATATATTTACTAAAGTCCTTAAATGTTGTTTTATATAACTCGAGGGGGTTTTATAAAAGATATTTTTAATATAGTTTCAAAATAATCTCGAGAAGTTATTTATATTATTTAGGCTTTTCATGAATGTGAATTATAAGGATTTGAAGTATTTTAGTGATAATAGCTTAGCTTGGAAAGTTCATGGTATTTTACTGTAAGGCTTGACTTTTGTTGGTATCTTGATGGTATTTTTGTTAAAACTTGTAATTCTTTTATTTTAAAAAATATAAGTGTATTATATTTTGAAAATATATGGATTTGTAATATTTATATAATTATTAAAAATTAATTTTTATTTAAGTAAAAAATTACGTTTTTGTTAAAAACCGTATTAAAAACCTTTCGAGACCGAATGCTCCGTGAGGAGGTCTGCATCTCGCTTTACTAGCCTAAGGATGTGCGATAATCCGCACCATCCAATAGCGGGTCCTCTAAAAAGAGTTGTAAAGCCTTATTTGTAAAGAAATTTTAAAATACAATTCCAAAGAAAACCGTTTTTATAGTAAATGGTATTTTAATGTAATCTTGTGTTCGTAACTAAAATACGTTCGTAGAGTATCGTGCTATGGAACCATGTGTATATGCGAGAGGTAGGTCATTACCTCGTGAATTTTCCTAAAGATATGTTTAAGCAAAACATTAAAAGATGATATATACAAACTTCATGGTATTTTAATGTAAATGTTGAGTTAAAAGTTATTTTGCATGATATTTTTGATTAAAAATTGGTTCTAAACATTGGTTTTATATTAATAAGCATGGTGTAGGAATATGTATGAAGAATATGTAAGAAAAAGTGGAATTATAGAGTTTTAGAAGAAGATATCGGTATTAACTCCACTTCCGACATATGTTTTGAAAATGAACTTTTAATGAAGAAGAAGAGGGATTAGGAGGGACTTACTAGCTAGTTAGGTTAAGAGAAGGTATAAGAGGGAGGTGTGAACTTTGTAGCATCGTGGGATCGTCAGAAAACCTTCAATTCCTCGCCGGAAGTTGACCACTTGCTAACTCCACTGTTCGCCGCCGAATACGGAGACGGAACCGCATAGGTTCATCTTGCCTGAATTTGGGGATAGATGCTATTTGGATTTATCCATCCACCTCTCCGAAGATGCCAAGTTGATTTATGGCACCGTGTATCGGAGGTTTAGACGGATGCGGCCCTTGTAACAGACTTCGTCAGATTCCCCCTCGTTTGAGGGGTTTTTGATTGTGGGGACGGTTTTCCCTACAGGCGCAAGCCCCTGCAGTTAATTACGCTACCGCATCGCGGTAACCACTTTCTCCTTCTCCGGATGGTCACTTCGTGTCGTATGTGTTTGTTTTATTTTTGATTGCACGTGGATTGTATACGGAGACTAATTTATGTTGTCGCCCGTAGGGCATGGATTAGACCAAATCCGTATTTTCTTAGATTTGGTTTTTGGATTGGGTTTAAAGATCGTTAATCTTGTTTTTAGATTAAGATCAACTTAAACGTTTGTTAAGGATACGTTAGTCTAATTTTAGACTAAGATCTACTTAACAGGATTATTTAGATCCAACAAAAGAGCATTTGGGCTCTATTGTTTTAGTTTAGGGACATTGCGGTCCAGAACTTTAAGGACATCATAGTCCATGAAGTTTAAGGACATCATAATCCATACTTTAAAGACGTCATAGTCTGTAAAGTTTAAAGACATCATAGTCTTTTAAGGACCTCACAGTCCGTAAAGATTAAGGACATCATAGTCCATGAGTTTAAGGACCCCACAGTCCGTGGAATGTCTGGTTGTCGGGACCCGTCACCTCTCTGAAGACGTTGAAGGATTACAATGACATATATCATGTAGGGTTCCTAGGCACTCTCAAGAGGTCTCACAAGGCATCAACCATGCCAATTTCAAAAATTACGGGTGCCGAGAAACCCTAGACTACGGATCGTTAACTAGATGTCTAGGCGAAAAAGAACTAGTAAACTATTTTACTAAGAGAATGGATATACAACCTTTGTAGATCCGGTCCTCCACCTCTATAGCGCCGCAACGAAGTCTCCTCGCTGTCCAAATGGAAACCCGGGCTCTAGCGTCGGCTTCATCGGAGAAAAAGGGGGCTAGGTCATCGACGACGATGCCGAAGATGATCTACGTCGAGGCATCACAAGATCAAGCTCCCACTTCACCAAGTCATGAAACTTGTGAAGAAAACACACTCTACTACTTGGCAAGAGGTAGAGGATGAAGAAATAGGAAGTGGGTAGACTTTAGAATTGGATTTCTCACTCTTTTTCATCAATCACCATTGATGAAGTCTAGGTTTTCTTCTTGAAGAAGAAGAAGAAGAAGATAGAAATGTTATGATAAGTTTTTTCAAAATAGAAAATAAATTGAATACTTATCATGTGGCAACCATGGTCAAGTGTAGAGAATAAATCATGGTTAGATGGAATGGTTAGGGTTAAGCATGAAGACAAAATGGTCACTTAGTCAAAGCTTCATGAACTTTCAATGTAAAACAAAACTAGCAACCATTTTCTTTTCATTTGCCATTTCTTTTCCAAAATAAAATAAATGAAATAAATAAATAAATGAAAAAGAAAACCCTAACCATTACACAACCATGGTTTAATCTTTACACAAACCCTAGAGAGCATGTATCATCAAACATGATACAATCAAGTGCACAAAAAGTATATCACATATACAATGTGCACATCCGAGCGAGAAAATCCATTTAAAGTGAACCGATACTAGTTAATGCAAAGTAATATATCAAATATATAATTATGCATTAAATCATAACCGACTAATATCTACAGTAACATCTTATCGAATCAACACTTGATCCGATAACCCGGCTATATCGCATATAACCGATCAATGTCACAAATCGCGAGAATCGAATACAGTATCACATACTGGTATCATTCTCGATCCCGCATATATCTCATATGCGCTCCTATTTCGTTTCGCTTGAGCCAGGAAACCTCTGTGTAGGACTCTAAAGACTCGTCAATACGCCGGCAGCAGGTGATGATCATATCAATCACCCACAAGCCGCAAGCGGTCTGCTAAACGTAACGGCCACCCGGGTATTGAGCGATCAGAAGATCGACGAGCAAGCCCGCTCACACTCCTGTGAATCCAACCAGTAACACTTACCGTACAGTCCGGTCTGATCGTCTGATATGTCGCATATCTCGCCTAGGGGTGGTAAACGTCAGACCCCAATAGCTCGATAAGTCGTGTCGATATGAGGTCTATAACAGTTCGAGAAACTACAGGTAACACTTACCAGTAAATCTCAGCAACCCTGGCCAGGGATTTCCGGTTATAGCCAATCGAACACAGCGCAACATCAACTCCCTATACCGGGAGAGACGAATCCCCTCCTATCGCTCATTGCCTCCATGTGATTCGGGACTGAACCCAAAAGCCACCGTTTTGCACGCCCTCTTGGACGTGGTAAGGTGGAAATCAAAGCACAGTGGGAACCACACAAGACTCTATGACGATCTCGGGTCAACAGACTACTCTGTACCAGTGTCACCAGAGAACTGCCATCTGACGTAAGGTATAATACCATCTGGGAGTTCTCGGCGAGTCCGTCCAGTGTACCCAGTCTCCACTGAGCACCCGTATATCATCTCTGATGTCAAACACCAATGGATATAGGATCATCCATCGCCCATCTGTATGGGTCGAGAAGGTATGCGCTAGTCTACTCTGGTATATCGATGCCCCGTCTCAATACACCCACGACTAGGGACCTTGAAGGATGTACTTATGGACTACCATGTCCCTACTAGTATGATCCGCATCATAGTCCAGGTAGTCAAGTACACATCCTAAGGTCTTTACCAACATGTAACAGAGAGACAATCAGTATACACGTTAAGGTAAAGAGTAACCAGATAGCATACTATCATGTCGAGCAAGAAAGTCCTCCCTATATATGTCCAAGCATCCACTACAATGTACATCCAATGTACAGTAATGGCCTCTAGGGCATACATATAACTAACAATCTCCCACTTGCACTAGGGCCATCTGATAGCAGTGGTTGTAGTATCTCATACTCAACCATCCCATAAAAATCTCTCTCTGGGAATAGGCCTTCGTGAGTGGATCCTCCGTGTTGTCCTCTGAGTCTACTCTCCTAACCTCGATCACCCTGGAGATCAACCATCTCCATGATCAGGTGATACTGCCTTAGAATATGTCTGGATCACTGATGGGATGGACGTTCCTCGGCATAAGCCACAACTCCATTGTCACACAATGGGAGGAACTAAGTTCATCTTATGAACAAATATATACCCAGACAGCCACTTTGGTAGCATCTTAAGTAGAGATGTATCCAACCTTTATCATCTAGTATGCCACGGTATCTAGCTTGGAACTCTTCCAACATACCGTCCCTTTACTGAGGGTAAAGACAATGCCTGTGACTGACTTTCAGTCGTCTTTATCACCCTGGAACCCTTCCAGTGATTCTCCCCAGGATTGATTGATACCATCTCACTACAACTAGTGAGTATCCTAACATTCAATTAGATCTATCTCATAGATCCAAAGCTTAGGATTTAGGAGGTATCACTTTGATCCTATATGGAGAATCATTGTGATAAGCGGAGATTGATCGAGCGTAGCATAGGAAACTGCTTCCCTATCAAGAGTATATCATCCACGTACTCTACGAGGATCGTCATGATACTCCCTACTACCTTTTTGTTTATACAAGGTTCATCTACCATTTTGATGATGTCAAACTCTTTGACTACTTCATCAAAACAGACGTTCCAACTCCGCGATGCCTGCTTTATCCTATAAAGTATCTTGCACACGTTTCCGCTGCTCCCACTGTCTACGAAGCCCTCTGGCTGTGTACTTACAGACGCTCTCTTCTAAAACATCATTTAGAAAAGCAGTCATGACACCCAACCACCAGATATCGTAGTCATGGTATGTAGCTGTGGTAAGTAGGATCTGGATGGACTTAAGTATAGCCACTTGAAAAGGTTTCATCATAATCCACGCCTGGTCGATGACGAAAAGCTTTAACAAGTCTAGCCTTGAAAGTCTCAACTTTTCCATCTACACCAAGTAATCTTCTCAAGATATACTTGCTCCTGATGGGGATTTAACCCTTTAGATATAGCAACCAAAATCCATACTTTGTTGGTGTACATGGATTCCATCTCAGATCGCTAAGCATCCAGCCATTCTTACAGAGTCCCACTCCTGATGGCCAGCTCGAAACTAGTTGGGTCATCATCTCATGATGCAATCCTCGCTTCCACTGTCATAGAGAAATCGAAATATCTCTCAGGCGGGTGAGGAACCTCACTAGATCGGCGGAGAGGCTGAGGTTCGTTGGTAACTATTGAATCCTTTGGTTCTATCAAATCATCTGCTGTAGTTTGTATAGCTGGAACCTTTCCAGTTCTACATTACAGACCTTGCCTCGAGCTTGTCCGGATTTTGCTTTTAGACATAGCCCGGACAACCCCAAATCTTAACTAACTTAAGATATGGGCTCTTCCCTTCCCATATCACATATGAAGTGGTAGGCAACTGATTTGATTTGAACCCTATTCAATAGGTATGCAGCTTCTCAAGTGCATAACTCCCAAAAGGAAATAGGTAACTCAGTAGTACTCATCATAGAGCACACCTTATCATATAGGGTGTGATTGCTCCACCCCGATATACCATCGTGCTATGGTGTATGCGGAGGAGTAATGCTGAGAGAGAATCTCATTCTCCTTTAGAATGTTCCAGGATTTCCATGCTCAAGTATTCTCCTCCTTGATCTCATCAAAGGACATAATACTTATACCCGTATTTTGGTTCTCTACTTCTGACTTATATTCTGTGAATATCTCAAAAGGTTCGGACTTGTGTTTCAACAGGAACATATGTCTGAATCTTGAGAGATCATCAGAGAATGTAATGAAGTACAGGGAACCGGTCTTGGCATATGTAGACAGGGGACCTTACATACATCAACATGTATCATCCCAAGAGTTCACCAACTCTTTCTCTGTTTCCAGTAAACGGAGCTATGGTCATCTTATCTCTGTGACATGACTGGCAAGTTTCACAAGATGTAAATTCAAACTGATTTAAATATGCATCTACATGTAACTTCAGCTAGTCGGGTCGCACTGATATGACCTAGTCTACAATGCCTCAAGAAGAATTCGTTCATTTCTGAACTCTTCCTCTTGTGTGTGTTCCGTATACTAAAGAACTGTAGTTTGATTTAGAACATCAATGCTTTTAGATAACGTGCCTGAACCGATCAACTTTTGATATAGGAAATGTTCAAAACATTATCCAACAATACAAAATTATATCCTTTCTTTACTAATAAAGAGACTGATATGATTTTGTATATCAGGTTCGGTATCTAATAACATTCGTTCAGAATCAATGTATTGGTAATACAGGGTGACAGTGACCAACAGACTTGGCTGCAACACTTGCCCCGTTTTCTGTCTCATGAAACTTATCACCCGTTCTCAGTTCTCTACCTAGCTGTAGCCCTATGTAACATATTACATATCTGGGATCCTGATCTGGTATCACATACCCAGGACGTAGAGGATACAGAGAAACAGTTCTTTGTAATGAACACACCCGAAGATGATGCATCAGCATGCACTCTCTTCGTTTGGGCGGCACGGGAATTCTGGTAATCCCTAATTTCCTGCTCTGTCTTATAACAATTATAAGTTGGAGCGGGACCAACGTTCCCCAGCTCAGTATAACAAGCGGGTTCGGTCAATACATCCATATTATTATCTTGATTAAGGCGTGATATGGTCGCTACCTGGAGAGAGAGAGAAGAAAACACTCAGCGTGCGCTCTTGCAAGAATAGATTGGTTTTTATTTTATCTAATCAGGATGGCTCCCACTGTTTTTATCAAATCTTCTTTCAAACCCTAAAAGGAAAGACTAGCCGGGATTAATTACACACTACAAGTTCGCCAATCTTTCAGCCAGGCCAGTGTCGGTACTTTGAGGGAGGTCCCCCGTGCTTTCGCACGAACCTAATTAATGTAAACCTCGTTTTCCCAGAGGCGTAACCTCGTTAACACCATTCTAGACACCTACTTGATCGGCTAATTGTAATGTGTAAAACTCTCCCAGGAGTAACAATTACTCGCAGCGGGTATCGGGATCCAACTATCTCATAGAAGGTATGCAATCTCATTGCAAATTTCAACACTTGAAATTCCCGATAATATTTTGCCCCTAACCTCCTATGACCTTGACAAAGGCCAACAAACCATAGGATGCTAGTCAAGTTTAACCCGTCATTTCCTGATTGAATTAAACCCACCCGCACGACCCTTGACAAAAGCCAACAAGGTCGCACGACTATCCTAACCCAATCTGCATCATATGCATAAGCAGATAAGCACCAGTCAGCTACCGCACACTACGCCTTGACAAAGGCCAACAAACGTAGCACGAATACTAACTACTACTTATCTGAAATGACGGAGGGATACGACAGGTTTTTCTGAAAACCTTTTGCGTAATGAACTTGATATCGTTGTAGAATCAAATGAATTTTAAAATGGAGTGTCTTTGAGGCTTTTCTAGTTTTGCTAAAGGAGTCACTCCAAAGGATCGTCGGTCCTTTCCTCGTCAAATGAGGTGCGGGATATATCATATATATCACTGTGCAAAGCATAAACTCTTAAAAGTAATCAAAGGACAAACCGAGTGTGTAGCATCTGCCAGTTATTGCTAAAGGAGTCACTCCCGGTGAAGGGATCTCGGTCCTTTCCTCATCGAATAAGGTGCAGGATATATCATATATACCGCTGTGCAAAGCAAGAACTGTAGCTACCTGTTTTAAATTTGAAATTCGATTCTACAACATCTTTAGGTTTCTTTTATTTCATTAATCACATTAATGAAGTCCCATCATTTAATTACCTAAACATCACAGATAAATACGACGTACACTTATGCCATCCGTATTCGCCTCGATGTCCCCTCATGCACCGTTAGGTTAGGTAACTAACGGCAGAGCAGGGCAGGACTAGCGCGGGTGTAAAACATAAGTAACATCTATATAATATATCATATATACTATATGCTGTATCCATCACAGAACATATCACATGATCACATCACAGATATCGCAGCAGAAGAATCATATGAAATATTGGATATACTAGGACGTCCGTGTTTTCAATACGAGCCAGTATAAAACACGGATTCCACGGTCGCGATGAATAGCCAAACCCACACCCCTAGACCCCTACGAGAGCGGCAAGCAACCCTACCAATTCTAGGGTTAGGAGACCCGGACTCGACTCCTCGAGTTGGTCTCCCACTGGACTCCAGAACCCGGTTACTTGTGCTCCCCTCCTTGGGTCTATCCTAGTGCGGAAAAGTAAATAATATACAAACGGTGACATCTTCCGCAACCTGGAAGTGCCCCAATAAAAGAATATTACATACAAGTTTTTTACATGAATGAAAATGAAAAACACTCATCTCACATAAAAACTGTAGGGTCCCTAGGCACTCTCAAGAGGTCTCACAAGGCATCAACCATGCCAATTTCGATTTTTAACGGTGCCGAGAAACCCTAACAAGATCGTTGGCTAGATTTTTAGGCTACAAAGCAAACTAGTTAACACTTAACTACAAGAATACGGAAATACAACCTTTGTAGATCCGTTTCTCCACCTCCATAGCTCCGCAATGAAGTCTCCTCGCTGTCCATATCAAATCCCGGGCTCAAGCGTCGGCTTCATCGGAGAAAAGGCGGGCTAGGTCATCGACTACGTGCCGAAGATGATCTACGTCGAGGCATCACAAGATCAAGCTCCAACTTCACCAAGTCATGAAACTTGTGAAGAAAACACACTCTACTACTTGGCAAGAGGTAGAGGATGAAGAAATAGGAAGTGGGTTCACTTTAGAATTGGATTTCTCACTCATTTTCATCAATCACCATTGATGAAGTGAAACTTTCTTCATGAAAGAAGATGAAGAAGAAGAAGCATATATTATGATAAGTATTATGTAAAATGAAAATAATAATAATACTTATCATCTACCAACCATGGTCAAGTGTAGAGACTAAACTAGGGTTAATAGGAATGGTTAGGGTTAAGCATGAGACAAAAATGGTCACTTAGGTCAAAGCTTCATGAAGCTTCAACTAGAATACAAAACAAGCCACCATTTTCTTTTCATGCCTTTCATTTTCCAAAAATCAATAGATAAATAAATAAGTGAATAAAACATAACCCTAACCATTAACATGTAACCATGGTTTGATCTTTACACAAAAACCCTAGCAAACATGTATCATCGAACATGATACAATCAAGTGCACAAAAAGTATATCACATATACAATGTGCACATCCGAGTGAGAAAATCCATCTTGAGTGAACCGATACTAGTTAATGCAAAGTGATATATCAAATATATAATTATACATTAAATCATTAAATCAACACTTGATTTAATGATCCGGTCATATCGCATATAACCGACTAGTATCCAATGTATCGGCTTATCGAATCAATCATTGATTCGATAACTAGGTTATATCGCATACAACCATTCGACACATTCATCGCGAGAATGAAATACGGTATCACATACACGCATTATTCTCGGTCCCGCACATATCTCATATGCGCTCCTATTTCGTTTCGCTTGAACCAGGAAACCTCTGTGTAGGACTCTAAAGACTCGTCAATACGCCGGCAGCAGATGATGATCATATCAAGCACCCACAAGCTGCAGGCGGTCTGCTAAACGTAACGGCCACCCGGGTATTGAGCGATCAGAAGATCGACGAGCAAGCCCGCTCACACTCCAGTGAATCCAACCAGTAACACTACCGTACAGTCCGGTTTGTTCGTCTGATATGTCGCATATCTTGCCTAGAGGTGGTAAACGTCAGACCCCAATAGCTCGATAAGTCGTGTCGATATGAGGTCTATAACAATTCGAGAAACTACTGGTAACACTTACCAGTAAATCTCAGCAACCCTGGCCACGGATTTCCTGTTATAGCCAATCGAACACAGCGCAACATCAACTCCCTATACCGGGAGAGACGAATCCCCTCCTATCGCTCATTGCCTCCATATGACTCGAGACTGTACCCAAAAACCACCGTTTTGCACGCCCTCTTGGACGTGGTAAGATGGAAATCAAAGCACAGTGGGAATCACACAAGACTCTACGACGATCTCGGGTCAACAGACTACTCTGTACTAGTGTCACCAGAGAACTGCCATCTGACGTAAGGTATAATACCATCTGGGAGTTCTCGGCGAGTCCGTCCAGTGTACCCAGTCTCCACTGAGCACCCGTATATCATCTCTGATGTCAAACACCAATGGATATGGGATCATCCATCGCCCATCTGTATGGGTCGAGAAGGTATACGCTAGTCTACTCTGGTATATCGATGCCCCGATTCGATATACCTACGACTAGGGACTTTGAAGGATGTACTTATAGACTATCTGTCCCCACTAGTATGATCTGCATCATAGTCCAGGTAGTCAAGTACACATCCTAAGGGCTTTACCAACATGTAACAGAGAGACAATCAGTGTACACGTTAAGGTAAAGAGTAACCAGATAGCATACTATCATGTCGAGCAAGAAAGTCCTCCCTATATATGTCCCAGCATCCACTACAATATACATCCTATGTATAGTAATAGCCTCTAGGGCATACATATAACTAACAATCTCCCACTTGCACTAGGGCCATCTGATAGCAGTGGTTGCAGTATCTCATACTCAACCATCCCATAAAAGTCTCTCTCTGGGAAAAGGCCTTTGTGAGTGGATCCGCCGTGTTGTCCTCTGAGTCTACTCTCGTAACCTCGATCACCCTGGAGATCAACTATCTCCATGATCAGGTGATACTGCCTTAGAACATGTCTGGATCACTGATGGGACGGGCGTTCCTTGGCATAAGCCACAACTCCATTGTCTCACAATGGTAGGAACGAAGTTCATCTCATGAACTAATATACACCCAAACAGCCTCTTTGGTAGCATCTTAAGTAGCGATGTATCGAGCCTTTATCGTCTAGTATGTCACGGTATCTAGCTTGGAACTCTTCTAACATACCGTCCCTCCACTGAGGGTAAAGACAATGCCTGTGACTGACATTCAGTCATCTTTATCATCCTGGAACCCTTCCAGTGATTCTCCCCAGGATCGATTGATACCATCTCACTACTACTAGTGAGATTCCTAGCATCCAATTACATCTATCTCATAGATGAATACTTAGGATTTAGGAGGTATCAACTTTGATCCTATATGGAGAATCAATGTGATAAGCGGAGATTGACCGAGCGTAGCATAGGAAACTTCTTCCCCATCAAGAGTATGTCATCCACGTACTCTACGAGGATCATTACCATACTCCCTACTACCTTTTTGTTTATACAAGGTTCATCTACCATTTTGATGATATCAAACTCTTTAACTAACACATCAAAACATATGTTCCAACTCCGCGATACCTGCTTTATCCTATAAAGCATCTTGTGCATGTTTCCGCTGCTCCCACTGTCTACGAAGCCCTCTGGCTGTGTACTTATAGACTCTCTGTTCTAAAACATCATTTAGAAAAGCAGTCATGACACCCAACCGCCAGATATCGTAGTCATGGTATGTAGCCGTGGCAAGTAGGATCTGGATGGACTTAAGCATAGCCACTTGAAAAGGTTTCATCATTATCCACGCCTGGTCGATGACGAAAAGCTTTAACAAGTCTAGCTTTGAAAGTCTCAACTTTTCCATTTACACCAAGTAATCTTCTCAAGATATATTTGCTCCTGAAGGGGATTTAACCCTTCAGATATAGCATCCAAAGTCCATACTTTGTTGGTGTACATGGATTCCATTTCAGATCTCTAAGCATCCAGCCATTCTTACAGAGTCCCACTCCTGATGGCCAGCTCGAAACTAGTTGGGTCATCATCTCATGATGCAATCCTCGCTCCCACTGTCATAGAGTAACCGAAGTATCTCTCAGGTGGGTGAGGAACCTTGCTAGATCGGCGGAGAGGCTGAGGTTCGTTGGAATCCTGAATCCTTTGGTTCTTTCAAATCTTCTGGTGTAGTTTGTATAGATGGAACCTTTCCAGTTCTACATAACTGACCTTGCCTCGAGCTTGTCCGGATTATGCTTTTAGACATAGCCCGGACAACCCCAAATCTTAACCAACTTAAGATATGGGCTCTTCCCTTATCATATCAAATATGAAGTGGTAGGCAACTGATTTGATTTGAACCCTATTCAATAGGTATGCAGCTTCTCAAGTGCATAACTCCCAAAAGGAAATAGGTAACTCGGTAGTACTCATCATAGAGCACACCTTTCATATAGGGTGAGATTGCTCCGCCCTGATATACCATCGTGCTATGGTGTATACGGAGGAGTAATGCTGAGAGAGAATCTCATTCTCCTTTAGAATAGTCCAAGAATTTCGTGCTCAAGTATTCTCCTCCTTGATCACATCAAAGGACATAATACTTTTACCTGTATTTTGGTTCTCTACTTCTAACTTATATTCTGTGAATATCTCAAAAGGTTCTGACTTGTGTTTCAACAGGAACATATGTCTAAATCAAAAGAGATCATCAGAGAATTTAATGAAGTATAAAGAACTGGTCCTGGCATGTGTAGACAGGGGACCTTTCATACATCATCATGTATCAATCCCTAGAGTTCACTAACGCTTTCTCTGTTTCCAATAAACAGAGCTATGGTCATCTTATCTTTGTGACACGACTGGCAAGTTTCACAAGATGTAAATTCAAACTGATTTAAACATGCATCTAAATGTAACTTTAGATAGTCGGGTCAGATTGATCTGACCTAGTCTACAATGCCTCAAAAAGGATTCATTCATTTCTGAACTCTTCCTCTTGTGTGTGTTCCGTATACTAAAGAACTGTAGTTTGATTTAGAACATCAATGCTTTTAGATAACGTGCCTGAACTGATCAACTTTTGATATAGGAAATGTTCAAAACATTATCCAACAATACAAAATTATATCATTTCTTTACTAATAAAGAGACTGATATGATTTTGTATATCAGGTTCGGTATCTAATAACATTCGTTCAGAATCAATGTATTTGGAATACAGGGTGACAGTGACCAACAGACTTGGCTGCAACTCTTGCCCCATTTTCTGTCTCATGAAACTTATCACCTGTTCTCAGTTCTTTACCTATCTGTAGCCCATGTAACAGATTACATATGCGGGATCCTGATCGGGTATCATATACCCAGGACGTAGAAGATACAGAGAAACAGTTCTTTGTAATGAACACACCCGAAGATGATGCATCAGCATGCACTCTCTTCGTTTGGGCGGCACGGGAAATCTGGTATTCCCCAATTTCCTGCTCTGTCTTACAACAATTATAAGTTGGAGCGGGACCAACGTTCCCCAGCTCAGTATAACAAGCGGGTTCGGTCAAAAATCCGTATTATTATCTTGATTAAGGCGTGACATGGTCGCTACCAGGAGAGAGAGAGAAGAAAACACTCAGCATGCGCTCTTGCAAGAATAGATTGGTTATTATTTTATCTAATCAGGATGGCTCCCACTGCTTTTTATCAAATCTTCCTTCAAACCCTAAAAGGAAAGACTAGCCGGGATTAATTGCACACTACAAGTTCGCCAATCTTTCAGCCAGGCCAGTGTCGGTACTTTGAGGGAGGTCCCCCGTGCTTTCGCACGAACCTAATTAATGTAAACCTCGTTTTCCCAGAGGCGTAACCTCGTTGACACTTTTCTAGACACCTACTTGATCGGCTAATTGTAATGTATAAAACTCTCCCAGAAGTAACTCTTACTCGCAGCGGGTATCGGGATCCAACTATCTCATAGAAGGTATGCAATCTCATTGCAAATTTCAACACTTGAAATTCCCGATAATATTTTACCCCTAACGATCTATGACCTTGACAAGGTCAACAAACCATAGACCGCACGTCAAGTTCAACCCGTCATTTCTTGATTGAATCAAACCCACCCGCACGACCCTTGACAAGGTCAACAAGGCCGCACGACTACCCTAACCCAATTTGCATCATATGCATAAGCAGATAAATACTGGTTAGCTACCGCACACTGCGCCTTGACAAGGTCAACAAACGCAGCACGAATACTAAACAGGATTTATCTGAAATGACGGAGGGCTACGACAGGTTTTTATGAAAACCTATTGGGTAATGAACTTGATATCATTGTAGAATTAAATGATTTTAAAATGGAGTGCTTTTGAGGCTTTTCCAGTTTTGCTAAAGGAGTCACTCCCGGTGAAGGGATCGTCGGTCCTTTCCTCGTCGAATGAGGTGCGGGATATATCACATATATCACTGTGCAAAGCAAAAACTCTTAAAAGCAATCAAAAGACAAACCGAGTGTGTAGCATTTGCCAGTTATTGCTAAAGGAGTCACTCCCGGTGAAGGGATCTCGGTCCTTTCCTCATCGAATAAGGTGCAGGATATATCATATATACCGCTGTGCAAAGCAAGAACTGTAGCTACCTGTTTTATTTTGAAATTCGATTCTACAACATCTTAGGTTTCTTTTACTTTCATTAATCACATTAATGAAGTCCCATCATTTAAGTACCTAAACATCACAGATAAATACGACGTACACTTATGCCATCCGCATTCGCCTCGATGTCCCCTCATGCACCGTTAGGTTAGGTAACTAACGGCAGAGCGGGGCAGGGCTAGCGCGGGTGTAAAACATAAGTAACGCCAATATAATATATCATATATACTATATACAGTATTTATCAGAGAACATCACATGATCACATCACAGATATCGCAGCAGAAGAATCATATGAAATATTGGATATACTAGGACGTCCGTGTTTTCAATACGAGCCAGTATAAAACACGGATTCCACGGTCGTGATGAATAGCCAATCCCACACCCCTAGACCCCTACGAGAGCGGCAAGCAACCCTACCAATTCTAGAGTTAGGAGACCCGGACTCGACTCCTCGAGTGGTCTCCCACTGGACTCCAGAACCCGGTTACTTGTGCCCTCCTCCTTGGGTCTATCCTAGTGCGGAAAAGTAAATAATATACAAAAGGTGACAACTTCCGCAACCTGGAAGTGCCCCAATAAAAGAATATTACATACAAGTTTTTACATGAATGAAAATGAAAAACACTCATCTCACATAAAAACCCCCCGGCTATTCAAACATGACGATCTAATATAACATATCCAGCAACACATAACATCACATGTCATCAACGTAAGTAAATATGCGCATCCCAATTGTCGTTGACATATAGCAACGAAACCGGCGATATCACATATTACACTTACGGTCACAGAAAAGAAAGTGTAAAACTACAATAGTTGGAATCCGCAATCACCTCAGACATCGCTTGCCTGACCAAATGAATTCTTTAGACATCGCATGCCTAACAATTATAAACCCCGCATTTTAGTCTCAAAATCGAAAACACTTTTCAATTTCAAGTCGGGCAATTCAACAAGATTCCTGACATTTTGATCGGATGCTCGTCGCAAACTTTAGTAGGCGGTCGCACCCCCGATACCGTCGACGAAGTGCACCAAGGTGGAACACCGCTACCGGGAGCACCCAAACGGATGCTTTCGGCGACGGGGTTCTCCTACAGTCACTTGGTCGGGGCTATGGAGTGAGGCTGTCTATTAAGTTTACCCGGCGAGTATCCGCGTACGCTACGTGATTGCGACGGACTTTTGATCACATCAAAATTCCGTGGCAACCGATCAAGTGAGACTAAACTGCTATGTTTATAACATTCATTCAGTTATCTCATAACTTTTTACGAATTTCCAAGTATTGTATCACATTCCAGATAAATAGAAAATGTTAAACTTTCCGATCGAACATTCAAACACCCAAGTTTTCCCGATACAGATCAACACATGAAACAAGTCTAAAAACATTCAGTTCGTGCCTCAGTACCAACGGTTCAGCCGTAGAAGGGTCAAGCCAACGCCTCACATGTGGCACGCCGTACTGCCCCAAACCCTAAGGTTCAATGGACAGTTCAAGACGGTCACATAATCGAGTTAAGGTTTGTTGTCTTCTAGAGGGTCCATCGCGTTACTTGCACTACTTAGAACGTCGTTAAACTACGGAAAAATCCAACACTTGGAAATTTCCCGACAGGGGAAAAATTGGGTATTTATATCCGGTCGAACCTTTTAACATATTCTAAAATTTATCCGGAAAGCCACATAGAAAAAATCTGATACTCCGATCGAAACACCCGAATCCCCAAAACAACCCCAGAAAATTCAACTCTTGAATAAATTTTAAAAATACCCAGAGAACTCTGCACTATTAAATAGGAATTACAGTACAAAATGTTAGGGCTGACGTCACAATTTTGCCGCGGAACCGCCGCATAAGCTAGGCTTATGCCGCGGTTCCGCCGCCGATAGCACTGTTCATGAAATAAATTTTGCGCCGTAATTCTTATAATTCCCTGCTGAGTTTTCTGCATATTTTTAATTTGTAAAAAACCCAGTTTTTTAAAAATGTACAGAGAGCCGTTTTGGAAATGGGTTTCGGGTTCGTTCGGATTTCAAACGTCATCTGGACTTCACCTAAGGCTCTAGCTAGGCTCTGATACCACTGTAGGGTCCCTAGGCACTCTCAAGAGGTCTCACAAGGCATCAACCATGCCAATTTCGATTTTTAACGGTGCCGAGAAACCCTAACAAGATCGTTGGCTAGATTTTTAGGCAACAAAGCAAACTAGTTAACACTTAACTACAAGAATACAGAAATACAACCTTTGTAGATCCGTTTCTCCACCTCCATAGCTCCGCAATGAAGTCTCCTCGCTGTCCATATCAAATCCCGGGCTCAAGCGTCGGCTTCATCGGAGAAAAGGCGGGCTAGGTCATCGACGACGTGCCGAAGATGATCTACGTCGAGGCATCACAAGATCAAGCTCCAACTTCACCAAGTCATGAAACTTGTGAAGAAAACACACTCTACTACTTGGCAAGAGGCAGAGGATGAAGAAATAGAAAGTGGGTTCACTTTAGAATTGGATTTCTCACTCATTTTCATCAATCACCATTGATGAAGTGAAGCTTTCTTCATGAAAGAAGATGAAGAAGAAGAAGCATATATTATGATAAGTATTATGTAAAATGAAAATAATAATAATACTTATCATCTACCAACCATGGTCAAGTGTAGAGACTAAACTAGGGTTAATGGGAATGGTTAGCGTTAAGCATGAGACAAAAATGGTCACTTAGGTCAAAGCTTCATGAAGCTTCAACTAGAATACAAAACAAACCACCATTTTCTTTTCATGCCTTTCATTTTCCAAAAATCAATAGATAAATAAATAAGTGAATAAAACATAACCCTAACCATTAACATGTAACCATGGTTTGATCTTTACACAAAAACCCTAGCAAACATGTATCATCAAACATGATACAATCAAGTGCACAAAAAGTATATCACATATACAATGTGCACATCCGAGTGAGAAAATCCATCTTGAGTGAACCGATACTAGTTAATGCAAAGCGATATATCAAATATATAATTATACATTAAATCATTAAATCAACACTTGATTTAATGATCCGGTCATATCGCATATAACCGATTAGTATCCAATGTATCGGCTTATCGAATCAATCATTGATTCGATAACTAGGTTATATCGCATACAACCATTCGACACATTCATCACGAGAATGAATTACGGTATCACATACACGCATTATTCTCGGTCCCGCACATATCTCATATGCGCTCCTATTTCGTTTCGCTTGAACCAGGAAACCTCTGTGTAGGACTCTAAAGACTCGTCAATACGCCGGCAGCAGATGATGATCATATCAAGCACCCACAAGCCGCAAGCGGTCTGCTAAACGTAACGGCCACCCGGGTATTGAGAGATCAGAAGATCGACGAGCAAGCCCGCTCACACTCCAGTGAATCCAACCAGTAACACTACCGTACAGTCCGGTCTGTTCGTCTGATATGTCGCATATCTTGCCTAGGGGTGGTAAACGTCAGACCCCAATAGCTCGATAAGTCGTGTCGATATGAGGTCTATAACAATTCGAGAAACTACTGGTAACACTTACCATTAAATCTCAGCAACCCTGGCCAGGGATTTCCTGTTATAGCCAATCGAACACAGCGCAACATCAACTCCCTATACCGGGAGAGACGAATCCCCTCCTATCGCTCATTGCCTCCATGTGACTCGGGACTGTACCCAAAAACCACCGTTTTGCACGCCCTCTTGGACGTGGTAAGATGGAAATCAAAGCACAGTGGGAATCACACAAGACTCTATGACGATCTCGGGTCAACAGACTACTCTGTACTAGTGTCACCAGAGAACTGCCATCTGACGTAAGGTATAATACCATCTGGGAGTTCTCGGCGAGTCCGTCCAGTGTACCCAGTCTCCACTGAGCACCCGTATATCATCTCTGATGTCAAACACCAATGGATATGGGATCATCCATCGCCCATCTGTATGGGTCGAGAAGGTATACGCTAGTCTACTCTGGTATATCGATGCCCCGTTTCGATATACCTACGACTAGGGACTTTGAAGGATGTAGTTATAGACTATCTGTCCCCACTAGTATGATCTGCATCATAGTCCAGGTAGTCAAGTACACATCCTAAGGGCTTTACTAACATGTAACAGAGAGACAATCAGTGTACACGTTAAGGTAAAGAGTAACCAGATAGCATACTATCATGTCGAGCAAGAAAGTCCTCCCTATATATGTCCCAGCATCCACTACAATATACATCCTATGTATAGTAATGGCCTCTAGGGCATACATATAACTAACAAAAACCCCCGGCTATCCAAACACGACGATCCAATATAACATATCCAGCAACACATAATATCACATGTCATCAACGTAAGTAAATATGTCCATCCCAATTATCGTTGACATATAGCAACGAAACCGGCGATATTACATATTACACTTACGGTCACAGAAAAGAAAGTGTAAAACTACAACAGTTGGAATCCTCAACCTCTTTAGACATCGCATGCCTAATCGAATGAATTCCTTAGACATCGCATGCCTAACAATTATAAACCCCGCATTTTAGTCTCTAAATCGAAAACACTTTTCAATATCAAGTCGGGCAATTCAACATTACTTTGCATTAACTAGTATCGGTTCACTTTAAATGGATTTTCTCGCTCGGATGTGCACATTGTATATGTGATATACTTTTTGTGCACTTGATTGTATCATGTTTGATGATACATGCTCTCTAGGGTTTGTGTAAAGATTAAACCATGGTTGTGTAATGGTTAGGGTTTTCTTTTTCATTTATCTGACGTTTACCACCCCTAGGCGAGATATGCGACATATCAGACGATCAGACCGGACTGTACGGTAAGTGTTACTGGTTGGATTCACAGGAGTGTGAGCGGGCTTGCTCGTCGATCTTCTGATCGCTCAATACCCGGGTGGCCGTTACGTTTAGCAGACCGCTTGCGGCTTGTGGGTGATTGATATGATCATCACCTGCTGCCGGCGTATTGACGAGTCTTTAGAGTCCTACACAGAGGTTTCCTGGCTCATGCGAAACGAAATAGGAGCGCATATGAGATATGTGCGGGACCGAGAATGATACCAGTATGTGATACTGTATTCGATTCTCGCGATTTGTGACATTGATCGGTTATATGCGATATAGCCGGGTTATCGGATCAAGTGTTGATTCGATAAGATGTTACTGTAGATATTAGTCGGTTATGATTTAATGCATCTGACGTTTACCACCCCAATAGCTCGATAAGTCGTGTCGATATGAGGTCTATAACAGTTCGAGAAACTACAGGTAACACTTACCAGTAAATCTCAGCAACCCTGGCCAGGGATTTCCGGTTATAGCCAATCGAACACAGCGCAACATCAACTCCCTATACCGGGAGAGACGAATCCCCTCCTATCGCTCATTGCCTCCATGTGATTCGGGACTGTACCCAAAAGCCACCGTTTTGCACGCCCTCTTGGACGTGGTAAGGTGGAAATCAAAGCACAGTGGGAACCACACAAGACTCTATGACGATTTCAGGTCAACAGACTACTCTGTACCAGTGTCACCAGAGAACTGCCATCTGACGTAAGGTATAATACCATCTGGGAGTTCTCGGCGAGTCCGTCCAGTGTACCCAGTCTCTACTGAGCACCCGTATATCATCTCTGATGTCAAACACCAATGGATATGGGATCATCCATCGTCCATCTGTATGGGTCGAGAAGGTATGCGCTAGTCTACTCTGGTATATCGATGCCCCGTCTCGATACACCCACGACTAGGGACCTTGAAGGATGTACTTATGGACTACCATGTCCCCACTAGTATGATCCGCATCATAGTCCAGGTAGTCAAGTACACATCCTAAGGGCTTTACCAACATGTAACAGAGAGACAATCAGTATACACGTTAAGGTAAAGAGTAACCAGATAGCATACTATCATGTCGAGCAAGAAAGTCCTCCCTATATATGTCCAAGCATCCACTACAATGTACATCCAATGTACAGTAATGGTCTCTAGGGCATACATATAACTAACATATCAGCGGTATGAAGAGATGTACCCTTGAACCAAGGTTGGTTAGGAGATCTGTAGTCAAGTTTGGGAGTAAGATCAAAGATTTATGAGCATATGAGCTCAATTAGGGATCTGTGGCCAACTTGGGCTCGGCCCATTCAGTTAAAATGTTGGACATTTAATTAGGCTCGGTCCTTTTTCATTTAAAAATGCCGAGCATTGGTTTGGATTCTGACAACAGTTTGTCTTTTATTGAGTGCTGAGCACTCATCATAGCTCTGGGGCTTTTATTTAAAGAACACATTGTGTTCCCTCAGCGCACACATGAGGAGCACGTGGCGCGCTTGGCGCTGAGTGCCAGATTTATAGCGCTAAGGCGGTTCCTGTGAGATAGTGCATACGTGAGAAGCACGTGGCGTGCTTGGCGCTGAGCGCTAGAAAATGAGGGCAGAGCACTCCTTGTGAAAGAGCACACACGTGAGGAGCACGTGGTGCGCTTGGCGCTGAGCACCTGTCAATGAGTACAGATCGCTCCTGTTAAGTAGCGCACACGTGAGGAGCACATGGCATGCTTGGCGCTGAGCGCCAGTCAATGAGCGCAGAGCACTTTTTGTTAAGTAGCGCATACGTGAGGAGCACGTGGCGCGCTTGGCGCTGAGCGCCAGTCAATGAACACAGAGCACTCCTTGTGAAAGAGCGAACACGTGAGGAGCACGTGGTGCACTTGGCGCTGAGCGCCAGTCTTGGAGCGCTGAGGCGCTTCTTTAAATTGGAGCGCTAGAAGCGCTGCGGCGCTGTGCGCCGGTCTTAGAGTGCTAAAGCTCTTCTTTTTAATTTGTAGCGCTAAGTCTCTTTTTAGGCAACTTTGATCAGTTTTGCGCTCTGAGAATTAAATTTTTGTTTATAAGAGACTTTGTCTCATAGATCTAAGAATAAAGTCCTTATTTTTATAGGAGATGTTACAATCTCTTTTTGTTGTGAAAGGCTTTGTTAAGAATCTGTGATCTGAAGAGAATTGAATTTTTCTTCCCCCCCCTTTTTTTATGATGAGATGCTATGATCTCTTTTGTGAAAGACTTTCTGTCATATAGATCTATGATCTAGAAAAAGAACTAAGTTCTTCTTTCCTGATGAGATGTTTTTTATCTCTCTGTTTTTTACCTTGAAGAAAAGTTCTTCTTCTCAGAGCTTGCTCTCTTCTTTGAAATTTCTCAAAGCTTGTGGGGGAGTTCCTCTATATGAGACTTGAAGTCTTGGGGCCTTTATATAGGGTAGGCTGATTTGTTGAAATAGTTGAAAAGATCTTTTCTCTAATTGATTTGAGAATATTTTCCACCGTTGGATCTTTGATCCTAGGGCTTCTGTTTTACAGAAGGCAATCTTCTTGTTTTTAACGAGATTGGGAAAATCTTTTCCCATACAGAACTTGTTCTGTTCCTTAGTGATTTTTAATCACCATTGGATTATTGATCCAATGGTGCTCTGATTTACAGAGCACAATCTTCTTAGTTTGGAAAGATTCTGAAAAGTATTTCCCTAACAGAATTTTATTCTGGTAATTTGATGATTTATCATCTTCATTGGATCTTTGATCCAACGGTGGAGAATATTTAGTTCTAGCGCTTGGCGCTCTTGTGCCTTGCATGTGAGCGCTGCCTCAGAGTCTTTGACTCTCAGCGCTGGTGCACTTGGCGCTAGCGTACTCGTGCTTTGTACGTGAGCACTGCTTCAGAGCACTTGCGCTCTTGGCGCGAGCGCACACTTGCTTTGCACGTGAGCGCTGCTTCAAAGCGCTGGCGTTCTTAGCACTAGCGCACTCATGCTTTGCATGTGAGCGCTGCCTCAGAGTCTTTGAAATTCAGCGCTGGCGCACTTGGCGCGAGCGCACTCGTGCTTTGCACATGAACGCTGCTTCATAGCGCTGGCGCTCTTGGCGCGAGCGCACTCTTGCTTTGCACGTGAGCGCTGCTTCAGAGTGCTTGCGCTCTTGGCGCAGCGCACTCTTGCTTTACACGTGAGCGCTGTTTCATTTCAAATTTGAAAATTTGAACAGAGTTTTGCTCTGATTGGGGAAACAAATGCCTCCCCCACCGCTGCGCTCACGTGGTCTACACGTGAGTGCAGCGGTGGCAGCATCTCTTCCATTGGATCAACTCAGAAGTTGAAACGACTTTCAGTGCCTATAAATAGGGTCTTTGGCCCTTGAGATGACCTCTGTTCATCTCTTTTCTTGTTTTTCTAAGAATTAATTCTCTTTTAGAGCATAGCTCTCTGTTTTAAGAACTCTCCTAGAGACAGAACCCTATCAAATTTTAGGTAAAGATCAAATCTTTTGAAGAGATTTTTTATAATCTAGGGTTTCAACTATTAACAGAGTTTTATTCTTTTCAAATCATATATAGATTTTTAGGGTTTCTCAATAGAGCTTTTCTCTTCATAGATCTTTCTTAGGGTTTCTTAACCTATTAACAGAGCTTTGCTCTTTCAAATCATGTAGATTTGTTAATCTTTTATGAAGAACTCTTAGAGTTTGTTCATAGATCTTGAAGATCTCAGAATTTTTAATTCATTAAAAGCTTTACTTTAAGTTTTCTGATGGGTTATTCCATCATCTTTACAGAGCATGGCTCTTCAGAATTTTTCTTGAGGAGTTTTTATTCCTTTCATCATCATAGCTGACAGATGTCACTCTGTCGTAAAGCACTGCTCTCAAAGGAGATTTACTCCTTAGCCCAAGGGGCGCTCGTTAAATGAGAATCCTTTGAGGATTTCCTCATTTAATGACCGTCTCGTCAAATAATGAAACTGTTTTATTAATATTGAGTCATTATCTAGATTATGTGGGTCCCCTTGGTCCCTTTCCACTGTATTGCAGTGCGGTACAAATTTAAAGTACGAAGTGCCAGAACTTAAATTGTAATATCGACGGCTAATAATAATTTTTTTTGTTCTTTTTCGTGCAGACACTGTGTCTTTCGACACTTCATTCCCCTTTGTTCATCCGGAGAGCGCATTTACTGACGTGCCAGTAGACCGGGAAGTTTTTGCACTGATCAAGGATCATGACCCAGAGCGGAAGAACCTTCATCTATGGGGAACGTGGTACAATCAGATTATCAGGGGTCGGCATAGCTTTTCTTGCGCAGCACCTTCGGAGCCCATTTCGGCGATCCATTATGCTGACGCATCTCCGGTGAACTATGCCGTGGAGGAGGTCAACTGGACCTCAGAGGGTTGTCTCCAACCTTCTATAGCCGCGATACCCATGCAGCCGCCGATGGCTTTGGATATTCTGGGGCGGCGTATATGTCAGGGCGAGTCTCTCCCTTGGGGACAGCCATACAACATAGGCTTAACTCCCCGTCATCCAGCCGGATATCTGCAGTGGGCCCGATACATCTTATCGGCAAAGAAGTCACAGCTGCTAAGGCTCGGGTGTACCCCGCGTCCTATGCTTCTTTATTCCAGTATTCCACACCTCCTGCATAGTGGGTCAAAGCCTTTTTGGAACAATGGAACGTTCCAACTTATACTTTCCTTCTATTAGATCGGGATGTTTCGATCTCTTTGGAAGAGTTTGCGGAGATTTTCAGCTTGCCTGTCAGTGGGGAGCACTACGAGGAGATCTTACCCCCCGACGAGTATATTTTCACCACTCGATCGATAATGATGGGTCTGACCCCAGAGAATGCCATTCAGCACCGGTTCCCAAGCTTAATCAAGGTGCTAAATATTTACGTGGGCTTATTTCTCGAATCTGGAAGCCACGGGGTCAGCTTTGCGGACTTCATCGCCCGTTTTCTTCGTCTAGAAGCTTTGTCACAACAAGGTGAGAAGTTCGCCAAACTCGACGATCCTTTCGGTTTTGTTGGATAGCCGGCCGATAGCGAAAGCAGATCAAAAGAGTTTCTTCCTCCCAAATGGCGCGGTCATCCCCTTTTCAGAACTCGCCGCTCAGGACATCGATGAAGAGGTGTTCTTTCTAGGGTTTCTTAGTTTATGGCTAAGCTGATTCGCGCTCCCCATGCACCCTCATTACATGAGTCTATCCATTTTCTACCCGAATCACCGAATGGTCGAAGGGACTCAGGTTGCCGTTGGGATTGCCGGGCTGGCTTATTTGTATCATGGCCTTAGCTTGGCGGTCGACACTACTCAACCGGGGGTGCAGCCCGTGAACTTCCCGATGCATTATTTTAATTCATGGCTCGAGCTGCATGTGCTTGGTGCTTTTGGAATTCACAAGCGGCCCCATTTCTGTGAAACATGCAACTTTCCCCAGGTCATACGGCTGGTCGATGCTTCTGCTTTGGAACCAAATCAGCGAGAGGCTCGGGGTCTGATTCTTCGCCCGCGTACAGTCGGTGACAGAATGACCTTTGTTGATAAGATCATGACTATCGGTAATGAATCCACTAAGATAGTGCAGTCGCTGCGGGACACTTTTAAGGACGGACCTTCTACCTTGAAAGCTTGGGAGATTCTTCATTTATATTCGATCAGGCCGAGCTACTTGGTGTTCAGGCAGAATGACTCGGCTTTGTTCATGAGATATAACCCCCACCGTTTTGCCCAGCAATCAAGTTATAATCAGTGCGTCCCGCTCGAGGCCTTCTTGGAAGAACCGGTTTCTACTGAAGAGGGTATCCGGAGCGCTTTGCACCACTTCATGCGCCTAAACACAGGTTCCAATTTCTTCATCAGTAAGCCGAGTTGTGTTCTGAAAGCCATGAACATATATGTGGCGTGGTATCAACATTCGATGGGCGCCGTTATTTGGGAAGAAAAGCAATTGCTACTTGATCGCAAGGGCAACGCCCCGGCTGGTAATCCAGCCGTTCCCTTGAAGTGACGGACCATTGTCCGTCCTCCCTTGAGGGAAGCTGCTGCGACTGTGGTACCATGTGTTATTCCTGAGCTGCCCCTACCCCGCGTGCCTGTAAAAAGGTAGCTGTGGCATCGCCCGAGTCCGGTGTGGGTGCGGAGATAGGGACTCGTCGCCCCAAATTGCCCGCCAAGCGCAAGCTTGTGTTATCGGCTCCCGGCACTCACTCACAGAAGAATAAGAAGTCGATGTTTTCTCTCGATGTCGTACTCGGCCAGGAGCCCCATGCTCCCTATAGCGAGGGTTTGAGTGAGTACGGGACCAATGAAGGTTTATTCATGGGGCCGGATGACACCGATCTAGAGGCTGCTATCGCGGTTTCAGCGCAATTGGCTCGCCATGAGGCAGCGTTGATCACCATTGCTCAATCAGGTATACTTCAGTTTTATCCCACCGTAGTCATTTTAATTACTATGCTTTGACTAACGCTTTCTTCTTCAACAAGTATCTCCACCGAAAAGGCTCTTGCAGCTTCCCTCAAGACTTTCGAAGAGGAGGAAAGGCTTCGCGCTTCCTTGGGCCTCGGTATATTTCGGTTCATTATGCCTTCGTTCCCTTTTTTCTTCATGGGTAGTCTAACCCTTCTTTTTCATCTTATTGCAGGGACCACCTCGACTCAGGTTATCCCGAGTGCAGTGCCGATCTTGCATGGTAGCATGGCGATGCTTCCAGGGCCAGCTGTTGAAATCCCGGCTCTCCCAGTATTGCCGAAAGAGGCCTCGCTCAAGCAGCCGATGACGAGCGCCATAACGGCTCCAGAGGTAGCTCCTGGCTCGGACGATGACGTCACTTTGACGGAGGTCTTGAGGAGGTCTTTTCATATCGCCAAGGCTGACAAGAAGCGAAGAAAGCGTGCAGCGAGGGAACGTGATGCCAGCTTGGCTACGGATGCAGGCTCAAGCGTTATTCCATCCGTCACTATTTCCTCCGAAGATGCTCCAGCTGCCCTGTCTACCGTTCATAGACAGGTTTTGCGCGCGGCTCGGGAGGTAATCGAAAAGCCGCCCCAAGGTAACATAATACTGGGTCTTTTTATTAAAATTTGATCTTCAAATTCTCATATATGACATTCTGCAGGGCTATGTCTTGGCGACGAGGCAGCAGGTGAGATGACGGCAACCATCGATCCTGAAGTGGCCACTCTTTCTCAGGAGTCCAGGACTGATCCAATTGCCACTCATTCCCCTTGCGGTTCTCTGCCATCGCCCGGCATTGCGAGTGTCACGACGGCCCTCGTCGAATCAGGGGATGAAGCCATATGCGGAAAAACCATTCCAATGGAGGAAAGCGAAGTAGTCACTGCGCCTGGTGATGCTCTTGTTGTGGTTTCGATTGACGACCCATCTGGTATATCTTGGATTATGTTTTCCTTTCTATTTTGTAATCCCTTTCAATTCCTTCTGATATCATTTTTTGTTTCTAATGCAGGCATGGTGAGCACTGAGGCCGTGCAACCCGAAGAAGCATCACCAGTTGCTGCTCTGACGGTCGCCAACCCTTCACCTTCTCTTGTGTCCTCTAAAGCACCTCAGGTCACCGCAATGACGGCTGTTGCTCCTTCTCCCATGTCTTCTGAAATGCTGGAAGGTATATGTTTGCGACTTATCGGTTTCATTGTAGGTAATATACTTTATGTACTGACATCGCATTGTTACACTCTCGCAGGAGTCCTTTTTGACCATCTGTATCAGGTGCTGAACCCACATTTCTCCTTGCAGTCAGAGATTGCTCCGTCTGGTGGCGTCGGTGAGTATAGTCTTTAGCCAATATCTTTTTCCCTTTTTTTTACGGGCAACCAAGTCGTTGCTAATTCTTCTTTGCCTTGACTGCAGCACTACAGATTGAAGGTGTTGGGTTACCTACAATGGCAGCAAGGTTTCGGGAGGCATCATCCATGCCAAGTTAAAAAATTTCCATTGAAGATAACCCTAAACCTAGGAACTTTAACTAGAGAATCAAACAAAACAAGCATGTTAACACATTAACATCTAAGAGTTGGGGATTACAACCTTTGTAGTCCGTTCCTTCGCTTCATAAGCTCCGTGTTGAGGTCCCTTCACTGCGATCATCAAGTACCCGGACTCTAGAGAGGCTCCATGAAGAGAAAGATACAACCTTGCTTCCAATCTTAAAAAACTAAGATGATCTACCTTGAAGAATCTTAAACCCAAGCTCTTGCTTCACTAATCAAGTATTAGTAAAGCAAAAACCCTAATCTAAGTGGCTAGAATAGATGTGGATGATGAAGTAGGAATTTTGCTCCTTTTTTTTTCAATTTCTCACAAAATATCATCACAAATCCAAAAGCTAGAAAGCTTTCAAGAGAAAGAAGAAGAAGAAATCCTTTTGTGATGAATAATGAATTAATGTTGTGGTTACAATTGCAACCATGAGTTAAGAATGAGAGTCTTAACTCTTGTAGAGAATAAACCATGAGTTAAGGGTTTGGGTTGGGTTAAAGAATATCTACACAAAATATCAAGCTAGATGACAAAAGTCAAAGCTTCATGAAAGCTTCATCCAAAAGCTAACCCAAAAGCTAACCCTAATCCAAACCCTAACTTAGTTTAAACTCAACAACCATGTTGCATTTGTAACCCTAATAGGTTACAATATTATATATCACATATATAATATATAATGTAACAAAAGAAAATAATACAATTAACATATATCGCATATACATCAATGTATTATCCCGTGAGAAAATGAATCAATAATGCGAGCTTATATTAGTTAATGTAACGTAATATATCTCATATATAATTATACATTAGATTATCGAATCAACACTTGATTCAATAATCAGGCTATATTACATATAACCGACTAATATAACATGTTTCAGTTCATCGAATCAACACTTGATCCGATGACCCGGCTATATCACATATACCCGGCCGATATCACATATCGCGAGAATAGAATACGGTATCACATACACGTATTATTCTTGGTCCCGCACGTATCACATATGTGCTCCTACTCCGTTTTTCCTGAGCCAGGAAACCTCTATGTAGGACTCTAAAGAATCGTCAATACGCCGGAAGTAGGTGATGATCATATCAAACACCCACAAGCTGCAAGTGGTCAGCTAAACGTAACAGCCACCCAGGTATTGAGCGATCAGAAGATCAACAAGAAAGCATGTACATTCTCCTGTGAATCCAATCAGTAACAATCCCGTACAGTCCGGTCTCTTCGTATGATATGTCGCATATCTAGTCTAGGGGTGGTAAACGTCAGACCACACTAACCGATAAGTCGTGTCGATATGAGGTCCATAACAGTTCGAGAAACTACTGATAATACTAACCAGTAAATCTCAACAACCCTGGCCAGGAATTTCCAGTAATAGCCAATCGAACACAGCACAACATCAACTCCCAATACCGGGAGAGACGAAACCCCTCCTATCGCTCATTGCCTCCATGTGATTCGGGACTGTACCCAAAATCCACCGTTTTGCACGTTCTCTTGAACGTGGTAAGGTGGAAATCAAAGCACAGTGGGAATCACACAAGACTCTATGACGATCTCGGGTGTACAGACTAACCATTACCAGTGTCACCAGAGAACTGCCATCTGACGTAAGGTATAATACCATCTGGGAGTTCTCGGCGAGTCCGTCCAGTGTACCCAGTCTCTACTGAGCACCCGTATACTATCTCTGATGTCAAACACCAATGGATATGGGATCATCCATCGCCCATCTACATGGGTCGAGAAGCATACACTAGTCTACTCTGGTATATCGATGCCCTATCTCGATACATCTACGACTAGGAACATTTGAAGGATGTACTTAGCGACTACACTGTCCCCACTAGTATGATCTACATCATAGTCATGGTAGTCAAGTACTCATCCTAAGAGCTTTATCAACATGTAACATAGAGACAATCAGAGTACATGTTAAGATAAAGAGCAACCAGATAGCATACTATCATGTCGAGCAAGAAAGTCCTCACTATATATGTCCAAGCATCCACTACAATATACATCGTATGTACAGTAATGGCCTCTAGGGCATACATATAACTAATAGAAGGAGGGGACGAGAGAATAGTCGCGCCACCGGTACTCCCAGCTTTGCCACCTGTCGCAGCCGGTATAGTAGACTTCATCGCTCATGTGACTTCTTCATTTCACGAATTAGCTTTTAATCGTAATTCATTTTGCAGCAATCACACTAGCTCCTGCTCCCTTTGATTCTTGCATACTAATGCCAGCAGGACCCTTTTCTAAACATCCATCTTCTAAAGGCGCTGCGACCAGCCTATGTATGTTGAGCGAATACGTCGAGGAACTTGACGCGGAAGCCCCTACATTTGCTGCAGATTTTGCTGCCGAAGTTAATCCAATGCTGGCGACGCTTGTGAACTTCTATAACGAAGGCGTCGTTGAGTCTTAGGTTAATCACAGCAGGAAGATTGAGGCCTGCCTGCATGAGCTTGAGCTCAGGCATCCTGCTCCCGAGGTTCTGGCTTTGAATTCCCAACGGGCTGCATGGGTTGAGCAAAGTGCCCTTTTCCTTCGCCATTTCGAACAAGAAGTGATCCTCAAGTGAAAGGAACGTGAGGTGACTTCCGCTGAGTCTGTCCAACTGCGTGCCCAGGTCGAAGCGAATGCTGCGCAGCTGAACTCCATCTTCGAAAACCTTCAACGATGCATTTCTGATGGGCTGGTGCTGAGGAAAAAGCTTGGCTTTACTGAGCAGGTCGCGTAGAGTCAAGAGGCTGTTCAGCAGGAAGTTGATGAGAAACTTTCATCATGTCTGCAGCAACGGGCCCTAGTCGAAGAGGAGTTGGCCGCGGTGGCTGATCGTGAAAAGAGGTTGAGAGGAGTGCGCGAGCAACTGGCTAATTTATTGAAAACACCTCCTTCATAATAGCTGTCTTTGTATCAATTAAACATTTGTAATCTTTGAATAACTTGTATCCATTTTTATTCTTTTATATGATTCATCTTGTGCTCAATTGAATTCATGAATAAAAGATAAACATTTTTTTATCTCCCACTATTGCTCTCTTCTCTTTGCTGTGTTGTCTCCATGTGATTTTAGCAAGTGTGGCCTGTAGATAGTAGGTAGCTGTCCATCTTGAACTCTTTACAGGGTTGCGATGGCTTAGGAAATAAGTTCAGATCTACTTCCTAAGACTTTTCAATTTTATGAGCCATTAGGGTCTCATAAAGAATTTTCTCCCTACGAGTCGTGAGGATCTCGTAGGTGTATTTTCTCCTTAGGAGTCGTGAGGACTCCTAAGTGCGTTTTCTCTTGAGAGTCGTAAGGATCTCACAAGAGAATTTTCTTCCTTACAAGTCGAGAGGACTTGTAAATGGTTGATGAGTTGACCTACTCCCGAGTCAAAACATTGCTTCGACAGGGAGGTCGAGGGTTGACTTTGGTCATTTTCCACGATGTCATGATTAACTTTCACTGTGTTCTACAGGGTCGGGGATTGACTTTGGCCGTGTTCCACGGGGTCAGGATTGACTTTGGCCGTTTTCCACGGGGTTAGGATTGACTTTGGCCATGTTCCACGGGGTCAGGATTGACTTTGGCCGTTTTCCACAGGGTAAGCATTGATTTTGGCCGTTTTCCACGGGGTCAGGGTTGACTTTCGCCGTTTCGGTGTCGGGGTTGACTTTCGCCGTTTCGGTGTCGGGGTTGACTTTCGTCGCTATGATGTCATGGTTGACTTTCGTTGTTTCGGTGTCAGTGTTGACTTTTGCCGTTTCCCACGGGGTCAAGATTGACTTTGACCTTGTTCTACGAGGTCAGGATTTACTTTGGCCGTGTTCCACGGGGTCAGGATTGACTTTGGCCATTTTCCACGGGGTCAGAATTGACTTTAGCCGTGTTCTACGGGGTCAGGATTGACTTTGGCCATGTTCTATAGGGTCAGGGGTTAACTCTAGGTTGTCTGTGCACCGCCGAGTCCTGGAACTGGGAACTTTGCCGCGGCTCCACTTTGCTGATGTTGCGTCTTCTGTAACTAGACGAATGTCGATGTGGTCTCTAGGTTGTCTGTGAACCGTCGAGATTTGGAACTAGGGACTTTGCCATGGCTCCACATTGTTGACGTTACTTCTACTGTAACGAGACGAATGTCGAGGTGGTCTCCAGGTTGTCTGTGAACCGTCGATATTTGGAGCTAGGGACGTTACCATAGCTCCGAGGTTGATTGTGGCGTCTGAATCCTGCTGGAATAAGGAGGAACGCTGTTGTGGGTCTTCAAGTTGTCTGATGTGGCCATCGAGACTTGGAACTAGTGACTCTATCGTGGCTCTGAGATAGTCTCTAGGCTGTCTGTGAACCTTCGAGATTTGGAACTAAGAGACTTTTGCCATGGCTCCGTTTGTTGACTCGCATCTACTTCTGGTTGGAATGAGAAGAAACGCCATTGTTGATCTCTAGGTTGTAGATGTTGCCATCGAGACTTGGCTCTCTTTCTGATGGAGCCAGGTGGGATGATATGGTTCCATCTTTATTTGTGCTCTGAATTGTATACAGGGATCGATGTGATCTCACCTGTAGGGCAAAAGTTTCATGTTATATGTATTTTTTTTTTGTTTTCTTTCCGCGATACTCTATCATTTCAGCTTTTTGTATCGCGAAAGTCGCGATTGCCCAATCATTTTGGCTTTTTTTCACGGTGCCCAATCATTTCGGCTATTTTTCTTTTTCTTTACTCGCTACTTTTTATTGCGAGTTGCCCAATCATTTCGGCTATTTTTCTTTTCTTTACTCGCTGCTTTTTATTGCGAGTTGCCCAATCATTTCGTCTATTTTGTATGCATATATTTTACTTGCTGATTTCGTTGCCAGTTGCCCCATCATTTCGGCTATTTCATATGCATTTTTGGCTCGCTGATTTTTTATCGCAAGTATGGGACTTGGGATCTGATACTGATTTAGGCATCAACATCGCTACAACTGGGATATTGCTAGGAGCGAATCATCATTTTCCTTTGTCGATGTCGAACAAAGGTGCCTTAGCAAACAGGGTTAAGATCCTGCCAACTAAGGCTTTTGACTTCATGAGCCGTAAGGGTCTCATAAAGGTATTTCTCCCTACGAGTCATGAGGATCTCGTAGGTGTCTTTTCTCCTTAGGAATCGTGAAGATTCCTAAGTGTATGTTCTCTTGTAAGTCGTAAGGATCTTGCAAGAGTGTTTTCTCCTTATAAATCGAGAGGACCTACAAGTGTTTATTCATCAAATGAGGGCATTCCTTGTCGTTGGTGGGACTCGGTAAGGAAATGATTATTTGTTCCCGTGGATTGTATATAAGGGTCAGTATTGAGCCGCTTGTAGGGCAATCTGGGAAAGGTGATGGCTTAAGAACAAGTTCAGTTCCCTGTAGCTTAAGGCTTTTGAATCTTATGAGCCATGAGGGTCTCATAAGAGGGTTCTCCATACGAGTCGTGAGGATCTTGTAAGTGTAATTTCTCCTTAGGAATTGTGGGGATCCCTAAGTGTGTTGCTCCTTTGTGAGTCGTAAGGATCTCACGCAAGTAGTTTTCTCCTTACAAGATCGAGAGGACCTTGCAAGTATCTTTTAACGAGATTGCGTCCTTTCGGGTTTTCACAAACCCGCCGGTAGCCCTGCTATTTTTACTCACAGAACCCTTTCGGGGTTTCATTCGTGCCCATTTTGCTTATGGACGTACCCTTTTTTTAACGCGTCAGCCCAAGGATGCTGCTGGTTTGCAGTAGTTTAAAGACATTTCGGTCAGTAGTTAGTTTTAGGACATTTCGGTCCGTTGCTAGTTTAGGGACGTTTTGGTCCGTCGCATGTTTTCGAGGCGATGTTTCATCGGATAATACTTATAGAGTTTGGGCTTGGGAAGATAGCGAGCGGACATAGGCGTCGTCATCTATCACTGACCTAGGCCGTGACTTGTCAGGCGTAGTATTTTTTCAAGAATCGGCTGTTTATTGGCCTGAAGGGTCTTTCGCCATGCACATTCATGAGCAAGTAAGACCCACCTTAGTAGACCTTGTCTATGATGTACGGGCCCTCATAATTCGGCTCGAATTTCCCCCGTTTGGCACAATTGGGGATCATAGGTCTCTTGATCACTAGCACGAGTTCGCCTTGGCGGAATGTTCTCGGCCTAGTCAGTCTCTCGTATGAGCGGGTCATCTTTGCTTTGTAAGCCTCCAAGTTTTGTTGCGCCATAAGACGAGTTTCATCGAGGGCATCAAGCTCCTCCAGCCGAAGATGAGCATTCTCTTCGTCTGTTAGCTCGTAACGGACCGCCACTCGTAGAGAGGGTAGCTCTATCTCCAAGGGAAGTACTGCTTCAGCGCTAAATACCAATGCATACGGCGTTATATTCGTGGCTATTTTGAACGTAGTCCGATACGCCTAGAGGGCTTCATGCAGTCTCTCGTGCCAGTCCTTTTTGTTTTTGGACACCGTCTTCTTTTTGATCTTTGTCAGGGTCTTGTTGAAAGCCTCATCCAGAAAGTTAGCCCGGGGATTATAAACCGAAGAGTATCTCCAGTCTATGTTATGCTGCTGTGCGAAGCGGCTGATTTTGTGACTTCTGTAGGCCAGCCCGTTATCGGAGGTAATCCGTCGCGGGGTGCCGAACCGATAGATGACGTGTGTCTTGAAGAAATGGAGAATATTCTTCGTCTTCACTTCTCTTAGCGGTAATGCTTCTTCCCACTTAGAGAAATAATCGGTTGTCGCCAATATGAACCGATGTCCTCTAGATGATGCTGGTTCGATGGGCTCAATTATGTCAGTTCCCCACATTTCGAAAGGCCAGCTAGCCACCGTTGGGTGTAGCGGATTTGGATGCTGGTGGATGAAGTCCCCATGAATCTGGCACTAGTGGCATTACTTCGCGTATTCAAGGCAGTCTTGAATCATCGTGGGCTAATAGTAGCCCATTCTTTTGATCTTCAGCTTCATCTTTGTCCCGGCTTGATGAGAACCGCAGAGTCCGTCATGAGTTTCTTGGATGACTCTCCTTGCTTCTTCTGGTCCCAGGCATCTTAGCCATAGGGAGTCTAACGATCTCTTATACATAGTATCATTGATGAAGGCTAAAGACAGAGCTCGTTTCATGAGCTGATGTCTCAAGGATGCATCTTCAGGCGTTCGACGGGATTTGAAGTAGTCTATAAAGACTTCTTTCCAATCCTTGGCCTTCTCCTGGTCCTCTATTTGTAGGGCCGTTTGCTCGGTCGCTTTTTCTTCAGACGACTTCGGAGATATTTCTGCTGGTGTAAGAACCCGACGGGTTTGCACAACGATCCTCACGTCATCGAGATTTTCGTCCGCCAGTTCTTTAGCGAGTTTGTCTAACGCATCCACTTTGCTATTTTTCGCACGCGGTATGCTTTCCAGGGTGTAGGCGGGAATTTGAGCCAGCAATTGTTGCACTTTCTCACCGTACTTTACCAACTCTAGTTTGCACGTTTGATAGTCGCTGTTTACTTGACTAACGACCAATTGGGAGTCTCCGTATATAAGGAGGTTTTCGATTCCCATGTCGACAGCGATCTCAAGACCTGCTATCGAAGCTTTATATTCGGCCTCATTGTTCGTCCTCGGCTCTGTTAAGGAAAAGGCAAAGCGCATTATCCCTCCTTGTGGAGTCACAAAGATAAGGCCTATCCCAGATTTGATTATAACGGTGTTGTATTGTCGCTTCTTCATGGAAGATGCCTCATCGAAGTAAAGTTCCCATCGAGTGTCACTCTCTCCTTTCTCCCTGTCGATCGTGTCAAATGCGTGCTCGTCTGGCAATTCGCAATTTAGGGGTGAATCAGCAGTTATCGGATGCTCAGCGAGGAAGTCGGCAATGGTCTAGCCCTTCACTGCTTTGAGAGGTCGGTATGTTATCGAGAACTCCATTAAGAGGAGGGCCCATTTAGCGAGTTGTCCCGTTAGTATGGCTCTCGACATCAAATATTTGAAAGGATCCACTTTTGATATGAGAAGGACCTCATGCGCCAAAGCATAATGTTGAAGCTTCGTTATAGCGAAGATTAATACTAGGCAATATTTTTCGATAGGGGAGTAATTGTTTTCTGCCCCCAGGAGAACTTGACTCAATTAGTAGAAGGCCCTCTCTTTCCCTTGGTCGTTCTCCTGTGCCCATAGTGCGCCTAAAGAACCTTCAAGGGCTGTTGTGTACAGAATGAGAGGTTTTCCCTTGACCGGAGCAGTCAGCACCGGCGGATTCTGCACATATTACTTTATTTCGTCTAGTGCGCTCTGGCATTTACGATCCCAAACAAAAGGGGTCCCCTTCTTCATTAGATGACTGTAGGGGTGGCATTTGCCGGAGAGGTTAGCTATGAACCGCCGGATATATGCGAGCTTTCCTTGGAGGGACCGCAATTGTTTGAGAGTTCTTGGCGGAGGTATTTTCATAATCGTCTTGATCTTTGATGGGTCTATTTCGATGCTCCGGTGTCGTACGATGAATCCTAGGAATTTGCCCGAGGATATCCGAACGCGCATTTAAGAGGGTTCATTTTCAGATTGTATTTCCTAAGATGTTGGAACACTATCTTTAGATCCTCCCAATGTTCCTCGTACGATTTGCTTTTAACCACGAGGTCGTCGATATAGCATTCGACGATTTCATGTATACGGTCATCGAAGATCTTCGTCATGGCCCTCTGATAGGTAGCGCCGGCGTTCTTCAGACCGAAAGGCATAACTTTGTAGCAGAATATGCCTAAAGGGTCCGGAAAGCGGTATGCTTCTGGTCTTTAGGATGCATCTTTATTTGATTGTACCCTGATGAGCCGTCCATGAAGGAGAAGATTTCGTGAGTGGACGTGTTATCTATCATCAGCTCGGTAACCGGTACAGGAAAATCATCCTTTGGGAAAGCTTTGTTGAAGTCTCGAAAGTCCACGCAGATGCGCACTGTCCCATTTTTCTTCATCACTGGGACGATGTTGGCAATCCAGTCGGGGTATTGAACTTCTTGGATGAAGCCGGAGTCGATTAGCTTCTTGACCTCGGCGTTGATGCTCATTTCAAGATCGAGCCGCATTCTTCTCGGTGCTTGTTTGATCGGCTTGACGTCCGGAGATATCGCCAATTTATGCATAGCTATCTCTGGATCTAGCCCCAGCATCTCGGAGTAGTTCCATGCGAAGTAGTCTTTATACTGCATAAGTACGTCTCATAGCGTGGCTACCTGTTTTTCGGACAGCAGCTCAATGACGAACGTAGGCCTCGGGTCGTTTGCCGTCCCCAAGTCGATTTTCCTGAGGTTATCTGCAGTAGTATGTATCCCATCTTCCAGCTCTTTTGGCGCCGGTGGAAACTCTGAGATCACCTCGTCGTCATCGTTTTCGAAGCACCAGGGGAGGTCAGCCATATCTTCGCATACTCCTTCTCCTGACAGCGTTATCGCGTAACAAGTACGAAATCGCTTCCAAGACCGATGTTGATCCGGCTCTACTCTCGCTGGATACGTGGCTTTCGGTTCATGCTTCTGTAGTGGGGTTACTCTCCAACTGCTGGATAAAGCGAACCTGCCTTACAGATACTGGTCTTCTACCAAGTCTTTGAATGTGAAGCAGTCTTCGAGAGGATGTCCTATTGCTTGGTGATAGGAGCAATAATCTGGGTGATGAACCTTGTTTTCTTGATCAGGGTGTTTGGACTTCGGGAGCGTAATCATTTGATGTCTTATGACAAGATCGAATATCTTCCTTGTCTTTTCTTGGGAAAAGAATATGCTCGACCCATTTTCTTTATAATAGACGAATCCCGGCTGCTTAATTCTCGATCGCGTGGCTTCTTGGACCCGCTTTGCCGCTGTCGAATGTTTTTTCCGTTCATTAGTTTGATTTTGCCTCCGCGTTGGGTCTTCTGTATAATGGGCCGGCGACGAAGGGTATCATCATTCTCCGTAGCCTGCTGAAGAAGGCGCTGCGTCCTGGCTTTCTCGTAAATGACCATTTCACGGTTGTGGTCATCCCGGGCCTTTTGACCCGCTTCCCTTATTAACTTGTCCATCTGTTTTTCGAACGACGGACTTGGAACTTTCATGGCGAGACCTCATTTTGGTTCGGGGTTAGCATCTTCTTCTTCATCAAAGTCATGTATAACGTGGCAGCCATGGAATCGCTCCCGTTTCTTGGGTGGAACATATCCAAGCCCGATCGTTTTCATTCTCCCATTAGGCAATTTTTGCTGAGTTCCGGGGATGTTCCAGATCCTGTTGTAGAATTGAGCCTGTCGAGCAGTCTGTTTGAAGGGTACGCCTTGGTGCCTCAACAGTCATTTTAATCCTTCCGTGTAGCATCTGGGCAGACGGGTGGGCTAGAGCTTGTCAAGCGTAGAATCGGCACCATGACAGATTTCTTTCTCTACTTTATTTTCCGCGGATCGATAAAAGAAGATCGCCTTTTCATCACTTCGCCTGGGAGGGATGTAGAACGACTGCAGTTCTTGCACACTATAGGTATCAAGTGCGTCGAGCTCTCTGTAATGCTGTCGCGGAACCATCACGATTTGCAAGTTTTGATCTTCTCCAGTGAGGGTTTGTATCGATGGCCGAACGGAAAATACTGCATTAACCTCATCTTCAGAGTCGCTGCCGAAGACCAGAATAGGGGTGGACGGTCCCGGCTTGCTGCAATCGGGCGGTCCTGAATAGACTATCTCTTCCTCCTATTCGGTATTGCTCCTAAAGACTGGAATAGTGGTGATAGCTTTTTGCTTATTCTCCGGCTTATGGCATCTTTCCGTGTCTTCAAAGTCTGGCAGAAAGTACTTTGCGTCCTCATATTTGCGGACTTCATTCATGGAGAATGGGTTTAGCTCCCCCGTTACGGTGTACTCAAAACAATCCTTGAAATACTTCATACACTGATGTTGTGTAGAAGGGATGATATTGTATTCGTCTAACCAAGGCCTGCCGAGCAAAGCGTTGTAGCAAGTCTTGGCGTCAATGACATGAAATTTGATGTCAGTGATGAGCAGTCCAAAGCGTAATATCAGCATCACAGACCTGAACGTCCGTGATAACTGAGAGTCGAAACCGGAGATAGTGATTTTATCCCGAGCGAGGTGTTGAACGCTCATGCAGATTTCTTTTAACACCCTCACATTTAGGAGGTTGACAGAGGACCCGTTATCAACTAGTATCTTCCCTATCTTGATGTCATGACAGTATCCGGTGACGTACAAGGGACGGTTGTGCTCGCATGTTCCGAGGAGGAGATCTTTGTCGCCAAAGTGACGTCAGCAGTGTGCACTTCTTCCAACATCCTTCATCTTTTCTTCAGCAAGGAAAGGTTGGAACTGCTCGGGCTCTTGTATGATCAAAGAATCTCTCGCCTCTTTAGATAACAGAAGGACATCGAGAATGCTTAGCTGCGAGGGTATCTTCCTCAGGTGTGCCAGAACGTTGTAATCCACCTTGTTTTTCTTGGACGGGTCTTTGGCTGCCAGCTTTTCGACGACTCGGTCATTAAGGACGATATCTTCAGGGACTTTTTCTTTCCCTTTATCTTGTTTGTTCGATCCCTTGTTTGTGGATCCGAGATTCTTTTCGGGTAACGTGTGATTACGCAGCTGAATGTTCTCGCAGGTCTTCATCCCTTCTGTTTTGGAGATGGATTCTTTTAAGAGAGGACCGAGGGCTATTTCTTCATCAGAATCGGTCCCGAAGGTGAGAACTTGTGATACCTCGGAATCAACCATGTGACAGTTGCCGGCAGTTCTTTTGCGCTCATCTGTCGTGCTCTTCTACTCTCGACACGTTTTGCGCTTCATTCGCTTAAAATGCTGCCGATGAGCAACGTATCCCTGCCACCAATTCTTGAAGGCCATGCATTCCTCGGCAGGGTGTGTGATCCTCCGATGGTATAAGTAGTAGTTTGGATATGCATCTAGTCCGTCGGGGAACATAATTTCTGAAGTGTCTTCTTTGGAAGGTGACAACTTCATTCCCATTGACAAGGCTTAAGTGAATTGCTTCCTTATCTTAAACCTGCTTTTGCTGGCGGCAGAAGAGCTTCAATTCGATTGGGGTACTTCAACCCTTTTGTCTAGCCGCCAGCATTTGGCTTTTTCAAATATAGCAATTTCGCGCTCTCGATCAGCTTTGCTTTTCCGAAGCGCCTCATTCAGGAATATGTCAATCATCTCGTCTGACGGTTCTAGGAGTTCCAGTTCGGGATCTGCCCCCAGTTTCTCTGCATCAGGAGCTTCTTTGCCATTTATCGAATGAGAGATCATGTGGCAGCTCGCTACATAGTCTTCAAGCCCTTCTGAAGAATCGTCTCCTTCGTCAGCGTCAGTGTCTTCATTCTCAAGAACATGCTTAAAGAATTCGTCCAATGTGATTAGGGTCCATGCCTTCTGGTTATATTCTTCCAGTGCATCGATATATTTCTACAGACCTGTATGGCTATCGTCGGTTTGGACGGGCTTCTTGGCCTTCTTCTTTTTCTTTAGAGACTTTGGAGGCTTAACTTGAATGTTTTGTTCACCATCACCAACTTTCAGCGTTGGGCGCGGCTTCAGCATCCTCTCAATAATGTCGGGCTCCAGCGGGCTCTTCCACCTAATCGCTGGACATGTTTGAAGGTCCTTCAGCATTCTTTTAGTTTTTGTCGAAAGAACAACTTTCCATGGAGCTTTCTTTATAAATGAGCATGATGCCCCCAGCGTGTCCATATTTTTCGGAGTGTGTGGTTGTGGCGGGTTTACCCTCCAGTTTTCAGACAACGTAAATTTGCCTTGCTGGTACTGGTCCTCAATCCAGTTTTTGAAGACAAAGCAATCTTCGATTGGATAGCCCATTATTCGATGGTAGGGGCAGTAGTTGGTACTATTGACGTCACTGGGCTGCAGTGGGCGTTTCGGATCCGGTAGGGTGATGAGCCTATTGCGCACCACCAACTCGAATAGTCTTCTCGTCTTATCTCGAGGAAACGAATAAGAGCATTTTAGCCTCTCGTTGAAGAGTCGCTGTCTATCACTTTGGCGATCAACTTGTTTCGGACCATTAGTCTGCTGTTGAGCATTGGCGATGAAGGTTGCTTTCCCCTTCCCCTTCTCGTTTCGAGACTCCATTTTCGAGGAAGACGGTCTATAGCCCATCTGATTCATTTGGGCCAATTTGTCAATCAAGGCCTGGAAGGTAGTCGGCTTGAAGAACATTATGAACTGGGATATGGTCGCCAGCGGATCAAGGGTACCTACGAACATGCCTACTTCAGGAGCCTCTTCTATGCGTTGTTCGCACTTCGACCATAGATTCCGCCACTGTATCGCATACTGAACCCATGTTTTGCCCGGCTTTACCTTGGCGTTGATCAATGCCGTGATTGGGGTGCGTTCGCTAGCGCTTGTGAACCTTTGTGTAAACAGTAATTCCATTTCTACAAATATCTTAACGGAGTCATTCGGGAGCTCAGAGTACCATTCAAACGATGTCTCCGTTAAGCTGCCAACAAATTGGCGAAGTAGCAGTTTGTCATCACCTCCAGTGTTGCCGCACAAAGCCCTGAATTGAGCAACGTGCTGGTGTGGATTCCCTGTCCCCTTATATAAATGGAATTTAGGGATCGTGTATCCCGGCGGGTACTTTATTTGATCGTACCAACCTGGATAGGGTCGTCCAGTTTTAACGATTTGGTTAGCCGCTTCGCTCGCCTGATGAGCTCATATCTGTTAAGATATATAGTCATCCAGGGCGGCTTTGGAGATCGTCTCCTCTTTGGCCGTTGATAGAGCCGGAAGAGGGTTCGATGTCTCCTCTCTGTCATCTTCAAGGACAATCGGAGGGTCTTCAGCTGGAAGATCCGGCTGTATCATCATCCCGACCATATCTTGGAATAAAAGCGCTATTCTTTTTATGTTGGCCGCTTGTTCCGCGTCCTCTCTGTCTTTCTTTTCGAGGATTCTGCGGAGGAACTCAGCATCGGTTTCTTGTTCATGATTTTTCCCTGACAATGTCTCCGGGCTTTCTTTTGGCCCAGTGAGTGCGGCCATCTGTGTTAACATTTCCTGGAGCTTCTATTGTTGCTCCTGGGCCTTTGTTACGGATCTGGTGAGTGGTCGATGACCCATAGAGATACGGCTATCCTGTTTCTCGAATGCCATATAAACAGTGTGCACCACCATGCCCCCAAATTTGGGGCGTTTAGATTTAGTGCCCTTGAGATTCGTCACAGACATAGGAATTTTCTCCGGCCTTCCGCTTTTGTGAACGGTCGAAGTTGAGGGAGCCGTTACAGCGGGCACCCTAGTAGACGACATCTTTTATGGTACAACAGGGTGGTCCTTCTCTTGCCGAACTTTCATCTTCTTCGGTTGGTGGGAGTAGTCTTGGTTGATCACCGAGTCTTGGACCCTTCGCCAGATCCTGTGAATTTTGGAGGACAGTCGCTGAGGGGGCTACTCCAGCTTTGTTTTTGTAGCATTCTCTACAGGTGGAGGAGATCTTTTTAGCACGGAAGTCGGAGAGTTCTTGCAGACCCTCCTGAGTGGTACAAAGCTGCTCCCGGTTGAGCAGTATTGACTTCCACCGTTAGAGCTGGCGGAGTCAGTCCAGAAGGGGAACTGCCCCCAGCTTTCCTCACTCGGCGCCAGTAGCGACGTCGAGCGTGTCGAGCAGACGGGACCACCTCTGCTGTTGGATGAGCTTCTTCATGCCCCCTACTCTGATGAGGAGTTGCTATTGGTGCCAGCCTATCGAAGACTAACGTCCGCTGAGAGGGAATGATCAATCTTGAAAAGAGTGACTTTTTGGCAGGGGGAGCAGCCTTGGTTACTTCGCCTGGAGCAGGAACTGGAATGGCCAGTCTTGCGAAGACCGACCTCTAAGCAGGAGAAGCCTCTCTGATGATTTCGTTCACTAGAGCGGGGATGGCTATCCGTTTCGGGATAACCCCTTCAGGTATTGCAGGCTTTTTCACAGGCCCACCTGAGCTTTGGCCCAGTCTGTTGAAAACCGAAGTGCTGGATCTGGGCGACCCGTTGAGAGGGACCGCGGCAGTCATAAGCCAATCAAAGAACGACTTCTTCGGAGCTTCTTGTGATGGCAGTGGGGCATTGAAGCTCATTGGTGGGAGTATGGTCCCGAAGAACAATCCCGTGGTGGCCTGTGTCACCTGTTCAACCGGCATTGCGTAGATGGAGGCCGCTTGGGGCCCATAGGTCACTCCTCCAGCGAGGACGGAGTGGGAGTTGTTGCAGTTGTTGCAGTTTGTGCAGTTGGAAGCCATTTTCTCTTCTATTTTCTGCACGGAACAAGACACCAAATCTTAGTACCTTGAATCCAGGGGTAACCATATCAAACCGTGATTCGTTCGCGAACACGACACACAAAGTGTGGAGTGGAAAGAGAAAAATGTCCCACCGGGCGTGCCACAATCTGTTCGTCGCCAAATACAGAGACGGAACCGTGTAGGTTCGTCTTGCCTGAATTTGGGGAAAGATGCTATTTGGATTTATCCATCCACTTCTCCGAAGATGCCAAGTTGATTTATGGCACAATGTATCGGAGGTTTAGACGGATGCAGCCGTTGTAGCATACTTCGTCAGATTCACCCTCGTATGAGGGGTTTCTTTATTATAGGAACGCTTTTCCCTGCAGGAGCAAGCCTCTGCAGCTAATTACGCTACCGCATCGCGATAACCACTTTCTCCTTCTCCAGATGGTCTTTTCGTGTCGTATGTGTTTCTTTTATTTTTGATTGCCCGTGGATTGTATACGGAGACTAATTTATGTTGTCGCCCGTCGAGCGTGGATTAGTTTAAATCCGTATTTTCCTAGATTTGGTTTTTGGTTTGGGTTTAAGGATCGTTAATCTTGTTTTTAGATTAAGATCAACTTAAACGTTTGTTAAGGATACGTTAGTCTAATTTTAGACTAAGATCTACTTAACAGGATCATTTAGATCCAACAAAGAAGCATTTGAGCACTATTCTTTTAGTTTAGGGACGTTGCGGTCCAGAAGTTTAAGGACATCATAGTCCATGAAGTTTAAGGACGTCATAGTCCCTAGTTTAAAGATGCCATAGTCTGTAAAATTTAAAGACATCATAGTCTATGAGTTTAAGGACCTCACAGTCCGTAAAGTTTAAGGACATCATAGTCCATGAGTTTAAGGACCCCATAGTCCGTTGATGGTCTGGTTATCAGGACCCGTCACCTCTCTGAATACGTTGAAAAATTACAACGACATATATTAGAGGTATGAAGAGATGTACCCTTGAACCAATATCGATTTGGAGATCTGTAGTCAAGTTTGGGACTAAGATCAAAGATTTATGAGCATATGAGCTCAATTAGGGATCTGTGGCCAACTTGGGCTCAGCCCATTCAGTTAAAATGTTAGACATTTAATTAGGCTCAGTCCTTTTTCATTTAACAATACTGAGCATTGGTTTGGATTCTGACAACAGTTTTTGTCTTTTATTGAGTGCTGAGCACTCATCATAGCTCTGGTGCTTTTATTTAAAGAACACGTTGTGTTCCCTCAGCGCACACGTGAGGAGGACGTGGCGCGGTTGGTGCTGAGCGCCAAATTTAGAGCGCTAAGGCGCTTCCTGTGAGAAAGCGCACAAGTGAGGAGCACGTGGCGCGCTTGGCGCTGAGGGCTAGAAAATGAGTGCAGAGCGCTCATTGTGAAAGAGCACCACATGCTAGCGCACATGTGAGGAGCACATGGTGCGCTTGGCGCTGAGCGTCAGTCAATGAGCGCAGAGCGCTCCTTTTAAGTAGTGCACACGTGAGGAGCACATGGCGTGCTTGGCACTGAGCGCCAGTCAATGAGCGCAGAGCGCTTCTTGTTAAGTAGCGCATACGTGGAGCGCTTGGCGCTGAGCGCCAGTCAATGAGCGCAGAGCGCTCCTTGTGAAAGAGCGCACATGTGAGAAGCGTGTGGTACGCTTGGCACTGAGCGCCAGTCTTAGAGCGCTGAGTTGCTTCTTTAAATTGAAGCGCTGCGGCGCTGTGCGCCGGCTTAAAGCGCTAAGGCGCTTCTTTTTAATTTGTAGCGCTAAGTCTCTTTTTAGGAAATTTTGATCAGTTCTGCGCTCTGAGAATTAAATTCTCGTTTATAAGAGACTTTGTTTCATAGATTTAAGAACAAAGTCTTTATTTTTATAGGAGATGTTACAATCTCTTATTTTTTGTGAAAGGCTTTGCCTTTAAGGATCTGTGATCTGAAGAGAATTGAATTCTTCCCCGCCCCCCATTTTTTATGATGAGATGCTATGATCTCTTTTGTGAAAGACTTCTTTCTTATAGATCTATGATTTAGAAAAAGAACTAAGTTCTTCTTCCCTGATGAGATGTTTTTTATCTCTCTATTTTTTACCTTGAAGAAAAGCTCTTCTTCTCAGAGCTTGCTCTCTTCTTTGAAATTTCTCAAAACTTGTGGGGGGAGTTCCTCTATATGAGACTTGAAGTCTTTGGGCCTTTATATAGGGTAGACAGATTTGTTGAATCAGTTGAAGAGATCTTTTCTCTAATTGATTTGAGGATATTTCCCACCGTTGGATCTTTGATCCTAGGGCTTCTGTTTTACAGAACGCAATCTTCTTGTTTTTAACGAGATTGGGAAAATCTTTTCCCATACAGAACTTGTTCTGTTCCTTGGTGATTTCTAATCACCATTGGATCATTGATCTAATGGTGCTCTGATTTACAGAGCACAATCTTCCTAGTTCGGAAAGATTCTGAAAAGTATTTCCTTAACAGAATTTTATTCTGGTAATTTGATGATTTATCATCTTCATTGGATCTTTGATCCAACGGTGGAGAATATTTAGTTCTAGAGCTTGATGCTCTTGTGCCTTGCATGTGAGCGCTGCCTCAGAGTCTTTGACTCTCGGCGCTGACACACTTGGCGCTAGCGCACTCGTGCTTTGCCCGTGAGCGCTGCTTCAGAGCGCTGGCGCTCTTGGTGCAAGCTTACTCAAGCTTTGCCCGTGAGCGCTGCTTCAAAGCGCTGGTGCTCTTGGCGTGAGCGCACTCATGCTTTGCACGTGAGCCCTGCTTCAAAGCGCTGGCGTTTTTAGCGTTAGCGCACTCATGCTTTGCATGTGAGCGTTGCCTCAGAGTCTTTGACTCTCAGCGCCGGCGCACTTGGCGCCAGCACACTCGTGCTTTGTACGTGAGCGCTGCTTCAGCGCGCTGGAGCTCTTGGAACTAGCGCACTCGTGCTTTGCACATGAGCGCTGCTTCATTTCAAATTTCAAAATTTGAACAGAGTTTTGCTCTGATTGGGGAAACATCCACTTTTACTTAGAAAATTTTGAGAGTTTTGGCTAAGAATTTCTGAATGATGAAGGGCTAAGGCATGGGGTAGTATTTATAGTATGGAATTAGAGTTTTGGAATTAAAATGGTGAATTAAAATGCATTAAAATGATGATAAATGGGGAATTAAAGGGTCTCTGTTTGATTGCAGTGCAGGGGAGTTAGGGGTAGGGGAAAAGGCAAGTTTGCAAAGCCCGAGGCACTTTAGCCATGGTTCACCCGTCGGTACCGGCCCATAGGAGGTTTCTGTCGGCCGATCTTGGGAGTGGGGCCGTTGGATTGGAGCCACGTGTTCTCGCCAGTGTTAACACCCTATTACACATGTTTTATTTTTCTGTCTTTTCATTTTTGTATGCATTGCACGTGTAAAGTTTTGGGCTTCCAAAAATTTTTAAAAGAAAATCAAAAAAAATTCTGGTAGGATTCGAACACAGGGACTACGTCACAGCAGTGCAAAGTTTTACCAATGAGCTACAAGTTGTTTCTTACTGTTCTTAAACAAAATTTACTTATAACTTGCACTCAGGCTGTGAAACTCTATTCTGTATTTTAACAGAAGAATTTCCGTACTAAGATTTCAGAGTCGTTACATTCAACCCTCCTTATAAAAATTCCGTTCTCAAAATTTATACAAGGAAGTTGTAACAGATTCAAAAAAACTTTGATTACAGCGGTGGTAAAAGAACTATTGATGTTGTACTGGAAGTGTATGAAAATGTTTAGGTAGATGAAAGACCAACAGGATGCAAGAATTTAAATGGCTGAAAAATCTAGGAGGGAATTTTACCAGGGTTACCTTGACCCATAGCTTCAGCTTCCACGGCCGCGAAGGTGAAAGCTTGACGTCTCTACACATTTCTCTATGCATGTTCATACATCAATGGCTGACGAGATAAAGGTGGTCCACGTGGAGGTGTTGCAGGATGAGCTAACCGAGTAGGTAGAGCTTGGATAGCTGGTCCAGCGGTGGGAATTTGGCCAGTTCAGTTGTGTGGGCAAGTTCCTATAGTATATGAAAATGATCCATATATCAGACAAAGACCATTCGGTCGACGGCAATCCTTGACTTGAAGTCCGGTCCTCTTACAATAGATGCAGAAGTTAGGTTCAGTCTCGGAAAATAATCCTCCTGGCCTCATAGCGGCGTTGGGAGAGTTGTCCTAGAAGAGGTTCCTCCAGTAATCTGATCGGCGGGACGTTTCATACCGACAGACTGTAGCCTTCCCTTCTTCTTAATGACAGCTTCATAGCGACAAGCTAACTTCAAAGCTGCCTCATGTGTTAGATATTCTCCCATTGCTAGGGAGGCTTGAATCTCAGGGTCTAATCCTTGCTGGAAATGCCTGGCTCTAATTTCGGCAGTAGGAATTAGATGGGCGGCGAATCTTCTGAGCATGGTAAATTCAGCATCGTACTCGTCCACTGACTTATCACACATGGATCCTTGTTGCACGTGGATGAATTTTTGTTCCATTTCGAAGTGCACGGTTTTTGGAAAATACTTGGCATCAAAGAGATCACGAAAATTCTTCCACTCGATTGGCATCTCAAGACAGCTCTTCTTGGCCTTCCACCAGATTCTGGCATTGTCAGTAAGCTAGAGTTTTGCTATTCTAACCCAAGCCACTTCTGGGACTTGAGCTGCGGTTAGGTCATCTTCAATGCTCTGTGCCTATTTCTCGACCTCAAGTGGTTTCTCCTTCCCTAAGAAGTTCTTTGGGTGTAACGCCCGAAATTGTTTCACTCCCGGTACTTCTGCTTCAAAGCGGATGAAACTCTGTTGAAGGAGAACAGTCTGCTCCTGCAAAATCATGCTTTGAATCTGCTGACCCTCAAGTAAGTTTTTGATAACCTTCAGAAGCATCGTCTATTCTGTAAGTGAAGCGGTTATAGTAGGTGGAGGTGGTAGAACGGTAAGGATAGGTGGTGGTGGTGTACTTCCATCGTTGGTGCTAGGGTTGCTGGGAGAATCCATCATCTTAGATAAAGAAGAATGATTAGGATAGATTCAACGGAAATTGAATTGCAAGGAATATAAAGTTGTTGAATCTCATATTTCTTGTTATATATTTCTTATGACTTCATGCAGGAAAGACCTGCATAGGCCACCAACAAAACCTGTCACACCCCTCTTCTCAATAAACGAAAACAGTGAGTGGCAAGCCCGTGACGTATTTATTTCGAGAAGGTCATTTCCCGGAATAAATACGCTAAGCATAAAAGAAACAATATAAAATGATAAGAAAATTTACATGAGATTAAAACTTCAACAACTTTAATTACATTATTCATTTACAATACATGATTTGAACTGAAAGGAAATACAAGAAATGAAATGCATAAACAGGTGGTATACATAAACTGAGAAGGAGATAACTGGTCTAGGCCTGGGTCGCGATCTGACCGTGCTCCTACTCTGATATGCCTACCTCCTTAGTCTCCACAATATCTGACGAACATTCTAAGAAAATAAAGGTGAATGCCCGTCAGCGAACTTTCGCTCAGTAAGTCCCCAAGATATGAAGTGAAATATAAAATGTAATGATAAAGGAAGTGTATATCATGAACAATTGATTATAGTGTCTCAGCATATCATTTTATGTAAACATGGCAATATTATTTAGCATGCAGTTCTTTCGTAATATATGTGAACAAGTATGGTAATATATATGACAAGTAAACATGACAGTATAACATAAGCATGGAAAACTAATATAAAATGGCCGTGTAGAGTAGGTATGGTGAACATGCCGTGAATGTAAGTATCTTAACAGATCTTTATTTGGGTACACTAATTTAACGTCAGTTCAAGAATGAATGTCTACCAATCTCATCAGTGTTCTCGAACCCAACAGGTTATAATCCAGGGGTAAGGAACCACGGGCCCGAATCAAGTATTAGTAACGGGACTTCAACATAGTGTTAAAGTATTCCAAACTCAACAGGTTGTAATCTAGGAGTAAGGAAACACGAGCCCTCATGATAGCTTGCTTGTGTTAGTAGACATGAATTCATTATCTAGTGGGACTCCTGAGATTTCGTTGGATTCATGCATGAACTACCTCGACGTCCCGAGTATGCTAAGTTACAGGAAAAATTACCAGCCTTGCCTGAATCCATGAATACATAAAGTTGCAAGATTGAGTTCATGTCTATATCAAGTATTCATGTCAAGTTATATTCTTAGTTCGAGTCAAGTCACAGTGTTAAAATATTCATGTTTTGCTTTAGTCAAGTTCAAGTGTTACGATTCATGATCAATGGTCAAGTATACATGTTTCTTTTGATGTTTGAATTCAAGTATTCATGATCCAGTATTCGTGTTTGGTTTTAGATTTAGGTTTTGAATTTGGATTCAGACTTGAGTTAGACTCTGACTTGAGTCGGACACTTGTAACTGATTTAGATCCTGAATTAGGTTCTGGAGTTATTGGTAACTGCTGCATATGGATGGCAGGATTTGTGTCTTTTCATAAAACAATTACCATTGATAACACCGTTAAATTTTCTACCTTAAATAGGCAAGCACTCACTTTCTCCCGCACCTTGGGACTCAAGAGAATTGATCCCGCTTAAACCTATATTTACTAAAGTCCTTAAATGTTGTTTTATATAACTCGAGGGAGTTTTATAAAAGATAATTTTAATATAGTTTCAAAATAACCTTGAGAAGTTATTTATATTATTTAGGGTTTCCATGAATGTGAATTATAAGGATTTGAGGTATTTTAGTGATAATAGATTAGCTTGGAAAGTTCATGGTTTTTTACTGTAAGGCTTGAATTTTGTTGGTATCTTGATGGTATTTTGGTGAAAACTTGTAATTCTTTTCGTTAAAAAAATGGAAGTTGATTATATTTTGTTTCCATGAATGTGAATTATAAGGATTTGAGGTATTTTAGTGATAATAGATTAGCTTGGAAAGTTCATGGTTTTTTACTGTAAGGCTTGAATTTTGTTGGTATCTTGATGGTATTTTGGTGAAAACTTGTAATTCTTTTCGTTAAAAAAATGGAAGTTGATTATATTTTGAAAATATATGGATTTGTAATATTTATATAATGATTAAAAATTAATTTTTATTTAAGTAGAAAATTGCGTTTTTCTTAAAAACTGTATTAAAAACCTTTCGAGACTGAACGCTCCGTGAGGATGTCTGCATCTCGCTCTACTAGCCCAAGCATGTGCGATAATCTGTACCATCCAATAGCGGGTCCCATAAAAAGGGTTGTAGAGACTTATTTGCAAAGGAATTTTCAAATACAATTACAAAGAAAACCGTTTTTATAGTAAATGGTATTTTAATGTAATCTCGTGTTTGTAACTAAAATACGTTCGAAGAGTATCGTGCAATAGAACCATGTGTGTATGTGAGAAATAGGTCGTTACCTCATGAATTTTCCTAAAGGTATATTTAAGCAAAATATTAAAAGATGATATATACAAACTTCATGGTATTTTAATGTAAATGTTGAGTTAAAGTTATTTTGCTTGATATTTTTGATTAAAAGTTGGTTCTAAACATTGGTTTTATGTTAACAAGCATGGTGGAGGAATATGAATGAAAAATATGTAAGAAAAAGTGAAATTATAGAGTTTTAAAAGAAGATGTAGGTATTAACTCCACTTCCGACATATGTTTTGAAAATGAACTTTTAAAGAAGAAGAAGAAAGATTGGGAGGGACTTACTAGCTAGTTAGATAAAGAGAAGGTAGAAGAGGGAGGTGTGAACTTTATGGCGTCGTGGGATCGTCAGAAAAGCTTTGATTCCTCGCCGGAATTTGACCGCTTGCTAACTCAACTTGTACTTCACTTGTACTTAGAAAATTTTGAGAGTTTTGGCTAGGAATTTCATAATGATGAAGGGCTAGGGCATGAGGTAGTATTTATAGTGTGGAATTAGCGTTTTGGAATTAAAATGGTGAATTAAAATGCATTAAGATGAAGATAAATAGGGAATTGAAGGGTCTCAGTTTGATTACAGAGCAATCAAACAGTGCAGGGGAGTTAGGGGTAGGGAAATGACAAGTGTGCAAAGCCCGGGGCACTTTAGCCATGATTCACCCGTCGGTACCGGACCATAGGAGGTTTCTGCCGGCCGATCTTGGGAGTGGGGCCGTTGGATTGGAGCCACGTGTTCTCGCCGGTGTTAACACCCTTTTGCACTTGTTTGATTTTTCTGTCTTTTCATTTTTGTATGCATTGCACGTGTAAACTTTTGGGCTTTCAAAAAGTTCAAAAAGAAAATCAGAAATAATTAATGTGTCTGGTGGAATTCGAACACATGGACTACGTCACAGCAGTGCAAGGTTTTACCAATGAGCTACAAGTTGTTTCTTGCTGTTCATACACAAAATTTACTTATAACTTGTACTAAGGCTGTGAAACTCTATTCTGTATTTTAACAGAAGAATTTCCGTACTAAAATTTCAGAGTCGTTATATTCTACCCTCCTTATAAAAATTTCGTTCTCAAAATTTATACAAGGAAGTTGTAACAGATTCAAGAAAACTTTAATTACAGCGGTGGTAAAAGAACTACTGATATTGTACCGGAAGTGTATGAAAATGTTTAGGTAGATGAAATACCAACAGGATGCAAGAATTTAAAATGCTAAAAAAGCTGGGAGGGAATTTTACCAGGGTTAACTTGACCCATAGCTTCAGCTTCCACGGCCGCCAAGGTGAAAGCTTGACGTCTCTACATATTTCTCTATGCATGCTGGTACATCAATGGCTGACGAGGTAAAAGTGGTCCATATGGAGGTGTTGCGGGAAGTGCTAACCCAGTAGGTGGAGCTTGGATAGCTGGTCTAGCACTGGGAATTGGGCCAGTTTAGTTGTGTGGGCAAGTTTCTATAGTGTGTGAGAATGATCCATATATCAGACAAAGACCATTCGCTCGACGGCAATCCTTGACTTGAAGTCCGGTCCTCTTACAATAGATGTAGAAGTTTGGTTCAGTCTCGGAAAATAATCCTCCTCGCCTCATAGCTGGCGCTGGGAGAGTTGGCCTAGAAGAGGTTCCTCCAGTAATCTGATTGGCAGGACGTTTCATACCGACCGACTGTAGCCTTCCCTTCTTCTTAATGACAGCTTCATAGTGACAGGCTGACTTCAAAACTGCTTCATGTGTATATTCTCCCGTTGCTACGGCAGCTTGAATTTTAGGGTCTAATCCTTGCTGGAAACGCTTGGCTCTAATTTTGGCAGTAGGAATTAGATGGGCGGCGAATCTGCTGAGCATGGTGAATTCAGCATCGTACTCGTCCACTGACTTATCCCACATGGATCCTTATTGCAGGTGGATGAATTTTTGTTCCATCTCAAAGTGCACGGTTTCTGGAAAATACTTGGCATCAAAGAGATCACGAAAATTATTCCACTTGATTGGCTGCTCAAAACGACTCTTCTCGGCCTTCCACCAGATTCTGGTATTGTCGGTAAGCTGGAGTTTGGCTATTCTGACCCAAGCCACTTCTGGGACTTGAGCTGCGGTTAGGTCGTCTTCAATGCTCTGTGCCCATTTCTCGACCTCAAGTGGTTTCTCCTTTCCTGAGAAGTTATTCGGGTGTAACGCCCGAAATTGTTTCACTCCCGGTACTTCTGCTTCAGAGCTGGTGAAACTCTGTTGAAGGAGAGCAGTCTGCTCCTGCAAAATCTTGTTTTGAGCCTGCTCACCCTCAAGTAAGCTTTTGATAATCTTCAGAAGCATCGTATGTTCTGTGAGTGAAGCGGTTACGGTAGGTGGAGGTGGTAGAACGGTAAGGATATGTGGCGGAGGTGTACTTCCATCGTTGGTGCTAGGGTTGCAGGGAGAATCCGTCACCTTAGATAGAGAAGAAAGATCAGGATAGATTCAACGAAAATTGAATTGCAAGGAATATAAAGTTGTTGAATCTCATATTTCTTGTTATATATTGCTTATGACTTCATGCAGAACGGACCTGCATAGGCCACCAACAAAACCTGTCATGCCCCGCTTCCCAATAAATGGAAACGGTGACGTGGAAAGCCCGCGACGTATTTATTTCGAGAAGGTCATTATCCGGAATAAATACGCTAAGCGTAAAAGAAACAATATAAAATGATAAGAAAATTTACATGAGATTAAAACTTCAACAACTTTAATTATATTCAACTTGATTCATTTACAATACATGATTTGAACTGAAAGGAAATACAAGAAAAGAAATGCATAAACAGGTGTTATACATAAATTGAGAAGAAGATAACTGGTCTAGGCCTGGGTCGTGATTTGATCGTGCTCCTCCTCTGAGATGCCTACCTCCTTAGTCTCCACAATATCTGATGAACATTCCAAGAAAATAAGATGGGTGGAATGCCCGTCAGCGAACTTTCGCTCGGTAAATCCCCAAGATATAAAGTGAAATATAAAGTGTAATGATAAAGGAATGTATATTATGAACAATTGATTATGGTGTCTCAGCATGTTATTTTATGTAAACATGGCAATTTTATTTAGCATGTAGTTCTTTCGTAATATATGTGAACAAGTATGGTAATATATATGACAAGTAAACATGACAGTATAGCATAAGCATGGCAAACTAATATAACAAGGCCGTGTAGTGTAGGTATAGTGAACATGCAGTGACTGTAAGTGTCTTAACAGATCTCTACTTGGGTATACTAATTTAACGTAAGTTTAAGAATGAATGTCAACCAATCTCAACAGTGTACTCGAACCCAACAGGCTGTAATTCAGGGGTAAGGAACCACGGACCCGAATCAAGTATTAGTAACGGGGCTTCAACCTACTGTTGAAATATTCCAAACTCAACAGGCTGTAATCCAGGAGTATGGAAACACGGGCTCTCATGATAGCTTACTTGTTTTAGCAGACATGAATTCATGATCTAGTGAGACTCCTAAGATTTAGTTGGATTCATGCATGAACTACCTCGACTCCCCAAGTATGCTAAGTTACAGGAAAAATTACCAGCCTTGCCCGAATCCATGAATACATTAAGTTGCTAGATTAAGTTCATGTCTATATCAAGTATCCGTGTCAAGTATTCATGTATTCATGTCAAGTTGTATTCATGGTTCGAATCAAATTATAGTGTTGAAATATTCATGTTTTGTTTTAGTCAAGTTCAAGTGTTACGATTAATGATCAATGGTCAAGTATACATGTTTTCTTTTGATGTTTGAATTCAAGTATTCATGATCCAGTATTCATGTTTGGTTTTATATTCAGGTTTTGAGTCTGGATTCAGACTTGAGTTAGACTCAGACTTGAGTCAGACACTTCTAACTGATTTAGATCCTGAATTAGGTTCGGGAGTTATCGGTAACTGCTGCATATGGACGGCAGGATTTATGTCTTTTTCCAAGACAATTACCATTGATAACACTGTTAAGTTTTCTACCTTAAATAGACAAGCACTCACTTTCACCGGTTTCTTAGGGCTCAAGAGAATTTATCCCGCTTAAACCTATAATTACTAAAGTCCTTAAATGTTGTTTTATATAACTCGAGGGGGTTTTATAAAAGATATTTTTAATATAGTTTCAAAATAATCTCGAGAAGTTATTTATATTATTTAGGGTTTCTATGAATGTTAATTATAAGGATTTGAGGTATTTTAGTGATAATAGCTTAGCTTGGAAAGTTCATGGTATTTTACTGTAAGGCTTGAATTTTGTTGGTATCTTGATGGTATTTTGGTGAAAACTTGTAATTCTTTTACTTAAAAAAATGGAAGTTGATTATATTTTGAAAATATATGGATTTGTAATATTTATATAATGATTAAAAATTAATTTTTATTTAAGTAGAAAATTGCGTTTTTCTTAAAAACTGTATTAAAAACCTTTCGAGACCGAATGCTCCGTGAGGAGGTCTGCATCTCGCTCTAGTAGCCCAAGTATGTGCGATAATCCGTACCATCCAATAGCGGGTCCCCTAAAAGGGGTTGTAGAGGCTTATTTGCAAAGGAATTTTCAAATACAATTACAAAAAAAGCTGTTTTTATAGTAAATGGTATTTTAATGTAATCTCGTGTTTGTAACTAAAATACGTTCGAAGAGTATCGTGCAATGGAACCATGTGTGTATGTGAGAAATAGGCCGTTACCTCGTGAATTTTCCTAAAAGTATATTTAAGCAAAATATTAAAAGATCATATATACAAATTTCATGGTATTTTAATGTAAATGTTGAGTTAAAATTATTTTTCATGATATTTTTGATTAAAAGTTGGTTCTAAACATTGGTTTTATATTAACAAGTATGGTGTAGGAATATGAATGAAGAATATGTAAGAAAAAGTGGAATTATAGAGTTTTAAAAGAAAATATAGGTATTAACTCCACTTCCGACATATGTTTTGAAAATGAACTTTTAAAGAAGAAGAAAAGAGATTGGGAGGGACCTACAAGCTAGTTAGGTAAAGAGAAGGTAGAAGAGGGAGGTATGAACTTCGTGGCATTGTGGGATCATCGGAAAAGCTTCGATTTCTCGCCGGAAGTTGACCGCTTGCTAACTCCACTTGTACTTTACTTGTGCTTAGATAATTTTAAGAGTTTTGGCTAGGAATTTCATAATGATGAAGGGCTAGGGTATGGGGTAGTATTTATAGTGTGGAATTAGGGTTTTGGAATTAAAATGCATTAAAATGAAGATAAATAGGGAATTGAAGGGTATCTGTTTGATTGCAGAGCAATCAAACAGTGCAGGGGTAGGGAAAGGGCAAGTGTGCAAAGCCCGGGGCACTTTAGCCATGGTTCACCCGTCCGTACCGGCCCATACACTACTACAAATAAGGGTTGCCCCTACGGATATCTGCGTAGGGGCGAAAAAATACCCCGTAGGTGCAAAGGCCGCAGGTGCAAGTTGAGGCCCTGAACTTGCACTTACGGGCAAATTCTTGCCCCTACGGATTTCTGTGTAGGTCCTGTTGCCCCTACGGAGTAATCCGTAGGGTATAAAATTTTATATTATTTACTGTTTTTTTTAATATATTACATATACCTACGGATATAACCGTAGGTCCATGTACTACCCCCTACGGATATCTACGTAGGTACTTATCCGTAGGGGCAACATATCAGGATTCCTGATATTTTGCCCCTACGGCTAACTCCGTAGGGGAGTGGCAGTGGCCCCTACGGATATGTCCGTAGGGGCACTCCCAACCCCCTTGTACTGAGATCGGGGGGAAATATCAGTTACTGCTGATATTTTGCCCCTACGGATATAGCCGCAGGGGCAACATGTGTGCCTACGGATTAATCCGTAGGTACATATTATCTGTATTTTTTTTTAAAAATGGGCTGCTTGATTTTTTCCCGCCCTGTGCACAATAATATATACATCAATCAAATATAAAATTAATCGTCACACAACATATATTGCAGTATTCATAATCACATCTCACGCATATATATAATATACAAAAGAAACCCAAAAACTGAATATGATATAAATATAAACCAATATCAATATAGTTTCAAAATGTAGTACAATGTGTATGATATAAATAAATACATGTTTCAAAAAATAAGAACCAAAAAGCTACCCTAGTTCGGTCCAGCTCCACTTCTGAATAACGATAGAATAACGCGCGCCTGCTCCTCGGTCAATAAACTCTGCAATTCGTCGCGAGCGGGAGTCTGAGCGGCATGTGGAGCTGGTGATGTGGTCTGCGCAGCCGCCGTCGAGATAGTCGCTTGCGGAGCCGCGGCTGCGGGAGTCTGAGTGGGCGGTGGAGCTACAGGAGCTGTCTGCAGAACCGCAGCCGATGTAGTGGCTTGCGGAGCCGCAGCCGAAGGAGATGCATGTGGAGGCTCGGCCGATGTACCCTGTCGCGTCTGAACCTAACGTGTGTAATAAGCGTGTAAGAACTGTGTATTATTCGAATTCGTATCATTATTAAGTTATTTCGAAACCCCGTTTGGATATCTAGTTTGTTGTTTATTTTAATTACATCTGTATGTATGATTAATCAAACTTAAGTCTAAAACCAAATAAGCACAAGCTACGTACTAATTATGGATATGTTGATATCTATATAATATGACATGACATTTTACTATAAAGCAGTATACATACCAGCATCTCCTTCAACTCCTGAACGGTGGCCCTCAAGCTCTCTAGTTCCTGATGGACACGTCGGTCACTGGAGACGGAGGAAGTAACCGCCAGGATGGAGTCCAATATCATATGGGCCCTGCTAGGGCCCAGTCCCCGGCCTCTCTCCCAACCTCCGTGGTGCCTTCCGTGTGCGGCGTCCAGAACTGGGGTCAGCAGCCTCGGATCTCTCTGTCCGGTAAAATCGATCCCCGAGGCCTGGGCCTGCTCAACCACCCACTCCTACACCCACATTAAGCAGTAAAGTATAAGTATAAAATTTAAACTTGAACCTTCCAAAACTAAAATTTCAAATTTGGGTAGAAAAAATATTAACACTTACGCAGTACTCCTGGGTAGCGACGTCGGGATATCGAAGCTCGCCCGTGGCGGGATCTGTCGAGATGCCGTGGACGGCAAGATATGCGGACAGCACGCTCGGTGTACCACCTGACGCCACGGTCCGAGATGTCTGCAATATTAGAAAGTAACTCTTAATATTAGAAATACTAGAAAATAACTCTTAATATTGCAGAATATCACAAAGGTCGGTCTATTGTAATTTACCGATAACTCCATGGCTCGAGTAATGTTCCTCGAGCCACCTGTGTAAGTGGGGCGACCCCTCTTCGCCGACTTCCTGTTCTCTGTATTCTGAGCGGCCTGTTTCTGCACAACGCATTAACATTTAGTTTTCTAATTAAGAAACACAAAGAAATAAATTATATCATAAATAATGAATTACATTTAAAATACATACCTGTTTGCGTTGGGAGTCGAAATAAGCGCACAATAGAGGCCATGTCTCTACGTCGACTCTCGCAAACGCCGGAGTAGATAGGAGGGCCGCTCTCTCTGCCTCGGGGGTCGCCATCCACAGGGAGTAGCAGTCGGCCTTCAGCTCATTCCTATTGTATCGGACCTTGGCCTGCATGTTCTTCATCAGGCCATTGTACAGAGCATGAAGGTCGAGCACCCTCTCCGGGTGATCAGGGTCGGCTACAGGCTGAAAATCGTAATCCAACTGAAAATATAAAAAAACATTGTTATTAGATTGCAAGTGTTAATAATAAATATATTGGATAGATCAAATGAAAATATATATTAATACATACCCGAGCCTGATCAAAGAAGAGGGCGAATGAGCGCTGGTGCTGCTCTCCCCACTCAACGTGAAGTGGATAGTTCTTCACGAGCCGGCTCTCGTCCCCCAAATACCCGCCGAACCTCTCGGCATGAGGACCGGTATAGAGATAGTCAAGGGTAAAAAAAGGGGGAATGCTGCCTCCCCCTAGTTCTGTCAGGCCTCAGCCTATGGGACTGATTCGGGCCTCGAGTCCCCCTCTAGGGATGGGGAGGCCCTACGTCTGCACGAAATATCAAGACAATCAATAATAAGACAAAGTTGTATTAAGAAATCAAGGTTAAACGAAAATTCAATTGTGATATATACCTCCGGTGACTATCGCACGAGCCTGGGCCCGGACAGCAGCACGAGCGGGACGATAGTTCCTCCGGTGAGGAACAACCGGGGTCCCGGATGCGGATGCATCCCCTCCAACTAGAAAATAAACATCGACGCTAAATTTCCATGAAGTTCATATTTATTCTATAGAGCATATGTAAAATGAATAAATATTTTAAATTTATTCATACTAACCTGCAGACGATGCGGAGGGTATGGAAGCGGCAGGAGTGGCCCCTGCGGAAGATGTGGACGCACCACCTATAATTAGACAATTAAAAATAGATTATATAAGTAATTGCAAAAAGAATGTGTAGATCAATAATATAACATTCTAAATCAATATGCATGCACTATAGGATATATAAACATACCCGCAGGTGCGGTGGTGTCACCACCTACAGCTAGACAATAATAAAAATTGCTAAGTAAGAGCAAAAGGAATGTGTGTGTTTATGATATAGCATTCTAAATCAATATACATACACTATATGATATATAAACATACCTGGAGGAGCGGGGGTGGCCTCTGTCCCAGATGTGGACACATCACCAACAACTAGACAATCAAATATTGACAGTATAAGTAATTTTGACATAAACAGGCATGAATATCTGTAATATTACATTCAAAATGGATATGCGTGCAGTATACCTGGAGATATGGAAAAATCCACACGGAAGGAGGCATCCGAAGGGGTCTCCGATCTAGGTGCAACACCGGCCCTCTGAAGCTCCCTACGGAGCACTCCGGGCGGCAGAACCGCTCTGCCTATGCCTCTGCCTCTGCCGCGGCTGGAGCTCCTGCCGCCCCTCGCTGCTCCCGACATCATCATCAAATCTAGATAAACGGTTCGTGGACGCATTAGACAATCATTAAAAGTATTGACTATATATGTATAGAGCGTAAAATGTGAAGTAATAATATAACATTACTGATAACTCGAAACGGATGAAAACACAAGTGAATGAAGGCGTTTGCTTTATACATTCTTAACTTGTCCACACGAGACAAATCTATGGGTTACCATACGATTGAATTTTCTCGTCGCGTAAACTATACGACGGTTGTTAGTATCGAGCTATACTGTCCGATATTTAACAACCTTCGTATAGTTCTAGGTCACGACAAGCATCGCACATATGTTAACCGATAGACGGGGACTAAGTGGCGCTTTTAGTTTCATATATGAGTATCGATGGGAATATGAAGGTTTCATATTATCATCGAGTATCATATATATTGGTTTTAACCCGAACATCTCGAATCGCTCTCTAATTATGTGTTTGTTGTGTATTCTTGTTGTATGTGTGTGTTCCGGCTGTCGGGGGTAGGCTTCTATCCCATTAAGAATGTATAAAGCGAACGCCCATCACTTGTGCTTTCAACCGTTTCGAGTAAATTTCGGCAGCACCTCCCCGCTGTTCTCCGAGTACACTGTAATAGAATAGATAATCATTTCAAAGCTGTGAAACAACGTTGAAATGAACATCTAATCTATCTTTGTACACGGAGAACCAGCGGAAAGGTACTGACGAAATATCTCGAAACGGATGAAAACACAAGTGAATGAAGGCGTTTGCTTTATACATTCTTAACTTGTCCACACGGGACAAATCTATAGGTTACCATACGATTGAATTTTCTCGTCGCGTAGACTATACGACGGTTGTTAGTATCGAGCTATACTGTCCGATATTTAACAACCTTCGTATAGTTCTAGGTCACGACAAGCATCGCACATATGTTAACCAATAGACGAGGACTAAGTGGCGCTTTTAGTTTCATATATGAGTATCGATGGGAATATGAAGGTTTCATATTATCATCGAGTATTATATATTGGTTTTAACCCGAACATCTCGAATCGCTCTCTAATTATATGTTTGCTGTGTATTCTTGTTGTATATGTGTGTTTCGGCTGTCGGGGGTAGGCTTCTATCCCATTAAGAATGTATAAAGCGAACGCCCATCACTTGTGCTTTCAACCGTTTCGAGTAAATTTCGGCAGCACATAATCATTTCAAAGCTGTGAAACAACGTTGAAATGAACATCTAATCTATCTTTGTACACAGAGAACCAGCGGAAAGGTACCGACGAAATATCTCGAAACGGATGAAAACACAAGTGAATAAAGGCGTTTGCTTTATACATTCTTAACTTGTCCACACGGGACAAATCTATGGGTTACCATACGATTGAATTTTCTCGTCGCGTAGACTATACGACGGTTGTTAGTATCGAGCTATACTGTCCGATATTTAACAACTTTCGTATAGTTCTAGGTCACGACGAGCATCGCACGTATGTTAACCGACAGACGGGGACTAAGTGGCGCTTTTAGTTTCATATATGAGTATCGATGGGAATATGAAGGTTTCATATTATCATCGAGTATCATATATTGGTTTTAACCTGAATATCTCGAATCGCTCTCTAATTATGCGTTTGTTGTGCATTCGTGTTGTATGTGTAACATGATTTTAAACCATTGAGATCAAGATTGATAGAACTGATCATCCTACATTGCAATAGCATTCATCAACCAAAAACTATTATTGCAATGGTATTCATCTATAACAATCAACAATTAAAACTACAAATATAGGATACTAATATCATAAAGCGTTATACGCAACATTGATCGGTATTCATCATTTTCTTCGTTATCATCTAAGATGTGGATACATCAAATTTCATGTGATTCTATATCTTTTTCATCGTTGATTTAGCAATGTAAAAAATTTTATTGCCCTTAATTTTGAACCCACTAAATCAATGGTGAAAAGTTGTAGAATCACATGAAATTTATTGTACCCACATCTTAGATGATAACGAAGAATATGATGTATGTCGATCGTCGGAAAAAATAAGGACGTATTTTTTCGACGCCATAAGAGAAAATTCCCTCCTTCATTATATATATATATATATATATATATATATATATATATAATTTTCCAACAAGGGATTAGGATATCATCAAGTCATGTGACAACACTAGATAAATTAATCTTAATAGAGTTTTTGTCTAATCAAATTCAACTCCAACCATCATTTTAAAAGAACGAACCAACATCATTAAAAAAATGTAAATACTAACTCCAAATTCCCAAAAAAGTAACGAGTAGGATGAAAATAAAGCCTATCCGTGCTTTTTGTTCTCTTTGTAAGCAGCATTATAAATGGCCGAGTTACGAAATATGTTGTTAGGCATGAGTTAAGCCGATAAAAAAATTCAGATCATTTAATCATATTTATCTTCCTAAAAACCCGTCATTGATTAAAAGTTGATAGCAATGATCAAGCAACACGGGAATTTAACCAACACTGTTCACGTATAATCAATCTTGCACCACTAATCATTCCTACGACAACCGTTAGTCGACAATCAGATGGATCTCTCTCTAAATCATACCCTGCTGTCAAACGTTTTTCTCCCATCAAATCAATTATACTAGTATAGGTCGCGATGAGTACAACCGTCAAAACCAATCATACCGCCCACACACGAAAACTAGCTATGCTCATAATATTCACATATCCTCAACTAACCCATTAAAACTCTCTCCAAGTTGGATATTAGTTGACCAACCACCATTAAACCGCCCACACACGAAAACTAGCCATGCCCACCCTAGCCCCAGCCCCAGCCCCAACCCCAACCTAACCCTAGCCCAAGCCCCAGCCCAGCCCCGCCCCAACCTAACCCTAACCCCAGCGCGGCCAGCTAAACCCCAACCCCAACCCTAAGCCAAACCCTAACCCCAGCCCCAGCCCCAGCCTCAGCCGAACCCCAACCCTAACCCTAACCCCAACCCCGACCCCGACCCCGACCGCGACCCCTGCCGAACCCCAACTCGCGCGCGCAACCCCAGACCCAGCCATGAACCCTAGCCCTAAATAATCAAAAAATTCTTTAATTTACATGAAGATTTACTCACCTGAACGGCGGTGGCGACGACGAGAACGGCGGTGGCGACGAGAACGGCGGTGGCGATGACGAGAACGGCGGTGGCGATTTGGGGATTTTCTTTCGCGCGCGATCGAGAGAGGAAGAAAGTGAGCGTAGGCGATCGATCTGTGCCTTTATTAAATCAATATTTAGTTGTCCCTACGGATTTGTCCGTAGGTCCTTGGTTTGCGGCTCCGTAGGTGCAAACACCAAATTAAGAATTAATATTTTTATTCTTGGATGTCTGGGCCCGTAGGGGCAACCTTTTAGCCCTACGGATTAATCCGTAGGGCCTACTTAAATTTGCCCCTACGGATTTCAATATCCGTAGGGGCAACCCCCTATTTTACTAGTGATAGGAGGTTTCTGCCGGCCGATCTTAGGAGTGGGGCCGTTGGATTGGAGCCACGTGTTCTCGCCGGTGTTAACACCCTTTTGCACAAGTTTGATTTTTCTGTCTTTTCATTTTTTTGTGCATTGCACATGTAAAATTTTGGGCTTCCAAAAAGTTTAAAAAGAAAATCAGAAAAAAATTAATGTGTCTGGTGGGATTCGAATACAGGGGCTACGTCAGAGCAGTGTAAGGCTTTACAAATGAGCTACAAGTTGTTTCTTGATGTTCTTAAACAAAATTTGATTATAACTTGTACTCAGGCTGTGAAACTCTATTCTATATTTTAACAGAAGAATTTCCGTACTAAGATTTCCAAGTCGTTACATTTAATTACCGGATTCCGTGAAGTGTCGGGTGGCTCACACATGTCATTGAGTGATGGTTGCCTCACTTCTAGAATTGATGGGTAGCTTGTCGCACTTATAGGGGTATTTGTTTTAGGTGATGTTCGAGCAATCCATACGACCGGGAAACGTTGGTTTTCGTTTGCGGCTCAAACGAAACATGGGGCTCCTATTTTATCCGCTATTTCATCTTGATTATCGCATGCCTATGATATTTATTATCTGCATGTGATGATATATATAAATATTGTATATGTTTTGTACCCACGCTAGCCATGCCCATACACTGCCGTAAGTTACATAACTCTACCTGCCTAAATTAATAAAAGTTTCACTAAGATATCCTTAACTAATGTTTTTTCACTAAACTATCTTCAAATTTTAACTAAACGATTCATCTTCTTAAATTAACGAAATTATTATAAATTTCACTAAAATACCCTTAACTATTGTTGTTTTTCACTAAACTGTCATTAAAATTTTAATAAAATACCCCAATTTGCTTAATTTTACTTATTTACACTAAAATACCCTCAACTATCGTTGCTTTTCCAGTAAAATACCCTTAACTATCGTTGCTTTTCACTAAACTACCTACAAAAATTCGCTAAATTACCCGAACCTAACCTTCACACTTAACCCTAACCCTAACCAGGCCCTAACTCCCAACTGAAACCTGAACTGCCCCTACAACAACAGCAGCAACACCAGCACCAACACCACCACCACCACCAACAACAACAACATCAACAGCAGCAGCAACATAAATAATTAATTTTTGGGATCAAGCAAAAAAAATTAAAATTTAACCGATTTATACTGACCTCTTTACAACCGGCGGCGAGCGGCGACGAGAAAACTTCAAGCGGTGGCGAGCTTCGACTAGCTCGATCGTGGGCTAGCGCTTCGATCACGGTTTAGAGCTTCGATCGACAGCGTCGGGCTCGACCACGGAGGAGAGGCGGCGACGGCTTCGAAGGGGGACGGCGACGAGAGGCGACGCCGGCGACAGAGGAGGCAACGGCGACCGAGAAGGGATTTTGGCGCTCGATTAAAATTTAGGGGGTAAAAAGAGAAGGCTCGATGAAAATTTAGGAGAGTTTTGAGCTTTTATCTCTGGTGGGTTATGGGGTCCACCATATTTTTTGATTCATAGCGGTCGTGATCATTATCAAATCTATGAAAACCGTTACCGTCAATTGGTAACGGTTTGAACCGCTACCAATTTCCTAATATTGTTGGGCACATTTGTAATAGCGTATCTATGTATGTTGGAAAACAACAACTTGAGCACTATCAAACCTTTGGAGGGAACAAATAAAATTCATATTATCAAGTTTTCAAAATAGTGCACGCAAGAATTCCCTATAACATTCTCGTGATTTCTAAATCTTCAAATAACACCTCTGGAAAAGTTCGTATCTAGATGTATATATACTAATCTTGTAAATTTTAAGATGGTAGAAGATATACAAGGAAAGTTCTAGAACGTATAAACAGAAAATTCTTTGACCTACATAAAACGCCCTTTATATAATTATCTAGACATCTTCTAAAGAATGTCATATATACCTATTATCCCAAATAAAGACCAAAAGAGTTTGTGGAAAAACCCTCCAACATCAACAAATAATGTTGAAGATAAGAAGTTACAACATCTATTTTATATAATAAGTTGCTTCACGGAATACTCTTACAAGAGGTATCACGGATTTCAATTTCTAACAAGTGATATCACGGCCATATTTCTTTCCATGTCCCGTATTCATATCCGGCCAGTCATAAGAGAATAAAAAACAGCAACGTATAACCTATAAAACTGCCGGAAAGTTTTTAATAATTAAGACCTTTTTGACTTGTATGAAAGTCCACCACCCATGTTGGGAGTCCTCCATCTTCAAACAACTTCTTCTTCCTTTTTTTTTTTTCCGAACCGTCCCCCTGGACACCCGAGCACCATAACATATCCACAAACCCAGCATACATAAGAACTCAACCCACACACGCCTTCAGGGGACCGACAAATTTGCCATGAAAGCGTTAAATTGTGGCCACTTCGCATCCTGGAGATTGAACCCCGTACTTTTTCTAGAAAGGGAAGTGTCATTTGAACTGAGCAATTGTTCCTTGGGTTTTGAAACAAAATTTAATTAGTCCATTACTGCTAACTCAAACTTAGAAAAAATATCCAATGTTCTTGATAGATAGTCCCCGTGATGTGTGCCTTTGAGATGGGGGACCTCTCTATGAATCTGATCATGACAACTGAGGATGGCCTAGTTTGCAACTTTAGTGTGCAAAATAGTACATGCACATGTTGTATCAAATAAACACCATTGATTCATATTCTACCACAATCATGTTCAATTATCTTTTGTGAGCTCTCTTTTACATGAAAATGAAGAAAGAGAGATGTATGTGCATATCAAATGGGACCACAATGAGTATTACCCTCAATGTGCCAAATATATTTGCCTTGTGAATGCTTTCTTCTCATTGAACATGGACTTTGAAAACCAAAGCTCTTAATTAATACACATACAAAGTGTAAATTAGCCCTTATAATATCCATGTGAACGCAATATATGCTATTGGCCAAGACCTCCATTTGCACTGTATTGTCCCTGGCTACTAAATTAATGTTGATATAGCACTCTGCACACCTTTGATATCATCACAAGAGAAAATATTGGTGAAAATTAGATGACTAATGTAATTTATTATATGTATAAAAAAGGAAAAGAGAACCATGTGGCGGGGGAGAAAATAGAGATAGAAAGTGATCCAATCCTAACCTAGCTACATGGAGTGTCTGGACCACTCCGAATATTGGCATGCATGCCTGGTAGATGAAGCACTCATAATGGACGACTTAAATATCTTAAATTTCTCATGTGATGTCCGATTTTTATGTGCGATCAGTCGTGTCGGAGATCTAGTATGATCAATATATAGGTGTGTGGATCCTTTGAACAGCCAAAACCCAACATCTAGAGTTCCCAAAATATCTTGAAAGAAAGTACGTAGTAGTGTTTTTGCAATATTTTCTATCGACCAATTAACTAAACCCTTTTATTTTAGCTAAGATCTCAAATAAATATGATGCCTAGATAAACGGGAGAGTATTCGGACCAACCTATAAGGGGAATTCCTTTATAGTAGCTATTAAATGTTCTTTTTTGTAATTACAATTTTTTTTTTGTTTCCCCCATATTATCAGGATTTTGGATTGGGTGGCATCATCCATACACACTATTACAAGACTTCCTTGAGGATACCGGTGTGACCATACCCGCAAGACCATACGGGTATGGGTTCATCCATACCCATAAGGGAATCAGCCCATTCCTATGGGTCGATTCCTCAAGTTGGGTACTGGTTTGTCCTTACCCTCTAACGGTACCCCTAATTTATTTAGGGGTACCGTCGTGCCCGTACCCCCAATTGAGGGTAGGGGATTACCCGTATGCCAAACCCGTATCCTTAATTGGGGGTAAGGTTGAACCCGTACCCCCAACCTATCTAGGGGGACCGTTTCACCGGTACCGCCAATGGTGGATACGGTTTCAACCTTACTTAGCATGATTTTTTTTTAATAAAAAGTTTATGAAAAAATTCATTCCCAATAACATCCCAATATAAACAACAATTTATATTCAATGATACAAAATTACAAGCCTTTTTAACTTAACAAAATGCAAAGCAATATAACTAGATGCTCAATCACATTTACATATACAACAAATTACAAATTTTATCCAAAAATATATACCATTAGACACATTAGTTTATTTATAAGGATATAACAAATATAAATGAACATTCTCCAATGGAATACAATGTATTCTTACATTTTGAAGTTTAGTTCTCTAATCATCTCTAAATGCTTACTTATCCATGTTATCCTTGTTATCCTCCTCCTTTCGGTGACAAACACATTATCATTGTCATCCTCCTCCTCCTGCTTTCGGTGACGAGAACAAGCGTCAAGCTAGCCTTTCTTTGCAGTTGAGAGTCTGGCGCTTAGATAAAATGGTTTACTTATTACGGTTCTCAAGGTTGCGTTCTGCCTGCTTCTGCAATTCGTTACAATTATAAACACATGAACGATATATATAAAATAGTGTAGAAGATCAGATTATTACCATCTTCTTTTCGTCTGTGTAGTAAACGACCAAGCGCTACCATTCATCCAATAATATCGTTATCGTTATCCGCTTTATTGATCCAATAGTATCGTTATCGACCGGGTTTGGCTCTTTTGATCTTCCACCCTGTCAAATTGTACAATAATATCATTATCCGCTTTATTGACAAACTGAAAATGCAAGCATTTTTTTGTGAAAATAATTTAATTTTACTTCAAATGTATCATGTTTTTTTGGAAAGAGAAACATGTAGATGGATTTAAATTTTTATTAATGTTTCCTTGCACCAAAATCATGATTATTCTAACAACTTCATTGATGAGAGTCAACAAAGAAGACTCCTGTTGAACAAAAGGTGTCAGTGCTCATGTGTGCAATTTATTTAATATATTCAAAATGGATATATATGTGTGAAAAGCCCTGAATTCTATTTTAGGGTTTTCTCCGGATCAAACATAAAATCAGATATTTGATCCCTAAATTATATAATATCAAATGATTTAAATTCCTAATCATCTATTTCACCCTAAACCCCTAACACTAGAACTCAATTTTACGATCAAATCAAATACAAATCTAACCCTAAGCCTATATCTCAACCCTAAATCCTAAATACATATGATAATATTAGCACTACTACATTAATGGATTGCCCTACGGATTTAGCCGTAGGGGCAAACTACTGTCCCTATGGATATATCCGTAGGGACACAAAATTACCCCGTAGATGCAAAGGCCGCAGATGTAAGTCTTCGTCCTGAATATGTTTCTACGGAGTAATAATTGCCCATACTACTTATGACGTAGGAGCATTTATCCTTACGGATTAGTCCGTAGGGATATAATCTTTATTTAATTTATTGGTTTATAAAATAAAATACTTGCTCCTACGTATTTATCCATAGATCCTGATAGATACCCCTACGGATTTATCCGTAGGGCCTGATAACTGCCTCTACGGATTAATTCGTAGGGGCATCTTTTACCCATATTACTGAGTCCATAGAGAAAAAATATCAGGTATCATGATATTTTGTCCCTACGACTAACTGTGTAGGGGCAAACATTGCACCTACGGATTAATCTGTAGGTGCAACAGATGGCCCTACGGATTAATCCGTAGGGAAAAAATATCAGGTTTTTTATTTAAAATGGGCATCCTGTTTTTTTCCCGTCCTGTGCACAATAATATATATATCATATAACCAAATACAGAAATATTCATAATCAACATCTCACGCATAATATGTAAAAGAAATAAATAAACAAAATACGATATCAATCTAAATCATCGTGAACAAGCAAACAACACCAATATCATCCAAAATATATATAATATGTATCATATAAGTACATACATCCTCAAAATATAAAAAAGCTACCCTAGCTCGGTCCAGCTCCTCTACCTCTGATAAACGCCGTAATATGATGCATCTGCTTCTCGGTGCAGCCCTGAGTCATCAAAAACTCGTCTAATGAAGGAGCGGACTATGCGGGAGTCTGAGCGGGCTGTGGAGCTGCATGAGTGGTCTGCGCAACCGTAGTTGAGGTAGTGGCTTGCGGAGCCGCGGCCGAAGGAGATGCATGTGGAGCCACAGCCGAAGCAGCTTGTCGCATCTGTTAAATTTTGTGTGTAATAAACGAGTAAGAACGGTGTATTAGATTTTAGTCGAATTCGTATCATTATCAGGTTATTGCGAAACCTCAATCTAAGAATACTTAGTGACTTAGGCCTCGTTTGGGTATCTAGTTTGGAAAACCGCAGTTTATTTTAATTAGATGGTTTTATGTAAGTATGATTAATCAAAACTAAGTCTACAACCAAATAAGCTCAGGCTATTAATATTGCATCTGTTACTATCTATAATGTGAAATAATATTTTACCATTAAATAGTATATGTACCAACATCTTTTTCAACTCCTCGACGGTGGTCTTCAAGGCAGCAATATCATGCTCTAGACATCGCTTACGGGGGGTAAGGAAAGTAACCGTCGGAGTGGAGTCCAACCTCATATGAGCCCAGCTAGGACCCAGTCCCTGGCCTCTCTCCCAACTTCCATGGTGTCCTCCGTGTGCGGCGTCTAGAACTGGGGTCAATAACATCGGATTGGTCTGTCCAGTAAAATCGATCCCCGATGCCTCCGCCTGCTCAACCACTCGCTCCTACACCCACATCAACCTTTAAAATATAAGTATATCATTTAAATTTGAACTTTTCAAAACAAAAATTTCAAACCTGTTAGAATAAATATTAAGACTTACGCAATACTCTTAGGTAGAGGTGTCAGGGAATCGAATCTCGCCCATGGCGGGATCTGTCGAGGTGCCATGGACTGCAAGATATGCGGTCAGTACACTCGGTATACCACCCTGCGGCAAGGTCTGAGCTCTCAGCAATTCGCCAAAAATTTACATATATTATAAAATAACTCTTAATATTACATTATATCAAAATAGATCTATTGTAATTTACCGATGCCTCCATAGCACGAGTAATGTTCCTCGAGCCACCTGTATAAGTGGGGCGACCCCTCTTCGCCAACTTACTATTCTCTTTATTTTGATCGGCCTGTTTCCGCACAACACATTCAGATTTAGTTTTCTAATTAAGCAACACAAAAAAAATTATGTACTAAACAATGAATTACATTTAAATTACAAACCTGTTTGCACTGAGAGTCGAAATATTGGCACAAGAGAGGCCATATATCTACGTCGACTCTCGCAAAGGCCGGAGTATGTAGGAGAGCCTCTCTCTCTGCCTTGGGGTCGCCATCTATAGGAAATAGAAATCGATCTTCAGCTCGATCCTATTGTATCGGACCTTTGATTGCATGTTCTTCATCAAGACCTGGTACAGAGCGTGAAGATTGAGCACTCTCTCATGGTGATCAGGGTCGGGTATAGGCTTAAAGTCGTAATCCAACTGCAAATACAAAAAAACAATGTATTTAAATTGCAATTGTTAAATAATAATAAATATATTGGATAAGTCAAATGAAAATATATATTAATACCCTAGCCTGATTCCAGAAAGAGGGCTAATGAGCGCCGGTGCTGATCGCCCCACTCAACATGAAGTGGATACTTCTTTAGGATGCGGTTCTCATCCCCCATATATCGGCCGAACATCTTGGCATAATCGCCGGTATAACGATAATCGGGGGTAAAGAAGAGGAGGAATGGTGCCTCCTACTAGCTCTGTCAGGCCTCGGCCTTTGGGACTGATTCAGCCCTTGAGTCCCCCTCTCAGGATGGGGCTGCCCTGCATCTATAAGAAATATCAAGACAAGAAATATTAAGACAAAGTGGTATTAAGAAATCAAGGATTAACGAAAATTGAAGTGCGATATATACCTCCGGCGACAGCAGCACGAGCCTGGGCCCGGGCAACAACACGAGCGGGACGATAGTTCCTCCGGTGAGAAACAACCGGTGACCTGGATGTAGACGTATCCCCTCCAACTAGAAAATAAACATTGACGATAAAATTACATGAATTTCATGTTTATTCTTAGAGGATATGTAAAATGAATAAATATTTTATATTTATTCATACTAACCTGCAGATTGAGCGGAGAGTACGGAAGTGGCGGGAGTGGCCTCTGCGCCAGATGTGGACGCACCACCTATAATTAGACAATTAAAATTAGATTATATAAGTAATTGCAAAAAGAATGTGTATATCAATAATATAACATTCTAAATCAATATGCATGCAATATAGGATATATAAACATACCCGCAGGTGCGGTGGTGGCCTCTTTCCGAGATGTGGAGGCACCACCTACAGCTAGGCAATCAAAAAATGATTATCTAAGTAAAAGGAAAAAGAATGCGTGTATATTTATGATATAACATTCTAAAACAATATGCATGCACTATAGGATATATAAACATACCTGCAGGTGCGATGGTGGCCTCTGCCTCTGAAGTGGACGCACCACCAACAGCTAGACAATTAAACATTGACTATATAAGTAATTTTGAAATAAATATGCATGTATATCTATAATATTACATTCAAAATGAATATGCATGCAATATACCTAGAGATGTGGCAATGTCCATACGGAATGAGTCATCCGAAGGGGATATCGATCGGGGTGCAAGACCAGCCCAATGAAGCTCCCTGTGCAGCTCTCGGGAGGCAGAACTACTCTGCCTCTGCCGCTACCGCGGTTGGTGCTCCTGCCGTCCCTCGCTGCTACGGTCGTCGTTATCACTGTTAGATAAGAGTATAATCATTACATATGCATGCAATATGTGTATAGATTGTAGAAATGTGAAGTAATAATATAACATTACTAATAACCTTTTTCGTTTCGTGGATGCATTAGACATATCTACTTGGATTTCATCATCGATATCATTTCTAACCCACGTAACCTCATGATCAGCCGAAGACAACCCGTCTTTTGAAATAGACGGTCGGAGTACTCTAAGTCTTCTCTCTTCTTCATCCTCATCGTGTCCTCCTTACGATCCTCGAAGTCTGGGACATCGTAAACATCCCTAGGTTTCCAACGGCATATGACACTGCATACCTTTTCATCCTCATCGTGTCCTCCTTACGATCCTTGAAGTCTGGGATATCGTAAACATCCCTAGGTTTCCAACGGCATACGACACTCCATACCGGATGCTTCAAGAACTACGAGTAGTATACTTAGAACGCTTGGTTTGGAAAGATAAATGGTTCATCCTAACTGTAAAATCGAAGTGTGTTCACACTAGTCAATCCATATTCATCTTTCCAACTCACGAGATTGTTTCTCCACTTATCCATATTGGTTCGTGTATCGTACCAAGTACATTGAAATATATAAAATGGTTCTGAACGTCCGGGATATTCGATGTCAAGTATGCAATTTAAGTATCCATAATAAAACACACCATCCGATCCCACCGTCTCAATCCCACTATTCTGAGTGGTTCGAGATATTTTTCTGTCCTTAACTTCAAATTTGTATCTAAGGATACCGAATCCTTAATAATATGCAACCTCCATACTACGAAACTGAGCTAAACATCTTGAATCTCTCTCTAATGATGCAAACAAGTTCGGATCGTGGATCTGAAAAAACAAATTTTTACGACAAATACATAACGATATAACTTTAGATTAAGACTGGTAGCAATAACATGTTATTCGAACAACTTACATGATCTGCAACCCAATCGCAAAAATTATCCTGATGATATTTTTCCAATCGTTCATCATTCCAATCAGGATGCCCCTCACGTACCTCATTAAAATGAATTATGTTCTCAACAATAAATTATGAAATTAATATTATATCATTTCATACACACACAAACACAAATATAACAATTAATCCAAAAAAACTTACTCTCTAATTCTTCAAGACATACGCTATTGAGGAGGATAAACTGATATATCTTGTTGATAAATATAGTGTCTACTCTCTTATAATCAGTTTTACCATATGACCCGTCCTGAATTCTCAGAGGAGGGTTAAGCTTCGTCTCAATGTTCTCGTCTAGATAGCGGGAACAAAATGTGGTTACTTCATCTAGAAGATAACCTTGCATGATAGAACCCTCTGGTCGATTTCTATTGCGTATATAAATTTTTAGAGTGTAGAGGTATCTAAAGAAAAATATGTTAAATAAATAAATACGGGCATATAGGACAACAATAATTTTATAAATTGCGTGAAACGAAAAATTCCACGTATCTTTCGACGAGATACAACCATCGATATTGTACCGGTCCGGCTAACTTAGCCTCAGTTGCAAGTGAACCGTCAGGTGTATTATGAAATCGAAGAATGACGGTGGGAAAATACGCTCAAGCTTGCAAAGTATCAATGAAATAGAATTTTCTAGATTCTCCAGCGTCATAACATTCAGGGTTTTAGCTCACAATTATCTAAACAAGCAACAAAGGTCATTGAGTACTGGACCAACCAATTCGGGAAGGGAAGTTCTGAAGGCTAATGAGAGAAGGTGATCCATAATAATATGGTGATCATAACTTTTCTGCCCATCAATCTTGCCTTTCATAATTTTTATCTTCTTGCTAAATGATCATGAGAAACCTATGTGAACTTTCAAATCATGCAACACCTGCAGGAACTTTTTCTTCTCTGGTTGTGACATATGATATGTGGCATTGGGAAGTACAAACTTTTCTAGTTTACCCGCTATCGGTTTAGGATGCAATTCACTTTTAATTTCCCAGTCCTGAAGATCCATCCGAGCACGGAGGATGTCTTTCGATTTTCCGTTTTTACAAAGAAGCAAATTGAGTACGTGCTCGGATACTCCCTTGTCAATGTGCATGACGTCCAAAAAATGACGTACTAAATTTGTTGACCAGTATGGAAGCTCGTAGAAAATGCTTAACCTGTTCCAGTATGGTGGTTTGACCTGTTTTGCCGGATCTATCCCGAAAGTCACATTATTGTAACCGTCCTACTGAGTAGTCACGTCCTCTCCGGATAATGAGGCTGGAGGCCTAAGAAGCTCTTGATGACCATTAAAGTGAGCAGTGTCAACCTGTTGGGATGGTCTAGTGGCAGGAAACTCCGATGACCGCAATAACAAATCTTCCTGCTAAAATTCAAGAATTTCGATATTGTATATTGATGGCAATAAGAGCATGCTTTGTAACCATGTACGGACCAACCTGATAGCATTCCATACGCAGGAAAATCATTAATTGTCCACATTAAAGCCGCACGCAGTGTGAAGGTTGTATCTGTATTTGCATCTTAAGTCTCTACACCATCAATGAATACAGATTTTAACTCATCGATCGGAGGTCGGAGATAGATGTCGATATTGTTTTCCGGTGAGTTTGGTCCGTCAATAAGAAGATGCCTTATAAAGTACGATTGATCCATAGCCAACCAATGCGACAGATTATAAACTATCATTACAATGGGCCATGTGCTGTGGCTTCCAGCCATATAGTTGAATGGACAGAAGCCATTACTAGCGAGTCCGAGCCTGACATTGCGAGGATCACTACTGAATATGTCGTACCTCCTATTGAAATCCTTCCATGTCGGTGAATCTCTTGGATGACTCATTTTTTCATCTTCGCTTGGAGCAACACGGTGATGCCAAATCATTAGCTCGGATGTTTTCTTGCACCTGAATAGCCTCTGCAGCTCCTGTGTTATGGGAAAATATCATGCTTTCTTGACAGGTATATCGGGCTTCTTATCAGATTCTTTTGGTTTATACCTGGCCTCTCCACATGTTGGACACTCTTTCAAATCCGAATTCTCTTTCCGGTACAACACGCAATCCTTAGGACATGCATGAATTTTCTCACACTTTAGACCCAAATAAGATATCATCTTCTGGGTTTCGTACCAGCTGTCGGGCACGTTATTTCCCAGGGGCATAGAATCTTTCAGGAACTTCAGAAGTATCGTGAATGGCTTGTTGCTCCATCCATTTATGCACTTAATCTAGAAAAGTTGGACGAACCATGATAGGGTGAAATATTTTGCATTCTCATAAATTGGTCTTCTAGTATCAGTCATAAACTTTTCATACTTATCCGCATGCGGTCCTTGACCGGAAGGAATATCATCTTCGGAAGGAATACTATCACCTAGGGCAGCCTCTACCATATCCTCCATTTCTTCTCCTGGAAAGAAATTATCGTCTTCTTCTTCTTCTGCCGTATTACCGTCTTCTCCTTCTTCTTCTGCCGCATTACTGTCTTGTCCTTCCCCGTGATATAGCCTGGTTGTATAAAGTCTAGTAAAACCATGTTTAACGATGTGAAGCTCTACGATTTCTACCTTCTACCAGAACTTATTCCCACATCTATCGCACGGGCAGAGAATCTTCTCTAACACGATCTTATTATGTGCGCGTGCAAATTCAATGAAAGCAGCAACTCCTTCGACAAACTTATATTATATGTGTTGTTGCTAATCTACGTACATCCTGTCCTTAACTCTGATGTACTCATAGGCCATGTAAGACTGCATAATATATAAATTGCAGATTATGGTGACTATATTGAGAAATCTAAGAACGTGATGGTTACTGATAAAGAAAAAATCCGTAGAGCCTAGTTTGTCATTGAAAAGAATAAATTATCGATAAACAAAATTAGATTGGAAGATACCCAAGTATGAGTTGTATTCTTTGTATGTGTGTTTCAATTTATGATTTCGCTTAAATGTAGGGTTGTTAGTGTGTATATGTTTTGTGTGTGCGTTTGTTGTGTATTCGTGTTGTATGTGTGTGTTTCGGCTGTCGGGGGTAAGCCTTTTATCCTATTAAGAATGTATAAAGCAGACACCCGTTCGCTTGTGCTTTTATCCGTTTTGAGTAAATTTCGGCAGCATCTCCCCGCTATTCTCCGAGTACCCTATAATAGAATAGATAATCATTTCAATACTGTAAAACAACGTTGAAATGAACATCTAATCTATCTTCGTACACAGAGAATCAGCGGAAAAGTACCGACGAAATAACTCGAAACGAATGAAAACACAAGTGAATGCAAGTGTTTGCTATATACATTGCTAACTTGTCCACATTGGAAAAATCTATCGGTTATCATATGATTGAATCTTCTCGTCATATAGACTACACGACGGTTGTTAGTACCGAACTATACCGTCCGATATTTAACAACCATCGTATAGTTCTATGTCATGATGAACATCGAACGTATGTTAACCGATAGACGGGGATTAAGTCGCGCTTTGATTTTCACATATGAGTATCGATGAGAATATGAAAGTTTCATATTATCATCGAGTATCATATATTGGTTTTAACTTGAATATTTAACTTGAATAGGTTTTACGTTTACGTTTCGTTATTAAAGGTTCAAAATTTTTAGTTTAAGGTAAATTTTTCTTGCGTTTATGCTAAAGTTGTACGTTTACGTTATCATCGAGTATCCTACTGAAGGAACTAGTGCATCCTAAACCCCTAACCCTAATTAACCCAAATTAACCCTAATCATCACCCTAACTCAAATTATCCCTAATTAACCCAAAATTAACCCAATTCACCCAAATTAACCTAATTAACCTAAATTAACCCAAATTATCACCCTAACTCAAATTGTCCCTAATTAACCCAATTAACCCAAATAAACCCTAATCAACACCCTAACACAAATACACACTATTTTACCTAATTAACCCAAATTAACCCTAACCCAAACCCTAACCAAAATTAACCTAACCCTAATCATCACCCAAACCCCAACCCAAATTAATTCTAGCCCAAACAAAAATTAACCCTAATTAATCTAATTAACCCTAATTCTAACCCTAATCATCACCAACCTTATTTTACCTAATTAACCCTAACTAACCCTTACCCTAACCCTACCTAATTAACCCTAACCTTAACCCTAAACTGAACCCTAACCCTAACCCTAACTAATTAACCCTAACCCTCACCCTCACCCTCACCCTAACCCTAATTAACCCCCAATTAACCGGGAACTAACCCTAACCCTAACCCTAAAATCAACAATAACACAAAAAAGTATAATTATAAGTTCAAAATGGAAATTAATTCACCTCAATTGTAGTTTTGCCGGCAGATGGAGCTCGATGAGGTGGAGGAGGCCGGGGATGGAGCTCGATAAGACTGTGGTGGCGGCAAGATGGAGACGAGCGTTTAGTGACGAGACTGTGGTGGCGGCGACGGCGGGAAATTTCGGCGATGAGAGGTGGAGGAGGCGGTGACAGTGGGAAATTCAGTCTCTGAGGAGGAGGAGGCATGTGATCGATCGCGCGGGGGAGTTTGGTGAGAAAATTTGGTGGCGGTAGGAAATTACTGAGCTTTATTTTTTTTATAAACAACTCTTTGATGCCCCTACGGATTAATCCGTAGGGCCTTCTTTTGCGGCTCCGTAGGGTCAAATAAAAGATTACATTTTAATATTTTTTAATTAATCCGTAGGGATAAACCGATGGCCCTATGGATTAATCTATAGGGGCAATAAAAAGTTGCCCCTATGAATTCCTATCTCCGTAGAGGTAACCCCTTATTGTAGTAGTGTAGGCTTCATTTAAACACCCAAATAAAAAAACCCTATAATAAACCATAATCCTATCACAATTTGAGATTCATATCTTGATTCTATAGATAAACCACTAGATCGAGATCCTCTCCATATTATGTCGTATATCAAGAGTGAGAAAAAGAAATAAGTTTAAGGTGATTTGTTGATATTTTTGTTGAAATTTTGGGAATTTTAAAGATGTTTTTGGAGTGGGGAAGAGAGAAGAGATTGAAAGAGAAAGTTAGGGTTTTTTTTTTCTTTTTTTCTCAGAAAAGAAAGGAGAAAGGATTCTTCGGGATATATGGTGGGGCCTCGGGAAATTATGCTGCACCAAATCATATATATATATATATATATATATATATATCATTAAATCTAAACTTGATTTAATGACCCGGCTCATATATATATATATCATTAAATCTAAACTTGATTTAATGACCCGGCTCAATCATAAGTCGGTTAGTATTATGAACCATCCTATATATATATATATATATATATATATATATATATATATATATATATATATATATATATATATATATAAACTTGATTTAATGATCCATCTCAATCATAAGCCGGTGAGTATTATGAACCATCCGATTTAATACATGCACTATCATATACACATATTTAATTGGACCCCTACACGCATAGCCATACGTGCAATACATCATTTTGCTAGAACCAGAAAACCATCTGTGTGAGAATCTAAAGACTCGATAATACGCTGGCAGTAGGTTAGGATCATACCCGATTGATCCGAAACTGTAACATTTCAGAAATATAAAATATTATTTTGGGAATTTAAATATTAAAATAATATATTTCATGAAATTATTCGATTGCGAATTGGGGTTTTCGTAATACGGTATAATTAAATACCAATATTTGGATATTAATATGAATTATTAATTAAAAAGGTTTTTATTTGATTTGGACATTTTATAAATTATTATGCAATTATTTATATGCAAGTTTAAATAAAACTTGATTAGTGCACTACTAATCATGATTAGACCAAATCCATTTTTTTAATTAGCCATGGCTAGTGCACCATGACATGTTACATTTTATTGCATGTTGGCTTCATTTACATTTGTTGATATTTGGTTTTATTTAAATGAGAAGGGGAAAAAGAAAAGAGAAAAGAAAAAGGAAACATGAGGGGACAAGGGAGAGTTTGGGGGGGGGGGAGTTATGACATTTGAGGCATGGGCTCGAGAGGGGGAGAGAGGAAGAGAGAGAGAGAGAGAGGTATGGCTCCTACACTTAACCCTTTCTTCATCTCATTTCTCATTTCTTTCTTCAACTCATTTTTCTTCATCTCCTCCTTCCACCTTCACCTTCCTCTACCTCTATTAAGCATCCCCAAATCATCATCAAAACCTCACAGCACCTTCTTTAAAAATGCACACAATCTCATCCTACACCCCATAGTGGAATCAAATTTGGATTTTGAGAACTTTGGAGCATCTAGGGTTTTTCTTGAGTTGCTTCCAATGAGGTATAACTTCACGTCTCTTCTTATTAATTAGTTTCTTCATCTTCTAGTTATGTTTAGTGTTCGATTTAGTGAGATTTGTGATCTTAGAAATTTCTAGGTTGATGTTTAGTGGATGAATTGACATGTAAAAAGGCAATTGAGGTGTAGTGAGTGTTTACAAACCCTTAATGATGATTTTCTGGCCAAGACCAGAGACTAGAACCCTAAAAGCACGAACTTAGAATTTTCCCGACATCGAGTGTTTGAAAGATTGTGATGATATATTGGGATCTGCTATGACCCGAGAGCCTCATAAATTAAGTTTCCATCACAGTGAGACGAGCAGGCACATAGGAAGCTACCATAGAAACCCAAGCCCCTCCCCTTTAGTTCTGGCCACAGATATATTAGTTGTGGCCGCAAATTGCGGCCACATTGTGATGGAATGTGTTGATTTTTGGTGTGTGGTTCCCTTATCTAGTATCTAGACCTAAACTATAAGCAAAATGTCTTGATTTGACCTAGGGTAGAATCTGGGAGTGGTTTCCTATGTTTCTAATTTCGGGTTTTCCGATTTCTCAAACTTGGTTTTCGTATTTGAGTTTGGATTTGGTCATTGGACGTTTGTATGTCTACGATGAGGGTTATTTGGTTGTTTTTTCATGCGTAGGCTATAGGTTCTAACCTATGAGCATTTCGTGTGCCGTATCAGTTTTTCGGACTTGGTTTTAATAGCATTACGATGTGTTTTGAATGTAGGTACCTTCGCATGGACTTCCGAGATGACGAAGCACATCGACTTTGGATAAGCAAGAAAATTATCAGGTGGGTAGATTTATATCTACAGGGGATGTCGGGTGGATGGCGTATAGCACCCCCGTACTATAATGATGAAAGAACCGATATATAAATTATAGTTGGAGAAAACCTATGAAACAAACTTACGGATATGATCAAAAGAGTTAGTATGGGATGATATGATTAATACAAGATGGCTTGAATTGAGATGCAATAGGAGGATATAAGAGGATATGAGCGGATATGCTTGATATGAGAATGTGAGGCGATATGAATATTTAAATACATATGCCTAGATATGAAATGAGATTGTTAATGATATGATATGAGATCGATAAGGATATGACATGATATATATATGTGTGTGTGTGTGTGTGTGTGTGTGTGTGTGTGTGTGTGTGTGAGAATAAAAGATGATATGCTGTACGAGACCATACATCCATACCCTTATTGATGAATATAACGATAGGATCCTTATTCTGTTTGATTCCATCGCACGATGGGTTACCGTACGTGATGAGATATACCGGATGATTGATCCGCGCTCATGATTTGAGGATGATGATTGAGGATATTTCCATATCGGATACTATGAGGTTAGATCGCCGACGCAAAAATTACACCTGAACCATATTTATTTCCAAAACTGACGAATCGTATACACTTTTAAATGGAAACTTCAAGGGACGCTACGGATTTTCAAATGGTGTATTTTCCTCAAAAACACCGTTGCCCCCACTTTCAAAACTACGATTCGTATCATTTAAACTGACCGTACGGTTTATGTGTAGCTACATATCTTATTATCGTTTATGTTTATGTTGTCTTATCTCTCGTGACATACGTACTATGTTTTCTGTATTTACTGCTTTATGATATCGTCTGCTAGTACACCTGCACAATTACCGATGATGCGTATGTTACACTTACACAGATTTGGCAGCTCACATATTCATCATCGGTAATTTCCATGCCACTTGCACAGTAGAACTGCTATAACATGATATTATTCTTAACTGTAAAGTACATTCATTGTTCAGTACTATCATATGACATGTTTACATGATATACTTGATATGCTCACATTACTGTTCTATGTTTACATACATCGTACTTTATGGTTACATGAATTGAGATGTTGTTTTCATGAGATCTCTGGATTTAGAACCGTGGTTATGTTTCAAAGGAAATTGTGTATTGTTTTAAAAACACGGTTTCTCGTGATATGATATTTCGTGTCCACTATGAGTTTTCTCGGTTCTGAGCTATGGGATACCCGATTCGAGGAGTAGACTGAGCCGTCTGCAGGTACATGGTGGACCCGGTAAGGTTCCCCTGGGCATGAAGATCGTAGAGTAGATGATGAGCCTAGCTGGAGGATGTACTACCTACCGGTGATAGTTTGGACCCAGTGGTTATCCGGAGGATACCGGTCGGAGTCGTGAGATGGATATGAGGGCCGATCTGATGATGCGGCGCCTGAAAAAAAAATGAGGATTTACGTGTCAATACTGGACACGGGTTTCATGATGTTTCGAGTGTCGATGTTGGACACTCAGGTTCCATGATGTTGATGTGTCGTTGATGGACACACGTTGTTTGATATTCATATACATACTGGCATATGATTCAGGTGATTGGATTTTACATATTGTTATTGGAACTACTCTATTGTTGATACATATGCATACATGGTCACCCTAGATACCATAGTATTACCTTCATGATACAGTATGACCTAGGGATCAATGTTTATTCGATTTCTACCTGCTGATGTTTTCTACTCACGAGTTGGAAACTCACCCCCGTTGTGCCACAGTTTTCTTGCAGGTTCGACCGCTTGGATCGGTAGCTGTATCGCTGGTACACAGTTCCATCAGGGTGTTTTGCTTTGGTAAGAGGGACACACATTGGATCGTGACCACTCTTTTATCTTTTATTTCTATTGTATCTAGATAAACTCCATCAATCAGAAACTAGACTTTGTATATTGGTAGACCTAGACGCAGACTTGTGTATTTACGAGACTTAGAGCGATGGGTGTAGTTCGCTTCTTTTGAACTGATAATGTCTCGCTTTACTCTTTCTTTCTGTGTTTGATCTTCGCCGTAGGGCTTCGTATATATGTTCATTACGTGGTTGTGATTCCGCCAATTGTCGAAGAGCTAGCTCCCGCTTGGGGATGCTTATATATTGCATGTATATGGTTTTTGATCAAAATATACAAGGGAGGTGCTGCCCAAATTTTTAAAAAGGACAAAAAAATGTTTTCAACTAGTATATAATTCACTTGCATTTTCATATATCATTATCTATGCATTTAAAGAAGAACTTGATTTCTTTATACCGTTATTTCAAAACTGCACCTCCACTATTTTTCGCAAAAAGGTTTAGATTTCTAGGCTTTGGCTTACTTGAATTATGTTACGTTGCGTGATTTAAGTGTCGGTCACGTGCCAAATTCTGGGTAGTGACAAAGTTGGTATCAGAGTGTTAGGTTTAACCATGGTTCGAGTTTAGGCTTGACCTTACGGAACTTAGACTTGACTAGGGAGGGTTTTGGGACCCGAGTTTTCACATTATAGGTTGACCTTGGTTTATGGAATAGGTTGCTTGAGTAGAGTGACGTACCGTGTGTATGTTCCGCGGCATACTTACGACACGTTTCTCCGCTTAAGTGACCTTAGGATGTACATTCTTGAGATCCGTGCTTCTGTTCATTCCTATGATCATACTCCCATTGATTCCATTCCTTCCTATGATCATATATCCATTTCGGACCTATCGATTTATTTCGTTCCTTCGATCTATCGTCATCGATACCTGCTTGAGGTTTCTATCACCATGGCTATGAGAGAAGATATAGCTGCTACTAGAGATGCGGTCAGAGAGAGCTTGTCACGGATGATAGCAGACCATGATGTTTTCTGGTGACATAGGAAAGTATCGGTACATTGTTTGTGTTGAGATCTCTCATTTGAGACGAGTGTTCGGATCTGTACTGGATGATCGGGCCTTTGATAGAGGCTGCCAGATTGAGAGGACTGTTGATGTATAGCCTACCCCAGAGGTCGCGATGTTGTCTACCATGCAGACAGATGACCCAGCTGTTGATGAGATTGACGGGATGTCGCCTCCAGAGTTTGTAACCTGAAACCACGGGTGTTTTCAGACAAAGATGCGACAGAAGACCGCTAGTCCATCTTGAATAGAGTGACTCAGATGATTCTCTTAATTAGATGTCGATGCAGGCTCAGTTAAGTTGAAGAATTCCAGTTTGGAGGATTTTACTCAGACCTAGAGTAAATCGATCAAGAGAGGACATTGTTCGTTGGATGCTCCGATGTGAGATCAGTATGTTGACCGACTTCGAATAGAAGGACCTCACCCAAATGCGTTGTGAGTTGATCGAGAATGGACGAATGAAGCGTATTCCTCCGATAATTTGGACGAGTTCCCGAGGACATGATCGGCCTGATATCTTCCACAGAGTGGTGAAGTTACCCGAGTTTGTAATTTCGAGTCTGTGTGAGAGACTCCGGATTGACTGTAGCCGAGAACGAATTGTAGTACGCAGACAGCAAGACGTTACGTCAAAGTGGACGATAATGAAGACGGGTGGAATAATAGGTTTGTGAGAAATATTAACGAGCTGTGTTACTCCCCGTTGATGCCAGAGGATTGATATGTATGCAGAGGCGTTGGATACGGCCAAATTCCAGAGAAAAGCCGTGCTTAGGACGCAGCCGTCCAGATATGAGAAAAATGATTAAGTAAAGAGTGCCAACCTTCGTATAGTTCGACATAGGAGAAATCGGAAGAGGCCTAAGCAGGTTCTTTCCAGGACACCGCAGCGATAAAGATTTGCACCCAGGATCAGTTGTATCACGCTTATTCAGAGGGCTAGATGCCGCCATCAGTGTCGTGCTACTTTATGAGTGGTCATGCTAATTGGCCAAGAGATGATCAGAGGAGTGCCAGAGCGGAACTTTTCCGTTATTACACCTGACCGGGCTGACGAGCAGAAGGATCGTGAGATTGGTAATCCAGAAACAAAACAGGGACCCAGAGACAGAGGACGCCAGACCGTAAGCAGGAGGCAAGTGGATGTTCTTGCTCTGACAGCCTTGGACGCACTGGCATTTTTCGACATTGAAGGAGGTGTATGTCAATGTCATTTATTGCTATTTGCATTTTATGATCCGAGTATCTCACTTTTATCGCTTGGACTTGAGTTTCGATGATTGGGTTTCGTGATATTTGTTTTCGTGCACCATGGCTGCACCTACTGGATTCATTTGTGCACAGTTATTGCACTTGATTATGTTTTATACACCGTTACATTAGTTTATGATTTGTACATATCTATTGCACTTGATATCGATTTTGTGCCTTGGCTGCACATATTTATTTTTCTGTGGATTTCGATACTGTCGATTTGATTCCATGCATGTTGTATGCACTTGACTTGATTTATGCACTCATTATAGCTCATATGTGCTTGCAGTGCATTGATACGTGTTTTCTGCACATAGTTTCGCACATTTATGATTTTATACACCTTAGTGTGGTCGGTGTTATTTTATGCACTTTTGGTGCATTGACAAGTTTTCGGGCACCTAGTACACTTGATATTTGTTTTCATGCATTTGTTGCACTAGATTGATGTTTTCGTGCACCGTGCACACTTGACATTCGTTATCGTGCACACTACTGCACTAGATGTTTTTGTGTAGACCTGACACACTCGATTTAGATTTTCATGCAAACTGGGCACATGTGATGTGATTTTGTGCACACCAGGTGCACTGGATTGAGATTTTTATTCGTGCATGTTAGTTGCACTTGGTTGAGATTTTCGTGCACTCTATATGCACTTGATGTTGTTGTCGTGCACACCAGTTTCACTTAACAGATACTTTCGTGCACACCCGTTGCAGTTTGTTTTTGTTTCTGCGCACACTCATGGCACTTGTTTTAGACTTGGATTTCTGTGCACACCAAACGCACGTGATGTTGGATATGCCTTTCGAGGCTGATTTTACTCATGAGCATCATATTTTGATGTTGGGTGCTATATTATATAGTAGCCGAGCATGACTGATCTGAGGACAGTACCTGAGTACTTTTGCATGCACAAAAAGTTTACCAAGAGCTTTTTAAAAAGGAGCTATAGTTTCGCTATTTTCTACGTGCCCAGGAGTGACACGAACTTTTCTAAAGGAAAACTTTTTGAGATGTTTCGAAAAGGCGGAATGTATATTTTGAGCAAAACATATATGAATGTATATTTACTACTTTACAAATGAGTGTCCGCCACTTGTACCATGAGTTACGCATCGCACGACGATTCGAAAAATATTTTGCATGAGTTTTATTCAGCTTTTAAAATGGTTTTACAAGGATGCGTACTATATATACGTATTATGATTTTGACTATAGTATATTGGATTTCAGCAGTGGATTTCGAGATTTGCATCTCCATTATAACTCCAGTGATTGCGTGACGCTTGACGAAGTTCGATTTTGGGTTTCGCATTTGTTTTCATGCGCACTCGATGCGCTGTGATATTCTTAAGTATTCCGTGATTTCGGCGCTCCGGGATTTGAACTGATTATTGAAATGTTTTAATATTTAGGGGTTTAAATTTAAATTCAGGGACCGAATTTATTTAAGGAGGGAAGATTGTAACATTTCAGAAATATAAAATATTATTTTGGGAATTTAAATATTAAAATAATATATTTCACGAAAACTATTCAATTGCGAATTGGAGTTTTCGTAAAACGGTATAATTAAATACCAATATTTGGATATTAATATGAATTATTAATTAAAAAGGTAATTATTGGATTTGGACATTTTATAAATTATTATGTAATTATTTATATGCAAGTTTAAATTAAACTTGATTAGTGCACTACTAATCATGATTATGCCAAATCCGTCTTTTTAATTAGCCATGACTAGTGCACCATGACATGTTACATTTTATTGCATGTTGGCTTCATTTGCATTTGTTAATATTTTTTTTATTTAAATAAGAGGGGGGAAAAGAAAAGGAAACATGAAGGGACAAGAGAGGGTGGTGGTGGTGGGGGGGACAAATTATGACATTTGAGGCATGGGCTCAATAGAGAGGGAGAGGGGGGGGAGAGAGAGTGGTATGGCTCCTACACTTGACCCTTTCTTCATCTCCTTTCTCATTTCTTTCTTCAACTCCTTTTTCTTCATCTCATCCTTCCTCCTTCACTCTCCTCTACCTCTATGAAACATCCCCAAATCATTATCAAAACCCCACACCACCTTCTTTAAAAATGCACACAAGCTCATCCTACACCCCATAGTGGAATCAAGTTTGGATTTTGAGCACTTTGGAGCATCTAGGGTTTTTCTTGAGTTGCTTCCAATGAGGTATAACTTCACTTTTCTTCTTGTTAATTAGTTTCTTCATCTCCCAATTATATTTAGTGTTCGATTTAGTGAGATTTGTGATCTTAGAAATTTCTAGGTTGATGTTTAGTGGATGAATGGACTTGTAAAGTGGCAATTGAGGTGTAGTGAGTGCTTACAAACCCATAGTGATGATTTTCTGGCCAAGAGCAGAGACTAGAACCCCAAAAGCACGAACTTAGAATTTTCCCGACATCGAGTTTTTGACAGATTGTGATAATATATTGGGATCTGTTATGACCCGAGAGCCCCATAAATTAAGTTCTCGTCACAGTGAGACGAGTAGGCACATAGGAAGCTACCATAGAAACCCGAGCCCTTCCCCTTTAGTTCTGGCCGTAGATATATTAGTTGTGGCTGCAAATTATGGCCACATTGTGGTGGAATGTGTTGATTTTTGGTGTGTGGTCCCCTTATCTAGTATCTAGACCTACCCTATATTCAAATTGTCTTGATTTGACATAGGGTAGAATCTGGGAGTGGTTTCATTTGTTGCTGATTTTGGGTTTTCTGATTTCTCAAACTTGGTTTTGGTATTTGAGTTTGGATTTGGTCGTTAGACGTTTGTACGTCAACGATGAGGGTTATTTGGTTGTTTTTGCATGTGTAGGCTATAGGTTCTAACCTATGAGCATTTCGTGTGCCGTATCGGTTTTTCGGACTTGGTTTTAATAGCATTACGATGTGTTTTGATTGTAGGTACTTTCACATGGAATTCCGAGATGACGAAGCACATCGACTTCGGATAAGCAAGGAGATTAACATGTGAGTAGATTTATATCTATGGGGAAAGTCGGATGGATGGCGTATAGCACCCCCTCCACTATAATGATGAAAGAACTGATATATAAATTATAATTGGAGAATACCTATGAAACAAACTTACGAATATGATCAAAAGAGTTAGTATGGGATGGTATTATTAATACAAGATGACTTGAATTGAGATTTCAATAGGACGATATAAGAGGATATGAGCGGATATTCTTCATATGAGGATGTGAGGTGATATGAATATTTAAATACATATGCCTAGATATGAAATGAAATTGTTAATGATATGATATGAGATCGATAAGGATATGACATGATATATATATATATATATGTATATATGTATATATATATGTATGTATGTATGTATATTTGTATGAGAATAAAAGATGATATGTTGTACGAGACCATAGATCCGTACCCTTATTGATGAATAGGACGATAGGATCCTTATTCTGTTTGATGCCACCGTATGATGGATTACCGTACGCGATGAGATATACCGGATGATTGATCTACGCTCATGATTTGAGGATGATGGTCGAGGATATTGCCATATCGGATACTATGAGGCTGGATCACCGACGCAAAGATTACACCTGAACCATACTTATTTCCAAAACTGACGAATCGTATACACTTTTAAATGGAAACTTTAAGGGGCTTTACGGATTTTCAAATGGTATATTTTCCTCAAAAACACCGTTGCCCCCACTTTCAAAACTATGATTCGTATCATTTAAACTGACCGTACGGTTCATGTGTAGTTACATATCTTATTATCGTTTATGTTTATGTTGGCTTATCTCTCGTGACATACGTACTATGTTTCCTGTATTTACCGCTTTATGATATCGTCTGCTAGTACACCTGCACAATTACCGATGATGCGTATGTTACACTTACATAGATTTGGCGGCTCACATATTCATCATCGGTAATTGCCATGCCACTTGCACAGTAGAACTGCTATAACACGATATTATTCTTAACTGTAAAGTACATTCATTTTTCAGTACTATCATATGACATGTTTACATGATATACTTGATATGCTTACATTACTGTTCTATGTTTGCATACATCGTACTTTATGGTTACATGCATTGCGATGCTGTTTTCATGAGATCTCTGGATTTGAGAACCATGGTTATATTTCAAAGGAAATTATGTATTGTTTTAAAAACGCGGTTTCTAATGATATGATATTTCATGTCCACCATGAGTTTTCTCGGTTATGAGCTAGCGGATACCAGATTCGAGGAGTAGGCTGAGCCATCTGCGGGTACATGGTGGACCCGGTAAGGTACCCTGGGGCAAGAAGATCATGGATTGGACGATGAGCCTGGATGGGGGATGTGCTACCTACCGGTGATAGTTTGGACCCGGCGGTTATCCGGAGGATGTCGGCCAGAGTCGTGAGATGGATATGAGGGCCAATCTGAGGATGCAACGCCTGAAAAAAAGAGGATTTATGTGTTGATGCTGGACACGGGTTTCATGATATTTCAAGTGTCTATATTGGACACTTAGGTTCCATGATGTTGATGTGTCGTTGATGGACACATGTTGTTTGATATTCATATACATACAGGCATATGACTCAGATGATTGGATTTTACATGTTGTTATTGGCACTACTCTATTGTTGATACATATGCATACATGGTCACCCTAGATACCATAGTATTATCTTCATGATACAGTATAACCTAGGGATCGCTGTTTATTCGATTTCTACCTGCTAATGTTTTCTACTCACTAGTTGGCAACTCACCCTCGTTGTGCCACAGTTTTCTTGCAGGTTCAACCGCTTGGATCAGTAGCGGTATCGCTGGCACACAGTTCCATCAGGATGTTTTGCTTTGGTAGGTGGGACACACATTGGATCGTGACCACTCTTGTACCTTTTATTTCTATTGTATCTAAATAAACTCCATCAATCAGAAACTAGACTTTGTATATTGGTAGACCTAGACATAGACTTGTGTATTTGCGAGACTTAGAACGATGGGTGAATGTTCGCTTCTTTTAAACTGATGATGTCTTGCTTTACTCTTTCTTTCTGTGTTTGATCTTCGCCGTAGGGTGTCGTATACATGTTCATTGCGTGGTTGTGATTCCGCCAATTGGCGAAGAGCTATCTCCCTCTTGGGGATGCCTATATATTGCATGTATGCGGTTTTGGATCAAAATATATAAGGTAGGTGCTGCCCAAATTTTTAAAAAGGACAAAAAAATGTTTTCAACTGGTATATAATTCACTTGAATTTTCATATATCATTATTTATGCATTTAAAGAAGAACTTGATTTTTTTATACCTTTATTTCAAAACTGCACCTCCACTATTTTCCGCAAAAAGGTTTAGATTTATGGGCTTCGGCTTACTTGAATTACGTTACGCCTTTAGTCGTTGCGTGATTTAAGTACCGGTCACATGCCAAATTCCGGGTCGTGACAGAAACACTTTCGGATCAACCCCTACCGGGTTAACTTGCAAGCATGTCAGCGATACTAGCTGTACGTAATGACTACCTAGGTATTGAACGAAAAGACGGTCAACAAGAAAGCTCATGTGTACCTTGCTAGAGCCTATCAGTGACATTTACCGTACAGTCCGGTCTCTTCGTCTAAGCCTGTTGCATACCGGGTCTGCGAGATGGAAACTGTCAGACTCCTAATAACTCGATAATTCGTGCCGACGTCAAGCTCATAACCATATGAGAAACTACTAATTATACTTATCAGTAAATCTCGACCGCCTTGGCCAAGGACTTATAATCATAGCCAGCTGTACACTATGTGACATCAACTCCATATACTAGGAGAGATGAATTCCCTTGACCGCTCACTTCCTCTATGTGCTTTGGGAATGTACCCAACTAAAATGTTTGCATGGCTCTTTAAAGCCATGGTAGGGTAGTGATCAAAATACAGTGGGAACACACATAAGACACTATGGCGACCTTGGGTCTAGGGACTACCATGTACTCATGTCACTAGAGAACTGCTATCTGATGATTGGTATAAGATCATTTAGGAGTTCTCGGCTAGTTCGTCCGGTATAACTCATCCAATGAGCACCTGAATACAATCTTCAGTGTCAAACACCAATGGTTATGTGATCAACCATTGCCCTTTATGGGGTCAAGAAACGTATACACTAGTCTAAAATGGAATACCGATACCCAGTCTCGATACTCCTACGACTAGGGACTTTTAAGGATGTGCTTATAGATTACCCAAACACCACTAGTATGATCCCTATCATAATCTTGGTATTCAAGTAAAGATCCTATGGTCTTTATCATCATGTATTAGTGATACATTATAATGAGTAAAATGTATGATCATGAATGATAAATGCAAACCAGATAGCATACTATCATCTAAAGCAAGATTATTCTTGGTAGACCTTCATTGAATTCAGTAATTGCATTCCTGCAACTACGATAATTGCCTTGAGGGCACCTATATCCAACAATCTCCCACTTGCACTCAAGGCCAATTATTGCGGTATCGCATATCCACATATCATGTGCTATTGCATACCCAACTTCTACTAATAGCTTCACAAAATGTGTTTAAGAAACAGTCTCAGTGAGTGGATCCACTGCAACGTTTCTATTTTTATCTCTCTGAATCTCAACTTTGCGTAGATCAATTATCTCCCGAAATGAGCAATACATTCCTTAGAATTTTGTTTGGATAGCCGATGGCATCTTGTTCATAAATGAACGTATTTATCCAAACAACTACTTAGAATGTATTCTTGGCTAAATCATAATTAGCATCCAGCGTCTTGATTACTTCAGTATCCTTCTTGGAACTCTTTCCAATATACTGCTCCCTTAAAGAGTGTAAACTAATGACTCACGACAGACGATCTTTCTTCCTTGTCATCTCGGAAGCTGGAATCGATAACCGCCTCCAGTATAAGGCTGCTATTATCATGCACTAAGAACATCATGATATGTTCTTCACTTCTTTCTATATTTCTCTAGAACTGGACTAATATATGCTTACTGCATCAAGTGTAAAAGCATTATTCGGTCATGAACATGACATCACATGACTGACCCAACTGCCGAAGCAGATGGAATGTCAATCATGCGAGTCCCTCTCTTCATCAGTCATGAAGACATCTTTTTAGAGAGGGTGACTCTATCACTTGCAGGTACATTATCTCACTAGGATTCGTCCATTCTAAACCATTTTAGAATGGTGTCAAGATACCTGAATTGGGAAAATCCTAAAACCCTACTAGATCTATCTCTATAGACCTAGTCCCAAGATCTATAGTCCAAATCTATAAAATAGAATAAAATGTGACAACTAATATTTGACCGAATCGCGGTATAAGAACATCACTTCCAATCAGACTAATGTCATGCACATCAATATGAGAAACCTAACAGTACTCCCTACAACCTTCTTATAAATATCAGCTTCATCTCTTATTTTGATGAAGTCAAACATTTTGACCGTAACATTAAAACAGATTATCCATTTCTGCTATGTCTGCTTTAGTCTACAAATAGAATTAAGCAACTTGCACACTTTCTGCTACTCCTACTGACTAAGACAACCCTCTGGCAGAGTCATATACACGTACACTTCTAAATCCAATTTAGAAAGACGCTATAGTCATCCACATGCCAGATATCATAGCCATGAAAGACAACAGTAGAAAGTTTTTATCCATATGGACTTAAACATAGATCTCAGAAGATCTGCTTGCTCCTTATGGGTTTTACCCCCTTCAGGAGTATCTAACAAAGTCCATACTTTATTGTAGTGTATAGAGTCCAACATGGATAACTTGGCATTCAGCCATCAGTTGGAAGTCATCACATCCTATGGCCCGCTGACAACTAGTAGGATCATCATTATATGAAGCAAGCCTCCTTGTCACCTTCTACAAGAAAACCGAGGTATCTCTCGGGTGGCTGAGGTCACCTACTAATTCTACGGAGTAGCTATGGTCTGTCAGGGTTAATTGAATCTCTTAATTCTACTAAATTTTCGGTTACGGTTTGCAGTTCTGGAATCACTTCCAGTTCTCCCATACTCCCACTAATTTCTTTTGCAAGAAATTCATTTACCAAGGAGGTGGAAAGTCAAGAACAAAACATTTTTGATCTTGAAAATGGTAAAAACTATCCCTTGCAAAAGTTTGGGATAACTCACAAACTTCTAATACCGAAACGTGCCTCAAATTTGTCCGGGACATGTTTTTAAGCACAAACCAGATAACTCAACATCTTAACAACCTTAACATGAGAACCATCCTATATCACAAATAGAATTAGATGCACTTATTTAGGTGGAACCAATATCAATTGATATACATCTATTTTACAGTCCATCCTCTAAATTGAAAAAGGTGATTCAGTATTACTCATCATGGAGCGCACCCGCGGATGAGAAATCTGAGAGAGAATCATATTCTCAATACGGAATACCTTGTACCAACCCCTTGTCCATATAGACGTTAGACAACATACATCATTATGTATAAGTCCTTAGAGTTCACTGATTGATACGAAAGAGAGTGCTTTGTAGTTAACCGCAATCAATAACGGTGTCGCACGTAGCTAGACCGAGATGAGTACGGGTCGTCCTCAGGGAAACGTTGAACTTTTTACTCTTACTTTAGATGTGTTGAGAAAGAGAGGAGGGATAAAGAATTTTATAGAATGGTTTCTAGATCTACGTTAAACAAGAATGTAAAATATAGATCTAGATTATTTTAAAGATGTAATTAATATAATAAGAGGGCTTGTAGGGTTCGTTAGGATTTAGTAGTTATGGACGATTAATTAAAAGTTACCCTTTTTATCCATTAATAGATTTAGAACTAGAACGACAGTGATGCGTGTAGATTAGGGTTTCTGGAGGGAAAAGGAATCCCACTCTTAACCCTTATCTCGACATGGAACTCCGTTCATATCTAGCCATTACCAAAACAATCATTAATCTAATCTCTAATCGCGGTCGGAACTAGCAAAGAATTGCTAGCGCACCCGATTAGGATGTTAATGATTCTTTTGATAAAGTTCTTAAACTTTATAGGACTTAAAAAGGGTTTAGTTATTTTCATCATCCATTACCCTAATCCTACGAACCCTAACAAGCGGAGAATTACTCGCGCATGTTGGGAAAAGAAGATGAAAAGACAAAGAGGGAAAACATAATGTAAAATGCAAAAGAATTAAATAAAACAACTACCTTTATTAATCAACTTGAACAATCTACACTTTGATTCCTTAGAAAATGATTACAAAGACTAGTTTGCTTCTCGATCTCTTCCAAGGAGGTAGACGAACAGTTGATGATCAGTCTGGATGCGTGAGCCGTCTTGGACTTCATGATCTCTTCGGCTTGATGAATTTTCCAAGAGGCTCTCGGTGCCTTTTTATAGTCCAAAACCACAATCTTTTGCTTGAAAACTTGGTAAATTATAGCAGAGATTCATCGTCCAAAATTTAGGCAAGTGATCCCTCTATCTTGCCGCGGATCCGCGGCCCAAGGGGGGTACGGCCGCGGATCCGCGGCCGTTTAATCACATCCCTTCATCAAATTTTAGGGCATCTATCTTTGTGACATTTGGACTCCTCTGGAACCTTTGTATCTTTGAAATCTTCTCGTAGTCGCTGTCAGACTTGGTCTCCAAGTTTTGATTCTTAATTAGGCAAGTCTTCTTCAACAACTTGATTTGCTTGATTCTAGTCTTTGAAAAATTCTGCACACTTGGAAATCTTTTGCACAACAACTCAAATAATATTTAGTAGACTTTGTTCTACTAGGATTTGGTCAATGAATTTATTTGCATACATTTTCTTACCAAATGCTAATTATAATATATCCACACATGGAAAATAGTATTTTTACACATAAACCCTCATATGTATGATATATTATAATAAAGTCCTTTTTAATATGAAAATGGTAGGAAAAATGTAATAACAAATGTGCAGTTTTATCAACTGAACATTCACTAACTCAAATTCCGTGTGCTGTTAGTTGAAAAAACAGTCTTTTGTTTAAAGAAAACCAAAAGTTTTCCATTTAAGCAAAACCTGATGATTTTCCGCAATAGCAACAATTGCTCCAAAAACTGACTTTGAGGATAAAATCATCCATTCTCAATTCTCTGCTCCTTCTAAGCATCTGTAACGCCCTACAGATATGGGATTCTAATATGGTATCTATATACCCAGGAGTTAGAGTTTATTGAGAAATGGTTTTCCAAAACACAGACACATAGGAAAAATCTAAAACATCAAAATGTTTCAGGTGATTGGTCGGGTATTCCTAGTGTCGCCTCTTTCATTGCCCAGGCTCATGACAGTAGTTGCAATTTCTTTTCCCTCACTTCAACCCCTTTTGATATCCCTCCATCTTACCTTCTGTATACCGAACTTAGGCTAGTTGGTTTTCTTCTTTCCATTCCTTTAGAACCATCTTTGGGATTGGAAGAAGACTATCCAACAAGTGTAACTGGTATACCCTCCTTACTAATAAGGAGCTCTCAAACTTGAGATAATGTAGAAGGGAGAGATAAATGAACAATTCATCTACTCCAGAACCAGAGGCTATCCTCGAACTGAAATAGTTTCATCATGTTCATATCTAACCATATGATGGCCTTCCAAGTAATATGGATCTCTGTACCGAATACAGAGGGTTCTAGAGTTAGCAGAAGGGGAAGCAGGATAGATAAGGACATACACAACTATGTCATGGATTTGGACAATCTAAACATTCCAAAGCTATTTTTTTTGTAAAAGGTCGGTTAACATGGTTAACGAGTCATAGTTTAAGGTGAGTCAAGGGTCTCTACCAGAGAGAAAAGAAACACTCAGCGTGCACTCTGACTTTGATTAGATTTGTTTATTAATTCGTCTAATCAGGATGTTTCCCACTGTTCCGTCGAATCCTCCTTCAAATCCTAAAAGAAGAACTAGTGGGGATTTCATATAGAAAATCTCCCGAGAGTAACAATTGTTCATAGTAGGAATCGGGATCCAAGCTATCATGGTGTGGTAACCTTGACACAGTCAACAATTTACCCCACTTTATAGAAGATATGCAATCTCATTGCAAGTTTCAATACTTGAAACTCCCGATATTAGTTTTCACCCCTAGTGGTTTATGACCTTAACACAGTCAAAAAACCATAAGCTGCTAGTCAAGTTCAACCCGTCATTTCATGATTGATTTATACCCAACCGTATAACCCTTGACACAGTTAACAAGGTTATACGACTGTCCTAACCTATCGCATCAACAAGCAAGTAGGAAGACATCAATTAGCTTCCGTACACTATACCTTGACACAGTCAACAAACGCAGCATGAATACTAAGTACTCTACTTCCTGAAATCACAGAGGGCTATGGCTGGTTTTGAAAAAAACTATTAACTTAATGAACTTGATATCATCGTAGGAACCGAATGGTTTTGCAAACTTATAATTACATAAGCTTATGGCCAAGAGCGAACTCCCCGTGATGGGATCAACGCTCTTTCCTCATCGAATGACGTGCATGATATTCCTAACCGAATACCAAGATGGAAAGCAAAAGAATACGGTTATATAGTTTGCAAGTTTATAGTAATACAAATTTTTGCTAAAGAGCGAACTCCATGTGAAGGGATCAAGGCTCTTTCCTTATCGAATGAGGTGCAGGATATTCCTAACTGAATACCTCTATGCAAAGCATAAGAATCGACTATAATTTCAATTTTAGTGGCACAAACTTAGGCTCAAGAGCGAACTCCCTGTGAAGGGATCAAAGCACTTTTCTCATCGAATGAGGTGCAGGACATTCCTAACTGAATGCCTCAATACAAAGCAAAAGAATCAACTAAAATATCCTTTTAGAAAAAGTTTGGTTCCTACAATGTATAGGTTTGTTTGATTTTGTATTAATCCAATTAATACGACCCCATCTTTTAGATAACCATTATCTAGCATTTTTCTTCGCACACAATCATTGAAAAAGTATGAAAAGAAAATACAGTGCTTTATATGCCATTCGCATTCTCCACGGGGTATCATCTTCACCGTTAGGTTAGTTAACTAATGGCAGAGCGGACGCTGGGCTAGCATGAATGTTAAACATATGCAAACACTTTTATATCACTATATATAGATATATCATCGCAGACAGATAATCACATTATAGCAAGCGGTAAACATCATCATAGAATTGGAATGGTCTGTGTTGGTGTTAGGTGCTCGCGTTGCGGAAGCCGCGGCGAAGGCAGAAGCGATAACAAAATTTTTATGCGAGCACAAAACACACTAACCTAAGAAATCGATCCAAACACCTAAACTAGCAAACTAAACATGCAGGGGTATAGAAATACAACCATCGATGCGTGTCCACCTAATTGTGGAAGGCCTCTCCAAGCTCACAGACACCGAGAACGCGCTTGAGAGTCGAACACCCTCGCCGAAGAAGATCCACCAGAGGAAAACCGAAAAAAACTCCGACCGACACTCCAAACTTGCTAAGGATGGATTGTGGGTATGTAGGAATTTTTCCACTAATTGTTTTCTCTCAAAACAATGCTCAAGAGAGAGCAAGAAGAAGAACGAGAGAGAGGTGAGGAAAAATGGCTAAGTCATGAAGCACGAACTCAAGAAAATTGGAATGAATAATAATCTTGTGTAGAAAATGGCTTTGCATTTATCAACCATGGTTCAATAGTGAACCTAAATCATTTCAACATTAAATGCCAAGCCATACTCATCTACATGCACAACCATGCTCCATGCCACCGCACCCTCAAGCTCATTTTCCATTTGATTTTTCTAAATAGAAAAACAAATATGAGGCGACCTTCTTCTAAAAGCATTCTCGTATAAATATGGAATACTTCACCCAGTATATGTATCGCCACACATAAGTATATCTGTATAAAAATACGGATAGCACCAAAGAGAGAAAATGTATAGTGAACAATAATACTAAAATATATATATCAATATATATATATATATATATATATATATAAATTATTAAATTAAAACCGGATTAAATAACTCGGCTTAATCCTAAGCCGGCTAGTATTATCAACCACCAAATTAAAGTTCCTGTATCTCGTACACGTATTTAATAGGACACTGCACGTACCAACGTAGGGCTCCTATATTTATCACCTGAACCGGGAAAACCCTCTGTGTGGGACTCTAAAGACTTGACAATACGCTGGCAGTGGGTTTAACCACAAGCACGTCAGCGATACTAGCTGTACGTAACGGTTACCCAGGTACTTGCCGAAAGGGGGGTCGACAATCAAGTGTGTCTTTACCCTACCGAGCCTGTATTACACAATCTCCGTACAGTCCGGTCTCTTCATCAAAGAGTATCGTATATCGGGTCTAGGGGGTGGATAACGTCAGACCTTTACTAACCCGATAAGTCGTGTCTGAGTCAAGCTCATCACCAACAGAGATACTACTGATCAATTATTAGTAAATATCATCCACCGTGGCCACAGATTTAAGGTGATAGCCAACTGAACACTGCGCGGCATCGACTCCTAATACCAGGAGAGATGAATCCCTGACAATCGACCATTGCCTTTATGTGGCTCAGGACTGTACCCAACTAAAACCTATTTGCACAACTCTTTTGAGCCATGATAGGATAGTAATCAAAGTACAGTGGGAACTCACACGAGTCAAACGACGATCTCAGGTGAAAGGACTAACCTGTACTCATGCCACCTGAGAACTTCCATCTGACGATAGATATAATACCATCTAGAATTTCTTGGCGAGTTTGTCTGGTGTACTCGCCTCCAGTGAGAATCTGTATATTATCTTAGGTGACACAACACCAATGGCTTGTGAGACCTTCCACCGCCCCTCGCCGGGGTCTAGAAACATATACACTAGTCTACTCGGAATATCGATGCCCAGTATCGATACTCCCACGACTAGGGACCTTTAAGGATGTGCTTATGGACAACCCAGCTCTCACGTATATGATAGCCATCATAATGATGGAAGTCATGCAAGAATCCTATGGGCTTCATCAATGATGAAGACAAACAAGATAGCATACCATCATCTCGAGTAAGACTATTCTACCTGTATAGGTCCTCCTTCAATTATCATAATCGTCTACTTGCAATCACAATAATTGCCTTGAGGGCACTATATCCAACAATCTCCCACTTGCACTTAAGGCCAATTATTACGGTATCGTGTACCCACAACTCGTGTGCTACCGAATACCCAACTTCTCTACTAATCAGTTTCGCAAACTTTGTTTGTGAAAGTTAATGCGTTTGAGAAATAGCCTCAGTGGGTGGATCGGCTATAATGTTCCAACTTTATCTCTCTATATCTCAACATTTTGCGGAGATCAACAATCTCCCAAACTGAGAAATACCCCGCCTCAACTGGATACCAGATGGGACCAAGTTCATAAATGAACAACTCCATCCAAAAAACTTCTTGGGCTGTATCCTCTGTTGAGTCATAACCAGCATCCTGCACTATGATTACCTCAGTATCCCTATTGGAACACTATCCAATATACTGATCCTCAGAAGAGGCTAAACTCAATACTCTGACAGTATCTCTGTCATCTAGGTCACCTTGGAAGCCCGAACCGATAACCGTCTCCCATAGGAGGCTACCGTTACCTTATACCAAGAACATCCACTTATGTTCATTACTGATTCTCAATGTTTCTCCATGAATGGATTAATATATGCTTGCTACAGCAAGTGTATAAGCAACATATTGTTTTGTATAAGACATTGCATGATTGACTCAATTGCCTAACCAAATGATATGTCATTCATGCCAGTCCCTCTCTTCATCAGTCTAGAAGACATCCTTTAAGAGAGGGTGACCCCATCACCTGCGGGTACACCACCATACCAGGAGTCGTCCATTCTAAAGTACTTTTAGGATGCTTTCTAAGTACCAGGATTAGGGCACTTCTAAAATCTAGATCTAAAGCCATAGATTTAGTTACCAGAATCCTAATATATTATCCATATCCAACGTGAAGAATACACTATGTGACAACCAATGTTTGACCGATTGTAGTATAGGAACATCACTTCCTATCTGGAGTATGTAATCAGAATCACAGGACAGTACTCCCTACATCTTTCTTACTAGGTTCATCTATTGTTTTGATGAAGTTAACACCTTGACTGTCATATCAAAACAGATGATCTGTCTCCGCTATCCATGCTTTAGTCTACGAATAGACATAAGCAACTAGCATACCTATCGCTGCTCCCACTGACTACGATAACCCTCTGGCATAGTCATATACAAATACATTTCCAAATTTCCATTTTGAATGACATTATAGTCATCCATCTGCCAGATATTATAGCCATGAATAGCATCAGCGCCAAGTCATATCCATACAGACTTCAGCGTAGACACTGAAGCAAAGGTCTCATTACAATCCACAATGGGTATTTGATTAGAACTCTTTACAATAAGTCTAGCCTTATTAGATTAGTACCTTTCCACCTGCACAGATCTCGAAAGATCTACTTGCTCCTAATGGGTTTTACCCTGTCAGGAGCACCCAATAAATTCCAAAATCCATGATTTGCTGAAGTACATGAAGTCCATCTTGGGTATGAAATATTTGGTCACCTAGAAGTTACCACTTCGTATGACCTGCTGTTAACTAGTAGGGGGAACAACAGTGTCATGTCATATCCATATGGGCTTCAGCATAGACATTGAAGTAAAACTCTCATCACAATCCACAATGGGTATTTGATGAAAACTCTTTACTATAAGTCCAGCCTTATTAGGTTAGTATCTTTCCACCTGCACAGATCTCGAAAGATCTACTTACTCCTAATGTGTTTTACCCCTTCAGGAGCATCCAGCAAAGTCCAAAATCCATGATTTGCTGAAGTGCGTGGAGTCCATCTTGGATATGAAGTATCTGGTCATCTGAAAGTTACCACTTCCTATGACCTGATGATAACTAGTAGGGCCATCATTACTATGATGCTGACCTCCCTTTCACCGTTTACGAGAGAACCTAAATACCTCTCAGGTGGCTGAGGTCACCTACTTAATCTGCAGAGTGGCTAATGGTTTGTCAAGTCCAATTGAATCCTTAGGTTCAACTAATTTTTCGATAACCGTTTGTGGTTCTGGAATCACTTCCAATTCTACCATACTCCCACTAGTTTCTTTGCAAAAATATTCCTTTTATAAAAAGGTGATGAGTCAAGAACAATATAACTATTGATCTTGAAAATGGTAGAAAAAAATCCTAGCGAATGCTTGGGATAATTCACAAACCGCAATTACCGAAGCGTGCCTTGAGTTTGTCTGGACTCTGTTCTCAAATAGAAACCAGATAACTCTATACCTCAATAACCTCAAGATATACAACCATTTTATGTCCATATAGAACCAAGGCAATAATTTAGATGGAACCAGATTCAAATGTCATGTAGCTGTTTCCAGTGCATATCACCTAATGGAAAAAGTCCAATACAATATTACTCATCAAGGATCGTACCGACTGATGAGCAACCTGCGAAAGAAACAAGTTCTCAATAATATGATGGAATACATAGCATGAGTATCTATATCTTCGATCACCTCGAAGAATCATGATACTTCCAACGTATGGTTCTCTACTTTATTCTTATACCTATAAACTTCTCAAAATCTGTAGACCTTGCATTACAACGAATGCGTGTCTAAAACCAGAGAACTCATAGGTAAACCTGAATGAAATAAGAGTACCAATCTCTTGTCCCGAAAGACACTGGACAACATACATTTTCATGTATAAGTCCCAAGAGTATACTAACTCAAATTCTGTGTTTTGTAAATTGAAAACTGTATTTTGGTCGAGAATGAATTATACCGTTATTCAATGCACCTTATCTCATTCTCAACTGATAAAGCTAAATGTTTATAACACAATTTTCAAAATGTATAACTTTATAAAATAAATATATAGATATTTCATTTGAAAATTTGGTGCAAAACAACGTTTATTCGAAACCAAATATTAGCCGTTAGGCAAAGCCAGGCGATTTAATTCAGTATCATCAATTGCAACGAATTCCTATATTGGGGATCAAATCATCCATTTCCTAATATTCTACTCCAACTCAGCATCCGTCACACTGTACAAATATGAGATCCAAATCTGGTATATACATACTCTGGAGTCAGAATTAATTGGGAAAACAATTCTCTTTTGCGAGTACACAGAAATACTAAAACATGAAAAATGTTTCAAGGGGGTGACCGGGTATTCCTAGTAATGCCTATTCCACTATCCAGATTCATGACAGTAGTCGTAATTTCCATTGTCCTCAATTCAATCCCTTTATATGTCTCTATATATTACCTTCTGCACACCGCACTTAGGCTAATTGATTTTCTTCCTTCCGTACCTTTCAACGCATGCCTAAGGTTTGGAAGAAGACTATCCAATAAGCGTAATATGTGTACTTTCCTAATACAAGGAGCTCTCGCAACCTGAGAGAAGGTAAAGGGAAGATACAACCGAATAATCCTATTCAATTTCTCCAGAACCTCTGGCCATTCTCGACTGAAGTAACTTCTTCGAGTTCGTATGTAACTATACGATGTCCGTTCTAAGCAATATGGATTACCGTAGTGATACAAAGTGTTCTAAAGAAATACAAAGGGGAAAGTAGGAGTACCAGGGACATATGCGACTTTATCGCGAATCAAGACAAACCAAAGCCCAAGGGTGTAAGAAGATTCGGTTAACTTAGTTTATGAGTTTTGAAGGTAAGTCATGGGTCGCTGTACCAAAAAGAGAGAAAAGAAACACTCGGCGTGCACTCTATCAAGATTATATTGGTTATCACTTTATCTAATCAGGATGGCTCCCACTGTTTCCTCGAATTCTTCTTCAAACCCTAAAAGGAGATCTAGTCGGGATCATTTACACTTTACAAGTTCGCTAACTGTTCAGCAAGGCCAATGTTGGTACTCCCAGGGAGGTCTCCCATGCTTTCGCACGGACTCAATTAATAACCATGTTTCCACAGAGGCGTAACCTCGTTAACACTTTCTAGACACCTAATAGGTTAGTTAATTATGAAGTGAAAAAATCTCCCGAGAAGTAATACCTACTCATCAGTGGAAATCGGGATCCAACTATCATTATGTGATAATCTGATGGAATCCACTCAAGTCACCAAACTCCAGAAAGCATGTGCATGCCTGGCAAGTTTCTTTTATATTTGGAACACCTGATATGGTTTTTTCCCCTAGCGGTTTATGACCTTGACAAAGGCCAACAAACCATAAACCACTAGTCAAGTTCAACCCGTCATTATCCTTGATTACTCTAAATCCACCTGTATAAGCCCTTAACAAAAGCGAACAAGGCCATACGACTATCCTAGATAATCATATATCCATACAACAGAAAAGTATTACAGAGCTACCGCATACTACGCCTCGGCGAATGGCAACGACAAACGTAGCACGAATACTAAGCAATACTAATATGAAATGACGGGAGGCTATGGCTGGTTTTTGGCAAAAAACTTTTAACGTAAAGCACTTGATATTGTTGAAGGAACTCGAGTGGCTTTGAAATGGAGTGGTTTAGGCTCCGCTTTTAAAACTAGTAACATAAATTGTTGCTTAAGAGCGAACTCCCCACGAAAGGTTCAAGGCTCTTCCCTCATACAATGAAGTGCAGGATATTCCTAACCGAATACCTCTATGCAAAGCAAAAGAATACGACTATGAGTTTTGAAGAAAACTGAGTAGTTTTAAAAAATTGGTTCCGACAACATCATTTAAGTTTATTTTCCTTGCATTATTCAGATAATGCGTTCCTATCATTTTAAGTTTCCAAGCCACAAAAGAAATAACCATAATAGCATTCTTTTATATGCCATTCGCATTCGCCACGGGGCCCCGTCATGCACCGTTAAGTTACTTAACTAATGGCAGAGCGAGAGGAGGAATAGCGCGGATGCAAAGCATATAAAAGCATCTACTATATATATATATATATATATATATATATCTCAATATCGTAGACAGATAATTGTCATCACAGACAGATAAAAATCATCGCAGGTATGCGAACAACAATATGGAATAGCGGATAAACTAGGAGCCCCATGTTTCATTTGAACCGTATATGAAATGCGGCGTTCCCCAGTTGTGTGGATAGCTTATACAAAGTCGATCCTAGACCCCTACGAGTGCCGCAAGCCACCTGCCAATTTTAGAAACTGGGTAGCACGCCCTCAACAAAGTGAGTTGGTCGCCCTTCGCTTTCTAGAATCTGGTGACTTGTGAACCCCTCCGCGAGTCAATCTATACCCCCTACGAGTGCGGCGAATAGCCCGCCAATTCTAGAGTAAGGCCCTTCCGGTCTCAACGCTATGGGATGCGGGTCTGTTGCCCTCTAGAACCCATCTATTCGAGCACTCCTCCGTGGGGGTAATCCTAGTGCAGAAAAAGAAATATACATACAAGGGTGACAATGACAGCAATCTGGTCGAGCACCGGTAAAAGAATATACATACCGGCAGAAACGACAGTCCATATGTCGGACGCTCGCCCCGCAATAATGAATATACAAACTAAATCAAAACTGTACAAGCAACAATGCACTAGGGGCTATCCAACATGACAATCCAACTTAACCATAACACACACACACACACACACACACACACACACATATATAACCACAGAAACAAGTAACACCACAATGTGTACAACTCCATCTAAATGAACATATAACAATTAGACGACATTCAACAACACATATTCCACATCACAGATATCAACGATGCAAAAGTTTCGAGTTCTAAAACTCCCGAGTTTCCCCAAAGAAAAGATAACACTAAGTGAAATCTTGGGCAAAATAAATAAGACCAAAAATACCAATTTCCAATACCTAAAACACGGAATGAAAACGAGGACCAGACAGCACAGGCAAACCGCCCATAGAAGGCCAAACAAGGTTTCTGGAGGTTTTTCTATGGAGGAATCTTCTCGTTTTCATTGTATCATTAACATGTCTAGAGTAAGCCTTTGCACTTATTTAAAAAAAATTTAGAGACAAAAAATTTTTCCAATAGAGAATGGGTTTTGAAAATCGGAGTTTTTTCGTTTTGAAACTAAAATATCGTTTACTATTATTTTAAGGTGTTTGGTTGGCTCTAATACCATGTTGGTGTTAGGTGTTCGCGCCGCAGAAGCCGCGGCCAAGACGGAAGTGATAACAATTTTTTTATGCGAGCACAAAACACACAAACCTAAAAAATCGATCCAAACACCGAAACTATCAAACTAAACATGCAAGGGTATAGAAATACAATCTTCGACATATGTCCACATAATTGTGAAAGACCCCTCCAAGCTCACAGACGCCGGGAACGCGCTTGAAAGTCGACCACCCTCGCCGAAAAAGATCCACCCGAGGAAAACCAGAAAAGGCTCCGACCGACACTCCAAACTTTCTAAACATGGATTGTAGATGATGTAAGAATTTTTCCACTAATTGTTTTCTCTCAAAAACATGCTTAAGAGAGAGCAATAAGAAGAATAAGAGAGAGGTGAGGAAAAATGGCTAAGTCATAAAGCATGAACTCAAGAAAAGTGGAATGAATAATAATCTTGTGTAGAAAATGGCTTTGCATTTATCGACCATGGTTCAATAATGAACCCAAATCATTTCAACATTAAATGCCAAGCCAAACTCATCTACATGCACAACCATGCTTCATTCCACCTCACCCTCCATCTCATTTTCCATTTGATTTTTCTAAATAGAAAAACAAATATGAGGCATCCTTCTTCTAGAAGCATTCCCGTATAAATACGGAATACTTCATCCGGTATATGTATCGCTACACATACGCATATCAATACAAAAATATAGATATCACCAAAGAGAGAAAATGAATAGTGAACAATAATACTAAAATATATATATCAAAATATATATAAATTATTAAATCAAAACCTGATTTAATAATCCGGCTTAATCCTAAGCCGGCTAGTATTATCAACCGTTCGATTAAATTCCGTATATCCCGTACACGTATTTAATAGGACCCCTGCACGTACCAACGTACGGCTCCTACATCTATCGTTTGAACCAGGAAAACCCTTCTGTGTGGGACTCTAAAGACTTGACAATACGCTGGCAGTGGGTTTAACCACAAGCACGTCAGCGGCACTCGCTGTATGTAATGGTTACCCAGGTACTTGCCGAAAGGGGGGTCGACAATCAAGTACGTCCTTACCCTACCGAGCCTGAATGTGACAGTCTTCGTACAGTCCGGTCTCTTCGTCAAAGAGTATCGCATATCGGGTCTAGGGGGTAGATAACGTCAGACTTTTACTAACCTGATAAGTCATATCTGAGTCAAGCTCATCACCAACAGAGATACTACTGATCAACTATCAGTAAATCTTATCTACCGTGGCCACGGATTTAAGGTGATAGCCAAATGAACACAGAGCGACATTGACTCCTAATACCAGGAGAGACGAATCCCTGACAATCGACCACTGCCTTTATGTGGCTCGAGACTGTACCCTAATAAAACCTGTTTGCACAACTCGTTTGAGCCGTGATAGGGTAGTAATCAAAGTACAGTGGGAACTCATACGAAACAAATGACGATCTTAGGACAAAGGACTAACCTGTACTCATGCTACCTGAGAACTTCTATCTGATGATAGATATAATACCATCTATAAATTCTCGACGAGTCTGTCCGGTGTACTCACCTATAGTGAGAACCTGTATACTATCTTAGGTGACACAACTCCAATGGCTTGTGAGACCTTCCACCGACCCTCGTCGGGGTCTAGAAACATATACACCATTCTACTCAGGAATATCGATGCCCAGTCTCGATACTCCAACAACTAGGGACCTTTAAGGATGTATTTATGGACAACCCAGCTCTCATGTATATGATCGTCATCATAATGCTGGAAGTCAAGCAAGAATCCTATGGGCTTCATCAATGATGAAGATAAACCAGATAGCATACTATCATCTCGAGTAAGACTGTTCTACATGTATAGGTCCTCCTTCAATTATCATAATCGCCTACTTGCAATCACAATAATTGCCTTGAAAGCACTTTATCCAACAGTCTATTCACTGAAGAATCCCGCATTTCGTTCGAGCCACAAACGAAATACGACATTCCCCGGTCGCATGAATAGCCCGTACGTAGCCAAAAGCAATATTCCTGCGAGCGCGGCGAGACACCTGGCAATCCTAGAAAACGAGGAAGCCTGCCTCATCGCTGTGAGTGTACCACCTAACGATTTCTTGAATCTGGTAGTTCGAGCACTCCATCGGGGATACACCTGTACCCTTATAAGCGCGGCGTGTCATACGCCAATCCTAGAACAAGGTGGCCCAGTTTCAACTCCTTGAGATGGATACCCGCTGCCTTCTGGATTCCGATGACACGAGGACTTCTCTGTGGGGAAATCCTAAACCTGTATTATTTACAATGGAAACAACGATCGCTCCCAGGTCGCATCCTAACAAAATAATAATACAATAAGCGAAAATGGTAGAAACAAACCGGTCACTCGTCCCGAAAAAAAGAATATACATTTGCTTTTGCACATGAATAGAAAAACTGTATAAGCACATCACACAATTCCTCTTGGGGCTATTCATTTCATAATGATCCGAACCGTTCCATGCACAATATCGTATATCAACATAACCATCGCAAATAACTACTTTGAAAATTCGTCTAATTGACATATACCAAATAGGCGACATCACATATCATTAAATGCGAAAATACGACGCTACAGTTTTGATCACAAAACTTTCCGAGCAAAATACTAATCACATCAAAATATGGAGCAAAATGAACAACTCGAAAAATCCCAATTCTTAGCATTTAAACATCTGAGAGAGCCTGGGGGAAAGACTCATTGTTCTAGCTGTCCATAGCGACCAAACCCAAGAAATGGGCGGCCAGACTTGAATTATTTTCCCGAGGTTCTAAAAATTTATTTTCAAGTCAAAAGTTGCCCTCTCCAACCATTTAAAAAAAATTTAGGTCGAAGGTGAAAATTCGAACTGGGACTTAATTTACGAATCGAAAAATGGCAAAACTTTTGTGATCCGAAACTATAACTTTGAACAAATTCAAGCTAGGGTCTATGGCTGGCTCTGATACCACTGTAAGGATGTCGTGCTCGCTAGTAGGGCTTTTACCACATTGCGGAAGCGATAAACAAATAATCTAGAGAGCAAAACATCCTCATTTAAGAAAACACCATAGACACATAGCTTACAAACTACAAAATAGAGCTAGAACGAGGAAGAAACAACCTTTGTTGCGCATTGGCCACCTCTCCTTAAACTTCGGCTAAACTCCGAGTGCTCCGGATCGCACTTGATCTCCAATCAACTTGGCCGAAGATGATCAACACAAGAGCCTCCGATGCTAGCTCCAACCTCATCAACATGAAGTAACTCTCATTTGATCTTTACTAAAGATGAAATGAGAGGGCTGCAGAGATTTTACTCTCATGGTCTCTCTATTCTTCCTTTCGTTTTGTCTTCTCATTTTTCTTTCTTGCATAAAATGGATGAAAGAGAAAATGAGTCAAGTTATGAGAGAATAATACATATCCACTCATATCAATAAACCTCATCTTTTGGTAAAGTGTCATGAGCATGAGAGTGGAGGCTAATAAGCTTCCACCTCAGGCTCATTTCATGCAAAAAGGAAAAATGAAATTAAAAAGAAAAGTCATACATAAATATATGTATGTATGATAGCCATCACACAAAAATAAATATATGTACATGGTATGTAATATGTCCATGTAACAAATAAAGAGAGAGAATAAGAGTAATACATATAATACTAGTGTGTGTGTGTGTGTGTATGTGTATGTGTGTGTAATATCATTAAATAAAAACTTGATTTAATGATCATAAGTCGGCTAGTATTATGAGCCGTCCGATTTAATACACACAGTATCATATACACATATTTAATTGGACCCCTGCACGCATCGCCATACATGCAATACATCATTTTGCTAGAACCGGAAAACCCTCTGTGTGGGATTCTAAACACTCAACAATATGGTGGCAGTAGGTTAGTATCATATCCGATTGATTTGAAACACTTTTAGATCAACCCCCCACCGGGCTAACTTACAAGCACGTCAGTGGTACTAACTGTACATAATAGCTACCTAGGTATTGAATAAAAAGCCGGTCGACAAGCAAGCCCGTCCATATCCTGCGAGAGCCTATCAGTGATATTCACTGTACAGTTTGGTCTCTTCGTCTAAGACCGTCTCATACCGGGTCTGCGAGGTGGAAATAGCCTGACTTCCAATAACTCGATAAGTTGTGCTGACGTCAAGCTCATGACCATATGAGAAACTACTGATAACACTTATCGGTAAATCTCGACTGCCTTGGCCAAGGACTTATGGTCATAGCCAGCTGTGCACTGTACGACTTCAACTCCCTATACCGGGAGAGACGAATTCTCTCGACCGCTCACTGCCTTCATATACTTCGGGACTGTACCCAACTAAAACCTGTTTGCACGTCTCTTTAAAGCCGTAGTAGGGTAGTAATCAAAGTACAGTAGGAACACACACAAGACACTATGGCGACCTTAGGTCTAAGGACTACCATGTACTCATATCATCAGAGAACTGCTATCTGACAATTGGTATAATACCATCTAGGAGTTCTCGAAGAGTCCATCCAGTGTAACTCATCCAATGAGCACCTATATACAATTTTCGGTGTCGAACACCAATGGCTATGGGATCAACCATTGCCCCTTACGGGATCAAGAAATGTATACATTGGTCTAAACTAGAATATCGATGCCCAGTCTCGATACTCCTACGACTAGGGACTTTTAAGGATGTGCGTATAGACTACCCATGCCCACTAGTATGATCCCTATCATAATCATGGTATTCAAGAAAAGATCTTATGAGCTTTATCATCATGTATTAGTGATACGTTATAACGAGTAAAATGTATGATCATGAATGATAAATGAAAACTAGATAGCATACTATCATCTCGAGCAAGATTATTCTTGGTATAGGCCCTCTTTGAATTCAGTAATTGTATTTCTGCAACCACGATAATTGCCTTGAGGGCACCTATATACAATATCTTTCAACCCGGTACCACAACAATGTTAATTGTATCGTTTCAACCCGTGTAACATTTCAGAAAATATAAAATATTAATTTTGGAATTTAATAATAAAATAATAAATTTCACGAATATCATACGAATATAGATTTGGGTTTTCATAGAATGGTATGATTATATACCTATATTTTGGAAAATAATGGGAATTTAAAATAAATTATTAATTATGAAAGCATTTATTTGATTTGGGCAATTTACAAATTAATATATATTATTTACATACAAGTTGAATGTTAAACTTGATTAGTATTTCACTAATTAGGCACTAAACCAAATTTATATTGTTAATCATTTATTAATGTGCCATGACATATTTTACATTCTATTCTTGCATGGTTTTATTTTCCTTTTGATAGTATGACGTAGCACCACGGCTAGGTTGAAGAAGCATCAAGTATATAATTTTAAAAAATCTAGTGTGCTAATGCATGCTATCTTAGAATCGAACTAGAGAATTAGAGTTAGTAAGCAAGTGAATAAACTTTACACTAAGTGATAAAAGGAATACAACCTTTGTAGACCGGTCCTTCACTTTTAAAACTCCAAGTAGTAGTTTCTAGAACTCTTCGTAGGCTCTACTTAGCGAAAGGAACGAGCTTGCTTAAGGATTTTCGAGGCCGAAGATGATCCACCGTGAAGAATCTCTAACTTAAGCTACCTCTTCACTAATTAAGAAATTAGTGAAGCAAACAACCTATACTAAAGGGTTAGTTTGGTATAGATTGATGAAGTATGAATTTTGCACACTTTAGAATTCTTTTTCACTTTATCTTTTTCACTCTAGAATTTTCAAGAAGAGGAAGAAGATGAAACTTGTGTAGAACTTGAACTAACTTAGAACCAAGGGTGAAAAAAATATCTTATAGATATTTGTAGAGAGTTAACCATGGCTAAAGATAATGGTTGGATTTAAAAATATTTAGAGTAAAACAAAATTAGTGGAATTAGTCAAGGCTTCTAAATGCTTCTACAAGCATATAAGCCATGCCAATTTCCACCTTATTTTGATTTCACTCTAAATAAATAATTAGCCCAATTATCTTTAATTTGGTGTGAGTCTTATACACCCATATTCTATGTATCATCCACCATAACACAATAGTGTATGTAATACACACACACACACACACATTACATAAATATATATATATATATATATTTATGTAATGTATATTTATATATATATATATATAAATATATATACATTATATAAATATATATATATATATATATCAACATATATATAAATATATATATATATATATATATATATATATATATATTCAAGAGAAGAAATTCTTTATTGAGCTAATATTAGTTAATATATATTAATATATTATATATATATATATCAAATTATTAAATCAACACTTGATTTAATAATCCGGCCATATCATATATAACCGACCAATATCATCTATATGTATATCAATTTATCGAATCAACACCTAATTCAATAACCCGGTTATATCACATATAACCGACCGATATAATATATATCACGAGATTAGAATACGGTATCATATACACGTATTTAATTAAGGTCTCACACATATTACATATGTGCCCTACTTCGTTTCGCTTGAGCTAGGAAACCTCTGCGTGGGACTCTAAAGACTCGTCAATACGCCAGCAGTAGGTAATGATCACAACAATTACCCATAAGCCGTCAGCGGTACTAGCTGGACGTAACAGCTACCCAGGTATTGAGCGAATAGAAGATCAACAAGTAAGCTTGTCCAAACTCCCATGAAGCCTATAAGTAACGCAACCGTACAGTCCGATCTCTTCGTCTGATACGTCGCATATCAAGTCTAGGGTTGTAAACCTCAGACTCCAGTAACTTGATAAGTCATGCCGATGTGTGGCTCATAACAGTTCGAGAAACCACTGATAACACTTACCAGTAAATCTCATCAGCCCTAGCCAGGGACTTGCTGTTATAGCCAATCGAGCATAGCGCAACATCAACTCCCAATACCGGAAAAGACGAAACCCATCCTATCGCTCATTGCCTCCATGTGACTCGGGACTGTACCCAAAATCCACCTGTTTGCACGAATCCTTTGAGCCATGGTAGGGAGGAAATCAAAGCATAGTGGGAACCACACAAGACTCTATGATGATCTCGGATCTACAGACTAACCTGTACCAGTGTCACTAGAGAAATGCTATCTGACAATAGGTATAGTACCATCTAGGAGTTCTCGGCGAGTCCTGTTCGGTGTACCCATTCTCCAATGCGCACCTGTGTACAATCTCTGATTTCAAACACCAATGGCTATAGGATCAACCATCACCCCATACAGGGTCAAGAAACATACACACTAGTCTACTCTGGAATATCGATGCCCTGTCTCGATACTCTCTTGACTAGGAACAATTAAATGATGTACTTATGGACTACCCTGGCCCCATTAGTATGATCTGCATTATAGTCCTAGTAGTCAAGTACATATCCTAAGGGCTTTATCAACATGTATTAGAGAGACAGTATAATAATACAAGTGTACGTGTTAAGATAAAGAGCAACCAGATAGCATACTATCATATCGAGCAAGAAATTCTTCTATATATATATATGTCCAAGTATCCACTATAATATACAATCATATACAATAATGGCCTTTAGGGCATACATATGACTAATGGCTGGATAACCGAAATTTGGGGGTAGATGGAGAAAGATCAATCAACGTAAATCGGTTCCTATAACATCAGGAGCTCCTCCGAAGGGTCCGCGGTGAGGAACGGTTTTAATCTATGTCCGTTCACTTTAAATAGTGAACCATCCTCAGGATTTTCTAAATCGACCGCACTGTGCGGATATACGGTACGTACACAAAATGGCCCTTTCCATCGAGACCTAAGCTTGCCGGGATAGAAATGTAGCCGGGTGTTGTAAAGTAAAATCTATTGACGAGGTTTGAATGTTTTGCGCATAGGTGTTTATCGTGAAACACTTTCGTTCAGTTTTTGACGACAACCGCGTTCTTGTAAGCTTCATCCCGGAGCTCATTCAATTCATTTAACTGCAGCTTTCTATGGCTGCCCGCATCTTCGATAGATAGATTCAGCTTTTTTATCGCCCAAAATGCACGATGCTCTATTTCAACTGGAAGGTGGCAAACCTTTCCGTAAACAAGCCGATAAGGAGACATGCCAAGATCGGTCTTATAGGCAGTTCGAAATGCCTAAAGGGTATCAGTAAGTTTTAAAGACCAATCCTTACGGTTTTTAGAAACCGTTTTCTCCAAAATTTGTTTGATTTGCCGATTTGAAACTTCGGCCTGCCCACATGTTTAGGGATGATAGGGCATTGATAACTTGTGATTAATGGAATATTTCCGCATTAAGGACTCGAAAGTCCTATTACAGAAATGAGTTCCATTGTCGCTGATGATTGCGCGGGGGTGCCCAAACCGGGAGAAAATATTTTCTTTGAGGAATCTAACGACAACCTTTTTATCGTTAGTCTGACTGGGCACAGCCTCGACCCATTTACATACATAATCAACAATAAGAAGAATATACAAGTTCCTAAAAGAATTAGGAAACGGTCCCATAAAATCAATCCTCCAAACATCAAAAATTTCCATAACCAATATTGGTTGGAGCAGCATTTCGTTTCTCCTAGATATCCGGCCCAAATGTTGGCACCAGGAGCATGTCTTGCAGTATTTATGTGCGTCTTTAAAAATTTATGGCCAGTAGAAGCCACACTGCAAGATCTTTTCGGCTGTCTTTTTAGAGCCAAAATGCCCGCCACACGCTTGATTGTGGCAGAATGACAGCACGCTCTTAAATTCATTGTCGGGGACACACCGACGAATAATTTGGTCGGGACAGTATTTGAATAGATAAGGTTCATCCCAGTAAAAATGTTTTACCTGGGATAGGAATTGGAGTCTGTCCTGATTCGACCATTCATTTGGTATAAATCCGGTGGCCAAATAATTCACAATATCTACGAACTAAGGTTCGCATGATACAGTTAAGAGCTGCTCATCTGGAAAAACCGTCTTTTATAGGAAATTGAAGCGTCGGCGAAGAAGGGAGGCGTGAAAGATGGTCGGCGACTATATTTTCGCATCCACTTTTGTCTTTGATGACAAGGTCAAACTCTTGTAGTAAGAGGATCCAACGTATCAGCCGAGATTTAGCGTCCTTCTTCGCAAAAAGATGGCGAAGGGCTGAATGGTCAGTGTATACGATGACTGGAGAGCCGATTAAGTAGGGCCTGAACTTTTCTAATGCAAACACAACAGCTAAAAATTCCTTCTCGGTTGTTGTGTAATTTAATTGGGCCTCGTTCAAGGTTCGGCTAGCGTAATAGATTACATGCGGCATTTTATCGATGTGCTGTCCAAGGATAGCACCAATGGAAAAATCAAATGCATCGCACATAATTTCATATGGATGCGTCCAGTCAGGAGACGAAAGAATAGGAGCAGAAGTTAGTGAGTTTTTCAATGACTCGAACGCCTTCATACAGCTCGAGTCGAAATCAAATGTGGTGTCCTTGGCCAACAAAAGAGTCAAGAGTCTAGCAATCTTGCTAAAATCCTTGATGAACCGTCTATAGAAACCGGCATGGCCAAGGAAAGCTTGAATGTCTCGGACACATTTGGGAAGAGGGAGATTGGAAATGACTTCAATCTTCGCTTTATCTACCTCAATTCCATTTTGTGAGATGATATGTCCTAAGACAATACCTTCACGTACCATGAAGTGGAACTTCTCCCAATTTAAAGTAAGGCTCTTATCCTTACACCGGGTAAGGACAGCGTCGAGATGTAGCAAACACTCATCAAAGGAGTCGCCGAAAATGGAGAAATCATCCATGAAGATCTCCACGAATTTTTCCACCATGTCTGAAAAAATACCCATCATACACCGTTGGAAGGTAGCGGGTGCATTGCATAACCCAAAGGGCATGCGACGGTAAGCAAACGTACAGAAAGGGTAAGTGAATGTGGTCTTTTCTTGGTCATTTTCAGTGATGGGAATTTGATTATAGCCGGAGTAGCCATCCAAAAAGCACTAGTATTCATGCCCAGCCAATCGTTCTAGCATTTGGTCAATGAAAGGTAATGCAAAGTCGTCTTTCCGTGTCGCGGCGTTGAGTTTTCTATAATCGATGCATACTCGCCACCCAGTTTGGGTGTGAGTAGGTATTAACTCATTCATCTCATTAGTTATGACCGTTATGCCTGATTTTTTTGGGACAACGTGAATGGGGCTAACCCACTGGCTATCAGAGATAGGGTAAATGATACCACTATCCAGACATTTTACGATCTCCTTTTTAACAGCCTCCTTCATGACTGGGTTGAGTCGTCTCTGTGGATCCTTTGCTGGATTGGCATCATCCATCATATGAATATGATGTTCAACTATTAGGGGACTAATCCCCTTGATGTCCGCCATAATCCAGCCAAAAGCTTGCCGATTGCTTTGCAAGACCGTCAAAAGGGCTTTCTCTTGCTCTAGGGCTAAAGAAGCCGAGATGATAACAGGAAGGGTCTCATTCTCACCTAAGTAAGCGTATTTAAGGTGAGACGGCAATAGCTTGAGTTCGAGTGTTGGAGGTGAAACAATTGAAGGTAAAATCGGTGAAATTGTCTTAAACTCAAAGGATTCCAACAGAGGTTCAAAACGAGTGTAAGCAACCGAGTCGGATGGTTCAGCTAACTTATCCAAAAATTCAAAGGATTCAAACTTGGGTGGCGATTGTTCAAGATCATTCGAGAAAGTGAAACACTCGTAGTCATTATCGGGCGTGAAAACAGTATCAAGTTCAAGGAGGAACGCACTAGTGGCGTTAAGATTGCTGTGATCGAACAAAAATTTTTCTAATTCACAGTCGTCCGGGGTGATCTCTTGGATCGAGCAAACATCTAGTATATTAGCATTAGGTTCAGAGGGCTGATTCCCCAACTTAAAAATATTGAGTTCAATTGTCATGTATCCAAAAGATAGGTTCATCGAACCATTTCGACAATTGATCACAGCATTAGAGGTTGCAAGGAATGGTCGACCGAGTATCACCGGAATTTGACTCCGGGGGTTAGCTACAGGTTGTGTATCGAGAACAATAAAATCAACGGGGAATATGAAGTCCCCTACCTTTATTAACACATCCTGTAGCTCACTCCTAGGATGGATGATGGATCGGTCAGGCATTTGGAGAGTACAATGTGTAGGTTTCAGCTCTCCGACACCTAATTGCTTATATACCGAATAAGGAAGTAGGTTAACAATGGCACCAAGATCCAAAAGTGCGCGGTTGATGTTCTTATCCCCAATAGTTATTGAAATCGTAGGACAGCCAGGGTCCTTTCGTTTTTGAGGTAAAGGTTGGGTTAGAGCATCACTTACGGCACTAGCTAAGAAAACTTTCTTAGGTACCTGAGATTTCCTCTTCTTAATGCATAAGTCCTTCAAGATTTTTGCGTAAGAAGGGACTTGTTGGATTACATCCAAGAGGGGAATGTTAATGTTAACCTATTTAAACAACTCCACAATCTTCTCCATTTATGGATTTTGTTTATTGGATCTCAACCTGTTTAGAAATGGAACATTTTGAAAATTGGTTGAGTCCAATACTTGTGGAGGAGATTGCAGAGTTGGAACGGATCCTAGTGTTGTTGTTTTCGTGGAGTGAGAGGTGGGTCCGCTCGGAGAAGCAGAAGAAGTAGAGCCTTGTGAAGAATGGAGAACCGACTCTGAAGACGAAGAAGAAGATGAAAAAGAAGAAGAAGAAGAAGCGGCGGCCGGGGTGTCATCATCAGTGCCAACATTGTTGTGCAACATCCTTCCAGATCTCAATGTAGTCACGGCACTCACATTATGGTTTTATTGTTCAAGAGCAACATGTGCATTTTGTGGGTGACCAGGATTTGGGAGTGGTTGAGATAGAAGCTTCCTTTTCTCTCGCTCGCTTGAAGCTGCATTCAGTTGTGCAATCTGGGCTTCAATGGTTTTGATGCTTTGCCCATGTGACGCAGTGTGTTGCATCAAAGACTGAATGGATGACTAGATGTTGGTGAAGGATTGAGTTGATTATTTTAAAAATGCCTCCAGACTTCGTTCTAACGAGAAAACCTTATCGTTATTTGACAGAACAAAATTGTTTTGAGCAAAGGAATTGTTGGGTGCAAAATTGTTCGTTTGATTTTGGTAAGGTTGGGGTTGGAAAGGTTGCTGATATTAAGTTTGTTAATGAGCTTGTTGTTGAGGAGGAGGCCTCTGGAAATTGTTGTTGCCTTGGAATTGTTGTTGATTTTGATTCCAGGCGAAATTAGGGTGATTCCTCTAACCAGGATTGTAAGTTGAAGAGTATGGATCATTTCTTTGTCTCTGCTGAAAGGCAGCATTGACTTGATCCTGTCCTTGAGCAGGTGGGTTGTAAGGACACTCTTCGGTCAAATGTGATGGATTCGAACATCAAGCGCATATAGTGCGAGGGGGAAGAGCAGGGGCAGGAGAAGGCGATGAGAATTTGCTCTCAATTGCTTCCAGTTTTCGTGTAATCGCTGCCATTTCGGCTTTCATTGCAATTGACATATCAAGTTGATGAATGCCTGCCCTAGATGGACCGGAAGAAGTAGACGAAGTGGTCGGTCTAGCGCTTTCCCACTGAAGCGTTTGTTCAGCATTATCGTCGAGAAATTGCCAAGCTTCCTCGTCAGATTTTGATAAGAAGTGGCCTTGACAAATGGTCTTCAACAACTGCTTAGTTGCTGGGTTCAGTCCTTCGTATAAGGTCTGGAAAAGTTGCTATCTCTCAATACCGTAATGAGGGCACTGAACAAGAAGGTCTTTGTATCGTTCGAAACACATCCTAAAAGGTTTGGAAGGAAGCTGGGAAAATTGGTTAATTTCATTTCGTATTCTCGCGGTCTTGTGATTTGGGTAAAACATTTTAAGAAACGCTTTAACAAACTCTTCCCAACTGTTTATGGAATGCGATGCAGTACTTTACAGCCACTTTTTAGCTAGGTCACACAATGTGAAAGGAATGACTCGTAGCCTTATAGTATCATCGGACAGTTGGGTTGTCTTCATCATTGCACAGACGTTCTGGAATTTGTTGATAAAGATATAGGCATCTTCAGATTCCAGTCCGTGAAATTTAGGCAACATGTTGATGATGTGGGGTTTAATTTCGAAATTGTCCCCATTTGCCGACGGGAGTGAAAAACAAGTACGAAGTGCGGAGCGGGTAGGATAGAAACGATCCTGGAGCGCGATTCGTTGTGGCGCTTCAACAGGAGGTTGTTGCGGGTTATTCGCACCCATTTGAGGTGGAATCAGTCTCGAGGTAGGTAAAGGGTTGTTAGGATTGAACCCTGACATCTCAGAAGAAGAAGAAGATGAAGATGAAGGTGAAGATGTATGAACAGAATTCCGGTCAACGTCGGAGTTGGCCGGCAAAGGTAAGGATGAAAAAGGTGTGGAGGGAGTTTCGACGTCGGAGTCGATCGTGTAGTCGGTAGCGACTAACGAAACACGGACTAAGCGGGCACTAGTGTCCCGAGTCCAACCGGACATACACTAACGAGTTTAGTGTAGTCAAAGCGTAGAATGTGAGGGTAAGAAAACGTCAATGGGGAAATGTGGATGAAAGGTTGGTGAAATGGGATTCTAGCGACAAAGGGCAAGTTTTTATAAAAATTTTGTTTTGTTTTTTTTTTTTAATAAAAAGTTTTGCAAAAATTTGTACGGAACTACAACACAATTTCAAACAACCTACGTTTTAAAAATGCATAATCAAACCTAGAGCTAGGGTCTCCTAAGTCAACTAGACTGCTCCAAACTATTCCAAAGCGATAAGTTGTGAGATATCCCTCAAATCGCCTTTTCACCGCCAATTGTGGCCAGGTAAGCACAAATGAAGAAAGGAGGGTTCTGCTCACTAATCACCGTGAGACAGGCCTTTTAAAGTTACCTTTCTCACTTGTCTAGCCTAGGCACCACAAATTCAGGTTTAGATAAACGACTGAATGCCCACAACCTTCCTCTGTCCTAATGAGCGCGACAGTCCTTAATTGGCTGAGTCTAGATATTTTTTAATTAACTCAAGGGTGATGCATATGCTTTTAGTGATTTCTGGGGTCTTAGGAAGGGTAATGAAATCCCCACTCAATCTTAATTGGTGTTATAGCCCTTAGATTCTGTTTTAAACATGCAAAGCAGTAACACACCAAAATCTAAAACACTTCCCAATTTTTTTTTGCGGCGCAAAGAATCCTGCATAAAATGATTTATTGGATAGGAGAAAGATTATGTGCAAAGAAACCTGGAGGAAATTTTTTTCAGTGGAGCTTACGGGGTGGAAGAGAAGGAAAAAGATACATACAGAGATTTTCAGTTGCTGACGTCACCTTTTGATCACGGCTCCGCGGTCAAATGCCTACTTCTGCCGCGGTTCCGCGGTGGACCAGTAGGTTCAGATCTTCAAAAAATTTCTCTGTGCTGATTTGGTTCTCCTTTGTCTGTTCAAATCCTCTGTTTCTAGATTTATTCACTGAGCTTACTCCAAATCTGAATCAGTCCGTCTTCCTTTCCTGCACAATTCGCACAAAAACCAATCAAAAATAACTAAATGATTTTTTTTGTTTTCAATTTTTTTTAATTTTTATATTTTTTTATTTAATTAACCCGAAATTACAAAAAGAAATAAACTACCGTTTTCCCGACAACGGCGCCATTTGATTGTTGATGTTTTTCTGTGTTTAAATTTACCGCAATCAAGACGGTGTCGCTTGGTAGCTAGCCGGTTGAGTACGAGTCGATCCACAGGGAAATTGTGTCCTTTTCTTTAAGTTTTAACGAGTTAAGTCCTAACTTTGGTAGGTTTGGTTTTAAGATCTAAGAATGAGAATAAATTGATATAAAGGCTTGCTAGGGTTAGGATTAGGTTTAGGTTAGTTCGAAATAGAGATTCTTCTCATTTCTTTCAATGCCCTAGTTAAGAATATAGGTGTTAGGGTAATAGTCAACAACGGGGATTACCACGACTAGGAAGAAACTTAGTTTTTTCCTTTTGGTCCTTGTCCGTCCGTTCATGGCTCTTAGCCCTAACCTCCGATTAATTCAACCACAGCCGGTCTAACTAGGGAATCACCGCTATCATGTATGATAGGGTGCCGTGGTGAGCGGATTATGGTTGATTTAAAGAGAGTCCTTAATTAAAATTATTTGGGCAAAGAAAGGAGTGAGAGAGATTTTCTTCTCTCAAACCTTCCCTCTCCTAACCTTAACAAGTGAGGAATTACTCACTCATTAGGAAGATAACAATAAAATTCATTTTTTTATTTTAATAGATGAACTAAATTGCAGATAATAAAAGAACATGTATAAAATTGCAGGAATTAAAATTCAGATAAAAAGAATGCGAGATAAAAAAATAAAACTTACTTTATTGATGACCTCTCAATAATGCATTACAATTAGAATTAAAATTTAGATCTAAGAATTAAAAAGAGGCATAAAAACTAAAGAGAGGCATGCCTAATTTGGCTTTGAACCCTCCTATTTATAGATAGGAAAAACCCTAGGTTACATTCTGATCTACACATGAATTTACAAAACTACCCTAAGAAAGCCGGGTCAAAGCACCGACACCCACCGACACATGCATAGTATGGCCGCGGAACCGCGGCAGAAAGGCCTGTTTGGCCGCGGTTCCGCGGCCATTTGGTGGGATCTTGGGCTTATCTCTTCAGGGTTGCTTCATGTTGCTTTTATCTTCTGTTTTCTTCACTTGGTTTCTCAGAATCTCTTCTATTTCCTTCCAGATTTCCAACAGTGCAGAATGATGTGGAATTTTGCCCTGAGCTTCGTGTTGAAGTCTTGAATCTTGTGCAGCCCTTATGCTTTGTGCGTTGAACAGTCTAATGATTTTCCATTTTTTCCTTGAACTGGTAGGCGGCATCATACGGATTCATCTGATGTTGGTCATAGTCTCACATTTGTAGCGACTTTTCATGGATTTCACTGTAACGAGTTGAGAACCTGTAACCTGCAGCTATTTAGCTGACATGGATCAAAAGTACCTACTTATATCCAATGTGATTAAGAATGGGCGGTATAAAAATGCAAAAATCTGATATGAACAATGATGATGTAGGAATTTGGCTCATTTTAGATTTAATTTTCTCACTCAATTCCATCACTTGATCAAAAGCTAGTGAGCTTTCAAGAGGAAGATGAAGATGAAAATGATGAAGTGATGAAGAATAATCTCATGAGGTTAGAAATGCAACCATGGTGAGTTATTATGTCATGCCTAACTCATGTAGAGAATAAACCATAGTCTAAGGTTAAGGGTTGGGTTAGCAAATATCTTAAGCTAGACAAACAAGTTGAATAAGTCAATGTTCTACTAGCTTCTCCAAGCTCAAGCATGACTAATTCAAATGATTTGTGAATTACTTAATGATAAATAAAACCCAAACATAAACTTAAGCATGGTGTGATTCTCATACACCCTTGTTGCATGTGTAACCTAGCATGGCACATGAATATATATCACATATTTATTTAAGTGTACAAAGAAAACAATACATATATCACATACATGCAAAGTATATCATAAGTGAGAAAAGAAATCTTAAGTGAGCTAATACTAGTTAATGTAATGTAATATATCAAATATATAATTATACATTAAATTATCAAATCAACACTTGATTTAATAATCCAGCTATATCCTGTATAACTGATTAATATCAAATGTAACAGCTTATCGAATCAACACTTGATCCGATAACCCGGCTATATCACATATAACCGACCAATGTCACAAGTCGCGAGAATAGAATGCGGTATCTCATACACGCATTAATCTCGGTCCTGCACATATCACATATGTGCTCCTACTCCGTTTCACATGAACCAGAAAACCTCTTTGTAGGACTCTAAAGACTCGTCAATACGCCGGCAGTAGGTGATGATCATATCAAACACCCGCAAGCCGCAAGCGGTTTTCTAAACGTAACGACCACCCGGGTATTGAGCTTTCAGAAGAACAACAAGAAAGCCTGCTCATACTCCTGCGAATCCAATCAGTAACACTACCGTACAGTCCGGTCTCTTCGTCTGATATGTCGCATATCACAGCCTGGGGGTGGTATAATGTCAGACCCCAATAGCCTGATAAGTCATGCCGATGCCAGGTCCATAACGGTTTGAGAAACTACTGATAACACTTACCAGTAAATCTCAGCAATCCTGGCTATGGATTTCCTGTTATGGCCAATCGAGCATAGCGCAACATCAACTCCCAATATCGGGAGAGACGAAACCCCTCCCATCCTCATTGTCTCCATGTGACTCGGTACTGTACCCAAAAACCACCTTTCTGCACGATTTCTTAACCGTGGTATGGTGGAAATCAAAGCACAGTGGGAATTACACAAGACTCTATGATGATCTCGGGTCTACAGACTAACCTGTACGAGTGTCACCAGAGAACTGCTATCCGACAATATGTAAAATACCATCTAGGTGTTCTCGGCGAGTCCGTTCAATATACCCAGTCTCCACTGAGCTCCCATATACCTTCTCTTATGTCAAACACCAATGGATATGGGATCATCCATCGCCCATCATATGGGTCGAGAAGGTATACGCTAGTCTACTCTGGAGTATCGATGCCCTGTCTCGATACTCCTACGACTAGGAACATTTGAAGGATGTACTTATCGACTACCCTGTCCCCACTAGTATGATCTGCATCATAATCCTGGTAGTCAAGTACTCGTTATAAGGGCTTTCTCAACATGTAATAGAGAGACAATAAGTGTACATGTTAAGATAAAGAGCAACCAGATAGCATACTATCATATCGAGCAAGAAAGTTCTCTCTCTATTTGTCCAAGCTTCCACTACAATATACATCACATGTATAGTAATGGCCTCTAGGGCATACATATAACTAAAAATCTCCCACTTGCACTAAGGCCATCTGTTGTAGTATCCAATACCCAACAATATAGCAGTGGTTGTAGTATCTCATACTCAACCATCCCATAGAATTCTCTCTACGGGTAAGGTCTTTGTGAGTGGATCCGCTGTGTTATCCTTCGTTTCTACTCTCCTTACCTCGATCCCTTGGAGATCATACATCTCCCTGATCAAGTGATACTTGCCTCAGAATTTGTCTGGAACGCTGATGAGATCTGCATTCCTAGGCCAAAGCCACAACTCCATTGTTGTCACAATAACAGTTATTGGATACACAATGGTAGGAACCATGTTTATCTCATGAACAAGAAATATCCAGACATCCACTTTGGCAGTATCAGTGGTAGCAATGTATTCAACCTTTATCGTCTAGTATGTCACGGTATCTAGCTTGGAACTCTTCCAACATACCGTCCCTCCACTGAGGGTAAAGACAATGCTTGTAACTGACTTTCAGTCGACCTTATCACTCTGGAAGATGGAACTAAGAACATTCATTTAGTTCTTCTCAAGCACTTAAGAATGTCCTCCACTACTTTCCAGTGATTCTTCCAAGATCCGATTGATTCGTGATCACTATACTTAGTGAGTCATCTACATCTAGTCTGGTACATAATATCGCATACTCTGATGAGCCTACTGCCGAAGCATAGGGTATCCCTTGCACGCGAGCTTTCTCCAAATCAGTCTTAGGAGACATCTTTTTGGAGAGAGTGATCCATGAGTAAGTGGGTGAATCACCACTCTTAGAATCGTCCATACTAAACCCCTTTAGTATGGTGTTTAAGAACCCGGATTTGGGACACTCCCAACATCCACTTTAGATCTATCACCATAGATCGTAATCCACAAGATGTAGTAGGTATCATCCAGATCTTTTATTGAGAATCCCCGTGATAAGAGGAGCTTGACCGAATGTAGCATAGGAAACCATTTCCTATCAAGAGTATGTTATCTACGTACAATACGTGGAACAAAACCTTACTCTCTACTACCTTCTTGTATATACAAGGTTCATTTACCTTTTTGATGAAGTTAAACTCTTTGACTGTCACATCAAAACAGATGTTCCATCTCCGCGATGTGCGCATTGATCCTGATGGATTTAAGGATAGCTTTGAAAGTCTCAACTTTTCTATTTACACCAAGAATCTTCTCAAGATCCATTTGCTCCCAATGGGTTTTACAAGGCATCAACCATGTCAAAATCAAATTTTTCATGTGCCGAACAAGGCATCAACCATGCCAAAATCAAAATTTTCATGTGCCGAACAACCCTAACCAAGATCTTAAACTAGAGATTAGGAGAAACATAGCAAGTAAACAACTTTACTTCTAAGAGTTAGGGATTACAACCTTTGTAGTCCGTTCCTTCACTTCTAAAGCTCCGTGTTGAGGTAACTTCTCTGCGATCATCGAGTACCCGGACTCTAGAGAGGCTCCATGAAGAGAAAGATGCAATCTTGCTTCCGATCTTCAATAACAAAGATGATCTACCTTGAAGAAACTCAAACCCAAGCTCTTGCTTTGCTAATCAAGTATTAGCAAAGAAAATACCCTAATCTAAGCGGCTAGAATATATGAGAATGATGAAGTAGGAATTTAGCACTCTTTTGTTTTCTTTATCTCACTCAAAATCATCACATATGAAAAAGCAAGTAAGCTTTTTCCAAGGAAGAAGAAGAAGAAATTACTTTGTAATGAATAATGAAAACTTGTGTGAGGTTAGAAATGCAACCATGGGTTAAGAATGAAGACTTAACCCATGTAGAGAATTAACTATGGTGAAGGTTTTGGGTTTGGTTAAGAAATATCTATGAAAATATCTTTACAAAATATCTTTACTTAAAAACAAAAACAAAGCTTCTAGAAGCTTCAAGAAAGCTTAACCCTAATCCAAACCCTAACCATGTTTAAACTCCACAAAACATGTTGCATTTGTAACCTTAACTTGTTACAATATTATATATCACATATATAATATATTTTGTAACAAAATAAAATAATACATTTAACATATATCACATATATATCAGTGTATTACCCGAGTGAGAAAAAGAATCTTTAAGTGAGCTTAGACTAGTTAATGTAATTAAATATATCAAATATATAATTATACGTTAAATTATCGAATCAACACTTGATCCGATAATCCGGCTATTTCACAAATAACCGACTAATATAATCTGTATCAGTTCATCGAATCAACACTTGATTCGATGACCCGGCTATATCACATATACCCGGCCGATATCATATATCGCGAGAATCAATACGGTATCACATACACATATTGTTCTCGGTCCCGCACATATCACATATGTGATCCTACTCCGTTTTGCCTGTGCCAGGAAAGCTCTGTGTAGGACTCTAAAGAATCGTCAATACGCCGGCAGTAGGTGATGATCATATCAAACACCCACAAGCTGCAAGCGGTCAGCTAAACGTAACAGCCACCCAGGTATTGAGTGATCAAAAGATCAACAAGCAAGCATGTACATTCTCCTGCGAATCCAATCAGTAACACTCCTGTACAGTCCGGTCTCTTCGTCTGATATGTCGCATATCTCGTCTAGGGGTGGTAAACGTCAGACCCCAGTATCTTGATAAGTCATATCGATATGAGGTCTATAACAGTTCGAGAAACTACTGATAACACTTACTAGTAAATCTCAGCAACCCTGGCCTGGGATTTCCAGTTATAGCCAATCGAACACAGCGCAACATCAACTCCCTATACCGGGAGAGACGAAACCCCTCCTATCGCTCATTGCCTCCATGTGATTCGGGACTGTACCCAAAAACCACCTTTTGCATGCCCTCTTGGACGTGTTATGATGGAAATCAAAGTACAGTGGGAATCACACAAGACTCTATGACGATCTCGGGTCTACAGACTAACCTGTACCAGTGTCACTAGAGAATTGCCATCTGACGTGAGGTATAATACCATCTGGGAGTTCTCGGCGAGTCCGTCCAGTGTACCCAGTCTCTACTGAGCACCCGTATACCTTCTCTGATATCAAACACCAATGGATATGGGATCATCCATTGCCCATCATATGGGTCATGAAGCGCATAAGCTAGTCTACTCTGGAGTATCGATGCCCTGTCTCGGCACTCCCACGACTAGGAACATTTGAAGGATGTACTTGGCGACTACACTGTCCCCACTAGTTTGATCTGCATCATAGTCCTGATAGTCAAGTACTCATCCTAAGGACTTTATCAACATGTGACATAGAGACAATCAGAGTACATGTAAAGATACAGGGTAACCAGATAGCATACTATTATGTTGAGCAAGAGAGTCCTCCCTATATATGTCCAAGCATCCACTACAATATACAACGTATATAAAGTAATGGCCTCTAGGGCATACATATAACTAACAACCTCCCACTTGCACTAGGTCCATCTGTTGTAGTATCTCATACACAAAGCTGTGGTTGAAGTATCTCATACTCAACTATCCCATAAAAGTCTCTTCTGGGAAATAGGCCTTTGTGAGTGGATCCGCGCTGTTGTCCTCTGTGTCTACTCTCCTAACCTCTATCTCCCTGGAGATCAACCATCTCCATGATCAGGTGATACTGCCTAAGAATATGTCTGGATCACAGATGGGACGGGGGTTCCTAGGCCTAAGCCACAACTCCATTATCACACAATGGTAGGAACGAAATTCATCTCATGAACTCATATATATTCAGACCGATTCTTTAGTAGCATCCTTGGTAATGATGTATCTTGCCTTTAATCGTCTAGTAAGTCATGTTATCTAACTTGGAACTCTTCCAACATACCGTCTTTCCACTAAGGGTAAAGACAATGCCTGCGACTGACATTCAGTCGTCCTTATCACCCTGGAACCTTTCCAGTGATTCTCCCCAGGATCGATTGATACTATCTCACTATAACTAGTGAGAATCCTAACATCCGTTTAGATCTATCTCATAGATCTATAATCCAGGATTTAGGAGGTATCACCTTGATCCTATATGGAGAATCTTTGTGATAAGAGGAGATTGACCGAGCGTAGTATAGGAAACTCCTTCGCTATCAAGAGTACGTCATCCACGTACTATACGAGGATCATCTTCATACTCCCTACTACCTTTTTTGTATATACTTGGTTCATCTACCATTTTAATGAAGTCAAACTCTTTGACTACTACATCAAAACAGCTGTTCCAACTCCGCGATGCCTGATTTATCACATAAAACATCCTGCACACATTTCCGCTGCTCCCACTGTCTACGAAGCCCTCTGGATGTGTACTTATAGACGCTCTCTTCCAAATCAATATTTAAAAAAGCAGTCATGACACCTAACCGCCAGATATCGTAGTCATGGTATGTAGCAGTGGCAAGTAGGATCTGGATGGACTTAACCATAGCTTTGAAAGTCTCAACTTTTCCATGTACACCAAGTAATCTTCTCAAGATATACTTTCTCCTGATGGGGATTTAACCCTTCAGACAATGCAACCAAAGTCCATACTTTGTTGGTGTGTAAGGATTCCATCTCAGATCGCTAAGCATCCAGCCATTCTCACAGAGTCCCCACTCCTGATGGCCTGCTCGAAACTAGTTGGGTCATCATCTCATGATGCGATCTTTGCTCTCATTGTCATAGAGAAACCAAAGAATCTCTCAGGTGGATGAGGAACCCTACCAGATCGGCGGAGAGGCTGAGGTTCGTTGGAAACTATTAAATCCTCCGGGGTTCCCAAATCATCAGCTGCAGTTTGTATAGCTGGAACTCCTTCCAGTTCTACCTCATGACCACTAATTTCTTCACAAGAAATTCCCTTTTTCTCAAAAAGTCGTATGCCGAGAAATAAAACATATTTTGTTCCTCGGTGTGGTAGAAGATATTCCCTTGCGAATGCTTAGGATATCCAACAAACTTCCACTGAACTGACTTTGTCTCGAGCTTGTCCGGATTTTGCTTTTGACATAGGCCGGACAACCCCAAATCTTAAATTCCTTAAAAGATAGGCTCTTCCCATACCATATCACATATGGAGTGGCAGGCATCTGATTTGGTTGGAACCCTATTCAATTGGTATGCAACTTTTCAAGTGCATAACCCCAAAAGAAAATAGGCTACTCAGTAGTACCCATCATAGAGCACACCATATCACATAGGGTGCGATTGCTCCACCCCGATACACCGACGTGCTGTGGTGCATACGGAGGAGTAATGCTGAGAGAGAATCTCATTCTCCTTTAGAATAGTCCAGGAATTCCGTGCTCAATTATTCTCCTCCTTGATCTCATCAAGGGACATAATACTTATACCCGTTTTTGGTTCTCTACTTCTAACTTATATTCATTGAATTTCTCAAAGGTTCTAGACTTGTGTTTCAACAGGAACATATGTCCGGATCTTGAGAGATAATCAATGAATGTAATGAAGTACAAAGAACCGGTCTTGGCATGTGTAGACAGGGGACATTCATACATCAGTATGTATCAATCCTAAGAGTTCACTAACTCTTTCTCTGTTTCTAATAAACGGAGCTGTGGTCATCTTATCTTTATGACATGACTGACAAGTTTTATAAGATGTAAATCCAAAATAATTTAAATATGCATCTTTATGTTACTTCAGCTAGTCGGGTCGCATTGATATGACCTAGTCTACAATGCTTCAAGAAGGATTCGTTCATTTCTAAACTCTTCCTCTTGTGTGTGCTCTGTATGTTAAGAACTGCGGTTTGATTTAGAACGTCTATACTTTTAGATAACGTGCCTGAACCAATCAACTCTTGATATAGGAAATGTTCAAAACATTATCCAACAATACAAAATTATATCCTTCTTTAATAATAAAGAGACTGATATGATGTTGTATATCAGGTTCGGTATCTAATAACAATCGTTCAGAATCAATGTATTCTGGTAATACAGGGTGATAACTGCCAACAGACTTGGCTGCAACACTTGCATCATTTCTAACTCTTGAAACTTATCACCCGTTCTCAGTTCTCTACCTTTCTGTAGCCCATGTATCAGATTATATTTGCGGGATCCTGATCCGATATCTCATTCCCAGGACGTAAAGGATACTGAGAAACAGTTCTCGGTAATGAACATACCCGAAGAAGATGCATCAGCATATACTTTCTTCGTTTGGGCGGCACGGGAATTCTGGTAATCCCCTATTTCCTGCTCTATCTTATAATAATTATAAGTTGGAGTGGGACCAACGTTCCCTAGCGCAGTATAATAAGCGGGTTCGGTCAATACATCTGTATTATTTATCTTGAATAAGGCGTGACGTGGTCGCTACCAGGAGAGAGATAGAAGAAAACACTCAGCGTATGCTCTTGCAAGATTAGATTGGTTATTAAAATATCTAATCAGGATGTCTCCCACTGTTTTAGTCAAATCTTCCTTCAAACCCTAAAAGGAAAGACTAGCTGGGATTAATTACACCCTACAAGTTTGCCAATCTTTCAGCCAGGCCAGTGCCGGTACTTTGAGGGAGGTTCCCCATGCTTTCGCACGGACCTAATTAAAGTAAACCTCATTTTCCCAGAGGCATAACCCCGTTGACACCTTTCTAGACACCTACTTGATCGGCTAATTGTAATGTGTAAAACTCTCCCAGGAGTAATTCTTACTCGCAGCAGGTATCGGGATCCAACTATCTCATAGAAGGTGTGCAATCTCATTGTAAATTTCAACTCTTGAAATTCCCAATAATATTTTACCCCTAGCAGCTACATGACCTTAACATAGTCAACAAATCATAAGTGCTAGTCAAGTTCAACCCGTCATTTCCCGATTGAATTAAACCCACCCGCACGACCCTTAACATAGTCAACAAAGTCGCACGACTACCCTAATCCAATCGCATCATATGCTTATACAGATAAGCACTAATCAGCTACCACACACTATGCCTTAACATAGTCAACAAACGTAGCATGAATACTAACTAGTACTTATCTGAAATGACGGAGGGCTACTACAGGTTTTTAAGAAAACCCTTTGCGTAATGAACTTGATATCGTTGTAGAATCGAGTGATTTTAAATGGAATGTTTTTGAGGCATTTTCTAGTTTTGCTAAAGAGGTCACTCCAGGTGAAAGGATCTCGACTCTTTCCTCATCGAATAAGGTGCAGGATATTTCACAAATATCACTATGCAAAGCAAAAACTATAAAAAACAATCAAAAGACAAACCGAGTTTGTAGCATCTGCTAGTTTCGCTAAAGAGGTCACTCCCGGTGAAGGGATCTCAGCTCTTTCCTTATCGAATAAGGTGCTGGATATTCTAAAAGGAATACCGCTATGCAGAGCAAGAACTAGAGCTACCTGTTTTTGAGACAAGTTTCTACAACATCTTTAGGTTTCTTTTAGTTTCATTAATCTCATTAATGAAATCCCATTTTATTATGCTTCCCAAGCATCACATTTGAAACGAAATCAACAATATAATATATATCTCATATATATAATATTCAACATTCGTCTCAGGCAGTAATATGATCTCATCACAGAACATTGCAGCAGAAGAACATATATGAAGTATTGGATATATTAGGAGGTCCGTGTTTTAATACGAGCCTGTATAAAACACGGATTCCACGGTCGTGATGAATAGCCAAACTCACATCCCTAGACCCCTACGAGAGCGGCAAGTAACCCTGCCAGTTCTAGAGTTAGGAGACCCCGTCTCGACTCCTCGAGATGATCTCCCACTGGACCCTAGAACTCGATTACTTGTGCTCCCCGCCTTGGGTCTATCTTAATGCGGAAAAGTAAATAATATACAATGGTGACATCATCCTCAGCCAGGAAGTGCCTCAATAAAAGAATATTACATACAATGAATTTTACATGAATGAAAATAAAAACCCTCATCTCAAAAAAAAACCCCGGCTACTCAAAACGCGACGATCCAATATAACATATCACATCAACACATAATATCTCATATCATCAACGTAAGCAAGTATGTGTATCCTGATTGTCGTTGATGTATAGCAACGAAACCGGCGATACACCACATACTACGCTTACGGTCACAGAAAAGAAAGTGTAAAACTATAACAGTTGGAATCCGCAACCTTCTTAGACATCTCATGCCTAACCAAATGAATTCCTTAGACATCAAATGCCTAATAATTATAAACCCCGCATTTTAGTCTCGATCTCGAAAACACTTTTCAATATCTAGTCAGGCAATTCAACAAGATTCTCGACATCCTGATCGAATGCTCGTCGCAAACTTTAGTAGACGGCCGCACTCCTGGATGCCGTCGACGAAGTGCACTAAGGCGGAACACCGCTGCCGCGAGCACCCGAACGGATGCTTTTGGTGACGGGGTTCTCCTACAGTCACTTGGTCGGGGCTATGGCGCGTGGCTATCTATTAAGTTTACCCGGCGAGTATCCGCGTACGCTACGTGATTGCGACGGACTTTTGATCACATCAAAATCCCGTGGCAACCGATCAAATGAGACTAAACTGCTAGATTTATAACATTCAAATTAGTTATCTCATAACTACTTGTGAATTCCAAATATTGTATCGCATTCCAGATAAATAGAAAATGGTAAACTTTCCGATCGAATAAACAAATACCCATGATTTCTCTAATAGCTCAACACATGAGCGTAGTTTTGTATGTGCACGGCGGCGCCCCGGCCGTCGATCCGACACCGGAAACGCGGAAACGAAAAACTTTGCGAAACTTGCAAACCGGCACCACCGTGCACTATCAACCCGGATCGGGCCATTAACCTAACTACTAGCAAACTAAAAGATTGGGTAGAGAGATATACCAAGCGATCCGTGTCCTTCGGTCTTCGTCTCCACTCCGATCTCCCGCGGAAACTCCGTTCGTCACCTCCTCGTCGGAAAGGGCACCACGTAGCCGGATTCTTTTACGGGCTCCCACCTCTGGACCGAGATAACTCGGGCGCGAAGTTGGCAAGCCGACGCGTCCAAGATATGCTGTAGGTAAGTGTAGAATCCATTGTCTCTAGGGGTTGTGAAGTTGCCTTTGATGGAGGGAAGAAGAATGAACTTTGGAGAGGTGAGGGATTTTGTGGAATACATAGAATGAAATGAGATGAATGAATTCCCTCTCAAAATGAACTCTCTCCTCTCCCCTCTAATGTGGCCGGCCCCTACAAGAAAACGGTGGTGGAAAAAATTGCAAGCAATGCAAGTGGAGAAAAAGCATTCATAAACAAGAATAATGATCACTACAATATCAACCTTACCATCCCACTCAATCCAATCTCAATAAATGCAAGTGATGAGATTAAAATGGAATCTCATGATTATGAAGGCACAAATGCAAGAAACCCCTACACAAATAAGTTATTTGCAAACTGCAAATAACCCCCTCCATCGATAAATTCCGGCCGCGAAGGAACAAAGGAAAACCGGCCGGAACGGAATGCAAACTGGCAACTTCAGAAAACTGATCCCGTAATAAATTACAGGAAAACCCCGCTACTGCAAATATATGCCCGCATTTTTATTCCCACTGAATACAAGTGCAAAGAGACAAAAACTACACTGTCTAATACTAGGATCCGGCTTAAGCCAAAGCCGGCTAGTAAAAACCCGTCCGATCACGATACGTGCAATACCGCACGTATCTGATCGAACCCTGCCATATCTCCATACGTCCTCTACAGCGTTTCGCCCGAAACTTGAGAAACTGGTCTGTGGGAGACTCTAAAGACTCGTCAATACTTTGGCTGTGGATTTAACCACTAGCACGTCAGAGGTATTAGCCAATACGTGACGGGCTACCAGGTATTAACCAAAAGGGACGTCTGTGAGCGAACTCACCCTGACACCCTACTGAGCCTGTCAGTGACAATATCCGTAAAGTCCGGTCCGTTCGTCTATGAGTATCGCATGGCGGGCCTAGGGGGTTGGTAAAAGTCAGACCCCCAATAGCGGTACAAGTCGTGTCGGAGTGAAGCCCAGAACACCCTGAGATACTACTGGAATACCTACCAGTAAATCTCCTGCCTCGGCCGAGGGTTTTGTGTAATGGCTCTCCTAGACACAGCGCGACTCACTCCCAATACCGGGAGAGACGAACCCCTGCAGATCCGCTCACCGCCTCCATATGGCTCGGGACTGTACCCAACTAAAACCTATTTGCACGTCTCCTTTGAGCATGGTAGGGTAGTAATCAAAGCACAGTGGGAACTCACACGAGACAAATGACGATCTCAGGTCGATGAAATAACCTGTACACATGTCACCAGGGAACTGCTATCTGACGTCAGGTATAATACCAACTAGTAGGTTCCCGGCGAGTCCTGTCCGGTGTACTCATAACCCAATGAGAACCTGTATACATCTTAGGTGAACCAACTGACATCAGTGGCTTATGAGACCGGCCACCGCCCCTCGTCGGGGTCTCGACTGTATACACTAGTCTGCTCTGGAGAATCGATGCCCTGTCTCGAAACTCCCACGACTAGGGACCTTTTAAGGATTTGCTTATAGACCCCAGCTCTCACGTATATGATCGCCCTCATACTGCTGGTAGTCAAGCAAGAATCCTAGGGGCTCTATCAGCGTGCAATAGTGACCTGTAGGGTCACCTAAAGCAGTACACGATGATAAAGATAAACCAGATAGCATACTATCATCTTGAGTAAGACTGTCCTACCGGCATAGGTCCTCCCTCAATCATTTCAATCACGTGCCTGTGATCCAATAATTGACTCTGAGGGCACTATATCCAACAATCTCCCACTTGCACTCAGGGCTAATTATTGCGATGTCGCATACTCACAGCCCGTGTGATACCGAACACCCAACTCCTCTACTAATCAGTCTCACAAAGCTCGTTTGCGAAACTATTGCGTTCGACGAATAACCTCAGTGAGTGGATCCGCTGTGATGTTTCTTTCTATGTCTCTCTATATCTCAAGTTCGCGGAGAAAGCCATCTCCCGAAATGAGCAATACCTGTCTTAGAATTTCTGAATGTCTGATGGGACCTAGTTCATAAATGAACTCCAAATCCAAACCTCTTAGACTGTATCGTCAACTGAACTTAATCAGTATCCTGCGCCATCCTTCCCTCAGTATCCACCTGGACCACCTGTCCAAAATACTGCCTCTCATCAGAGGGAAAACTATAACTCTGATGGCCACCCTGTCGTCCAGGTCAGCTTGGAAGCCTGGAATGATAACCGTCTGCTAAAGGAGGCTGCCGTTATCAAATCCCTAGAACATTCACTTATGTTCTAAAACTGCTTCCGAATGTTTCTCCAGGATTGTATCAATATCATCTTACTGCATCTACTACAAGAACAACATCTGGTGGGGTACTTGACATCTCATGATTGACTCAATTACCTAAGCAAGTGATCTGCCAATCATGCACATCCCTCTCTACTTTAGTCTGTAAGACACCTTTAGGGAGGGTGACTCCATCACCTACAGGTACACTACCGTGCCAGGAGTCGTCCATTCTAAATACTCATAGAATGTTGTCTAAGTATCCAGATTGGGAAACTACCCAAATCTAGATCTAATACCATAGATCCAGTAACCAGAATGTCTGATATAATATCCAAGTCCCATATGGAGAAACCACTGTGTGACAACCAAAGTATAACCGATCGTAGTATACGAATTTCACTTCCTACTCTGTGTATGTCATCCAAATACCAGGACATCACACCCTACTACCTTCTTAACAGATCCATCCCCTATTCTGATGAAGTCAAACCTATGACTGTCGTATCAGAAATAGATGATCTATCTCCGCTATATCTGCTTTTGTCTATAAATAGACATAAGCCTCCTGTCCACCAATGCTTCCGCTGCTCCCACTGACTACGAAAACCCTCTGGCAGAGTCATATACACGTACACTTCTAAAGCCAGTTTAGAACGACGCTATACTGATCCTCCTGCCGGGTTTCACAGTCTGGAACAATAGCAATGGCAAGTCTGGGTAAACAAGAACCTCTCTGCCACCGTCCCTGAGCATATCGAGGTACCTCTCGGGTGCCTGAGATTACCCACCATATCTGCGGAGTGGCCAATGGAATGTCAATCTAGATTGAATCTTTAGGTTCTTTATCAAATCTTCAGTAATCGTTTGCGGTTCTGGAATCACTTCCAGTTCTACCATACTCCCACTACTGTTTTCTGAAAAAATCCATTTCTTTTAAAATTGTGGCGAGTCAAGAACAATATCACTATTGATCTTCCAGATGGTAGAAAATCAACCCTCGTCATAGCCCGGGTCAACCCACAAACAGTTATTACAGAAACGTGCCTTGAGTTGTCCAGAGTCTGGTTTTAATCATAAGCCGGACAACTCCCCGTACCTTAACAATGTCAAGATATGAACTGTTCTATATCCAATACAGAAATAGAGGCACTGATTTAATTGAACCAGATTCAAATCATGCAGTTGTCTCCAGTGCATGTCAAGTAAATGGAAGGAGGCCGATCATCGTTACTCAACTTAGGAATGCTTCCAATTATGAGTAACCTGAAAGTGAAGCAAGTTCTCTTAATCATTACTATCAACTGAATACCATACACAAGTATCTACATCTTCAATCACCTTGAAGAATCCTGATACTTGCAATACCTGGTTCTCTACTTTATTCATATACCTATAACTTCTCAAAATTTAGACCTTGTGTTTCTACGAAACACCTGTCTAAGAACTAGAGAAGTCATAAGTAAACAGAATATAGTACGAGAACCAACCCCTCTGTCCTAATAGACACTGGACAACATACAATACTCTGTATAAGTCCCCTGAGTCTAATAACTCATTCACTGTGTGTCGTAAGTTGAAAACTGTACTATGGTTATGAAGAATTACACCGCTGTTTAATGCTCCTTACCTAACCATCCACTGATATAGGTAAATGTCATAGACATAATTTCAAAAAGTTATATCTCACTCTATGAAAATAGACGTACAGATATATCAATTTGAAATTGGTGCATAACCGCGGATATTCAAAACCAAATATTTGCCGTCCGGCAAACAACTCAGGCGATTTCCTCAAATATCACCAATCACAACGAATTCCGATATAATGAGGATAATCACCCAATTCCCAATAACTTACTCCCACTCATCATCTGTAAAACCATACAGATGTGAGAATCATACCTGGTAAATAAATACTCTGGAGCAAGTATCTAATTGGGAAATCAGTTTTCTATTAACAGTTCACAGTGAAACTGAAACATTGAAATGTTTCGATGGGGTATCCTGGTATTCCTAGTAATGCCTCTTCCATTATCCAGATTCATAACTATAACCGTATATTTCTTTGCCATCTCTCCAGATCCCTTCATATGTCTTTAGTCATTACCTTCTGTACACCCCTTTAGGCCAAATGGTTTTCTTCCTTCCCTGTCGTTCGGCACCAGCCTATGGTTTGTAAGAAGACTATCCAATAAGCATAATGGGTGTACTGTCCTAATCCTAGGAGCACTCGGAATGTGAGAGAAGGTGAGGATAAAAGACAACCGAATAAATCTTATTCCTATTTCTCTTGAACCAGAATCCATCCCTGAACTGGAACAAGTTCCTTTCAAGTTCGTATATAACCATACGATGGAGTATCCAAATAACTGTGGATCTTCTTAGTGATACGGAGTGTCCTGGAGAAATACAAAGGTGATGTGGGAGTGGTAATGAAATACTTGGTTTGGTCGTGAATATCAGTCGCAATTTACTTTGCCCTCCTTCTAATCCCTTTCTTTGTCTTAACTTAATACCTTCTGTACACCGTTTAGGCTAATTGATTTTCTTCATTCCCTACCGGTCGGCACCTGCCTATAGTTTGGAAGAAGACTATCCAATTTGCGTAATAGGTGTACTGTCCTAATCCAAGGAGCACTCGCAACCTGAGAGAAGGTAAAAGGAAAAGACAACTGAATAGTCCCATTCGTTTTCTCCAGAACCAGAAACCATCCTCGAATTCCTTCGAGTTCGTATATAACCATACGATGGTTTTGTCCAATGGAAGTGGACGTTCGAAGTAATACGGGGTGTCCTGGAGAAAAGGGTAAAAGTAGGAGTGGCAATGAGGTCTGCAACTCTGACAATCCAAAAGCCAGCCTTATAAGAAGTTTCGGTTAATTTTGGTCTCTGAGTCATAGTCTAGGGTCAGGTCATGGTCGCTGCCAAAGAGAGAGAGAAAAGAAACACTCAGCGTGCACTCTAACCTAGATCAGAATGGTTATCACTTTATCTAATCAGGAAACCTCCCACTGTAACGTCAAATTCTTCCCCAAACCTGAAAGAAGAATTAGTCGGGATCACCCGAGGAGTAAACCAACTCATCAGTGGGAATCGGGATTCAACTATCACCGCATGATAACATGACGGAATCCGCTCACTTTATCACACTCCAGAAGGTATGCTCATATCTGGCAAGTTTCAGTTTCTTTAGAAACTCCCGATGTGGATTTTTGCCCCATGCTCTTATGACCTTGGCGAAGGTCAACAAATCATAAATCACATGTCAAGTTCTACCCGTCATTGTCTAGGTTAATTTGAACCCACCCGTACAAGCCCTTGACGAAGGTCAACAAGGCTATACGACTGTCCCAAACCAACACATCTATCTATGCAGCAGAAAGGTAACAAGCAGCTACCATACACTATGCCTTGACGAAGGTCAACAAACATAGCATGAATACTACGTGCTACCCGTCTGAAATGACGGAGGGCTACGAATGGTTTCTGGCGAAAACCTTTAACGTAATGAACTTGATATCGTTGAAGGAACTGATAACTTTATAAAAATATAGTAACGAAAACCTTTGCTAAAGAGGTCACTCCCGGTGAAGGGATCTCGGCTCTTTCCCCGTAGGATGAGGTGCAGGATATTCCAACTGAATATCACGATGCAAAGCAAAAGTAATCGGCTATAGTGAAGTTATTGCCCTGACGCAAACTTCTGTCCAAGGGGTCACTCCCGGTGAAGGGATCTCGGCCCTTGCCTCGTCGACTGAGGAGCAGGATATTCCAACTGAATACCACTGTGCAAAACAAAAGAGAACGCCTTTGCAATAACAGCTTTTTGAAAAATGTTCCCAAAACATCAGAATAGGTTTGTTTATCTTGCATTGATCCGAATCAACGCAGTCCCATCAATTGATCACACCACAAAGAACGAAAATAATGACGTACGTATATGCCATCCGCATTCGCCACTGGGTCCCGTCATCACCCGTTAGGTTAGTTAACTAACGACAGAGCGGGGACTGGACTAGCGCGGATGCAAAACATATACAACATCTACTAGTATATATATCAATATATAATATTCGCTCAAGGCGTGATAAAAATGCAACATCACAGAAATTTAACCAGCATCACAGAACAATACAGATATCTGGGATCCCCGGGTTTCATAGAGCCGCTACTGAAACCCGACGTTCCCCTGGTCGTGTGGATAGCTTGTGCAATGAAATCCTAGACCCCTACGGGCGCGGCAAGTTATCCGCCAAAACCTAAAGCGAGGCAGCCTCCTTCAGCAACGTGAATGGACCACCCAGCACTTCACGGAATCCGGTAACTTGGGCACCCCTCCTGGGTCAACCTATACCCCCTATAAGTGCGGCGAATAGCCCGCCAATTCTAGAGTAAAGCCCCCTCCGTCTCAATGCCATGAGATGCGGGCTCGTTGCCCTCTAGAACCCGGCTATCCGTGCACCCCTCCGCGGGGTAATCCTAGTACAGAAAGTAAAATATACATACAACGGGTACATCGACCTCGACCCGGTCGTGCCCCAAAAGAATAATACAAACAGGCAGTGACGGCAGTCCACATGTCGGACGCTCGCCCCGCAATATCAAATGTACATATAAAACAAAACTGTACTAATATTGCATCCAGGATATCCCCCACGATCGATCCGCAACATCACAGCACAACACAGAACATCAACATGAATGTCACGTTCGCAAATTCGTCTAAAAGGGTTATAGCAGATAGACAGGATTTACCGATCAAATGACATTCACGGTCGCAGATATAATGTAAATACTGTGAACTAACATGTTTAAAATATCCGATTGAACAAATTTATCAAAGTGGGCCCTAAGCACTACTGTAGCTCTCACAGAAAATCTGGGCCTAAAAAGAATATCCCAAAACCCCTATTTCCAACCCAAAAGCCCACTGGAAAAAACTGGTGAAGTGAAGCTATATTCCTGCGGCGGAACCGCGGCCAAAGTGGGGTTATGGCCGCGGTTCCGCGGCTCTTTGGAAGTATTAGGTCACCAAATTTTTACAGTGTTCTTAGAATTCTCGGCACATGTTTCTGAAACACCCTGAAAAATTTTTAGAGCTAAAAAAAATTTCGACAAAAACCTGATGCATTGAAAATACGATTTTTGGGGATTTTTGATCGATCGGAAATGTAAACACGTTAGACCAAGCTAGGCTAGGTTAATGGCGTGGCTCTGAAACCAATGTAAGTGCACGGCGGCGCCCCGGCCGTCGATCCGACGCCGGAAACGCGGAAACGAAAAACTTTGCGAAACTTGCAAACCGGCACCATCGCGCACTATCAACCCGGATCGGGCCATTAACCTAACTACTAGCAAACTAAAAGATTGGGTAGAGAGATATACCAAGCGATCCGTTTCGTTCGGTCTTCGTCTCGACTCCGATCTCCCGCGGAAACTCCGTTCGTCACCTCCTCGTCGGAAAGGGCACCACGTAGCCGGATTCTTTTACGGGCTCCCACCTCTGGACCGAGGCAACTCGGGCGCGAAGTTGGCAAGCCGACGCGTCTAAGATATGCTGTAGGCAAGTATAGAATCCATTGTCTCTAGGGGTTGTGAAGTTGCCTTTGATGGAGGGAAGAAGAATGAACTTTGGAGAGGTGAGGGATTTTGTGGAATACATAGAATGAAATGAGATGAATGAAATCCCTCTCAAAATGAACTCTCTCCTCTCCCCTCTAATGTGGCCGGCCCCTACAAGAAAAGGGTGGTGGAAAAATTGCAAGCAATGCAAGTGGAGAAAAAGCATTCATAAACAAGAATAATGATCACTACAATATCAACCTCACCATCCCACTCAATCCATCTCAATAAATGCAAGTGATGAGATTAAAATGGAATATCATGATTATGAAGGCACAAACGTAAGAAACCCCTCCACAAATAAGTTATTTGCAAACTGAAAATAACCCCCTCCATCGATAAAGTCCGGCCGCGAAGGAACAAAGGAAAACCGGCCGGAACGGAATGCAAACTGGCAGCTTCAGAAAACTGATCCCGTAATAAATTACAGGAAAACCCCGCTACTGCAAATACATGCCCGCATTTGTATTCCCACTGAATACAAATGCAAAGAGACAAAAACTACACCGTCTAATACTAGGATTCGGCTTAAGCCAAAGCCGGCTAGTAAAAACCCGTCCGATCACGATACGTGCAATACCGCACGTATCTGATCGAACCCTGCCATATCTCCATACGGCCTCTACAGTGTTTCGCCCGAAACTTAAGAAACTGGTCTGTGGAGGACTCTAAAGACTCGTCAATACTTTGGCTGTGGATTTAACCACTAGCACGTCAGAGGTATTAGCCAATACGTGACGGGCTACCAGGTATTGACCAAAAGGGACGTCTGTGAGCGAACTCATCCTGACACCCTACTGAGCCTGTCAGTGACAATATCCGTACAGTCCGGTCCGTTCGTCTATGAGTATCGCATGGCGGGCCTAGGGGGTTGGTAAAAGTCAGACCCCCAATAGCAGTACAAGTCGTGTCGGAGTGAAGCCCAGAACACCCTGAGATACTACTGGAATACCTACCAGTAAATCTCCTGCCTCGGCCCGGGGCTTTGTGTAATGGCTCTCCTAGACACAGCGCGACCTTACCTCCAATACCGGGAGAGACGAACCCCTGCAGATCCGCTCACTGCCTCCATGTGGCTTGGGACTGTACCCAACTAAAACCTGTTTGCACGTCTCCTTTGAGCGTGGTAGGGTAGTAATCAAAGCACAGTGGGAACTCACACGAGACAAATGACGATCTCATGTCGATGAACTAACCTGTATACATGTCACCAAGGAACTGCTATCTGACGTCAAGTATAATACCAACTAGCAGGTTCCCGGCGAGTCCTGTCCGGTGTACTCATAAACCATTGAGCACCTGTATACATCTTAGGTGAACCAACTGATACCAGTGGCTTGTGAGACCGGCCACCGCCCCTCGTCGGGGTCTCGACTGTATACACTAGTCTACTCTGGAGAATCGATGCCCTGTCTCGAAACTCCCACGACTAGGGACCTTTGAAGGATTTGCTTATAGACCCCAGCTCTCACGTATATGATCGCCCTCATACTGTTGGTAGTCAAGCAAGAATCCTAGAGGCTCTATCAACGTGCAATAGTGACCTGTAGGGTCACCTAAAGCAGTACACGATGATAAAGATAAACCAGATAGCATACTATCATCTTAAGTAAGACTGTCCTACCGGCATAGGTCCTCCCTCAATCATTGCAATCACGTGCCTGTGATCCAATAATTGACTCTGAGGGCACTATATCTAACAAGTTTAAAAGCATCCATCACATACCACAGTACCAATGGTCCAGCCGTAGAAGGGTCAAACCAACGCCTCACATGTGGCAGCGCCGTACTGCCCCAAACCCTAAGGTTTAGAGGCGGTTCAGACGGTCATATAATCGAGTTAAGGTTTGTGTTCTTCTAGAGGGTCCACCGCGTTACTTGCATGACTATGAATGTTCTTTAATTAAGGAAAAAATCCAACACTTGGAAATTTTCCGACAGGGGAAAAAGTGAGTCATTGATATCCGTTCGAACTTTTTAACACATTCTAAATTACCCGGAAAAAGTTAAACGAAGTTAAATTATCCGATCGAATCAACGAATAGAAAAGATCTCTAGAAAACTCAACACTTGAGTAATATCAAAAATTCCTAGAAGCATCTAGAAATACATACGGATGTTACTGTGAAAAATCCAACCCTAATACCCAATAATGGCCGTGGAACCGCCACGCAAGGCATGGTATTGCCGCGGTTCCGCGGCGGTTTGAGAGGATTAGAGGTTCGTTTTTCACAGTAATCCTTAGAATTTCCTGCTTAATTTTATGAGTATTTTTAATACGGAAAAAATCAACATTTTAAAAAATTTCCATAGAGGGGGTATATATCGACGTTTCGGGGTTCGATCGGACTTTAAACTTCGTCTAGACTTCGCCTAAAACTCTAGCTTGGCTCTGATACCACTGTAGGGTTACTACGCACTAGAATAAGGTTCTACAAGGCATCAAGCATGCCAAAATCAAATTTTTCATGTGCCGAACAACCCTAACCAAGATCTTAAACTAGAGATTAGGCAAAACATAGCAAGTAAACAACTTTACTTCTAAGAGTTAGGGATTACAACCTTTGTAGTCCATTCCTTCACTTCTAAAACTCCGTGTTGAGGTCCTTTCGCTGCGATCATCGAGTACCCGGAATCTAGAGAGGCTCCATGAAGAGAAAGATGCAATCTTGCTTCCGATCTTCAATAACAAAGATGATCTACCTTAAAGAAACTCAAACCCAAACTCTTGCTTTGCTGATCAAGTATTAGAAAAGAAAACACCCTAATCTAAGCGGCTAGAATAGATGAGGATGATGAAGTAGAAATTTGGCACTCTTTTGTTTTCTTTATCTCACTCAAAATCATCACATATGAAAAAGCTAGTAAGCTTTTTCCAAGGAAGAAGATGAAGAAATTACTTTGTGATGAATAATGAAAACTTGTGTGAGGTTAGAAATGCAACCATGGGTTAAGAATGAAGACTTAACCCATGTAGAGAATTAACTATGGTGAAGGGTTTGGGTTTGGTTAAGAAATATCTATGAAAATATCTTTACAAAATATCTTTGCTTAAAAATAAAAACAAAGCTTCTATAAGCTTCAAGAAAGCTTAACCCTAATCCAAAACCTAACCATGTTTAAACTCCACAAAACATGTTGCATTTGTAACCTTAACTTGTTACAATATTATATATCACATATATAATATATTTTGTAACAAAATAAAATAATACATTTAACATATATCACATATATATCAGTGTATTACCCGAGTGAGAAAAAGAATTTTTAAGTGAGCATATACTAGTTAATGTAATTTAATATATCAAATATATAATTATAGATTAAATTATCGAATCAACACTTGATCCGATAATCCGGCTATTTCATAAATAACCGACTAGTATAATCTGTATCAGTTCATCGAATCAACACTTGATCCGATGACCCGGCTATATCACATATACCCAGCCGATATTACATATCGCGAGAATATAATATGGTATCACATACACGTATTGTTCTCGGTCCCGCACATATCACATATGTGCTCCTACTTCGTTTTGCCTGAGCCAGGAAACCTCTGTGTAGGACTCTAAAGAATCGTCAATACGCCGGCAGTAGATGATGATCATATCAAACACCCACAAGCTGCAAGCGGTCAGCTAAACGTAACAGCCACCCAGGTATTGAGCGATCAGAAGATCAACAAGCAAGCCTGTACATTCTCCTGCGAATCCAATCAGTAACACTCCCGTACAGTCCGGTTTCTTCGTCTGATATGTCGCATATCTCGCCTAGGAGTGGTAAATATCAGACCCCAGAAGCATGATAAGTCATGTCGATATGAGGTCTATAACAGTTTGAGAAACTACTGATAACACTTACCAGTAAATCTCAGCAACTCTGGCCAGGGATTTCCAGTTATAGCCAATCGAACACAGCGCAACATCAACTCCCTATACCGGGAGAGACGAAACCCCTCCTATCGCTTATTGCCTCCATGTGATTCGGGACTGTACCCAAAAACCACCTTTTTGCATGCCCTCTTGGACGTGGTATGATGGAAATCAAAGTACAGTGGGAATCACACAAGACTCTATGACGATCTCGGGTCTACAGACTAACCTGAACCAGTGTCACCAAAGAACTGCCATCTGACGTGAGGTATAATACCATCTGGGAGTTCTCGGCGAGTCCGTCCAGTGTACCCAGTCTCCATTGAGCACCCGTATACCTTCTCTGATGTCAAACACCAATGGATATGGGATCATCCATCGCCCATCATATGGGTCAAGAAGCGCATACGCTAGTCTACTCTGGAGTATCGATGCCTTGTCTCGGCACTCCTACGACTAGGAACATTTGAAGGATGTACTTGGCGACTACACTGTCCCCACTAGTATGATCTGCATCATAGTCCTGATAGTTAAGTACTCATCCTAAGGGCTTTATCAACATGTGACATAGAGACAATCAGAGTACATGTTAAGATAAAGGGTAACCAGATAGCATACTATCATGTCGAGCAAGAAAGTCCTCCCTATATATGTCCAAGCATCCACTACAATATACAACGTATGTATAGTAATAGCCTCTAGGGCATACATATAACTAACATTGGTTTCACCAAATCATCAGCTGTTAGTTTGTTTAGCTGGAACTCCTTCCAGTTCTACCTCATGACCACAAATTTCTTCACAAGAAATTCCTTTTCTAAAAAAGTGGCATGCTGAGAAACAAAACACCTTTTGCTCCTCAGAGTGGTAGAAGATATTCCCTTGCGAATGTTTGGGATATCCTAACAAACTTGTACAGAACTGACTTTGTCCCAAGCTTGTCCGGATTCTGCTTTTTAATATTGGCCGGATAACCCTATATCTTATCTCGTTTAAGACATGGTCTCTTCCCACACCATATCTCATATATAGTGGTAGGCGCCGATTTGGATAGAACCCCAGTCAATAGGTATGCAGCTTCTCAAGTGCATAAAAAGGAAACAGGTAACTCAGCAGTACTCATTATAGAGCGCGCCATATCTCATAGGGTGCGATACCTCCGCCCTGATACACCATTTTGTTGTGGTGTATACGAAGGAGTAAGCTGAGAGAGAATCCCATTCTCCTTTTAGAAACTCCAGGAACTCCATGCCCAAGTATTCTCTTCTCCGATCACATCGAAAGACTTAATACTTCTACTCGTCTGGTTCTCAACTTCAAGCTTATATTCCTTGAATTTCTCAAAAGTTTCAGACTTGTGTTTCAACAGGAACATATGTCTGAATCCTAAAAGATAGTCGATGAATATAACGAAGTACGAAGAACTAAGCCTAGCATTTATAGACATTGGACCGTATACATCAGCATGTATCTGTCCCAAGGGTTCACTAATTCATTCTCTGTTTCCAGTAAATGGAGTATTGGTCATTTTATCTTTGAGACAAGACTGGCAAGTATCATAAGATGAAAATTCGAACAGATTCTTATATTCATTCTTATTTAACTTAGCTGGTCGTGTCGCATTGATATGACCTAGTCTATAATGCCATAAGAAGGATTCGTTCATTTCTGAACTACTCCTCTTGTGTGTGTTCTATATACTCTGAACTGTGGTTTGATTTAGAACTTATATACCATTACATAACGTGCCTGATCGAATCAACTCTTGATTTAGGAAAATGTTCACAAAATTATCCTCCAATACATAATTATATCCTTCTTTAACTCAGTAAAGAACATGATGTAATGTTGTATATCAGGTTCGGTATGTAATAAAATTTGTTCAGAATCAATGTATTAATACAAGGTGATCTCTGCTAACAGACTTAGCTGAAACAATTGCACCATTCTCTAACGCATAGAGACATATCACCCTTTCCCAGTTCTCTACCTTTCTATAGCCCATGTAACTTTTACATATGTGGGATCCTTATCTGGTATCACATACTCAGGACGTAGAGGATACTGAGAAACAGTTCTTGGTAATGAACACACCCGAAGAAGATGCATCAACATGTAATTTCTTCGATTGGGTGGTATGTGAATCCAGATATTCTCCTATTTTCTGCTCGGACTTATAACAGTTATAAGTTAGAGCGGAACCAACGTTCCCTAGCTCAGTATAATAAGCAGGTTCGGTCACTGTATCCTGATTGTCACGCTCTAACTGTGTCGTGTTTAAAAAGAATTCTGAAATTACCGCAATCAAAATGGTGTCGCTTGTAGCGAGCCGCGATGAATACGGGTCGTCCGCAGGGAGATGGTAAGTTTCTTATTGCTTGTTTTAACGAGTTAATTCCGTGTTTTGATTTGTTGGTTAACTAATTGTCGTAACAAAGATATGAATAAAAAGGGCTTGTTAAGGGTAGTAATAAGTTAGATTGTATGAAGGTGATGTTTGCCAATTCCTTATAGCCCCGACTTGGTATTGATACTAAAGCAATAGGTAACAACGCGGATTAGGGAACTTGAAATACGGTATTTGCGGTATTTCGCTAAATCCGTTTTCCTTGTCCCTTGTCCTTCCGTTGTTATCTCTTGATTTTAGCCTTTGGCAAACCACGGGCAATCCGGTCATGATTAGGAATCATCACTATCGGGGTAGGATAGGATGCCTAGTGAGCGGAGTTGCGGGTGATTTGCACGAAGTTTCAATAGGCAAGTTTTAGGTTTTAAAGTTTGGACAAAGAAAATCTTCGAATACGATCTAACATATTACACCCTTAACAAGTGAAAAGATTACTCACACATATTTACAAATTAACAAGAAAGAAAAGAGAAGATACATAAAAACATGCAATGAAATAAAGAGGAAAAGAGAACCGATGAGTTCAAGCGTTTTATCTCCCAGTGTTCAATCCCCGGCAACGTGTGAGATCCAAATACCAAGCTTTAAGGTTGCAAGCTCACTTAAGAGGTTGCAAGATCAAAGCAAGGCATGAATTTCACAATTGAAATCATGTAAAGTGGAACAAGACATGTAATAAAAATACGAACTTTTATTGAAGAACAAACTTGTTACAAGAGATCTTGAAGTCAAGAACCTAAGCCTTAAGCTTGCAAGTTCTAAATGAGAAGTTGCAAGGTCAAGACAAAGGGGCAAGAGCTCAAGAACGAAAAGAAAAATTACAAGAATTCTAAGATAGAACTAAAGAAAAAGCTACCCTTTCCTCTTCCCTCTGGTCTCTATTTATAGGCTCAGAAAGAAATATTCATATCTGCCCCATTATGGCTCATGCTGATTTGTTTGATTGCCTTTGATTTGAACACATGCTTTTTAGTCTTGAATGCATATAATATCATATGCATATAAAATCATATCCTTGATTTCATATAAAATCATATCCTTGATGATTGCATATAAAATCATATCCTTGATTGCATATAGAATCATATCCTTGATGAATGCATATAAAATCATATCCTTGATTGCATATAGAATCATATCCTTGATTGCATATAAAATCATATCCACATGTGCTTAAAAGTCTTGTGTACACACTTGTTGTGTTGGACCATTTAGAAAAAAATGTGTACACAACTTGTTGCATAAAGGAACTCCTGAAGTATCGGTCGGTTAGCGTTTCTGGTCGCAGTGTCTTCCCTCAAGTGATATATCCGCGCTGTTGGATGCATTTCCAGTATTTTGTCATGGATACCTGTAATCTGTAATACTGAGCAGACACTGGTCAATAATATCGATAAATACAACAATTAGATAATGAATGAACGGTATTAGAATGCAATTTTCTGATATGAACAAATACCCCCAAACTTATCTATTGCTCGTCCCGAGCAAAACCAATTTATTCACAAAAAATTTCCTAACCTCACTTTCGCAGGGAACGCGATTCACTGAGCAAGTGCAACAAGCCGTTAAACCTCTAGGTGTCCCTAGTAGGAGGAGTGTTGTCTCCTGAGGGTTTTCAGCGGATACTACCCACAAAATCCGGTCAAGCTAGTTTTGTAAAATAACTAAGATTCAAACCCTAAAGTTTTGTTTCAGAAAATAACAATTCTATTATCCTAGGTCTAGACTATCGACCCTTTATTTTTCAAACCTCGCTTCTTGTTTAACTACAGCTTTTATATGTCTTCATGTGCAGTGCAAATAGTGTCGTTAAGTTCCCGAAAGGTCGAATAAAGTCATCATATCACACAATTAAGCCCGGATAAAATTTTTAAAAGGATCACATAAGTTTTATAAAGAGTTAAGCAATTTTTTTCAAGCTTCGTTTTCCAGTAAAAAGTTTCAACTTCAGAATTTCTATCTTCCTTAACAGGAAACTAGGTCTTATTTTTCACTCCACCCTTTCCTTGTTTTCATTTCATATACACCTCTGTGAATCGTGCAATAGTCTTTATCATAGAATAAAACCTTCATATCTCCGCTAATTTTTTTTTAAAAAAGCCTGTCTTTTATCAAGATTATTCTCACACAAAGAACCGTTAGGAATTTTAACTCGGAGAGAACACTTGCTTGACTTTGTTTTAATCTGGACTTTCTAGGCTTCTTAGCGAGCTTTGGGCCAATGCACCCACGCCAGTTAGTTTTAGGGCATTAGGTGTAGAAACACCCCGGCGGACTTAATTACTCAAGTTACCCAGGTCCAAAAACAAAAGACAGTTTGGCGTGAAAATCAGATGATTTAATACGAACGGAGATATAACCGGCAGTTCAATTATTTTTTTGGATAAAGGACGTGTTTAGTGGGTTTGGTGTGTAATCATTCCAATCAAGTTTCAGATGGGTTATTTTTCAGACTTAGTTCCAATTACGGCATCAATAACATTCCTTCATATTCGCTTTACTTCATAAACTATTCTTGACACTACTTATTTCAGAACAAACCTATTTGATCCTCAGAAAATCATTGATCCATTTAAAAGTTTTTCGACATAAAAGACTTATCATCTAATTCCCAAAAACTCACGACACGTGTAGTGTGATGTAAAGACGTATATCAGCTATAGTTAACTTCAAAGGAGAGTTATTTTTCAGGTTTTCAAAATCTAAACATAAGATTTAGTTATTCTTATTTTATCAAACAAAACCGTCGAAATGTTGAATCAGAGTCCTCCCACTAGCTAACTTGACAGAAAAGTTTTTATGTTTTTAGAAAATTTTCAGATTTTTATGGATTTTATGGATTTTAATATGCAGATGCAAAATATACATATGAATGCGAAGGTAAGAAATGCGTACCGAGCGTACCCCCAAACTTAAACTGAACAGTGTCCTCACTGTCATTGCATGAAGAGATCATTTGAAGGGTCAAAAATTGTCGGTTAGCGATACACAATTTTTATTTGTTTTTGTTTGTAAAGAAAAGAAAAAGAAAAAGAATGGAAAAGAATATTCACAAATATATACAAAAGGCTTTATACATACCCCCAAACTTATTTGGAACAGTGTCCACTGTTCTTGGCTGGATAACCGAAGTTTAGAGGTGGGCAGAGGAAGATCAGGCAGGGTAAACCAGCTCCTGTAAGAATAGGAGCTCCTCTGTTGGTTCGGCGCTAAGGTACGGTTTTAGTCGGTGTCCGTTCACTTTGAAAAATGAACCGTCCTTTGGATTTTCCAAATCCACAGTGCCCTGCGGATACACATTCCGCACAAAATACGGCCCTTTCCAGCGAGATCGGAGCTTTCCTGGATGGAAATGAAGTCTGGTGTCGTAAAGCAGTACCTGCTGACCAGGTACGAAGATTTTGCGCAAAAGGTGTTTATCGTGAAATACCTTCGTTCTATTCTTAACGACAACCGCGTTATCGTAAGCTTCATCCCTAAGCTCGCTCAGTTCGTTCAGTTGCAGCTTCCGATGGCTGCCCGCATCTTCGAGAGATAGATTCAACTCTTTTATCACCCAAAATGCGCGATGCTCTATTTCGACAGGGAGGTGGCAAGCTTTTCCGTATACAAGCCGATAGGGAGACATGCCAAGGTCGGTCTTATAAGCAGTGCGAAAAGCCCAAAGGGCATCAGTTAGTTTCAGCGACCAATCCTTACGGTTCTTGGAAACCGTCTTCTCCAGTATCTGCTTGATCTGCCGATTTGAGACTTCGGCTTGACCACAGGTTTGGGGGTGATAGGGCGTGGATAGCTTATGATTAATGGAATACTTCCGCATTAAGGCCTCGAAAGTCTTATTGCAGAAATGACTTCCATTGTCGCTAATGATCGCTCGGGGGTGCCCAAAACGGGAGAAAATGTTTTCTTTAAGGAACCTAACGACAACCTTGTTGTCGTTAGTCCGGCTGGGCACAGCCTCGACCCACTTAGAGACGTAATCAACAGCTAGAAGGATGTACAAGTTCCCGAAAGAGCTGGGAAACGGCCCCATGAAATCTATCCCCCACACGTCGAAAATCTCCACAACCAAGATTGGTTGGAGCGGCATCTCGTTTCTCCGGGATATCCGGCCCATATGTTGGCACCGGGAGCAAGTCTTGCAATAGTCATGAGCGTCTTTGAAGAGTTGTGGCCAGTAGAAACCACATTGCAAGATCTTCTCAGCTGTCTTTCTGGGGCCAAAATGCCCGCCACACGCTTGATCGTGGCAAAATGACAGCACACTCTTGAATTCCTCATCAGGGACACACCTATGAATAATCTGGTCAGGACAGTACTTGAACAGATAGGGTTCGTCCTAGTAAAAATGTTTTACTTGGGATAAAAAGCGAAGTTTGTCCTGACTTGACCATTCGGTTGGTAGTAACCCTGTGGCCAAATAGTTCACAATATCTGCGAACCAAGGTTCGCGAGACATTGTCAAGAGTTGTTCATCCGGGAAAACGTCATTGATCGGGATTTGAAGCGACGGCGAAGAAGGAAGTCGTGAGAGATGGTCGGCAACGACGTTTTCACATCCTCGTTTGTCCTTAATGACAAGGTCAAACTCTTGAAGCAAGAGGATCCAACGTATAAGCCGAGATTTGGCATCTTTCTTCGCAAAAAGATGGCGCAGAGCAGAATGATCAGTGTAAACAATGACTGGAGAGCCGATGAGGTAGGGCCTGAACTTCTCTAAAGCAAATACAACAGCCAAGAATTCCTTCTCGGTTGTTGTATAATTGAGTTGGGCGTCGTTCAGGGTTCGGCTAGCGTAATAGATTACGTGCGGCATCTTGTTGATGTGTTGTCCAAGGACAGCACCGATGGCAGAGTCGGATGCATCGCACATAATCTCGAATGGGTGCGTCCAGTCAGGGGAAGAGAGAACGGGAGTAGAAGTGAATGAGTGTTTCAATGATTCAAAAGCAGCCACACAGCTCGGGCTGAAGTCGAATGGCGTGTCCTTGGCCAGTAGAAGAGTCAACGGCCTAGCAATCTTGCTAAAGTCCTTGATAAACCGTTTATAGAAACCGGCGTGGCCAAGGAAGGCTCGGATATCTCGGACGCATCGGGGAGGAGGAAGATTGGAAATGACCTCAATCTTTGCTTTGTCTACCTCAATGCCTTTCTACGAGATGATATGTCCTAAGACAATACCTTCGCGCACCATGAAGTGGCATTTCTCCCAGTTCAAAGTGAGATTCTTGTCCTTACATCTGGTAAGGACAGCGTCGAGATGCAGCAGACACTCGTCAAAGGAATCGCCAAAGATGGAGAAGTCGTCCATGAAGATCTCCAAGAATTTCTCCACCATGTCTGAGAATATTCCCATCATACACCGCTGGAAGGTAGCGGGCGCATTGCATAACCCAAAGGGCATGCGACGATATGCAAACGTGCTGAAAGGACAAGTGAAAGTAGTCTTGTCCTGGTCTTTTTCGGCGATGGGAATTTGATTATAACCAGAGTAGCCATCAAGAAAGCAATAGTACTCATGTCCGGCCAATCGTTCGAGCATCTGGTCAATAAAAGGTAGCGGAAAGTGGTCTTTCCGCGTTGCGGCGTTGAGTTTTCGGTAATCAATGCATACTCGCCACCCAGTTTGGGTGCAAGTAGGGATTAACTCGTTCGCCTTATTGGTTATGACCGTGATGCCCGACCTCTTGGGGACAACATGAATGGGGCTAACCCACTGGCTATCGGAGATAGGGTAAATGATACCACTATCCAGACATTTGACGATCTCCTTCTTCACAGCCTCCTTCATGACTGGATTGAGACGTCTTTGTGGATCCCGGGCTGGTTTGGCATCATCCATCAGATGAATATGATGCTCAACGATCAGGAGACTAATCCCCTTGATGTCCGCCATGGACCAGCCAAAAGCTTGTCTATTGCCGTGTAAGACCGAAAGAAGGGCTTTCTCTTGCTCGGGAGCAAGAGAAGCCGAAATGATAACCGGGAGGGTCTCGTTCTCACCTAAGTAAGCGTACATAAGGTGAGACGGCAAAGGCTTGAGTTCGAGAATTGAAGGTGAAATGATTGAAGGCTGGATTGGAGAAAATGTCTCGAACTCAAAGGATTCCATCAAAGGTTCAAAACGAGCGTAAGCTACCGAGTTGGATGGTTCAGGTAACTCATCCGGAAAGTCAAAAGATTCAAACTCGGGTTGTGAGCGGCTAAGATCGTGTGAGAACGTAAAACACTCGTAGTCGTAGTCGGGCGCGGAAGCAGCAGCAGGTTCGAAGAGAAACGCACTAGTGGCGTCAAGGTTATCGCGTTCAAACAGAAACTCCTCGAATTCACACTCTTCCGGGGTGATCTCCTGGATCGAGCAGACGTCCAGTATATGAGCATTAGGTTCGGCGGGCTGATTCCCCAACCTAAAAATGTTGAGTTCAATCGTCATATTTCCAAAAGAGAGGTTCATCGAACCATTGCGACAATTGATCACAGCATTTGAGGTTGCGAGAAATGGGCGACCGAGTATCACCGGAATTTGATTCCGGGGGTTAGCTACAGGCTGTGTATCTAATACAATGAAGTGAACGGGGAATATGAAGTCCCCGACTCTTATCAACACATCCTCTAGCTCACCCCTAGGATGGGTGATCGATCGGTCGGCCATTTGGAGAGTGCAGTGCGTGGGTTTCAGCTTTCCGACGCCTAATTGCTCGTATACTGAATACGGAAGCAAGTTAACACTGGCACCAAGATCTAATAGTGCGCGGTTGATGTTCTTATCCCCAATGGTAATTGAAATCGTAGGACAGCCAGGGTCCTTCCGTTTTTGTGGTAAAGATTGGGTAAGGGCATCACTCACAGCACTAGCCAAGAAAACTTTCTTGGGTACCTGAGATTTCCTCTTTTTCGTGCACAAGTCCTTTAAGATTTTCGCGTAAGACGGGACTTGTTGGACAGCATCTAAAAGAGGAATGTTAATGTTAACTTGCTTAAATAACTCCAGAATCTTCTCCATTTAAGGATTTTGTTTATTAGATCTCAACCGGTTTGAAAATGGAACATTTTGAAAATTGGTTGAGTCTAATGCTGGAGGAGGAGATTGTGGAGTTGGACCGGATCCCAGAATAGGTGTTTTCGTGGAGTGAGAAGTGGGTCCGCTCATAGAAGAAGAGGAAGGAGAGCCTTGTGAAGAACGGAGAATAGGCTCAGAAGATGAAGAAGAAGAAGGAGAAGAAGAAGAAGAAGAAGAAGAAGAAGTGGCCGGGGTGTCATCGTTGATCCGTGTGCCAATGTTGTTTTGCAGCATCCTCCCCGATCTCAGTGTAGTCACGGCACTCACATTATGGTTTTGTTGTTCAAGAGCAACATGTGCATTATGTGGGTGACCGGGATTTGGAAGTGGCTGGGACGGGAGCTTCCCCTTCTCTCGCTCGCTTAAGGCCTCGTTCAGCTGTGCAATCTGGGTCTCGATGGTCTTGATGCTTTGCCCGTGTGCGGCAGTGTGTTGCACTAAAGATTGAATCGAAGACTGGATGTTGGCGGTGGATTGAGTCGATTGTTTAACAAACGCCTCCAGACTTCGCTCGAGCGAGGAAACCTTATCGTTGTTTGACGGAACAAAGTTGTTTGGTGGAAAAGAGTTGTTGGGTGCAAAGTTGTTCGTCTGGTTTTGGAAAGGCTGGGGTTGGAAGGGCTGCTGATATTGATGTTGAGTTTGTTGTTGCGCTTGTTGTTGCGGTGGAGGGGGCCTTTGGAAGTGGTTGCCTTGGAATTGATTCTTATTCTGATTCCAGGCGAAATTGGGGTGGTTCCTCCAACCGGGATTGTACGTGGAAGAGTACGGATCATTCCTTGGTCTTTGCTGAAATGCAGCATTAACCTGATCCTGTCCTTAAGATGGAGAATTGTAAGGACACTCTTCGGTTAAATGAGAGGGATCGGAACAACAAGCACAGATGGTACGAAGTGGAAGAACAGGGCTAGGAGCAGGAGAAGAAAATTTGCTCTCTATCGCTTCAAGCTTTCTAGTTATTTCAGCCATTTCAGCTTTTATTGCAATAGAGACGTCAAGTTGATGAATTCCTACCCTAGACTGACCGGTAGAAGTGGAGGTAGAAGAAGAAGAAGTCGTCGGCCTCGTGCTCTCCCACTGTAGCGTTTGCTCCGCAAGGTCGTCAAAGAATTGCCATGCTTCCTCGTCAGATTTGGATAGGAAGTGGCCCTGACAGATGGTTTCCAACAACTGCTTCGTTGCTGGGTTCAGGCCCTCGTATAAGGTTTGGCAAAGTTGCCATTTCTCTATACCGTGGTGAGGACTCTGAACAAGAAGGTCTTTGTACCGGTCAAAGCACTTCCAGAAGGGTTCAGAAGGAAGCTGGGAGAATTGATTGATTTCATTGCGAATCCTTGCAGTTTTGTGATTTGGATAAAACTTTTTGAGAAACGCTTTAACAAACTCATCCCAACTGGTTATGGAATGGGAAGTGGTGCTATACAGCCATTTTTCAGCGAGATCGCATAGAGTGAACGGAATGACCCATAGACGTATAGCATCGTCCGACAGCTGGGTGGTTTTCATCATGACACAGAAGTTTTGAAATTTGTTGATGAAGATATAGGCATCTTCAGATTCAAGCCCATGAAAACGTGGAAGCATGTTGATGAAATGGGGCTTAATTTCAAAGTTGTCCCCATTGGCCGGAGGAAGAGAAAGGCAGGTGGGAAGTGCAGAACGGGTGGGGTAGAAACGATCCTGGAGCGCGATTCGCTGCGGCGCTGCAACAGGCGGAGGTGGTGGGATATTGGTCTCCGTAGGAGGTGGAGCCAATCCAGGGGTGGTCAAAGAGATGTTCGGATTGAATCCCGACATCGCGGAAGAAGAGGTTGGTGAAAGCGAAGGTGAAGGTGAAGAAGTATGAACAGAATTCCGGTCAACGTCGGAGTTGGCCGGCAAAGGTAGGGGTGAAAGAGGAGTGGAAGGAGTATCGACTTCGGAGTCGATCGCGTAGTCGGTAGCGACTAACGTAACGCGGACTAGACGGGCGCTAGTGTCCCGAGTCTAAGCGGACATACACTAAACGAGTTTAGTATAGTCAAAGCGGAGAAGGTGAGGGTAAGAAAACGTCAATGGAGAAAGGCGATGGGTGAAAAATGGATTTGGCGACAAAGGGCAAGTTTTTTTTTATAAAAGTTTTTGATTTTTCCTTTTTTTTTTTTAGAAGGAGATTTACAGAAATATGTACGGATATACGGCTTAAGCAATCACAAACAAGATATGCACAATCACACCTAGATCTAGGGTAACCTAGGTCTACTAGACCTACTCCTGAACTTGATTGTCGAAGTTAAACAGTGTCGAGAAACGGGCTTAAAAATACACTGATCACAAGGCCAGGTAAGTGCAGAGATAAGGGGAGGTTGTCCAACGCTTTCGCGAAGTTCCTTAATTAAGTAACCCTTTCTCTTTCGGCGGTTGCGCCTTTAACACTTTCCTAGACACCCCGTAAACAATATACCGTTAAGCGAGGTTCTAAACACGGTTTATCTTCTCCTAATGAGCGCGAAGTCCTTAGGGCTGAAGTTTAGTATTTTTTTTAATTTACAATGGACAATGCATATGCTTTAGTGATTTTTGGGGTCCTGGGAAGGGTGATGAAATCCCCACCCAATCTGGATTGGTGTTAGAGCCCCTTAAGTCCGTATTAAATGATGCAATGCGCAAAATTCAACCAAGTTTTGTTTTCAAGCAATCAGTTATCGTTTTTTTACTTTTAATGCGGCGCTGCAACAAATATGGTTAGTTTTTTTTTTTGGCTTTTTGCGGCGATTTTGCTATGAATCCTGCAAAGACAAGAATATTGGAGCGTCGGGTTTGAGAGGGAAAGTTTAGAAAAATACGTACCAAAAAGCACGAGTTTCAGAAACTCGTGTTGATATTGCCTCCGAGTGGTCGAATGGTTCGCTTGCGCGGGTCTAACTACCCGGATCTTTGGTACTGAGTGTTCACCCTCCTTTGCACTTGAAAATGCCCCTTTGTTCCGTATGATCGCTGCTCAAAATCCGTCAAATCTGCATATGTTGGAAAAATACGGATATTTGAGCCAAAAAGCAATATTAACAACCACAATTCTGAACACAAATAATTAAGAAAATCAGAGTGTTAGCAGAATTCAAATCCAGAGAAGAAAAGAATTTTATTTGTGTTTGTGGTTGGTTTCAAAAAGAATGGTTATTTGTTTGAATGTGTTAGAAGTTAGTTTTATACAGAATATGCACAAATTTAACCCGAAACTACAAGTATAAAAAGCGTTACCGTCTCCCCCGCAACGGCGCCATTTGATTGTCAAGCTCTAACTGTGTCGTGTTTAAAAAGAATTCTGAAATTACCGCAATCAAAACGGTGTCGCTTGTAGCGAGCCGCGATGAATACGGGTCGTCCGCAGGGAGATGGTAAGTTTCTTATTGCTTGTTTTAACGAGTTAATTCCGTGTTTTGATTTGTTGGTTAACTAATTGTCGTAACAAAGATATGAATAAAAAGGGCTTGTTAAGGGTAGTAATAAGTTAGATTGTATGAAGGTGATGTTTGCCAATTCCTTATAGCCCCGACTTGGTATTGATACTAAAGCAATAGGTAACAACGCGGATTAGGGAACTTGAAATACGGTATTTACGGTATTTCGCTAAATCCGTTTTCCTTGTCCCTTGTTCTTCCGTTGTTATCTCTTGATTTTAGCCTTTGGCAAACCACGGGCAATCCGGTCATGATTAGGAATCATCACTATCAGGGTAGGATAGGATGCCTAATGAGCGGAGTTGCGGGTGATTTGCACGAAGTTTCAATAGGCAAGTTTTAGGTTTTAAAGTTTGGACAAAGAAAATCTTCGAATACGATCTAACATATTACACCCTTAACAAGTGAAAAGATTACTCACACATATTTACAAATTAACAAGAAAGAAAAGAGAAGATACATAAAAACATGCAATGAAATAAAGAGGAAAAGAGAACCGATGAGTTCAAACGTTTTATCTCCCAGTGTTCAATCCCCGGCAACGTGTGATCCAAATACCAAGCTTTAAGGTTGCAAGCTCACTTAAGAGGTTGCAAGATCAAAGCAAGGCATGAATTTCACAATTGAAATCATGTAAAGTGGAACAAGACATGTAATAAAAATACGAACTTTTATTGAAGAACAAACTTGTTACAAGAGATCTTGAAGTCAAGAACCTAAGCCTTAAACTTGCAAGTTCTAAATGAGAAGTTGCAAGGTCAAGACAAAGGGGCAAGAGCTCAAGAATGAAAAGAAAAATTACAAGAATTCTAAGATAGAACTAAAGAAAAAGCTACCCTTTCCTCTTCCCTCTGGTCTCTATTTATAGGCTCAGAAAGAAATATTCATATCTGCCCCATTATGGCTCATGCTGATTTGTTTGATTGCCTTTGATTTGAACACATGCTTTTTAGTCTTGAATGCATATAATATCATATGCAAATAAAATCATATCCTTGATTTCATATAAAATCATATCCTTGATGATTGCATATAAAATCATATCCTTGATTGCATATAGAATCATATCCTTGATGATTGCATATAAAATCATATCCTTGATTGCATATAGAATCATATCCTTGATTGCATATAAAATCATATCCACATGTGCTTAAAAGTCTTGTGTACACACTTGTTGTGTTGGACCATTTAGAAAAAAATGTGTACACAACTTGTTGCATAAAGGAACTCCTGAAGTATCGGTCGGTTAGCGTTTCTGGTCGCAGTGTCTTCCCTCAAGTGATATATCCGCGCTGTTGGATGCATTTCCAGTATTTTGTCATGGATACCTGTAATCTGTAATACTGAGCAGACACTGGTCAATAATACCGATAAATACAACAATTAGATAATGAATGAACGGTATTAGAATGCAATTTTCTGATATGAACATATCCATATTAATATCTTGATTAAGGCGTGACATAGTCGCTACCAGGAGAGAGAGAGTGAAGAAAACACTCTGCGTTCGCTCTTTCAAGATTAGATTGGTTATTATTTTATCTAATCAGGATGGCTCCCACTGTTTTAGTCAAATCTACTTTCAAACTCTAAAAGGTAAGACCAGCCGGGATTAATTACACCCTATAAGTTCACCAATCTTTCGGCCAGGTCAGTGTCGGTACTTTGAGGGAGGTTCCCCGTGCTTTCGCACGGACCTAATTAAAATAAACCTCGTTTTCCAATAGGCATAACCCCGTTAACACCTTTCTAGACACCTACTCGATCGGCTAATTGTGATGTGTAAAACTCTCCCAGGAGTAACTCTTACTCGCAGTGGGTATCGGGATCCAACTATCTCATAGAAGGTATGCAATCTCATTGCAAATTTCAACACTTGAAATTCCCGATAATATTTTGCCCCGAGCGATCAATGACCATGACAAGGTCAACAAACCATAGACCGTAAGTCAAGTTCAACCCGTCATTTCCTGATTGAATTAAACCCACCCGCACGACCCTTGACAAGGTCAATAAGGCCGCACGACTACCCTAATCCAATCGCATCATATGCTAGCAAATAAGCACTAATCAGCTACCGCACACTACGCCTTGACAAGGTCAACAAACGCAGCAAGAATACTAAATACTACTTATCTGAAATGACGGAGGGCTACAACAGGTTTGTAAGAAAATCCTTTGCATAATGAACTTGATATCGTCGTAGAATCGAGTGATTTTGAAAAGGAGTGGTTTTGAGGCTTTTACTAGTTTTGCTAAAGAGGTCACTCCCGGTGAAGAGATCTCGGCTCTTTCCTTATCGAATAAGGTGCAGGATATTTCACAAATACCACTATGCAAAGCAAAAACTATAGAAGCAATCAAAAAACAAACCGAGTGGGTTGTAGCATCTGCCAGTTTTGCTAAAGAGGTCACTCCCGGTGAAGGGATCTCGGCTCTTTCCTTATCGAATAAGGTGATGGATACTCTACAAGGAATACCGCTATGCAAAGCAAGAACTAGAGCTACCATTTTTCGAGACAAGTTTCTACAACATCTTTTAGGTTTCTTTTATTTCATTAATCTCATTAATAAATTCCTATCAAATTATACTTCCTAAGCATCACATAAGAAACGAAAGCAACAATATTTATTATATCTCATATATATAATATAGGCATTCATCTCAGAACATATCTAGTGATCACATCACAGAATATCAGCAGCAGAAGAATCACATATGAAATATTGGATATACTAGGAATTCCGTGTTTTATTTAAGCCAGTAAAAACGCGGATTCCACGGTCATGATGAATAGCCAAACCCACATCCCTAAACCCCTACGAGAGTGGCAAGCAGCCCTCCTAATTCTAGAGTTAGGAGACCCAGTCTTGACTCCTCGAGACGGTCTCCTACTGGACTCTAGAACCCGGTTACTTGTGCTCCCCGCCTTGGGTCTATCCTAATGCGGAAAAGTAAATAATATACATTGGTGACATCATCCTCAATCCGGAAGTGCCCCAATAAAAGAATATTACATACAATGAATTTTACATGAATGAAAATAAAAACCCTCATCTCACATAAAACCCCCGGCTATTCAAAACATGACGATCCAATATAACATATCACGACAACACATAATATCCCATGTCATCAACGTAAGTAAATATGCGTATCCCAATTGTCGTTGACGTATAGTAACGAAACTGGCGATACACCACATATTACATTTACGGTCGCAGAAAAGAAAGTGAAAAAATAAAATAATTAGAATCCACAACCAGCTTAGACATCATAAACTTAATGTATCTCATACTTTGGATTTCATGTCTAACAAATGAATTCCTTAGACATCACATGCCTAACAATTATAAACCCCGTATTTAGTCTCGATATTGAAAACACTTTCCAATAAACTGTCGGGTAATTCAACAAGATTCCCGATAACCTGATCGAATACTCGTCGGAAACTTTAGTAGACGGCCGCACCTCCGGTGCCGTCGACGAAGTGCACTAAGGCGGAACACCGCAGCCGCGAGCATCCGAACGGATGCTTTTGGTGACGGGGTTCTCCTGCAGTCACTTGGTCAGGGCTATGGGGCGTGGCTATCTAGTAAGGTTACCCGGCGAGTATCCACGTACACTACGTAATTGCAACGGACTTTTGATCAACATCAAAATCCCATGGCAACCGATCAACTGAGACTAAACTGCTAGATTTAAAAATTCAAACTAGTTATCACATAACTACTTGTGGATTCCAAATATTGTATCACAATCACATATAGCTAGACGGAGTTAAACTTTTCGATCGAATAATCAAACACCCAAAATTTCCTGAAAAACTCAACACTTGAGCGGAGTTCAAAAAGTACCCAGAAACTGCCACAGCTCCTATGAGCCATCTGTAGAAGGGCCGACCCATGCCTCACTCATGTCGCCACGGAACTGCGGCACACCCTAGGGTATGATCACGGTTCCGCGATCCAAAAATTCGAGTTTGGGTATCGTTCTTCTAGAGGGTCCACAGAATCGCTTGCATGATTTCCTGAAAATTTTAAACTCGGAAAAATCCAACTCTTAGAAAATTTCCAGCGGGGAAAGATTGGGTTATTGATATCCGTTCAAACTTTTTAACATCGTAAAAATAACCCGAATACATGTTAGAATTACGATTACGAAACACTTCGAATTGCCTTTGCAGAAAGTTAACATCACATGCAAATTTATCAAAAACAAACAAGACCTGAAACCCTAAAATCCAGAGACTGGAACACTACCGAAATTTGAAGCCAGAACTCCACTATTCACCCGAAGAGCTCGGATTTTAAGCCATTGTGGCCGGCCACTTTTGGTCAAAATTGCCTCAATTTTTGGTGGTGTTCATGTTACAACACATATAACATTCTGCAGTTGTTTAAAAAAAATTTTGAAGACCTTTTAAACTCGACAGAAACCAAGTTTTCGTATCGGGTGTTTCAGAGTAGTTTCGGTTTCGTAATCCTAGCAAACATCGTCTAATTTTCTAGCATAGCTCTGATAACACCGCAGGCTTTTCTAGCACGGCAGCAAGTTTTCGGGAGGCATCGATCATTCAAATTTTAAAAAAATTTCGTATTAGCTAACCCTAACCCTAGAATCCTTACTAGAAAATCCGACGAAACGAATGCAAACAACTTTGCAACTAAAGTGAACAAGGAATGCAACCTTTGTAGACCGGTCCTTCACTTCAATAGCTCCATGTAGTAGTCTCTTCGCCACGATCATGAACTCCCGGACTTTAGAGAGGCTCCCATGAAGAAATGAACAAGCTTGCATCGAAGTCTTCGAGGCCGAAGATGATCTACGTCGAGGAGATACTAGCTCATGCTATCTCTTCACTAATGGTGAGATTAGTGAAGCAAACACCCTAAACTAAATGGATAATAGTAGAGGATGGTGAAGTAGGAATTTGGCTCATTTTAGATTTAATTTTCTCACTCAATTCCATCACTTGATCAAAAGCTAGTGAACTTTCAAGAGGAAGATGAAGATGAAAATGATGAAGTGATGAAGAATAATCTTATGAGGTTAGAAATGCAACCATGGTGAGTTATTATGTCATGCCTAACTCATGTAGAGAATAAACCATAGTCTAAGGTTAAGGGTTGGGTTAACAAATATCTTAAGTTAGACAAAAAAGTTGAATAAGTAAATGTTCTACTAGCTTCTCCAAGCTCAAGCATGACTAATTCAAATGATTTGTGAATTACTTAATGATAAATAAAACCCAAACATAAACCTAAGCATGGTGTGATTCTCATACACCCTTGTTGCATGTGTAACCTAGCATGGCACATGAATATATATCACATATATATTTATATGTATAAAGAAAACAATACATATATCACATACATGCAAAGTATATCATAAGTGAGAAAAGAAATATTAAGTGAGCTAATACTAGTTAATGTAATGTAATATATCAAATATATAATTATACATTAAATTATCAAATCAACACTTGATTTAATAATCCGGCTATATCTTGTATAACCGACTAATATCAAATGTAACAGCTTATCGAATCAACACTTGATCCGATAACCCGGCTATATCACATATAACCGACCAATGTCACAAGTCGCGAGAATAGAATGCGGTATCTCATACGCGCATTAATCTCGGTCCCGCACATATCACATATGTGCTCCTACTCCATTTCGTATGAACCAGGAAGCCTCTGTGTAGGACTCTAAAGACTCGTCAATACGCCGTCAGTAGGTGATGATCATATCAAACACCTACAAGCCGCAAGCGGTCTGCTAAACGTAACGGCCACTCGGGTATTGAGCGATTAGAAGAACAACAAGCAAGCCTGCTTATACTCCTGCGAATCCAATCAGTAACACTACCGTACTGTCCGGTCTCTTCGTCTGATATGTCGCATATCACAGCCTGGGGGTGGTATAACGTCAGACCCCAATAGCCAGATAAGTCATGCCGATGCAAGGTCCATAACGGTTCGAAAAACTATTGATAACACTTACCGGTAAATCTCAGCAACCCTGGCCAGGGATTTCCTATTATGGCCAATCGAGCATAGCGCAACATCAACTCCCAATACCGGGAGAGACGAAACCCTTCCTATCGCTCATTGCCTCCATGCGACTCGGGACTGTACCCAAAACCACCTTTTTGCACGATCTCTTGACTGTGGTATGGTGGAAATCAAAGCACAGTGGGAGTCATACAAGACTCTATGACGATCTCGGGTCTACAGACAAACCTGTACCAGTGTCACCAGAGAACTGCTATCCGACGATAGGTATAATATCATCTAGGAGTTCTCGGTGAGTCCGTTCAGTATACCCAGTCTCTACTGAGCACCCGTATACCTTCTCTGATGTCAAACACCAATAGATATGGGATCATCCATCGCCCATCATATGGGTCGAGAAGCGTATATGCTAGTCTACTCTAGAGTATCGATGCCCTGTCTCGATACTCCCACGACTAAGAATATTTTAAGGATGTACTTATTGACTACCCTGTCTCCACTAGTATGATCTGCATCATAATCCTGGTAGTCAAGTACTCATCCTAAGGGTTTTATCAACATATAATAGAGAGACAATAAGTGTACATGTTAAGATATAGAGCAACCAGATAGCATACTATCATATCGAGCAAGAAAGTCTTCTCTATATAAGTCCAAGCATCCACTACAATATACATCACATGTACAGTAATGGCCTCTAGGGCATACATATAACTTACACCTAGATCTTTCATGGAGAAATTTTGTGACAAGAAGAGTTTCACCGAGTGTAGCATAGGAACATCATTTCTAATCAAGAGTATGTCATCCACGTACAATAAGAGGAAGACAACCTTACTCTCCACAGCTTTCTTGTATATACAAGGTCCATCTACATTTTTGATGAAGTCAAACTCTTTGACTGCTACATCAAAACAGATGTTCCAACTCCGCGATTCCTGCTTTAATATATAGATTGAAATAAGCAGGTTGCACACCTTTCCGCTGCTCCCACTATCCACGAAGCCCTCTGGCTGTGTCATGTACACGCTCTCTTCTAAATCACTATTTAGAAACGCGGTCTTGACGTCCATTTTCCATATTTCGTAGTCATGGTATGCTGCGATGGCAGGTAGGATCCGGATGGACTTAAGCATAGCTATAGGAGAAAAGCTTTCATCATAATCAACACCTGGTCGTTGACGAAAACCTTTTGCTTTAAGTCTAGCTTTGAAAGTCTCAACTTTTCTATCTACACCAAGTTTCTTCTTGAAGATCAACTTGCTCCCAACGGGTTTTACCCCTTCAGGAGCAACTTACAAAGTCCATACTTTGTTGGTGTATATGGATTCCATCTCAGATCGCATAGCATCCCGTCATTTTACAGAGTCCCCACTTATGATGGCCTGCTTGAAACTAGTTGGGTCATCATCTTCCATGATGCAATCCCCGCTCCCACCGTCTATGAGAAAACCGTAGGATCTCTCAGGTGGATGAGGAACCCTGCTAAATCTACGGAGTGGCTGAGGTTCATCAGGGACTATCGAATCCTCCGGTTCTATCAAATCATCAGCTGTAGTTTGTGTAGCTGGAACTTCTTCCAGTTCTACCTCATGACCAGTAATTTCTTTCATTAGAAATTCCTTTTCTAAAAAGGTGGCATTCCGAGAAACAAACACCTTTTGGGATATTCGACAAACTTACACAGAACAGACCTTTCATCGAGTTTGTCCAGATTTTGCTTTTTAACATAGGCCGGACAACCCCACATCTTAATGAAATTAAGACATGGTTTCTTTTAAGAAGCATCAAGTATACAATTTTAAAAAATCTAGCGTGCTAATGCATTCTATCCTAGAATCGAACAATAGAATTAAGGTTAGTAAGCAAGTAAATAAACTTTACACTAAGTGAAAAAGAAATACAACCTTTGTAGATCGGTCATTCACTTCTAAACCTCTAAGTAGTAGTCCATAGAACTCTTCATAGGCTTCACTTGGCAAAAAGAACAAGCTTGCTTAAGAATTTTCGAGGCCTAAGATGATCCACCTTGAAGAATCTCTAACTCAAGCCACCTCTTCACTAATTAAGAAATTAGCGAAGCAAACAACCTATACTAAAAGGCTAGTTTGGTATAGATTGATGAAGTAGTAATTTTGCTCACTTTAGAATTCTTTTTCTCTTTATTTTTATCACTCTATAATTTTCAAGAGGAGGAAGAAGATGAAACTTGTGTAGAACTTGAACTAACATAGAACCAAGGGTGAAAAAATTATCTCATTGATATTTGTAGAGAGTTAATGATTAAGACAGATTTTCACCGTTTCATATTTTGAAAGAATTTAAAATTACCGCAATCAAAGACGGTGTCGCGTGTAGCGAGCCGCGATGACTACGGGTCGTCTGCAGGGAGATGGTAGGGTTTTTAGCTTGTTTTAACGAGTTAACACCGTATCTTGAGTTTTTATTTATAAAAGTGTCGTAACTATGATATGTTCAATAAAAATACTTGTTAAGGGTAGTTTTAGGTTAGCATGTGTTAGGATGATGTTTTTTGTTTCCTTATAGGCCTAATTTTGATATTGACACTAAGGGAATAGGCAACCATGTGGATTAGGGAACTTGAAATACGGTATTTGTGTTTGAGCGCTAAATCCGTATTTCTTGTCTCTTGTCCTTTCGTTGTTGTCTCTTAACCTTAGCCTTCGGCAAACCACTCGCAATCCGGTCACGATTAGGATTCACCGCTATCGTGGTAGGATAGGATGCCTATTGGAGCGAAATTGCGAGTCATTTGGTCGGAGTTTCAATTGCAAAGTTAAGGCTTTTAAGGTTTTAACAAACACATCTCCTAACACAAACTAACCATATTTTACCCTTAACAAGTAAATTAATTACTCACACATATTTACAAAGCAAAATAAAGAAAAGAGAAAAGTGAGACACATAACAAAAATTGCAAGAAAAAGGAAAGTTAAGTTTAGAAAGTTAAGAACCGATTAAGTCAATGTGCAAATTTCTTCAAATGTTCTTATAAGCCCGTACCAATGTGAAATCAAAATACCAAACATTAAGATTGCAAGCTCACTTAAGAGATTGCAAGATCAAAGTAAGGCAAAGATTTCACAAGTTTGAGGTTTGTAGAAAGCAAGACACATGAAATGAACAATGGGAACTTTTTATTGATTTTAAAGTAAGATACAACTAATCTTGAATTCAAGAACCTAAATTTTAAGCTTGCAAGTTCAATGAAGAAGTTGCAAGGTCAAAACAAAGGGGCAAGAGCTCAAGAATTCAAAAGAAAAACAAATTACAATTGTTCTAGACTAAAACTAAAGCAAAAAGTATATTTTTTCCCCTTTCCCATTGATCTGGTATTTATAGGCATCATCCCGAATAAACAAACAATAAGAATGAGATGATGTGACCCAAATTATCTACCAGAAGAAAAATGGGGACAATTGGGCACGTTTGGACCGGTGGTGCCAGTTTTTTGGGGCTTGTCGCCGGGCTAGGTCCGAGCTATTTAGCTCGTGTTGGTGTGGTGGTCTCGAGTGCTTTCAACAAGTCCACTAGTATAGTTTGATTTCTTCATACCAGATTGGGTTATACTCAGTAGTTTTGGAGGGAACTTGATGCTTCAAATCACATCACATCTTTTAGCATTTATTACACATCACACTCACTTGTGCCCATTTTGCACAATTTGTTGTGCCTAGGCAGCCCCCATCATAGTCTAGTGTTCATTTGTATTGTGTTGGACCAAAATTTATGTACACTTTGTTGTTTGCAAAAGAACTTATTGGACATCGATCGGTTTTCTGTTCTGTTTGCAGTGTCGGCTCCCGAACGTTATATTCATGATTTTGAGTGTGTTTCCAGCATTTTATCATGAACATCTGTAATTTGTATTACTGAGAAGAAATTGGTTAATAGTACCGATATATAACAAAATAGATAATGAATGAACGGTATTAAAATGCAGTTTTCAGTGATAAACAAATACCCTCAAACTTATCATTTACTCGTCCCGAGCAAAACAAAATCCTAATCTCATTTTCGCAGGGAACGCGGTTGCACTGAGCTTGTGCAATAAGCCTTTAAACCTCTAGGTGTCCCCAGTAGAAGGAGTGTTGTCTCCTGAGGGTTTTCACCGGATTTCACCCACAAAATCCCGTCAAGCTAGTTTCGCGAGATAGCTATTGATTCTAACCCTAAGGTTTAGCTTTAAAGCTAGAAATTCTATTATCCTGAGTTAGAAATATCGAACCTTTATTTTTCACACATCGCTTCTTATTTAACTTAAGATCCTATATGTCTTTACGTGCGGTGCAAATAGTGTCGTTTCGTTTCAAAAGGATCGAATAAAGTCATCATGTCACAAAATAAAGCCCAAATAAAAACTTAAAAAGGATCATACAAGTTTTATAAAGAGTTAAGTATTTATCAAGTTTCATTTTCCAGTTAGGTTTCAAATTCAGAATTTCTATCTCCCTTAATAGGAAATTAGGTCTTATTTTTCACTCCACCTTTTACTTGTTTTCATTTCATACACATCTTCGTAAACGTGCAACAGTCTTTATCATAGGATAAAACCTTCATATCTCCGTTAAAAAATATTTTTTATAAAAACCTGTCTTTTGTTAAGATTATTCTCACACAAAGAACCGTTAGGAATTTTAACTCGGAGAGAACACTTGCTTGACTTTGTTTTAATTTGGACTTTCTAGCTTTCTTATCGAGCTTTGGGCCAATGCTTCCAAACCAGTTGGTTTTAGGGCATCAGGTGTAGAGACACCCCGGCGGACTTAATTGCTCAAGTTATCTAGGCCCTAAAACAAAAGACCTATTTTAGCGTGAAAATCATAACGATTTAATGCGAATGGAGCTATAACCAGTTGTTCAATTATTTTTAGGATAAAAGACGTATTTAGTGGATCAGGTGTGTAATCACTTCAATCAAATTCCAGATGGGTTATTCTTCAGAATTAGTTCCTATTAAGGTATCTATAATATCCTTCATATCCACATTACTTTCAAAACTATTCTTGATATTACTTATTTCATAACAAACTTATTTGATCCTCAAAAAATAGTTTATCAATTTAAAAGTTTTCAGACATATTAGACTTGTTATCTAATTTTCAAAACTCATGACACATGTAATGTGATGTAAAGACGTATATTAGCTATAGTTAAACTCAAAGGAGGGTTATCTTTTATATTTTCAAAATCTAAAAATAGGATTTAGTTGTTTCTATCTTATCAAACAAAACCGTTGAAATATCGAATCTAAGTTCTCTCACTAGCTAACTTGACGACAAAGTTTTTATATTTTTTGTAAATTTTTTTTTTCTGTTTTATGTGTTTTTAAATATGTGTGCAAATGCAGAATATACAAATGAATGCGAAAGGAGAAAGCTTACCGAGCACACCCCCAAACTTAAACTGGAGTGTGCCTTCACTGTCAATGTACATCAAGAGGGAAAAATTGTTGAAGGGTAAAAAAAAATGGCGGTTCTCCTGTTTTATTTTATTATTTTATTTTTTTTATGAATAAAGACTGAGCATCACCAAAAAAGATTGCTCGTTAAAAAGAAAAATGGATATGCATAAGACAAGAATATCTACATATATATATACCAAAAATAGTATATACATACCCCCAAATTTATTTGAAGCAGTGTCTCCACTGTTTATGGCTGAATAACCGAAGTTTGGTGGTAAACAGAGTAAGATTATGCAGTGTAAACCGGCTCCTGCAATATCAGGAGCTCCTCTGATGGTTCTACGCTAAGGAACGATTTCAATCTGTGTCCGCTTACTTTGAAAAATGAACCGTTCTTCCTATTCTCTAAATCCACTGCGCCGTGCGGGTACACACACTGCACAAGAAAAGGTCCCTTCCAGCGAGATCGAAGTTTACTAGGATGGAAATGGAGTCGGGTGTCATAAAGAAGTACCTGTTGTCCAGGCGTGAAAGTTTTGCGCGTAAGGTGTTTATCATGAAACACCTTCGTTCTGTTCTTTACAACAACCGCGTTGCCGTAAGCCTCATCCCGAAGCTCATTCAGTTCGTTCAGTTGCAGCTTCCGATAGCTTCCCGCATCTTCAAGATTGAGATTCAGCTCCTTGATCGCCCAAATAGCATGAGTTCGATTACCACAGGGAGGTGGCAAGCTTTTCCGTACAAGCCGATAGGAAGACATACCAAGATTAGTCTTATATGCAGTTCGAAATGCCCAAAGGGCATCGGTTAATTTCAAAGACCAATCTTTACAGTTTTTGGAAACCGTTTTCTCCAGAATCTGTTTGATCTGCCGATTCGAAACTTCGGCATGCCCACATTTTTAAGGAATAATTGAGTATTTCCGCATCAGGGCCTCGAAAGACCTATTGCAGAAATACGTCCCATTGTTGCTAATAATAGCGCGAAGGTGCCCGAATCGGGAAAAGATGTTTTCATTAAGGAATCTAATGACAACCTTGTTGTCGTTAGTCCAGCTCGGTACTGCCTCGACCTATTTGGAGACATAATCAATAGCCAAGAGAATGTACATGTTCCTAAAAGAGTTGGGAAACGGTCCCATGAAATCAATTCCCCAAACATCGAACATCTCAACAACCAAGATTGGTTGGAGCTGCATCTCGTTTCTCCTGGATATCCGGCCCAAATGTTGGCACCGGGAGAAAGTCTTACAGTAATCATGGGCATCTTTGAAAAGTTGTGGCCAGTAAAAGCCACACTGCAAGACTTTCTTATCCATCTTTCTTGGGCCAAAATGCCCGCCACACGCTTGATCGTGGCAAAACGACAGCACACCCTTGAATTCATTATCAGGAGCACACTGACGAATGATTTGGTTTGGACAATACTTGAACAAGTAGGGTTCGTCCCAGTAAAAGTGTTTTACTTGGGATAAAAATCTTTGTTTGTCCTGACTCGACCAATCGTTAGGTATGAGTCCAGTCGCCAAGTAGTTCACAATATTCGTGAACCAGGGTTCGCAAGATATTGTCAAGAGTTGTTCATCAGGAAAAGTATCGTTGATTGGGAGAGGGAGCGTCGGCGAAGAAGGAAGTCGTGAAAGATGGTCGGCCACTACGTTTTCACATCCTCTTTTTTCCTTAATGACAAGGTCAAATTCTTGAAGTAAGAGGATCCAACGTATTAACCGAGATTTTGCATCCTTTTTCGTAAAAAGATGTCGCAGAGCTGAATGATCGGTATAGACAACAACAGGGGAGCCAATGAGATATGACCTGAATTTTTCCAACGCGAATACAACTGCCAAGAATTCTTTCTCGGTTGTCGTATAATTCATTTGTGCATCATTCTGGGTCCGGCTGGCTTAGTAGATTACGTGCGGCATCTTATTGATGTGCTGTCCTAGGACCGCACCGGTAGCAAAGTCGGATGCATCGCACATAATCTCAAAAGGATGTGCCCAGTCTGGTGAAGAAAGAATGGGAGCAGTGGTGAATGAGCTTCTTAGTGATTCGAAAGCAGTCAAACAGCTCGAGTCGAAGTTGAACGTGGTATCCTTGGCCAGAGAAAGAGTCAAGGGTTTAGAAATCTTGCTGAAGTCCTTAATAAACCGTTTGTAGAAACCGGCGTGGCCAAGAAAAGATCGGATGTCTCTGACGCATTTGGGAGGAGGGAGGTTGGAAATGAAATCAATCTTAGCTTTGTCAACCTCGACGCCATTTCGCGAAATGATATGTCCTAAGACAATTCCTTCATGCACCATGAAGTGGCATTTTTCCCAGTTTAAATTGAGATTTTTATCCTTATACCGGGTAAGGATAGCGTCAAGATGTTGCAGACACTCGTCGAAAGAATCGCCAAAGATGGAGAAATCATCCATGAATATCTCCAAAAATTTCTCAACCATGTCAGAGAAAATTTCCATCATACACCGTTGGAAGGTAGCGGGAACATTGCATAGCCCAAAGGGCATGCGGCGATATGCGAATGTGCCGAAAAGACAAGTGAAAGTGGTTTTGTCCTGGTCTTTCTCGACGATGGGAATCTGGTTGTAACCGTCCAGAAAATAGTAATACTCATGTCCAGCTAATCTTTCGAGCATTTGGTCATTGAATGGCAGCAGAAAGTGATCCTACCGCGTTGCGGCGTTGAGTTTCCAATAATCAATGCACACTCGCCACCCGGTTTGGGTGCGAGTAGGGATCAACTCATTTGCCTCATTTTTGATGACCGTAATGCCCGATTTCTTAAGGACAACGTGTATAGGACTGACCTATTGACTGTCTGAAATAGGGTAAATGATACCACTATCCAAACATTTGACGATTTCCTTTTTCACAGCCTCCTTCATGACTGGATTTAATCGCCTCTGTGGATCCCTAGCTGGTTTGGCATCATCCATTAGGTAAATGTGATGTTCAACGATCAGGGGACTAATCCTCTTGATGTCCGCCATCATCCAGCCGAATGCTTGCCGATTGGATTGCAAGACCGTGAGAAGGGATTTCTCTTGCTCTAGAGCTAGAGAAGCCGAGATGATGATTGGGAGGGTCTCATTCTCATCTAAGTAAGCATACTTGAGGTGAGATGGCAGAGGCTTGAGTTCGAGCATAGGAGGAGAAATGACTGAAGGCAAGATTGGAGAAAATGTCTCGAACTCAAAAGATTCCAATAGGGGCTCAAAGTGTGTATATGTGACCGAGTCGGATGGTTCAATTAACGCATCCGAAAATTCGAAAGATTCAAACTCGGGCGGCGACAAGCCAAGATCGTTAGAAAACGTTAAGCACTCATAATAATTGTTGGAAGCGGAAGCAGCACGTTCAAAGATGGACGCACTAGTGGCGGCAAGATCACTGTGATCAAACAAGAATTCCTCAAATACACAGTCCTCGGGGATGATCTCCTGAATGGAACAGATATCCAGTATATGAGTGTTCGGTTCGGATGGCTGATTCCCTAACTTAAAAATGTTGAGTTCAATTGTCATGTTGCCAAAAGATAGGTTCATAGAGCTATTTCGACAATTAATCACAGCATTTGAGATAGCAAGGAATGGGCGACCGAGAATCACCGGAATTTGATTCCGGGGGTTAGCTACAGGTTGTGTATCTAAAACAATGAAGTCAACGGGGAATATGTAGCCCCCGACTTTAATTAACACATCCTCTAGCTCACCCCAAGGATGAGTGATGGATCGGTCAACCATTTAAAGAGTACAGTGTGTAGGTTTCAGTTCTCCTACACCGAGTTACTCATATACTGAATAAGGAAAAAAGGTTAACACTGGCACCAAGATCCAATAGAGCGCGATTGATGTTCTTATCCCCAATGGTTATTGAAATCATAGGAGAGCCAGGGTCCTTCCATTTTTGTAACATTTCAGAAAATATAAAATATTATTTTTGGAATTTAATATTAAAATAATATTTTTCCCGAAAACTGTCCGATTTGCGAAATTGGAGTTTTCGAAAAAGGGTATAAATATATACCGATAATTGTGAAATAAATGGAAATTAAAATGATTTATTCGTTTAATAATATAATTAAAGGATTTGGCATTTTTAAAATTTATTATATGCAGTTTTGATAAAAACCCGATCAGTGCACTGCTAATCGCGATTAGGCCAAATCCGTGTTTCTATAGTTTTCATGGTTAGTGCACCATGACATGTTTCATTTGGTCATATGTTGTTTCATTTCATTTGGGTTATGTGTTATGGTTTATTGGTAGTGAGAAAAGAAAAAGAAAAGAAAAAGGTGTCATGATGAGTAAGGAGAGAGAAAGGAGACATAATGATGACTTGGAGAGAGAGAAAGGGTGAGAATAATTGAGAGAGAGGGGGGGGGCATCATACCCTTTTTCCTATTATATTTGCATCTCATTCTTCATCTTCCTCACTCTCATCTCCCTCCACCTTCAAACCCTAAATCCATCTCCAAAACTCCATCCAAACCATATACCCCTTTCACAAAAAACGATCCCCTCTTCATGCTCTTCACATTGAACCAAGAAAAATGAGATTTTGGCAACTTTGGGGCTTCTAGGGTTTTCCTAAGAGACATCCATGAGGTATATCTCTTTCCAAGTTAGTTTAGTTTGAATTCCTAGCTTTTAGTTTAACTTAGAACTCGTTTAGTGGTGATTTGTAGAGATTAGAAAACCCTAGTGAGGGTTTGAGTGAAATTGTGGATTGATGATGTTTGAGTGGCTGTGGAGGGGCTGTATAATACCTGAGAATGATTATGGGAAACCAAAATACGGATTTGGGATTTGAGTTCATGTCCGTTTTATGGAAATAAAAGGTGTGTAGGGAAATCTGGAGCAACCCGGGGGATTTTGGAGAGTAGAAAACAATACCAGGGACCTAGATACACTACCAGGAGACCACCATGACAGAACAAACCCTACTAGAGCCAGGGGGCTGAGGAGGCCAGATTTTATGGCTAGGTGGCCGGCCACTTGGTGGGGTGGGGTGTCGGGATTGGTCTAGTATCTCAAATACACTATATACATCATCCTAGACTTGTTTGCTTGGATTTATTTGACCTGAGTCAAAATTTGGGAGCTTTTTAGTGTGATTTTGGCTATGTTTTCCGTATTTTGAAATGTTAATTCTTGTTATTTGGATTTGTATTTGGTTGTCGGATGTTCGTACATCAACAACAAGGGTTGTTTGGTTGATTTAGTACGCGTATGCTATAAGTTCTAACCTACGAGCAAGGCGCGTGCCATTTTGGATTTCAGAACTTGATTTTAATAGCGTTGCGATGTGTGTCGTTATTGTAGGTACCTTCGTGTGGATTCCGAGGCGACGGAGCATGGCGTCATCGACTTCGGCAAACGAAGACTAAGGTGAGTGGATCTATATCCACGGGGGAAGTCGGGTGGATTGCGTATAGCACCCCCGCAAAGTTTTGATGGAAACTGATTTATAGAATATGGTTAAGAGAACCTAGATTAGGAAACTAGGGTTAGAGTTAAAAGATAGTTAGTGAAACTATATTTGAAGCTAAATGACAGTTAGAAGTGATATGTTACGGCTAATATGAAATGACGGGAATTGAGGATGATATTTGATGATATTGCCGTTTAGGGTACTATAGGACTAGATAGTCGACGTAGATGTCTCATCCGAACCATACATATTTCTAAACTGAAGAATCGTATGTATCTTTTAAACAGTTATCATGAGGGACGTTACGGATTTTGAAATGATATCTTTTCCTTAAAAACACCGTAACTCATATTTTCAAAACTACGATTCGCTTCTTTTAAAATCTGCTTGTATGGTTCGGGGGTGTATGTTAGATTAGATACTTGTACTTAGTAGAGAAAAAATGTTTATGTAAACTCGACTTGATGTGAGATAGAAATGCGATGAAAGAATATAAGACGGATATGATGATATGATGATTTGATGGTATACGGATGCGAGTCGATTGAGATGAATTATACCCTGTCGGTCCCCTGATATGAGATTATTGCAGATGCGACCTGGGACATAGGTATATAGAGATATTTATATATGTTGTGAATCATGTGTGATAGCCGTATGAGACGTTAGGTCCGTTCCCTCCTCGTCTTATAGGATGATAGGATCCCTGATAGCTTAATGCCGCCGTACGATGATTTTCCGTACGTGATGAGTTTGACTTGAGGTTTGATCCATACCCTTGACTAGAGGATGCCGTACGATGGATTATACCGTACGTGGTGCTGTAAGGCTAGATACCAATTGATAGATTCATCGACTCAGACCTATGATATATACGTATACCTTATAGCTTTTAGCAGAAGATTTACCTTATGCAGCATTCATGTTATACTCATTGCATTGCATATACTTGTGCTAGTACACTTACACCATTATCGATGATGCATATGTTACACGTACACAGAATTGCCGGCTCACACACTTCATCATCGATAATTGCCATGTCACTACACAGTAGGCTTGCTGCACCATGATATGACTCTTTGCATGATTTACTTGCTATAGTTACCTGTGCACTTTATTACGATGTTGCATTTGACTTTGGAGATATTGGGAACCGCAAGAAATATTTTCAAAAACTGGAATCATTTAAAGAAGCGGTTTTCCCTTAATATGATACATCACTGTTCCATGTTTCATGATATACGGATAAGCTTACATTTCCATCATATGTCACATACATCATGCTTTATGATTTTACGCATTGAGATATGCTGTTTTCATGAGATTTCTGGATTTGAGAACCGTGGTCATTTTAATAGAAAGTATGTATTGTTTTAAAAACCCGGTTTCTCTTGATATGATATTTCAGTGCGTCCACCATGTGTTTTCTCGGTTCTGAGAGTGGCATGTGAAACCCGATTCGAGGAGCGGTAGGCATCGTCTGCGGGGACATGGTGGACCCGGTGAGGTATCATGGGGAAAGAAGACTCGTATATGTTAGATGGTGAGCCTGGCAGGGGAGCACTACCTACCGGTGATAGTATTTGGACTCGTCGGTTATCCGAAGGATACCGACCGGAGTAGCGAGATGGATATGAGGGCCGACCAGGGTGTGCGGCGCCTGAGGGCCGATCCGAGGATGCGGCGCCTGAGATATATGAAGATTTACGTGTTGATGCTGGACACGGTTTTCATGATGTTTCGAGTGTCGATGCTGGACACTCAGGTTCCATGATTTAAAGGTGTCGCGGGGGACACATGTTGATTTATATCCTCATATTTTCATGCATATGCTTTTATGATATTTACATGCAAGATGTTGTTGTGTCAGTGGGTGACACGTGGACGAGATCTACTTGCATACATGCATTGATTTTACTGTTGGATGTTATCCATATGCTTATAGGCATTGACTACCTTGTTGGCACATATACAGACCCGGTCACCCTAGATATCATAGTATTACCTTTATGATATAGTTGACCAAGGATTCGTTATTTATTCAATTTCTATCTATTGATATTTTTCTACTCACGAGTAGGCAACTCACCCCCGTTGTGCTACAGTTCTTGCAGGTTGACCGCTTGGATCAGTAGCGGCTTTGCTGGCACACAGTTGCATCCGGGTGTTTTGCATTGGTAGGTAGGACACTTGTATCGTACCCACTCTTGTATCTATATTTCATATTGTATCTAGTTAACTCCATCAATCAAAATTAGTAAATTGTATAAGTAATGAGACTTAGTGGGATTGTGGTTGTGAGACTTAGAGCGAGGGGTATTTCGCTACTTGTGGTTTTGATGTCTTGCTTATTTCCTTATCTTTTGTGGAAATCTTCGCCATTGGGCGTCGTATACTTATATATATTGTCTTGCGTGGTTGTGATCCGCCGTTTGGCGAAGAGCTAGCTCCCGCTTGGGGATGCCTTTATTATCTTCATGTATTTTTGGTTTTGGATCAAAAAATACAAAGGAGGTGCTGCCTAAATTTTTAAAAGACGAAACATGTTTTCAAACTAGCAAATTTCACTTGCATTTTCATGTCCCTTTTCTATGCATTAAGAAAACTTGATTTCATTATACCTTTATTTCAAAACCTTACCTCCTTTATTTTTCTTAAAAGGTTTAGATTTCTGTGTTTCAGCTTACTTGAATTGTCAGTCTACGCTAGCGCCCCGGCAGTCTACAGACGCCAAATGCGGAACAAAAAACTTTTAACTGGCGCTATCGTATACTTTAACCCGGATCTGCCATTATTGCTAAACTAACAAACTGTAAAGAGTGTAGAAAGGTTATACCGAATGATCCGAGTCCTTCGTTCTTTAACCATCATCCCACGCTCTGTTGCGGCTGCTCCGATCTCGTCGATCTCCGATCTGCTCGTCCAGATGGCACCACATCACTGATTCTTTAAACGGGCTCCCGCCTCTGACTTGAGGCAACTCGGTCGTCAAGTTTGCTAGAAGAGACGACCAAGAATGATGTAGAGAATGAGTAGATGACTTTGTCTCGTTCTGTCCAAAACTGTGGACGGACGGTTAATGAAGTTGCCGAGGGAATTGGGTGATGGAATGAAATGAACTGTAAAATTCCATGTACCCCAAATACTATCATAATCTTTTCACAAATGAAAAACCATCAAGTGAGAGTGAGAGAGGAGGGGCCGGCCTTTTATAGGTGGAGGGAGGTGAGTGTAGGAGAGGGGAGAGTAACCATAAGGCTAAATATCATGAACAAATATCCTTAGCTAAACAAGAATCATTAATGTCAAAGGATGAGTCATAATAACACATCATCTAACCATTAATGCAACCAATGAAAACACAACACCAATTAATCCTAGTCACCTCATCTAGATGCTTCTAGAACACTGACTCACCTCATCTGAAGAAAAGATAAATCCGTCTTTAACCGAATGTTAAAAGACGGCTGATAGAAAACTGGAAACTGGCAACTTCCAAAAGTGATCCTGAAACGAATTTCAGGATAACCCCATAACTGTATAAATATACCCGCATTTGTATTACGACCGAATACAAAATGCAACTGAGACAAAGATATTATACCTACTCAATATAATACTCGGATCCGGCTTAAACCAAAGCCGACCAGTATTATCTGCCCGAAAAATAACACATGCGTAAACGCACGTGCATTTTCCGAACCCTGCCATAAAACCATACGGCCTCTACAACGTTTCGCCCGAACTTGGGAAACTGTCTGTGGGGGACTCTAATGACTCGTCAGTACCCTGGCAGTGGGTTTAACCACAAACCGTCAGCGGCACTAACTATGCGTAACGGTTGCCCACGGACTGACCTCAAGGGAAGCCGATGAGCGAACTCAAGGGAGGCCGATGAGCGAACTCATCCAGAAACCCTACTGAGCCTAACAGTGACAATGTATATACAGTCCGGTCCGTTCGTCAATGAGTATCGCATATCCGTCTAGGGGGCTAGTAACGTCAGACCCCCAGAAGCAGTATAAGTCGTGTCGGAGTGTAGCCCAATAACATCCTGAGATACTACTGGAGTACCTACCAGTAAATCTCCTGCCATGGCCATGGACTATGTGTAATGGCTCTCCTAGACACAGCACGACCTCGCCCCCAATACCGGGAGAGACGAATCCCCTGCCGATCCGCTCACGTGCCTCCATATGGCTCGGGACTGTACCTAAAAGCTACCTGTTTGCACGACTCCTTTGAGCCGTGGTAGGGTAGAAATCAAAGCACAGTGGGAACTCACACGAGGCAAATGACGACCTCAGGTCGATGAACTAACCTGTACACATGTCACCTGGGAACTGCTATCTGACGATAGGTATAGTACTAACTAGCAGATTCCCGGCGAGTCCTGTCCGGTGTACTCATAACCCAATGAGCACCTGTATACATCTTAGGTGATCCAACTGACACCAGTGGCTTGTGAGACCGGCCACCGCCCCTCGTCGGGGTCTCGACTGTATACACTAGTCTACTCCGGAGTATCGATGCCCTGTCTCGAAACTCCCACGACTAGGGACCACAATTAAGGATATGCATATAAACTACCCAACTCTCATGTATGTGATCGCCATCATACTGTTGGTAGTAAAGCAAGATCCTAAGGGCTCTATCAAAGTGTAACATGCAATCAGTCACCTGAACATGTACACGACTGATAAAGGCAAACCAGATAGCATACTATCATCTCGAGTAAGACTGTTCTACCGGTATAGGTCCTCCGCAATCATTGCAATCACGTACCTGCGATCCAATAATTGACTATGAGGGCACTATCTCCAACAATCTCCCACTTGCACTCAAGGCTAATTATTGCGATGTCGACTACTCACAGCCCGTGTGAAACCGAACATCCAACTCCTCTACTAATCAGTTTCACAAAGCCCGTTTGTAAAACTATTGTGTTCGAGAAATAGCCTCAGTGAGTGGATCCGCCTTGATGTTTCTTTCTATATCTCTCTAAAACTCAAGTTCGCGGAGAAAGCCATCTCCCGAATCGAGTAATACCTGTCTTAGAATATGCCTGGAAATCTGATGGGACCTAGCTCATAAATGAACTCCAAATCCAAACTTCTTAGACTGTATCGATCACTGAACCTAATCAGTATCCGGCACCATGCCACCCACAGTATCCTCTTGGACCACCTGTCCATAATACTGTCCCTCTTCGTCAGAGGGAAAAACTATAACTCTGACAATCACTCTGTCAACCATGTCACCTTTGAAGCCTGGAAAGATAACTGTCTCCCGAAGGAGGCTGCCGTCATCAAATCTGTAGAACATCCACTTATATTCTAATACTGCTTCCTTATGTTTCTCCAGGATTGGATTAATACAAACTTATCGCATCTAGTGCAAAAACAACATCTGGTGTGGTACTTGACATCTCATGATTGACTCTATTGCCTAAGCAAGTGATCTGCCAATCATGCACTTCCCTCTCCCCTTTAGTCTATACGACACCTTTAGAGAAGGTGACTCCATCACCTGCAGGTACACTACCATGCTAGGAGTCAACTATTCTAAAAACCATTAGAATATCTGTCAAAGTACCCACATTGGGAAACTACCCAAATCCAGATCTAAAACCATAGATCCAGAAACCAGAATGTCAAATATTATATCCATATCCTGTCTGGAGAACCAACTGTGTGACGACCAAAGTACAACCGATCGTAGTATAGGAATTTTACTTCCTACTCTGTGTATGTCATTCATACACCATGACATCATACCCTACTACCTTCTTAACAGATCTATCCCCTATTCTGATTGAAGTCAAACCCATGACTGTCACATCAAAATTAGATGATCTTTCTCCGCTATAACTGCTCAAGTCTATAAATAGATATAAGCATCTTGCCCACTATGCTTCTGCTGCTCCCACTGACTACGACAACCCTCCTACCGGGTCTCATAACCTGGAACAACAGTAGTGTCAAGTCTGGGTAGATAAGAACCTCCCTGTCACCGTCCTTGAGGCTACCGAAGTACCTCTCGGGTGTCTGAGGTTACCCACCATATCTGCGGAGTGGCTATTGGAATGTCAAACCTGATTGAATATATAGGTCCTATTAAATTTTCCGTAATCGTTCGTGGTTCTGGAATCACTTCCAGTTCTACCATACTCCCACTACTGTTTTCTGAAAAAGATCCATTTTACTAAAACTGTGGCGAGTCAAGAACAATATCACTATTGATCTTACAAATGGTAGAATATCAACCCTCGTCATAGCCAGGGTCAACCCACAAACAGCCATTACAGAAACGTGCCCTGAGTTATCCAGAGTCTGGTTTTAAGCATAAGCTGGACAACTCCCCGTACCTTAACATCTTTTAAGGTACGAACTATTCTATATCCAATATAGAAACTTTGGCACTTATTTAATTGGAACCATATTCAAATCATGCAGCTGTCTCCAGTGCATATCACTTAATGGAAAGAGGCTAATCAGCATTACTCAACTTAGGAATCCATCCAATTATGAGTAACCTGAAAGAGAAACACGTTTCTCAAAACCATCACTATCATCTGAATACCAATCACAAGAATCTACATCTTCGATCTCTTTGAAGAATCCCGATACTTGTGATACCTGGTTCTCTACTTTATTCTTATACCCACAACTTCTCAAAACTTAGACCTTGCATTTCTACGAAACACTTGTCTAAATACTAGAGAAGTTATAAGTAAACAGAACATAGTACGAGGACCTACCCCTTTGTCCAGATGGACACTTGGACAACATACAATACTCTGTATAAGTCCGCTGAGTTAAACAACTCAAAACCTGTGCGTCGTAGGTTGAAAACTGTACCCTGGCGATTTCCTCAAATATCACCAATTACAACGAATTCCGATATAATGAGGATAATCACCTAATTCCTAATAACTTACTCCCACTCATCATCTGTAAAACCATACAGATATGAGAATGAAACTTGGTAAATACATACCCTTGGAGTAAGTGTCTAATCGGGAAAACAGTTTTTCTATAACAATGCACTGAAACATGAAAATGTTTCGTAGGGGTATCCTGGTATTCATAGCAATGCCTCTTCCATAATCCAATTCATGACTTCAACCGTATATTTTATTGCCATCTCTCCAAATTCCTTTATTTGTCTTTAGTCGTTACCTTCTGTACACCATCGTTAGGCTAAATGGTTTTCTTCCTTCCCTACCGTTCGGCACCAGCCTATGGTTTGGAAGAAGACTATCCAGTAAGCATAATAGGTGTACCCTCCTGAACCAAGGAGTACTCGTATCTTGAGAGAAGGTGATGATAAAAGACAACTGAATAATACCTTATTCCTTTAAAGGTGAAATAGGAGTGGCGATGAAGTACGCGGTTTTGGTCGTGAATGATAACTGTCGCAATTTACTTTGCCCTCTTTCTAATCCCTTTATTTTGTCTTTACATATTACCTTCTGCACACCCTACTTAGGCTAATTGGTTTTCTTCATTCCCTACCTTTCGGCACCTGCCTATGGTTTGGAATAAGATTATCCAATAAGCGTAATAGGTGTACTCTCCTAAACCAAGGAGCTCTCGCAACCTGAGAGAAGGTGATAATAAAAGACAACTGAATAAACCAATTCTATTTCTCCTGAACCTGGATCCATCCTCGAAGAAGTCCCTTCGAGTTCGTATATAACCATACGATGGATCTATCCAATGGAAGTGGATATCCGTAGTAATACGGGTGTTCTGAGAAATTCAAAGGGTAGAAGAAGGAGTGGCAATGACTTATGTAACATAGACAATCCAAAAGCCATTATTTTAAGAAGGTTCGGTCAACTTGGTCACTGAGTCATAGTCTAGGGTCGGTCAAAGGTCGCTGCCAAAGAGAGAGAGAGAGAAAAGAAACACTCTGCGTACACTCTAACCTAGATCAGAATGGTTATCACTTTATCTAATCCGGAAACCTCCCACTGTCCTGTCAAATTCTCCTCCAAACCTAAAGAAGAATCAATCGGGATCACCCGAAGAGTAAACCAACTCATCAGTGGGAATCGGGATCCAACTCTCATCGCATGATAACGTGACGGAATGCATCCACGTTACTCATACTCCAGAAGGTATGCGCATACTTGGCAAGTTTCAGTTTCTTTAGAAACTCCCGATACGATTTTTGCCCCATGTTCTTATAACCTTGGCGTTAGGTCAAAATGTCATAAGTCACATGCCAAGTTCTACCCATCACTATCTTGTTAATTTGAACCCACCCGCACATGCCCTTGGGGTTAGGTCAAAATGGCAGAACGGCTGTCCCAAACCAACTCATCTATCTATGCAACAATTGAATACCCAGCAGCTACCAAACACTATGCCTTGGCGTTAGGTCAAAATACATAGCTTGAATACTACTGAATACCCAAAAGAAGTGACGGAGGGCTACGGCTGGTTTTTGGCGAAAAACCTTTAGCGTAGTGAACTTGATATCGCTGAAGGAACCTGATAGCTTTTTAAAATATAGTGGCGAAAACCTTTTACTAAAGAGGTCATTCCCGGTGAAGGGATCTCGGCTCTTTCCTCGTGGAATGAGGTGCGGGATATTCCACTGAATACCGTGATGCAAAGCAACTTGTAATCGACTATAGTGAAGTTATTACCCTGACGCAAACTTCTGCCCAAGGGGTCAGTCCCGGTGAAGGGATATCGGCCCTTGCCCCGTCGAATGAGGTGCAGGATATTCCACTGAATACCGCTATGCAAAACAAAAGGAAACGTCTTTGCAATAACACTTTTTAAATTGTTCCAACAGCTAAAACAGGTTTGTTTTACTTTGCATTGATCAGAATCAACGCAGTCCCATCAATCAATCACACCAGAAAAGAACGAAAATAAAATGTACGTATATGCCATCCGCATTCGTCACTGGGTCCCGTCATCACCCGTTAGGTTACTTAACTAACGACAGAGCGGGGACTGGACTAGCGCGGGTGTAAAACATATACAACATCTAATAGTATATAAACCAATATACATAATCGCTCCAGGCGTGATAATATGCAACATTACAGAAAAAGTAATAAGCATCACAGAACAATACAGATAATCTGGGATCCCCGGGTTTCACAGAGCCGCTGCTGAAACCCGACGTTCCCCTGTCGTGTGGATAGCCTGTGCAATGAAACCTAGACCCCTACGGGTGCGGCAAGTTACCCGCCAAAACCTGAAGCGAGGTAGTCCTCCACAGCATAGTGAATGGAACACCCGGCACTTCACGGAATCCGGTAAATTGAGCACCTCTCCTTGGGTCAACCTGTACCCCCTACGAGTGCGGCGAATAGTCTGCCAATTTTAGAGTGGGGCCCCTCTGCCTCCCAAAGCCATGAGATGCGGACCCGTTGCCCTCCAGAACCCGGCTATCCGTGCACTCCGTCGCGGGGCAAAACCTAGTACAGTAATGAAAAATAGTACAATAGGTACATCGACAGCAACCTGGTCGTGCCCCAAAAAGAATATTATACAACAGGCAGTGACGGCAGTCCACATGTTGGACGCTCGCCCCGCAATATCAAATGTACAAATAAACTCAAACTGTACTACCATTGCACACTGCTATCCACCACGACAAATCCGCAACATCACAGCACAACACAGAACATCAACGCGAATGTCACGTTCGTAAACCCGTCTAAAAGAACTATAGCAATCGGACGCGGTTTACCGATCAAATGACATTCCCGGTCGGAGATATAATGTAAGCACTGTAAACTAACGTGTTTAAATTTCGATCGACCAAATATCAAAAAATGGGCCCCACGACTTACTGGTGAACAGTAACAAAATCTGGGCAAAAACGATATATACCAAAAATCCCAAAATCCATCAGAGAACCCACTGTACAAATTTAGGAGCATGAGCTCACCAAGTGGCCGCGGATGCGCGGCCAAACCATGGGTTTGGCCGCGTTTCCGCGGCGGCTTGGAGGAATCACGAGCCCAAATTTTGTCGTGGTTCTCAGAAAAGCCTGCACAGATTTTTAAGACATGTAGAATTAATTTTTGAGACCATTTAAAATCAACAGAAACTGTCAAGCTAGGATTTTGCAATTTTCGATTTCCGGTTCGATCGATATTTTAAACGCGTTAGCACAAGTTAGTATAGCAAAATGGTGAGGCTCTGATACCACTGTCAGTCTACGCTAGCGCCCCGGCAGTCTACAGACGCCAAATGCGGAACAAAAAACTTTTAACTGGCGCTATCGTATACTTTAACCCGGATCTGCCATTATTGCTAAACTAACAAACTGTAAAGAGTGTAGAAAGGTTATACCGAACGATCCGAGTCCTTCGTTCTTTAACCATCATCCCACGCTCCGTTGCGGCTGCTCCGATCTCGTCGATCTCCGATCTGCTCGTCCAGATGGCACCACATCACTGATTCTTTAAACGGGCTCCCGCCTCTGACTTGAGGCAACTCGGTCGTCAAGTTTGCTAGAAGAGACGACCAAGAATGATGTAGAGAATGAGTAGATGACTTTGTCTCATTCCGTCCAAAACTGTGGACGGACGGTTAATGAAGTTGCCGAGGGAATTGGGTGATGGAATGAAATGAACTGTAAAATTCCATGTACCCCAAATACTATCATAATCTTTTCACAAATGAAAAACCATCAAGTGAGAGTGAGAGAGGAGGGGCCGGCCTTTTATAGGTGGAGGGAGGTGAGTGTAGGAGAGGGGAGAGTAACCATAAGGCTAAATATCATGAACAAATATCCTTAGCTAAACAAGAATCATTAATGTCAAAGGATGAGTCATAATAACACATCATCTAACCATTAATGCAACCAATGAAAACACAACACCAATTAATCCCAGTCACCTCATCTAGATGCTTCTAGAACACTGACTCACCTCATCTGAAGAAAAGATAAATCCGTCTTTAACCGAATGTTAAAAGACGGCTGATAGAAAACTGGAAACTGGCAACTTCCAAAAGTGATCCTGAAATGAATTTCAGGATAACCCCGTAACTGTATAAATATACCCGCATTTGTATTACGACCGAATACAAAATGTAACTGAGACAAAGATATTATACCTACTCAATATAATACTCGGATCCGGCTTAAACCAAAGCCGACCAGTATTATCTGCCCGAAAAATAACACGTGTGTAAACGCACGTGCATTTTCCGAACCCTGCCATAAAACCATACGGCCTCTACAACGTTTCGCCCGAACTTGGGAAACTGTCTGTGGGGGACTCTAATGACTCGTCAGTACCCTGGCAGTGGGTTTAACCACAAACCGTCAGCGGCACTAGCTATGCGTAACGGTTGCCCACGGACTGACCTCAAGGGAAGCCGATGAGCGAACTCAAGGGAGGCCGATGAGCGAACTCATCCAGAAACCCTACTGAGACTAACAGTGACAATGTATATACAGTCCGGTCCGTTCGTCAATGAGTATCGCATATCCGCCTAGGGGGCTAGTAACGTCAGACCCCCAGAAGCAGTATAAGTCGTGTCGGAGTGTAGCCCAATAACACCCTAAGATACTACTGGAGTACCTACCAGTAAATCTCCTGCCATGGCCATGGACTATGTGTAATGGCTCTCCTAGACACAGCACGACCTCGCCCCCAATACCGGGAGAGACGAATCCCCTGCCGATCTGCTCACGTGCCTCCATATGGCTCGGGACTGTACCCAAAAGCTACCTGTTTGCACGACTCCTTTGAGCCGTGGTAGGGTAGAAATCAAAGCACAGTGGGAACTCACACGAGACAAATGACGACCTCAGGTCGATGAACTAACCTGTACACATGTCACCTGGGAACTGCAATCTGACGATAGGTATAGTACTAACTAGCAGATTCCCGGCGAGTCATGTCCGGTGTACTCATAACCCAATGAGCACCTGTATACATCTTAGGTGATCCAACTGACACCAGTGGCTTGTGAGACCGGCCACCGCCCCTCGTCGGGGTCTCGACTGTATACACTAGTCTACTCCGGAGTATCGATGCCCTGTCTCGAAACTCCCACGACTAGGGACCACAATTAAGGATATGCATATAAACTACCCAACTCTCACGTATATGATCGCCATCATACTGTTGGTAGTAAAGCAAGATCCTAAGGGCTCTATCAAAGTGTAACATGCAATCAGTCACCTGAACATGTACACGACTGATAAAGGCAAACCAGATAGCATACTATCATCTCGAGTAAGACTGTTCTACCGGTATAGGTCCTCCGCAATCATTGCAATCACGTACCTGCGATCCAATAATTGACTATGAGGGCACTATCTCCAACATGAATTCCGTTACGCCTTTAGACATTGCGTGATTCAAGTGCTGGTCATGAGCTAATAATTCGGGTCGTGAGAAAGTTGGTATCAGAGCGTTAGGTTTAACCTTTGTTCGAGTCTATATTTGACTATGCGGAGTCTAGGGCGGGTATGTATTTCGGAACCTAGGCTTGACCTTACGGAACTTAGACTTGAACGGGGGGGGGGGGGGTATTAGACCCGAGCTTTCGTTTCATAGGTTGACCCTGATTGATGGAGTAGGTAGCTTGAGTAGAGTGACGTACCGTACGTATGTTCCACGGCATATTTACGATACGATACTCCACTTAAGAAACCATAGGATGTACATATTTTGAGACCAATGATCCTCTTCGTATCCATGATTATACATCCATTTGAGATCCTTGATTCTATTCGTTTCCATGATCATACTCTCATTGATGTTGTTCCTTCTTATGATCGTATATCCATTCTGGATCTGTCGTTTCATTTCATGTCGTTGATCTGCTTTCTTTGATACTCGATTAAGGTTCCTGTCACCATGGTTTCAGCACAGTTGAGTTTCTGCTAGTGTAGCGGTCCGGGCGAGCTCGTCTGGTACGAGGGCTGACCATTGTGTTTTCTGGTGACATAGGAACATCTCGATGTCGTGTTGTGTTGTGACCTCCTGTTGAGGCGAGCGTTTGGTTTTGCACCGGATGATCAGGCCATTGTTAGAGTTGCCAGTTGCGAGAGGACTGTTGATGTATAACCTACCTTAGAGATTGTGATGCCGTCTACCGTGCAGACAGATGACCCAGCTGTTTCTGAGATTGACGGGATATCGCTTCCAGAGCGTACGAGCTGAGATCGCCGGAGCTTCCAGGCAGAAATGCGACAGATGATAGCTAGTCTACCCCGAGTTGAGAGATGAAGGTGATTCGTTAGATTGATGCGCCGACGTAGGCCCAGTTGAGTTGAAGATTTCCAGTGTGGAGAGTCTTACTCAGGTCTAGAGCAGACTGATCCCGAGATGACCGTTGATGTACCGTCTTTCCTGGAGGATTGAGGCATTGTTTAGCGTGCAGACGGAGGGTATTCACATGACGCCTAGGAGAAATTAAAAAGTTCGAGCGAGTGTCAGAAACCCATTTTTCCCCAAGTGTAAAGTATTCGGAGGAACATACAGGTAATTCTGTGGACCCTCTAGAAGAATGAAACCATAACTCGACATGATGACCATGGAACCGCTTTTGAACCTTAGGATTTGCAGCAGTTTAGCGGTGCCATCAGTGAGGCTTGGGTTTGCCCTTCTACGGCTGGTCCAAAGGTGTTGTGGTATGTACCAGATATTTTTAGACTGCGCTCAGGTGTTGAGCCTTCGGGAAATTTTGGGACCTCGATGACTCGATCGAAAAGTTTGACGTCGTCCAGATATCATGTGGTAAGAGATCAGCAAGCTGACCAGTTTCGGATAGAGGACCTCACCCAGATGCGTTGTGAGTTGATCGAGAACGGACGAGTATTGAGTATTCCTCCGATGGTTGGGACGAGTTCACGAGGACGTGTTCGGCCAGATATCTTCTACAGAGTGATGAAGATACCGAGTTCATGACTTCGAGTCCGTGTGAAAGACTCCGGATTGACCATGGCCGAGGACAGTTGCAGCGCGCAGATAGCATAACGTGACGTCAAGATGGACGATGATAAAAGCGAGCGGAACCAGAGTTTCGTGTGAGATGCTGGCGAGCTTTTGTCACTCCCCGTTGATGCCGGAGGATCTGATATGTATACAGAGGCGTTGGGATACGGCCAATTCCCATGGAACGTTGTGCTGAAACGCAGATGTCCAGAAAACGAGAAAAGATTATGTAAGAGCACCAGCCTCTGTACAGTTCGGCATAGGCGAGATCGGAAGAGACCTTGAGCAGGATTCCTTCCGGAACACTGCTGCAATGAGATTTGCACCCAGGATCAGATGTGTCACATGTATTCGGGGAGCCAGAGGCCGACGCCAGTGACGTGCTGCCTTACGAGTGGTCATGATAATTGACCGGGAGATGACCAGAGAAGTGCCAGAACGGAATCGTCCCCGTTAGCACACCTGACAGGGCTGATGAGCCGATGGATTGCGAGATTGGTAATCCGAGGAGAAGATGAGTACCCAGAGACGAAGGACACCAGACCGTGAGCAGGAGGCAAGCGGATGTTCTTGTTTTGCCGGTTTTGGGCGCACCGATTCATTTTTCGACATTTTAGGAGGTTTACCTCAATGTCCTTTGTTGCGATTTGCGTTTGTGATCTGAGTATCACACTTATATCGCTTGGATTTGAGTTTTGAAGACGAGTTTCCTGATATTGATTTTGTGCACCATGGCTGCACCTACCGGGTATTTACATTTTGTGCATAGTTATTGCACTTGAGATATGTTTTTATACACCATAGTGTTGGTTTTTGATTTGTGCATATTTATTGCACTTGATATCGGTTTTGTGCCTTGGCTGCACATGTTTATGATTTCGTGGATTTCATACAGTTGATTCGATTTTTGTGCGTGTGGTACGCACTCGATTTGATTTTTGCACTCGGTATAGCTTATTTGTGCTTGTAGTGCATTGATATGTGTTTGGTGCACGCAGTTGCACACGTTTATGATCTTATACACCTTGGTACACTCAGCGTTTCTGTTCACGCGTTTGAGTTATTGATCGGTATTTTGTGCACAGAATGCACTGTATTTAGTATTTCGTGCACTGGATTTGTATTTCGTGCCCTGGATGCACCGGATTTGTGTTTCGTGCATTTGTTGCACTAGATTTTCATTTTGTGCAATTGTCGCACCGGATTTGTATTTTGTGCATTTGTTGCACCAGATTCGAATTTCGCACATTAGTTGCACTAGATTTGCATTTCTTGCATTTGTTGCACCGGACGGGTATTTATGCATTTGTCGCACTGGATTTATACTCCGTACTTTGGTTGCACCCGATTTATGTTCTTGAGCATTCGTTCTACCAGATTTGTATTTTCGTGCGCGTTGGCACTTGCCGTTCGTTTTCGTGCATGCTACTACACTATATGCTTTTATGGACCCGACGCGCTTTGGTTGGATTTTTGCGCATATTAGGCACTTGATTTGGATTTTCGCGCATGTTCGGCGCATGATATGAGACGTGATTTTGTGCACACCGGATGCACTCTAGATGCACTTGATATTATTGTCGTGCACACCCGTTGCACTGAACAGATGCTTTCGTGCACACCCATTGCACTGAGTTTTGCTTTTGTGCATGTTGTGGCATTTGTATTTGTATTCGATTTTCATGCGCACCAGACGCACGTGATTGTTGGATACGCTTTTTAAGGCTGATTTTGCTTTTGAGCACCTTGTTTTCGTTTTGGCACCATATTATATAGTGGCCAAACAGGACTGATCTGAGGACAGTACCTGAGTACCTTGTATGCATTAAAATAATACCAAGAGGGTTTTCAAAAGGAGCTATAGTCTCGCTATTTCCTACCTGTCCGTGAGCGACACGAACATTTATAAAGGAAAACCTTTTGGGATATTTTGAAAACAACGGGACGTGTATTTAGGAAAACATATATGGACATATATTATTATTTTAAAATGAGTGTCCGTCACTTATGCCATGAGTTATGCATCATACGGCGATTTAGAAAAGATTTTTGAATGATTTTTATTCAGTTCTTGAAAATTTTCCAAAGATGCATACTATACACGTATTATAGTATTTGACTAGTGTATATTAGATTTCTGTAGTAGATTTGAGATCTGTATCTCTATTGTAACTCCGAGGATATGCGTGACGCTTGACGGGGTTTGATTTTGAGTTTTGTACTCGTTTTCATGCGCACTTGACATGCTGTGTTGTTTCTGCATCTTCCGTGATTTCGAAGCCCCGTTGATTTGAGCTGATTATTGAAATGTTTTAGATTTTGGGGGTTTAAATTTAAATTCGGGGACCGAATTTATTTAAGGGGGGAAGATTGTAACATTTCAGAAAATATAAAATATTATTTTTGGAATTTAATATTAAAATAATATTTTTCCCGAAAACTGTCCGATTTGCGAATTAGAGTTTTCGAAAAAGGGTATAAATATATACCAATAATTGTGAAATAAATGGAAATTAAAATGATTTATTCGTTTAATAATATAATTAAAGGATTTGGCATTTTTTAAATTTATTATACGCAATTTTGATAAAAACCCGATTAGTGCACTGCTAATCGCGATTAGGCCAAATCCGTGTTTCTACAGTTTTCATGATTAGTGCACCATGACATGTTTCATTTGGTCACATGTTGTTTCATTTCATTTGGGTTATGTGTTATGGTTTATTGGTAGTGAGAAAAGAAAAAGAAAAGAAAATGGTGTCATGATGAGTGAGGAGAGAGAAAGGAGGCATAATGATGACTTGGAGAGAGAGAAAGAGTGAGAATAATTGAGAGAGGGGGGGAGGGGGCTGCCTCATACCCTTTTCCCCATTATTTTTGCATCTCATTCTTCATCTTCATCACTCTCATCTCCCTCCACCTTCAAACCCTAAATCCATCTCCAAAACTCCATCCAAACCATATACTCCTGTCACAAAAAACGATCCCCTCTTCATCATCTTCACATTGAACCAAGCAAAATAAGATTTTGGAAACTTTGGGACTTCTAGGGTTTTCTTAAGAGACATCCATGAGGTATAACTCTTTCCATGTTAGTTTAGTTTGAATTCCTAACTTTTAGTTTAACTTAGAACTCGTTTAATGGTGATTTGTGGAGATTAGAAAACCCTAGTGAGGGTTTGAGTGAAATTGTGAATTGATGATATTTGAGTGGCTGTGGAGGGGCTGTATAATACCTGAGAATGAGTATGGGAAACCAAAATACGAATTTGGGATTTGTGTTCATGTCGGTTTTGTGGAAATAAAAGGTGTGCAGGGAAATCTGGAGCAACCCGGGGGATTTTTTAGAGTAGCAAACAATACCAGGGACCTAGATACACTACCAGGAGACCACCATGACAGAATGAACCCCATTAGATCCAGGGGGCCGAGGATGCCTGATTTTATGGCTAGGTGGCCGGCCATTTGGTGGGGTGGGGTGTCGGGGTTGGTCCAGTATCTTAAATACACTATATACATCACCCTAGACTTGTTTGCTTGGATTTATTTGACCTGAGTCAAAATCTGGGAGATTTTTAGTGTGATTTTGGCTATGTTTTCCGTATTTTGAAATGTTAATTCTTGTTATTAGGATTTGTATTTGGTTGTGGGATGTTCGTACATCAACAACAAGGGTTGTTTGGTTGATTTAGTACGCGTATATAGGTTCTAACCTACGAGCAAGGCGCGTGTCGTTTTGGATTTCAGAACTTGATTTTAATAGTGTTGCAATGTGTGTTGTTATTGTAGGTACCTTCGCATGGATTCCGAGGCGACGGAGCGTGGCGTCATCGAATTCGGCAAGCGAAGACCAAGGTGAGTGGATCTATATCCACGGGGGAAGTCGGGTGGATGGCGTATAGCACCCCCGCAAAGTTTTGATGGAGACTGATTTATAGAATATGGTTAAGGGAACCTGGATTAGAAAACTAGGGTTAGAGTTAAAAGATAGTTAGTGAAACTATATTGGAAGCTAAATGACTGTTAGAAGTGATGTGCTACGGCTAATATGAAATGACGGGAATTGAGGATGATATTTGATGATATTGCCGTTTAGGGTACTATAGGAATAGATAGTCGACGTAGATGTGTCATCCGAACCATACATATTTCTAGACTGAAGAATCGTATGCATCTTTTAAACAGTTTCTTTGAGGGACGTTACGGATTTTCAAATGATATCTTTTCCATAAAAACACCGTAACCCCTATTTTCAAAACTACGATTCGCTTCTTTTAAAATCTGCTTGTATGGTTCGGGTGTGTATGTTAGATTAGATGCTTGTACTTAGTAGAGATAAAATGTTTATGTAAACTCGTCTTGATGTGAATTATAAATGCGATGAAAGAATATAAGACGGATATGATGATATGATGATTTGATGGTATGATGGTATACGGATGCGAGTCGATTGAGATGAATTATACCCTGTTGGTCCCCTGATATGAGATTATTGCGGATGCGACCTGGGACATAGGTATATAGAGATATTTATATATGTTGTGAATCGTGAGTGATAGCCGTAAGAGACGTTAGGTCCGTAACCTCCTCGTCTTATAGGATGATAGGATCCCTGATAGCTTAATGCCGCCGTACGATGATTTTCCGTACGTGATGAGTTTGACTTGAGGTTTGATCCATACCCTTGACTAGAGGATGCCGTACGATGGATTATACTGTACGTGGTGCTGTGAGGCTAGATACCGATTGATAGATTCACCGACTCAGAAATATGATAGATATGTATACCTTATAGCGTTTAGCTGATGATTTACCTTATGCAGCATCATGTTATACTCATTGCATTGCATATACTTGTGCTAGTACACTTACACCATTATCGATGATGCGTATGTTACACGTACACAGAATTGCCGGCTCACACACTTCATCATCGATAATTGCCATGTCACTACACAGTAGGATTGCTGCACCATGATATGACTCTTTGCATGATTTACTTGCTATAGTTACCTGTGCACTTTATTACGATATTGCATTTGACTTTGGAGATATCGAGAACCGCAAGACATATTTTCAAAAACTGGAATCATTTAAAGAAGCGGTTTTCCCTTAATATGATACATAACTGTTCCATGTTGCATGATATACGGATATGCATACATTTCCATCATATGTCACATACATCATGCTTTATGATTTTACGCATTGAGATATGCTGTTTTCATGAGATTTCTGGATTTGAGAACCTTGGTCATTTTAAAAGAAAGTATGTATTGTTTTAAAAACTCCGTTTCTTTTGATATGATATTTCAGTGCGTCCACCATGTGTTTTCTCGGTTCTGAGAGTGGCATGTGAAACCCGATTCGAGGAGAGGTAGGCACCGTCTGCCGGTATATGGTGGTTCCAGTGAGGTACCCCGGGGCAAGAAGACTCGTATATATTAGATGGTGAGCCTGGCAGGGGAGCACTTCCTACCAATGATAGTATTTAGACTCGGCGGTTATCCGGAGGATACCGACCTGAGTAGCGAGATGGATATGAGGGCCGACCAGGGTGTGCGGCGCCTGAGGGCCGATCTGAGGATGCGGCGCCTAAGATATATGAGGATTTAAGTGTCGATACTGGACATGGTCTTCATGATGTTTCGTGTGTCGATACTGGACACTCAGGTTCCATGATTTGGAGGTGTCGCGAGGGACACATGTTGATTTATATCCTCGTATTTTCATGCATATGCTTTTATGATATTTACATGCATGATGTTGTTGTGTCAGTGGGTGACACGTGGATGAGATCCACTTTCATACATGCATTGATTTTACTGTTGGATGTTATCCATATGCTTATAGACATTGACTACCTTGTTGATACATATACAGACCCAGTCACCCTAGATATCATAGTATTACCTTTATGATATAGTTGACCTAGGAGTCGTTATTTATTCCTTTTCTATCTTTTGATATTTTTCTACTCAAGAGTTAGCAACTCACCCCTGTTGTGCTACAGTTCTTGCAGCTTGACCTCTTAGATCAGTAGCGGCTTCGCTGGCACACAGTTGCATTTGGATGTTTTGCATTTGTAGGTGGGACACTTGTATCGTACCCACTCTTGTATCTATATTTCATATTGTATCTAGTTAACTCCATCAATCAAAATTAGTAAAATGTATAAGTAATGAGACTTAGTGGGATTGTGGTTAGGAGACTTAGAGCGAGGGGTATTCCGCTACTTGTGGTTTTGATGTCTTGTTTATTTCCTTATCTTTTGTGGTGATTTTCGCCGTTGGGCGTCGTATATTTATATATATTGTCTTGCGTGATTGTGATCCGCCGTTTGGCGAAGAACTAGCTCCCGCTTGGGGATACCTTTATTATCTTCATGTATTTGTAGTTTTGGATCAAAAAATACAAATGAGGTGCTACCCAAATTTTTAAAAGATGAAACACGTTTTCAAACTAGCAAATTTCACTTGCATTTCATGTCCCTTTTCTATGCATTAAGAAAACTTGATTTCATTATATCTTTATTTCAAAACCCCACCTCCTTTATTTTTCTTAAAAGGTTTAGATTTCTGGGTTTCAGCTTACTTGAATTCCGTTACGCCTTTAGATGTTGCGTGATTCAAGTGCTGGTCACGAGCTAATATTTCGGGTCGTGACAGTTTTTGTGGTAAATTTTCGGTAAGAGCATCACTCACATTACTGCCCAAGAAAACTTTCTTTGGTACCTGAGATTTTATTTTCTTAGTACACAAGCCTTTCAAGATTTTTATATAGGAGGGGACTTGTTGGATTGCATCTAAGAGAGAGATGTTTATGTTAACCTGTTTGAACAAATCCACAACCTTCTCCATTTGTAGACTTTGTTTATTGGATCTCAACCGTTTTGGAAATGGAGAATTTTTGAAATTGGTTGAGTCCAATGCTTATGGAGGAGATTGTGGAGTTGGAACGGAACCCAAAATTAGAGTTTGAGTGGAGTGAGATGTGGGTCCGTTCGAAGCAGCTGATGAAGAAGAGCCTTTTTCAGAATGGAGAGTAGGCTCAGAAGAAGAAGACAGAGAAATGACCATAGTGTCATCATCTATCCGTGTGCCAATGTTTTTGTGCAGCATCCTTCCAGATCTCAACGTAGTCACGCCACTCACATTATGGTTTTGTTGTTCAAGAGCAACATGTACATTATGTGGGTGACCAGGATTTGGGAGTGGTTGAGATGGAAGCCTTCCTTTCTCTCGCTCGCTTAAAGCCGCGTTCAGTTGTGCAATCTGGATTTCAATGGTCTTGATGCTTTGCCCGTGTGCCGCGGTGTGTTGTACCAGAGACCGAATAGAAGACTGGATGTTGGCGGTGGATTGAGTCGATTGCTTTACAAAAGCCTCTAGAATCCGTTCTAGCGACGAAACCTTATCGTTATTTGACGGAACAAAGTTGTTCTGAGGAAAAGAATTATTGCAGGTGCAAAGTTGTTCGTCAGATTATGAAAAGGTTGGGGTTGGAAGGGCTGCTAAAATTGTTGTTGAGTTTGTTGTTGAGCTTGTTGTTGAGGAGGATGAGGCCTCTGGAAGTTGTTGTGGCCTTGGAATTGATGCTGGTTTTGATTCCAGGCGAAATTGGAATGGATTGTAAGGACACTCTTCGGTCTTTACTGAAATGTAGCATTAACCTGATCCTGTCCTTGAAATGGTGGATTGTAAGGACACTCTTCGGTCAAATGAGATGGATCCGAACAACAAGCGCAAATGGTATGAGGGGGAAGAACAGGGGCAGGAGAAGTGGATGAGAATTTGCTCTCAATTGCTTCCAGTTTCCGCGTGATTGCAGCCATCTCGGCCTTCATTGCAATTGAGATGTCGAGTTGATGAACTCCTGCTCTAGAGAGACCTGAAAAAGAAGAAGAAGAATTTGAGGTGTTCGGTCGGGCGCTCTCCTACTGCAGCGTTTGCTCCGCAAGATTGTCAAATAATTGCCAAGCCTCCTCGTCAGATTTGGACAGGAAGTGGCCCTGACAAATGGTTTCTAGCAACTGCTTAGTTGCTGGATTCAGGCCCTCGTACAGAGTTTAGCAAAGTTGCCATTTCTCTATACCGTGATGGGGACACTGAACAAAGGGGTCCTTGTATCGGTCAAAACACTTCCAGAAAGATTCGGTAGGAAGCTGGGTGAATTGGTTAATTTCGTTTCGAATCCGTGCAGTCTAATGATTTGGGTAGAATTTCTTTAAAAACGCTTTTATAAACTCATCCCAACTGGTTATCGAATGATATGCGGTGCTATACAGCCAGTTTTTATCTAGGTCGCATAAAGTGAAAGGAATAACTCGTAGTCGTATAGCATCATCAGACAGCTGGGTTGTCTTCATCATCGCACAAACGTTCTGGGATTTATTGATGAAGATATAGGCATCTTCGGATTCTAGCCCGTGAAATTTGGGCAACATGTTGATGAAGTGGGGCTTAATTTCAAAATTATCCCCATTGGCCGGTGGAAGTGAAAGACAGGTTAGAAGTGCAGCGCGGGTAGGATAGAAACGATCCTGAAACGCGATTCGCTGTGGCGCTTCAACAAGAGGTGGTCGCAGGTTATTCGCACCTAATGGGGGTGGATTTATTCCCGGGGGAGGTAAAGTGATGTTAGGAGGAAATCTCGACATCTCGAAAGAAGAATTTGGTGACGGTGAAAGTGAAGGTGAAGATGTATGAACAGAATCGTGGTCAACGTCGGAGTTGGCCGGCAAAGGTAAGGGTGAAAGAGGTGTGGAAGGAGTTTCAATGTCGGAGTCGATCGCGTAGTCCGTAGCGACTAACGAAACGTGGACTAAATGGGCACTAGGGTCCTTAGTCCAAGCGGACATACACTAAACGAGTTTAGTGTAGTCAAAGCGTAGAATGTGAGGTTAAGAAAATGAAAATGGAGAAAAATTTGGTGAAGGTAGTAAAAGTGGAGAACTTGTGTTTGTTTCGTAAGGATGTGAAAATTAAATGACAGTTCAACAAACACAATCACAAATGCACAGTCACAAATGCACAATCAATACCCAGACTAGGGTCCTCTAAGTCCACTAGACCTGCTCCTAACTGTTCCAAAGCGATAAATTGTGAGATAACCCTCAAATCACCTGTTCACAGCCAGTTGTGGCCAGTAAGCATAAGTAAGGTAAGGAGGGTTCCGCTCACGAATCATCGTGAGATGGACCTTTTAAAGTTACCTCCTCACTTGTCCAGCCTAGGCACCATAAAAGTCATGTTTAGATAAACGGCCGAATGCCCACAATCTTCCTTTTTCCTGTTGAGCGCGACAAGTCCTTAGTTGGCTGAGTCTAGATATTTTTTAATAAGCTTGAGGTGACACTTAAGCAATTAGTGATTTCCGGGGTCTTAGAAAGGGTGATGAAATCCTCACCCAATCTGAATTGGTGTTCTAGCCCCTTAAGTCTGTATTAATGATGCAATGCGCAAATCAAAAAAGTTTTGTTATCAAACAATCAAGTTATTTTTTTTACATTAAATGTGGCGCTGCAACAAATATGGTTAGTTTTTCTTTGGTTATTGCGGCGATGTTACAAAGAATCCTGCAAAGATATGAATAATGGAGCGTCGGATTTGAGAAGAGGAAGTTTAGAAAGATACGTACCAAAAGAGTTGAGTTTAAGAAACTCGTGTTGATATTACCTCCGAGTGTTTGAATGGTACGCTTGCGCGGGTCAAACTATCCGGATCTTTGGCACTAAAGTGTTCAATCCCCTTATATTTGAAAACGTCCCCTTGCTCCACATGATCGTTGCTCGTCAATCCGTCAAATCTGCAAATGTCGGAAAAATACGGATATTTGAGCTAGAAAGCGATATAGATAGCCAAAGTTCTGAACACAAGTAATTAAGAAAATCAAACAATCAAAATGGGATACCAACAAAACACTGGAGGCAACACAAAAAACCAATTTTCAAAACCCCACCAGAAAACTGGTGACCTCGGGAATTTTCAAGTTCTTGCCGGTCTAATTTGCAAGTTTGGTGCTCAAATTTTGTGTGTTTCCTCTATGTAACAATAGTATTCCACTCTTATACTTTGATTTCCAAGTTAAAACACAGTGTGTTAGCAGATCAAAAATCCAGAGAACATCATTGTTTTTCGTTCTCATGGCGGTTTTAAAAAGAATGTGTTTTATCCGTTGAATCTGTTAGAAAGTTAGTTTTGTACAAAATATTCACAAATTAACCTGCGACTACAAGTGTAAAAGCGTTACCGTCTCCCCGGCAACGGCACCATTTGATTAAGACAGATTTTCACCTTGTCGTATATAGAAAGAATTTGAAATTACCGCAATCAAACACGGTGTCGCGTGTAGAGAGCCGTGATGAGTACGGGTCGTCCGTAGGGCGATGGTAGGCTTTTTAGCTTGTTTTTACGAGTTAACACCGTATCTTGAGTTTTTGTTTATACAAAGTGTTGTAACTATGATATGTTCAATAAAAAGACTTGTTAAGGGCAGTTTTAGGTTAGCTTGTGTTAGGATGATATTTTCCGTTTCCTTATAGACCAAATTTTGATATTGACACCAAGGCAATAGGCAATAATGTATATTAGAGAACTTGAAATACGGTATTTGTGTTTGAGTGCTAAATCTGTATTTCTTGTCACTTATCCTTTCGTTGTTTTCTGTTAACCTTAGCCTTCAGCAAACCACTCCCAATCCGGTCACAATTAGGATTCACCGCTATAGTTGTAGAATAGGGTGCCTAACGGAGCGGAATTGCGAGTCATTTGGTCGGAGTTTCGATTGCAAAGTTAAGGTTTTTTAAGGTTTTAGCAAACACATCTCCTAACACAAACTAACCATATTTTACCTTTAACAAGTAAATCAATTATTCATACATATTTACAAAGCAAAATAAAGAAAAAAGAAAAGTGAGACACATAACAAAAATTACAAGAAAAAGGAAAGTTAAGTTTAGAAAGTTAAGTACCGATTAAGTCAACGTGCAAATTTCTTCAAATGTTCTTATAAGCCCGTACCAATGTGAAATCAAAATACTAAATTTTAAGGTTGTAAGCTCACTTAAGAGGTTGCAAAATCAAAGTAAGGCAAAGATTTCATAAGTTTGAAGTTTGTAAAAAGCAAGACACATGAAATGAACAATGAGAACTTTTTATTGAGTTTCAAGTAAGATACAACTAATCTTGAATTCAAGAACCTAAATCTTAAGCTTGCAAGTTCAATGAAGAAGTTGTAAGGTCAAGACAAAGGGGCAAGAGCTCAAGAGTTCAAAGGAAAGACAAATTACAATTGTTCCAGACTAAAACTAAAGCAAAAAGTATATTTTTCCCCTTGCCCATTGATATGGTATTTATAGGCCTCATTCCAGAATAAACAAACAATAAGAATGAGATGATGTGACCCAAATAAACTACCAGAAGAAAAATGGGGACAATTAGGCATGTTTGGACCGGTGGTGCCGGTTTTTGAGGGCTCGTCGCCGGGCTAGTTCCGAGCTATTGGGCTCGTGTTGGTGTGGTGGTCTCGAGTGCTTTCAACAAGTCCACTAGTATTGTTTGGTTTCTTCATATCATCTTAGGTTATACTCAGTAGTTTTGGAGGGAACATGATGCTCTAAATCACATCACATCTTTTAGCATTTATTACACATCACACTCACTTATGCCCATTTTGCACAATTTGTTGTGCCTAGGAAGCCCCCATCATAGTCTAGTGTTCACTTGTATTGTGTTTGACCAAAATTTGTGTAAACCTTGTTATTTGCAAAAGAACTTATTGGACATCGATCGGTTTTCTGTTCTGTTTGCAGTGTCGGCTCCCAAACGTTATATTTATGATTTTGAGTGTGTTTCTAGTATTTTATCACGAACACCTATAATCTGTATTACTGAGCAGACACTGGTTAATAGTACCGATATATGACAAAATAGATAATGAATGAGCGGTATTAAAATACAGTTTTCAGTGATGAACAGTTAACCATGGCTAAAGATAATGGTTGGGTTTAAAAATATCTAAAGTAAAACAAAATTAGTGGAATTAGTCAAGGTTTCTACATGCTTCCACAAGCATCTAAGCCATGCTAATTTCCACCTTATTTTGATTTCACTCTAAATAAATAATTACCCTAATTATCTTTAATTTGGTGTGAGTCACATACACCCTTGTTCTATGTATCATCCACCATGACACAATAGTGTATGTAATATATATATATACATATATATATATATATACATTACATAAATATATATATATATATATATCAACATATATATATATTCAAGAGAGGAAATTCTTTAGTGAGCTTATATTAGTTAATATATATTAATATATATATATATATATCAAATTATTAAATCAACACTTGATTTAATAATCCGGTTATATCATATATAACCGACCAATATCATATATATATATATATATCAATTTATCGAATCAACACTTGATTCAATAACCCGGTTATATCACATATAACCGACTGATATAATATATATCGCGAGATTAGAATACGGTATCACATACACGTATTTAATCAAGGTCCCACACATATCACATTTGTGCCGTACTTCGTTTCGCTTGAGCTAGGAAACCTCTACGTGTGACTCTAAAAACTCGTCAATACGCCAGCAGTAGGTAATGATCATATCAATTACCCACAAGCCGTCAGCGGTAATAGCTGGACATAACGACTACCCAGATATTGAGCGAATAGAAGATCAACAAGCAAGCTTGTCCAAACTCCCATGAAGCCTATAAGTAACACTACCGTACAGTCCAGTCTCTTCGTTTGATACGTCGCATATCAAGTCTAAGGGTGGTAAACGTCAGACCCCAGTAACTTGATAAGTTATGCCGATGTGTGGCTCATAACGGTTCGAGAAACTACTGATAACACTTACTGGTAAATCTCATCAGCCCTGGACAGGGACTTTCTGTTATAGCCAATCGAGCATAGCGCAACATCAACTCCTAATACTGGGAGAGACGAAACCCCTCCTATCGCTCATTGCCTCCATGTGACTCGGGACTGTATCCAAAATCCACCTGTTTGCATGACTCCTTTGAGCCGTGGTCGGGAGGAAATCAAAGCACTGTGGTAACCATACAAGACTCTATGACGATCTCGGGTCTACAGACTAACCTGTACCAGTGTCACCAGAGAAGTGCTATCTGACGATAGGTATAGTACCATCTAGGAGTTCTCGGCGAGTCCTGTTCGGTGTACCCATTCTCCAATGAGCACCTGTGTACAATCTCTGATTTCAAAAACCAATGGCTTTGGGATCAACCATCGCCCCATACAGGATCAAGAAACTTACACACTAGTCTACTATGGAATATCGATGCCCTGTCTTGATACTTCTTCGACTATGAACAATTAAAGGATGTATGGACTACCCTGGCCCCACTAGTATGATCTGCATCATAGTCCTGGTAGTCAAGTACATATCCAAAGGGCTTTATCAACATGTATCAGAGAGACAATATAGTAATAAAAGTGTACATATTAAGATAAAGAGCAACCAGATAGCATACTATCATGTCGAACAAGAAAGTCCTATATATATATATATATAAGCATCCACTATAATATACAATCATGTACAATAATAGCCTCTGGGGCATACATATGACTAACACCTTTTTGTTTTTCCATTTATAAAATAGAAAAGAAAAGAAAAGAAAAATAAATAAGAGAGGGAGACATGAAGTGACATGGAGTTATGATGAGAAAGAGTGAGAAGGAGAGAGAGAGAGAGAGAGGGAGGGAGACAAGAAGTGACATAGAGTTATGATGAGAAAGAGTGAGAAGGAGAGAGAGGGGGGAGCCATGGTCATAACATATGGCTAGTTTTCTTCACCTCATCCTTCATGTTCTTCCTTTCTTCATCTCTTCTTCAACTCCTCCACCACTTTCTCTACCACCATGGAACCACCCTCAAAACCATCCCAAAACACCACCGAGCCTTCACAAAATTGCTCCTTAGCTCTTTTCAAGCAACATGGAGTGAACAATTTCTAGTTTTGAACAACCTTGGCCATCTTGGAAATTTCTTCAGTTGCTATTCAAGCTAAAACACTTACATTTTGTTAAGTTTTTAAGTCTCCTTACCTTCACAACTAGTTTAGAGTTAATATAAACATGTTATATGAACTTAGAATTTTTTAGGATGATCTTTAGTGGATAAAACTTATAGTGGAGATATAGTAGAGGGTGTAATGAATGTCTACTGGCCTAGTAGTGGTGGTAGCCTTGATTAAAATGAGTTTAAAAGGTTCAAAGATGAACTTAGAATTTTCCGATTTCGGTTTTGTGGGGATATTGATGATCAATTGGAATCCGGTATTACTCAGAGACTCTGAAAATTTAATAGTAGATGCAGTAAGATGTGCAGACCACTAGGAAGCCGCCCTAGAAACCCGAGCCCAAACCCTCATCTTTTGGCCGCCGTTTTATTCGATTTAACCGCAATTTGCGGCCCAATTTTGGAGTTAGGGTCCGAAACTTGGTCTGTAGCTCACTTTTTAGATAACTAGACCTACCCTGTATGCAAAAAAGTCTAATTTTACCTTAATAAAAATCCAGAGTCATTTTACGTGATTTCTGGCGCTGTTTTATGATATTTGAAACTTGAGTTTTTGTATATTTGTGTTTTGACTCGATCGTTTGACATTCATACGTCGACGCAACACGTATTTTGTTGTTTTAGCACTCATTGACCATAAGTTCTAACCTATGTGCCTTTCGTTTGTCGTATCGGTTTTGGATATGGATTTCTATGAAATTCGATTCGGGTGTTCATTAGATTTTGGTTATGGATTTCGATTGTAGGTACATTCGCGTGGACTTCCAAGACGACGAAGGATAGCAAGGCGCTCATTGATTTCGGCTAGAACGAGGATAGTAGGTGAGTAGATGTATATCTACGGGGATGTCGGGTGGATGGCATATAGTACCCCCGCAACCGTAGTACTAGAATACTAGATATATAGTTATATATAGATATTATAGACATGCATACCTAGCTAATAGGGTTCTAGAATACTATAAGCCATAGTAGTATACTTGTAGGAAGGTATATTCTTAGTTCTAGTTTCTCTTTGCCTTGAGCTATATGTATATGCTTATATATATCTATATATATATATATATATATATATAAATTTAGGATAATTATGATACAACATAATGAGATGAGGATATGATATGCTATGATGAAATGAGTCGATATGATTGATATGATGATACGAGGCGATATATATATTTTATGATATGACATGGCATGACACGATATGACATGAGATGATACATGATGATATGAGATGAAATAATGTACGCGACTATAGATCCATACTATTGATCGATGATATCGTACGATGGATTTTACCGTACATGATATGATAAGGATGGATCGCCAACTTATATATATCGACTCAAGAAATATTATTTTTTGAAAATCACTTAAGTAGATATTAGGATATATTTAGAGCCATACCTATTTTCAAAACTAGCGAATCATTACGTACTTTTAAATGATAACTTCAAGGGACGCTACGGATTTTCAAATGGTATCTTTTTCAAAAACATCGTAACCCCTATTTTCAAAAACAACGATTCGTATTATTATAAACTATAACTGTATGGCTCATCCGTAGTTACGTATTTTATACTGTTCACGTTTTCTTTATTCTGTTTACGCTCGTGCTATGATTTCTTTATTCTGTATATGCTCGTATTGTTTTCATTTACGACATATATACTATGCTTGTATATTCTTTCAGATTTAGAGCGAGATGTGTGTATTATTCTTTATTTTGGGTTTGATGATGCTTTGGTTTTCTTTACTTTCTTTTCTGCGTTGATTTTCGCTTTGAGCGTCGTATATTCAATTTGCATGGTTGTTTCCACCGTTTGGCGAAGAGCTAGCTCCCGTTTGGGGGTTCCATATTATTGATTATGTACTTTTTTTTATCAAAATTTACAAAGGAGGTGCTGCCCAAATTTCAAATGACGAAAAGATGTTCAAATTATAGCTTATGATTCACTTATATTTCAAATGAACTTTATATATACTTTAAAAAGAAAGAACTTGATTTCATTATACCTTTATTTCAAAACTTCACCTCCATTATTTTCCTAAAAAAGGTTTAGATTTCTGGGCTTTCGGCTTACTTGGGTTACGGTGGGGTCCTATAGACTTCACGTGATTCAAGTGCCGGTCAAGTGCCATTTCTGGGTCATGACAAACCGGTACCACGACGGCGTTATTTGAACCGTTTCAGCCTGGTACCACAGCAACATTATCTTAATAATGAGACTCCTGAGATTCCAATGGATTCATACTCAAACTACCCCAACACCCCCGCGTAATCTAAATTTACAATCAAGTTTATCAGTCTTGCCCGAATCAATGAATACATAAAAAGAGTACAAGTTCATGGTTCAAGTCGAGTTCATATATTCATGTCAAGTTTAAGTATTCATGTCAAGGGTTCATGTCAAGTCCTTATGTATTCTTGATTCGGGTCAAGTCTAATCAAGCATGTAATAGGGTTGATTGGGTAAAGAGTATAAATGTCAAGTAATATTCATGGTTCAAGTTAAGTCAAGTCTAGCATGTAATGGTTTGAGTACAAGTCTTGTAGATTATCAAGTGTTGATATTCATGTCAAGTGATATTTATGGTTCAAATTAAGTCAAATTTAGCATGCAATGGTTTGAGTACAAGTCTTGTAGATTATCAAGTGTTGGGTTAAGTTTGATTCAATATTCGTGTAAATTAATTTCCGTGAAGATATGATTTATATATCAGGAGATAGACAAGTGGTAGCATTTATTGTCTCTGGCTCCCTGAGTCTCAAGAGAGAATAGGTCACTTAAATCCACCCATTACCTAGAATACTTGCAAGCTATTGGTTTTATAATTCTAGGTATTTATGTGAAAATATAACAATTTGGATTATTAAAGTATTTAATTAAAATGATCCATATGAAAGCTTGAGGTTTTTTTTTATGTAAAGTACTTTATTTCAAAACCTCCACGGTGTTTTTGGTAAAAATATGTTAATTAAACTGTCAAGGGTTTTTATTAAAATTTTATTTTAGATTTCGTGGTGTTTTAGTGAGAAAACCAAGCTTTTATAATTTTATGGTATTTTAATGAAAAATCAATCTTTTGGAAAAACTAAAGTATTTTTATTGAAATTAAATCTTTTCAATTTTGGGGTATTTATTTAAAATCTAATTTGCAAAATTTCTTTTCTTTTAAGTTATAAATTGTTAAGTTAGTTTTATTTTGTTAAATTTGTTTTACTTTGAATTAAAAACCGTATTTTCTTTTCCTTCGAGAACACGCTCCGTGAAGAACTCCGATCTTACCCACTAGACCAAAGATGTGCGATAATCTACACCATCTTCAACAGGGCTCCCTTAAAGAGGGTTGTGAGGGGCGAAATTTTCAAGGAAAAAATAAGTATCGATTAATTTCAATTTTGGTAACTTGATGGTATTTTAGTGAAATTCAAATCTATTATAAAAGCTACAAATATAAGATTGTGCTATGATCAAAAGTGTGCGTGTAGGATAGGTCGTTACCCCGTGCATTATTAAACAATAACCATCTTCAAAATAACACATAAACATGTATATCTTGCTATGTTGTTTTCTTGTACCAAGATAGCAAAAATGACGTATATTGGCTATAGTAAAATCATTAAGATATGCCAATACTAACAACTGATGAAATTGTGGGATATGTAATATGAAACAAATTAAAAGTGATGTTTATCCACAAGAATCAATACACTGTAGATCATATATATGACATGAACCAATTGTTAGCACAAGGCATTTCTATCTTAACTTTCCACGTATATGAAGAGATGATAATTTTAATTTAGATTAACCGGAATTGCGAAGTTCAACATGGCGTAGATTAGAGTGAATGTATCATTTATCAAAAGAGAGAGAAGGATCAATTAGAGGAGATAAGGGAGGGGACTTACTCAGGGTTTGAATTGGTCTAACAACCAATTCACCGCTACTAGGAACTAGAGATGTTCAAAAGCGGTACTTCGACGTTCGAGGAAAGGGAGTTTGGCGATTGGTTGTTGAGAGCTCCTTAGTCGACTTGGGAGCTTCGTAGAGAGAGGACGGAGGAAGTCGAGGCCAATGATACACGGAGGAAGACGCGCTTGAAGGAGCTTGAAAGTGCTTGGCTTTTAGGACTTGGTCTTTAGGAAACTTGGACATAGGAGAATATTTTAGAGAGAATTATTTCAGTATGGTTTAGAGGGGAAACTAGGGAATAAGGTAAGGTATTTATGAACAGGGGAAACTTCTTGGCCGACCAAACAAGGGTTTGGCCGACCTGGTCGGCCCGAGTGTGGGGGTTCACGTCGGGGTCCGTTCGTGGGTTCAGGTTGGTTTAGCTAGGCATAAAACATATATCTTTTGTTTTGTAACCATTCATAACTCCATGAATCACCAATGAAACTTTCAGTAACTTTAAAACATCAAAAGAATTTAAAATAAAATAAATTGGGATGCAAGGATTCGAACTCGTTTGCTATAGGGTATCAGTGTAGAGACTTAACCAGTGAGCTACAAGTTGATTTTTGCACTTATTTCACAAGGATTACTTACACTTGATTCAAGATTAGAAAATAACATCTTTTATTAATTAATAAAAGGGGGACGGTACGTGGAATTTAGGATGGTTACAGAGGGAGATAAAGGAGAGGCTTTTTTTAGGGTTAGTTATTACTTTTTATTGAGCGATGATCGGTGAGGGCATTCTCATGTAATCCTTTCTTGATAGTGGAAGTTCTCATCATTGGATTGCAGGATTAGGTAGAAGTTGCGCCAAACCTGGGTAAAATCTTGTGTTTTATGTTGTTTGGTGTGTGCTTCTGATAACTTGCTTTGTTTTGGTAGTTTGTTCAGTTAATCTTTTTTAGATAGTTTATTTGCACGCGATCCTGATAGATTTTCCGCTGCGAATTTTTGTGTGGTTTGTGATTCTTTCGAGAATCACGGGTTTAGAAATTATAGCAAGTGGTAACAGAGCATCTGATTCGGTGTTTTCAGATTCTTTGGGAAGATGGAATCTACGTATTACAAGGTGGCTAAGTTTGATGGGAGAAACATCTTCGGCCTTTGGAGGTTGAAGATGATGGCTTATCTCAAGTAGCAGGGGGTTCATAAGATTGTTTTTGCAACAGAAAGTATTCCGAAGACGACCACAGAAGATAAGAAAGAAGAGATGAGGATAAAGCCTTCAGTTCGATACAGCTTCACTTGGCTGATGAAGTTCTTTGCAAGGTTGAGCAGGAGACCATGTCAGTGGGGTTATGGAGTAAGTTGGAGTCCCTATACATGAAGAAATCGCTTACAAATCGTCTCTACCTCTATCAACAATTGTACACTTTAAAGATGAAGGAGGGGAAATCCGTCAAAGACCACCTGGACCTACTCAACCAGATTGTGATAGACTTGTGAAACATAGAGGTACAGATAAAGGATGAGGATCAGGCGATGATTCTAATATGTTCGTTGATCTTAGAGTACGGACAGTACGTCAATTCGATGGTGTATAGCCGGGATAAGTTTTCCTCAGAGGATGTAAAATAATGTCTGCATAGTGAGGTGTTGAGGGAGAAGGTGATAGGTGACAAGAGTTGTCAGGGTGACGCATTGTTCGTTACATACCGTTCAGATGGAGGCTCCAAGGAAAAATCGAGAAATCGTGAGAATGATAGGTCCTTTATTTGCATAGAGAGTGGGCATTGGATTTCCGAAGTGCAAGGAGAAAGGAAAGCTTATATCTTCAGGTACTGCAGTTACGGTGAAGGATTCGAATAATGGCAGTGATGTTTCAATTCTATCGATATGATCGACTTCAGATGCATATGGATCATGGATGTTGAATTCGGAGTGTTCATTCCACATGAATCGAATCGGATTTGGTTTGCGACGTACTGTTCAGTTGATAGAGGCTCGGTCTTTATCGGGAACAGTATGTTGAGTAGAGTTGTTGGGATTAGCACAGTTCAGACAGATGTCTGACACGTGCCAGATCTGAGGAGGAGCTTGATTTCATTAGGTGCTTTGGGCAGGATCGGTTGCAAGTGCATGATCAATAAAGATTCCATGATGATTTCCAAGAGTGTTCATATTTTCATGAAGGCAAAAAGGGTGAGGAATCTGTATTTTCTTCAGGGACGGGCGGTCTTAGGAGATGTTGCTAGATCTTTTACTAGTTCAGGTGGTTCAGACTCCGTCAAGGTGTGGCGTCCATGATTGATCCATATTGCTGAGGCGGGTTTGGAGGGGTCTCAAAAGAAGCAGTCACTTGGAGGTGTATAGATCGGCATGAGAGATCTTCAGGAGGACTGTGTTCAAGGGAAGAAGACAGAGATGGTTCCGGCATCGGTTTTTTCTCGAGGTGGAGTCAGACATCAGCATTCCTTCATTGGCGACTTCTCAAGAAAGTTTTGGGTGTACGTTCTTAAGCCAAAGATCGAGAATGTTGAGATTTTCAGAAAGGTTGTTGTATAGAAGCAGTTGGGAAGCGTGTGAAGCTTCTTCGTTCCGATCATTATGCAAGTCAAGGAGGATCATGCATCACACCAATTTTGATCCTAGGTATATTGGCGGAGTAGAGTAGATGGTTTGGAAGGTGTTTGGTAAGAACATATATTCACGGCTTACGGCTGGAGTTCCCAGAGAGTTTCAGGCGGAGGCCCTATCTACTGCCGAGTACCTCATCGATCGGTCACCATTAATGGCGGTAGAGAGGACAATTCTTGAGGAGGTATGGACTGGAAGGGATAGGAATTACTCAGGGTTTTGTGATTCTAGATGCGGAGCAAAAGGATACAGGTCGTGGTGTCTTGGTACTAAGGGTGGAGTAATTAGCCGATATTTGATAGGTTGAGTCTGTGATGTCTTAGAGAAAATAGACTCGGGAAGATGGTGAGCAGAGAACAGGGCCACCGAGCCAGGTGGTGTTCGAGTCTTCAGTCCAGGTTACAGGTATAGATGATGTGGTGGATACTTCAATTCAGGCGGAGAGTCTGGTGTAGCCAGTTGTGTGGAGGCTTATGGGATTTAAAAAGACGAGAGAGGCTAGGGACGAGGCTCTAAGGATATGAGATCAGGAGTTCGACGGAAAATCTGCATGGGAGTTTCGTAGCATATATATTGTCATGGATGGGTAGTTTTGTCCGTTGCAACAGTATATCGATCCGGTTCTCGATCCGTATGAGAGAGAGTAGACCCGGCCCATGTCCTCTCGGTTAAAGGCGCACTTCAGATTGGTGTCATCATTAGGGATAGTTAGTGATGGGGATAGTTGGAGGTCGAGGACGGGTTATAGGAACACGGATGCAGTGTCAGGTAGATCGACATTTCAGATTGTTATCGCGACATCAACAGGGGAGGCAGAGTTGCTAACCATCTTGGAGGCGGTTAGGGAGATCGAGTATTTATGGAGATTGTTTGTTTTAGGTGTTCTGCAGGAGGTGAGAGTGTTCTTCTTTGAGGACAGGAAGACGGATGCGGCTCTTACGAAGGTTGGTACCCATAGGAATCCAACAGTTGCATTTACTTAGATGGTTCCGGATATCAAATTTTAGCAGTGTTTGGACTTGATCTTCCTAGTTGATTGATGAAGGCATGACCACCGTTGGGGTTAAAAATCACACCCCTTTGACCAAAGTCAAAAGTCAAAATTCGAAGTCAACCAGAAGGCCGGGTCCAACCCAAGTCTAACAGCATCGGGCCCGAACCCAAGTCAAGTAGGCCCATGCCCAGCCCAAGATGGGTCCAAGCTCAAGCATAGGGGCCGGCCCTATGGTAGGAAAAGAAATAAAAATGTAATAGATTGATGTAATATGCAATAAGTAGGAAGTAAATGTAAAAGGAATAGGCAAAAAGACAATTTTTTTAAAACACGTGGCTCATATGCAAAATGATGTGCACATAGGGCATGGAAAAGGCAAAAATCCAAATTTATAATGCCCAAGGGGCTATGTATAAAGTTGTAAGCCTATATTAGGCAAACATATGAAGAAATCAATAAAACATTCATTCTCTCAATCTTTCTAGAGTTTTGAGCCTCCACCAAAAGAGGCAATTCTTCTTCTTCCTTGTCTTCTTCTTCCTCAAAGAGAGAGAGAGAGAGAGAGAGAGCTCCAAAAGAAAAGAAAGTTCCTTTTAGGTCTCTCTCATCTCTTTCTCTCTCAATCAACCAATCAAAAGAGAACCCATCTATTTTGGAAAACTAAATATCAAGAACCCAAGATCCAAGAACAAAAAGCAAGCAATGGAGAAACCTTTCTTCATTAAGCTTGAAGAATAAGGGAGAAGGACTCTCGAGTTGAAAGCCCATAGCTTTCATCCCGATCAAACTTTTTCGAACATGTATATTCGATGAAAGCCTTAAGCTTTCACCACTTAACCCCGGATCTCTTACGAGATCCATGGGAACATGATCCGTCCATATTGCTCCCCTAATCTTCGAACATGGGATCACGGTGTTCAGCCTCGGAACCTCCCCAAAAGGAGGTTCTCACTTTTGAAAACCCCTAAAAAGGGGTTTTCTGTCTTCGGAACCCCCCAAAGGGGCTTCCTACTTTCGGAACTCCCTAAGTTCATTCTTTCGGGACCCCCCTTATTGAGGGTTCCCATCGTCGGAACCCCCTCAAAGGGGGTTCCCGCTCTCGGGACCCCCCTAAAAGGGGTCCCATTCTCGGAACCTCCCCAATAGGGGTTCCCGCTGTCGGGACCCCCCTTCAAGGGGTCCCCCTGTCGGGACCGCCCTTTTGGGGGTTTTCTCCTCGGGACCCCCTATTGACCTCTATAAGATACCAGGCAGATCTATTCTAACTAGCTTATTGAGTGGGCTCATTTTGGATGAGACTGCTTCCGCTTTAGATGACAACGCTTATGTCCGTTCTCCAAACTTGCAGTCTTAGAAAGAGTACACCCACTTGATGAAGATACCTAAGCCATCAACATGGTTCAAAAGCACAGGAAGCCATCTGAACGGGGCCCCCGACATAATGGTCCCCGCCATGCAAAGAGAGGCTCCCGCCGCTCTTTAGAAGGTACTCGACACAGGGTCTCCGCTGCTATGCTCTAGATAGGCTTCTGTCGCTCCTCCAAAGGGTCCCCGATAGTGGCGAGTTGCACGCCCCCACATTCTTAAATCGTGGCCTATGTTCATAGACATGATCTGTAATGCCTAGGGAACTATAAAAACTCCCCATAAGCCTCCAAAGAAGGCTAATCACTATTAATCACTCTAAAACACAAAAAGTCATCTAAGACCGTTGTTGGATCATCGAAGAGCACCGGAAGCACTTGAAAGATCAGAATTTCTAGAAGAAGAAGAAGAGAAGAGCTTGAACTCATATAAGTATGGGCAATGAGGTTCCTCTTCTTTGCAAATTCTTGCTCGATTCAAATAATATTCTCTGTAATTGTTGGAAATTCTTTGGATGCTCGATAAAGAGTTATCCCTGAAATGCAAAGTTGATGACTCCATTTTGAACTATTCGATGAACTTGAAATTCTATAATAAGCCTCATGACAGCTTTAAAACTGAATTACAGGATGCTTGCAAAAGTTATTCTCTTTCGGTGCTCGGAGTTATCCCCATGTATACGGTTGCTCGTTCGAGTTATCCTCCACATGATTGTCCTTGTAATGGACTCCGTGGGCATATGCATGGGTGAAAAATGAACAAATGCACATACATATGTATTGGACATGGACTGCATAATGAAAAATTGATAAAATGAAGTATGGCGGGCACTTCCCCATCAAATTAACCAATGGTTGTGGCCTCAAAAAGTTCTCGCACCAATCAAAATAATGGCGGAAACCCCCTAAGAGGACCCCCGCGCTCATAAAATAATGGCGGCGACCCCCCAGAAGCCTCTGCCCCCTTCAAAACTTACGTGGCGGCACCCTTAATGAGTTCGATGTCTATCAAACAATTGGCGGACACCTTCTTTAAGACCCTGTGCCAACTAAACTGACGGTGGTGACCTCGAAAGCCCCAAAATGATAGCAGTAACCTTCCCCAAAGGTCCCTACACCCCCACAAAGCAATTGCGGCGGCGACCCAGCGGGCCCCATAACTATCAAATCAACGTCAGAGACCCCCCAGCGGCCCTCACTTCCAATAAATCCATAGCATAGAGGGTGCCGCATCCACCAAACCCATGGCGGTGACCTCCTAGAAGCTCCCGCATCTCACCAAATCAATGGCGGTGACCCCTTAAGACCCCCATGGCGGATAAAGGATCCCTAAAGGACCCTTTCAAAGGAGAACAGATTCTGGCACTCCCGGTGGGACATATTTCTCTTTCCTTGGGGTTTATCTATGTTATAGAAGAGAATTTTAACATATATTTCTCTGAGCAGAACATGGCAACCAAAAACAACACTGGTGCCGCAACTGGAGTAACCATCGCCTCTACCTACTTCATGACGATAGCGCCAGGATATGTGATTCAGCTTCCCCATGGCTGTAGGGTTGCCTAGCACGGCAGCAAGTTTTTGGGAGGTATCGTCCATTCCAATTTTAAAAATTTACCGTTCTAGTAAACCCTAACCCTAGAATCGCTACTAGAAAATCCGACGAAATGATATGTAAACACTTTACAAAGAAGTGAACAAGGAATACAACCTTTGTAAACCGGTCCTTCACTTTTAAAGCTCCATGTTGTAGTCCCTTCGCTGTGAATAGTGAACTCTCGGACTCTCGCGAGGGTTCACTTGAAAAAACGAACAAGCTTGCTCAATGTCTTCGAGGCCGAAGTTGATCTACGTCGAGGAGATTCGAGCTCATGCTACCTCTTCACTAATGGTGAGATTAGTGAAGTAAACACCCTAAAATAAATGGCTAATAGTAGAGGATGATGAAGTAGTAATAGGACTCTATTTAGATTTCTTTTTCTCACAATTTATCACCACATAGAAAAAGCTAGCAAGTTTTTTCTCTTGAGGAAGAAGAAGAAGCGATGAAGAGATGAATGAACTCATGGGGTTAGAAATGCAACCATGGTGAGTGTATAATATACACTAACCCTTGTAGAGACTAAACTATGGCTAAGGGTTAAAGGTCAGGTTAAAAAATATCTTTAAGTAAAACAAAAGATGTGGACAAAGTCAATGGTTCCACAAGTTTCTACAAACCCTAACCATGACTAATTCCACCATTTTGAATTTACTTAATAATAAATAAAACCTTAACATTAACCCTAGCATAGTGTAAGTCTCACACAACTTTGTTGCATGTGTAACCTAGCATGACACACTTATATATATCACATATATATTTAGTGTGTAAAAAAGAAAACAATACATATATCACATATATGTAAAGTGTATCAAATGTGAGAAAAAGAATTACTTAAGTGAGATAATATTAGTTAATGTAATATAATATATCAAATATATAACTATACATTAAATTATTAAATCAAAACTTGATTTAATAATCAGGCTATATTGTGTATAACCGACTAATATCAAATGCAACAACTTATCGAATCAACACTTGATCCGATAACCCGACTTTATCACATATAACCGACCAATGTCATAAGTCGCGAGAATAGAATGCGGTATCACATATCGCATTAATTTCCATCCCGCACATATCACATATGTGTCCTACCCCGTTTCACATGAACCAGGAAACCTCTGTGTAGGACTCTAAAGACTCGTTAATATGCCGGCAGAAGGTGATGACCATATCAAACACCTACAAGCCGCAAGCGGTCTGCTAAACGTAATGGCCATCCGGGTATTGAGCGATCAGAAGATCAACAAGCAAGCCTGCTCGTACTGTGAATCCAATCAGTAACACTACCGTACAGTCTGGTTTCTTCGTCAGATATGTCGCATATCATAGCCTGGGGGTAGTATAACGTCAGACCCCAATAGCCTGATAATTCTTGCCGATGCAAGGTCCACAACGGTTCAAGAAACTACTGATAACACTTACCAGTAAATCTCAGCAACCCTGTCCAATCGAGCATAGTGCAACATTAACTCCCAATACCGGGAGAGACGAAACCACTCCTATCGCTCATTGCCTCCATATGACTCGGGACTGTACCCAAAAACCACCTTTTTGCACGATCTCTTTACCGTGGTATGGTGGAAAAGAAAGCACAGTAAGAATCACACAAGACACTATGACGATCTCAGGCCTACAGACTAACCTGTACCAGTGTCACCAGAGAACTGCTATCCGACGATAGGTATAATACCATCTAGGAGTTCTCGGTTAGTCCATTCAGTGTACCCAGTCTCCACTGAGCACCCGTATACCTTCTTTGATGTCAAATACCAATGGATGTGGGATCATCAATTGCCCATCATATGGGTCGAGAAGCGTATACGCTAGTCTACTCTGGAGTATCGATGCCCTGTCTCGATACTCCCACGACTAGAAACATTTGAAGGATGTACTTATCGACTACCCTGTCCCCACTAGTATGATCTGCATCATAATCCTGGTAGTCAAGTACTCATCCTAAGGGCTTTATCAACATGTAATAGAGAGATAATAAGTGTACATGTTAAGATAAAGATCAACCAGATAGCATACTATCATATCGAGCAAGAAAGTCCTCTCTATATATGTCCAAGTATCCACTACAATATACATCCCATGTACAGTAATGGCCTCTAGGGCACACATATAACTAACAATCTCCCACTTGCACTAAGGCCATCTGTTGTAGTATCCAATACCAAACAATATAGCAGTGGTTGTAGTATCCCATACTCAACCATCCCATAGAAGTCTCTCTAGGGTTAAGGCCTTTGTGAGTGGATCCACTGTGTTAACCTCAAAATCTACTCTCCTTATCTCGATCCTTTGGAGATCAACCATCTCCCTGATCAGGTGATACTTGCCTCAGAATATGTCTGGAACGCTGATCGGACCTACGTTCCTAGGACAAACCCATAACTCCATTGTTGTCACAATAATAGTTATTGGACACTCAATGGTAGGAACCTTGTTCATCTCATGAACAAGAAATGTCCAGACAGCCACTTTGGCAGCATTATTGGTAGCAATGTATTCGGCCTTTTATCATCTAGTATGTCACGGTATCTAGCTTGGAACTCTTCCAACATACCGTCCCTGCACTGAGGGTAAAGACAATGCTTGTGACTGACTCTCAGTCGAACTTATCACTCTGGAAGCTGGAACCAAGAACTTTCTTTTAGTGCTTCTCAAGTACTTAAGAATGTCCTCCACAGCTGTCCAGTGATTCTCCCAAGATCCGATTGATTCCTGATCACTACACCTAGTGAGTCATCTACATCTGGTTTGGTACATAACATCGCATACTCTGATAGAGCCTACTGCCGAAGCATAGGATATCCCTTGCATGCGAGCTCTCACCAAATCAATCTCGGAAGACATCTTTTTGGAGAGAGTGATTCCTGAGTAAGTGGACGAACTACCACGCTTAGAATCTTCCATACTAAACCCCTTTAGTATGGTGTTAATGTACCTGGATTTGGGACATTGCCAATATCCATTTAGATCTATCACCATAGATCATAATCCACAAGATGTAGTAGGAATCATCCAAATCTTCTATTGAGAATCCCCGTGATAAGAAGAGCTTAACCGAGTGTAGCATAGGAAACCATTTCCTATCTAGAGTATGTCATCTACGTACAATACGTGGAAGACAACCTTACTCTCTACTGCCTTCTTGTATATACATTGTTCATCTACCTTTTTGATGAAGTCAAACTCTTTGACTGTCACATCAAAACAGATGTTCCAACTCTGCGATACTTGCATTGATCCTGATGGACTTAAGCATAGCTTTGAAAGTCTCAAATTTTCCATTTACACCAAGAATCTTTTCAGGATCCATTTGCTCCCAATGGGTTTTACCCCTTCATGTGCAACATTCAAAGTCATACTTTGTTGGTGTATATGGATTCCATCTTTGATCGCATAGCATCCAGCCATTTCACAAAGTATCCACTTGTGATGGCCTGCTTGAACCTAGTTGGGTCATCATCTACCATGATGCAATCCTCGCTCCCACTGTCACCAAGAATACCATAGTATCTCTCAAGTAGATGAGGAACCCTACCAGATTCGCGGAGAGGCTGAGGTTCGTTGGAGACTATTGAATCCTTTGGTTCACCAATTCATTAGCTGTTAGTTTTTCTAGCTGGAACTCCTTCCAGATCTACCTTATATCCACTAATTTCTTCATAAGAAATTCCTTTTCTAAAAAGGTGGCATGCTGAGAAACAAAACACCTTTTGCTCCTTAGAGTGGCAGAAGATATTCCCTCATAAATGTTTGGGATATCCAACAAACTTATACATAACTGACCTTGCCTCGAGCATGTCCGGATTTTTCTTTTCAACATAGGACGGACAACCCCATATCTTAACTAGTTTAATATATGGTCTCTTCCCACACCATATCTCATATGTAGTGGTAGGCCCTGATTTGGACGGAACCCCATTCAATAGGTATGCAGCTTCTCATGTGCATAATACCAAAAGGAAATAGGTAACTCAGCAGTACTCATCATAGAGCGCACCATATCTCATAGGGTGCGATACCTAAGCCCCGATACACCATTGTTCTGTGGTGTACTCGAAGGAGTAAGCTGAGAGAGAATCATATTCTCCTTTAAATAATCCAGGAACTCCATGCACAAGTATTCTCCTCCTCCATCACATCGTAGGACTTAATACTTCTACCCGTTAGGTTCTCAAGTTCAAGCTTATATTCCTTGTATTTCTCAAAAGTTTCAGACTTGTGTTTCAACAGGAACATATGTCCGAATCCTGAGAGAAAATCAGTTAATATAATGAAGTACGAAGAACCAATCATGGCATTTGTAGACATAGGACCGAATACATCATCATGTATCCGTCCCAAGAGTTCACTAACTCTTTCTCTGTTTCCAGTAAACGGAGTATTGGTCATTATACTTTTGAAACAAGACTGGCAAGTATCATAAGATGAAAATTCGAACAGATTCTTATATCCATCCTTATATAACTTAGCTGGTCGTGTCGCATTGATATGACCTAGTCTACAATGCCTCAAGAAGGATTCGTTCATTTCTGAACTACCCCTCTTGTGTGTGTTCTCTATACTTTGAACTGTGGTTTGTTTTAGAACGTATCTAACATGCCTGGTCAAATCAACTCTTGATTCAGGAACATGTTCACAACATTATCCTCCAATACAGAATTATATTTTTCTTTAACTTAATAAAGAAACTGATGTAATATTGTATAACAGGTTCGTTATCTAATAATATTTATTCAGAATCAATGTATTAATACAAGGTGATATTTTCCAACTGACTTGGCTGCAACAATTGCACCATTTTCTAACACTTAGAGATATATCACCATTCTCAGTTCTCTACCAATCTGTAGCCCATGTAACATATTACATATATGGGATCCTGATCCGTTATTACATACCCAGGACGTAGAGGATACTGAGAAACAGTTCTTGGTAATGAACACACCCGAAGAATATGCATCAACATGATTATTCCTCGATTGGGTTGCGTGGAAATCCAGATATTCCCTTATTTCCTGCTCGGACTTATAACAATTATAAGATAGAGCGGAACCAACGTTCCCTAGCTCAGTATAATAAGCAGGTTCGGTCAATGCATCCATATTATTATCTTGATTAAGGCGTGACATGGTCACTACCAGGAGAGAGAGAGAGAAGAAAACACTCTGCGTGCGCTCTTACAGGATTAGATTGGTTATTAGTTTATCTAATCAGGATGGCTCCCACTGTTTTAGTCAAATATACCTTCAAACCCTAAAAGGTATGACTAGCCGGGATTAATTACACCCTATAAGTTTGCCAATCTTTCGGGTAGGCTAGTGTCGGTATTTTGAGGGAGGTTCCCCGTGCTTTCGCACAAACCGAATTAAAATAAAACTCATTTTCCCAGGGGCGTAACCCCGTTAACACATTTCTAGACACCCACTTGATCGGCTAATTGTAATGTGTAAAACTCTCCCAGGAGTAACTCTTACTCGCAGTGGGTATCAGGATCCAGCTATCTTATAGAAGGTATGCAATCTCAATGCAAATTTCAACACTTGAAATTCCCGATAATATTTTACCTCTAACTTCCTATGACCTTGACGGAGGCCAACAAACCATAGGCTGCTAGTCAAGTTCAACCCGTACATTTCATGATTGAATTAAACCTACCCGCATGACCTTTGACGGAGGACAACAAAGTCGCATGACTATCCTAATCCAATCGCATCGTATGCTGCAGATAAGCACTAGTTAGCTACCGCACACTACGTCTTGACGGAGGCCAACAAACGTAGCACGAATATTAAGTAGTACTTATCTGAAATGATGGAGGGCTACGACAGGTTTTTAAGAAAACCCTTTGCGTAATGAACCTGATATCGTTGTAGAATCGAGTGATTTTGAAAAGGAGTCTTTTTAAGCTTTTACTAGTTTTGCTAAAGAGGTCACTCCCGGTGAAGGGATTTCGGCTCTTTACTTATCGAATAAAGTGCAGGATATTTCATAAATACCACTATGCAAAGCAAAAACTATAAAAGCAATCGAAAGACAAACCGAGTTTGTAGCATCTGCTAGTTTCGCTAAAGAGGTCACTTCCGGTGAAGGGATCTCGTCTCTTTCCTTATCGAATAAGGTGCTGGATATTCTACAAGGAATACCGCTATACAAAGTAAGAACTAGAGCTACCAGTTTTTAAACAAGTTTCTACAACATTTTTAGATTTCTTTTTCTTTCATTAATCTCATTAATGAAGTCCCATCTGTTATGCTTCCTAAGTATCACATAAGAAACGAAAGCAGCAATATTTATTAAATCTCATATATATAATATAGGCATTCATCTCAGAACATATCAAGTGATCACATCACAGAATATCAGCAGCAGAAGAATCACATATGAAATATTGGATATACTAGGAATTCCGTGTTTTATTTAAGCCTGTAAAAAAACACGGATTCCACGGTCGCGATGAATAGCCAAACCCACATCCCTAGACCCCTATGAGAGCGTCAAGCAACCCTACCAATTCTAGAGTTAGGAGACCCGGTCTCGACTCCTTGAGGTCTCCCACTGGACCCTAGAACCCGGTTACTTGTGCTTCCCACCTTGGGTCTATCCTAATTCGGAAAATTAAATAATATACAATGGTGACATCATCCTCAACCCGGAAGTGCCCCAATAAAAGAATACTACATACAATGAATTTTACATGAATGAAAATAAAAACTCTCATCTCACATAAAACCCCGGCTATTCAAAATACGATGATCCAATATAACATATCACAGCAGCACATAACATCACATGTCATCAACGTAAGTAAATATACGTATCCCAATTGTCATTGACATATAGCACCGAAATCGGCGATACACCACATATTACACTTACGGTTGCAGAAAAGAAAGTGAAAAACTACAACAATTGGAATCTGCAACCACCTTAAACATCATAAACCCAATATATCACATACATTGGATTTCATGCTTAACCAAATGAATTCCATAGACATCATATGCCTAACAATTATAAACCCCGCATTTTAGTCTCGATATTGAAACACTTTCCAATAACCTGTTGGGTAGTTCAACAAGATTCCCAATAACCTAATCGCATGCTCGTCGGAAACTTTAGTAGACAGCCGCACCCCCCGGTGTCGTCGACGAAGTGTACTAAGGCGGAACACCGCAGCTACGAGCACCCGAACGGATGCTTTTGGTAACGGGATTCTCCTACAGTCACATGGTCGGGGCTATGGGGCATGATTATCTATTAAGGTTACCCGGCGAGTATCCGCGTACACTACGTAATAGTGACGGACTTTTGATCACATCAAAATCCCGTGGCAACCGATCAAATGAGACTAAACTGCTAAATTTATAAAATTCAAACTAGTTATCTCATAACCAATTATGTGGATTCCAAATATTGTATCACAATCACAGATATGTTAGACGAAGTTAAACTTTTCGATCGAATAAGTAAGCACCCAAAATTTCCCAACAAGCTCAAAACTTGAGCGGAGTTCAAAAAAGATACCCAGAACATGTCACGGCTCTTATGAACCAGCCGTTGAAGGGTCAACCAATGCCTCACATGTGGCACCGCTGAACTACCACAAACCCTAAGGTTTGATGGTGGTTCTGACAGTCACATAATCGAGTTAGGATTTCGTTCTTCAAGAGTGTCCACAGAATCGCTTGGATGATTATCCGAAGATTTTAAACTCGGAAAAAATCCAACTCTTGAAAAATTTCCAGCGGGGAAAAATTGGGTTATTGATATCTATTCGAACTTTTTAACATCGTCTAAATAACCCGAATACATGTTAGAATTACGATTGCGAAACACTCTGAGTTTCTTTTGCAGAAAGTTAACATCATATGAAAATTTAGCAAAAATAAACAACACCTGAAACCCTAAAACCCAGAGACTGGAACACCCAGAAAATTTGAAGCCCAAAATCAAAATTTGAACCGAAGAGGCCGGATTTTCTACCTATGTGGCCGGCCATATTTGCACAAAACCCCTCAAATTTTCATGGTGTTCATGTCATATCTTATACAACATTCTGCGGTTGTTTAAAAAAAATTTTGAAGACTTTTTAAAATCGACAGAAACCAAGTTTTCATATCGGGTGTTTCGGAGTAGTTTCTGTTTCGTAAACCTAGCAAATATCGTCTAATTTTCTAGCATGGCTCTGGTACCACTGTAGGGTTTCCTAGCACGGCAGCAAGTTTTCAGAAGGCATCGTCCATGCCAATTTTAAAAATTTGCCGTTCTAGTAAACCCTAACCCTAGAATCGCTACTAGAAAATCCGACGAAACGATATGTAAACACTTTACAAAGAGGTGAACAAGGAAAACAACCTTTGTAGACCGGTCCTTCACTTCTAAAGCTCCATGTTATAGTCCCTTCGCTGCGAATGGTGAACTCCCGGACTCTCGCGAGGGTTCACTTGAAGAAACGAACAAGCTTGCTCAATGTTTTCGAGGCCGAAGATGATCTACGTCGAGGAGACTCGAGCTCATGCTACCTCTTCACTAATGGTGAGATTAGTGAAGCAAACACCCTAAATTAAATGGCTAATAGTAGAGGATGATGAAGTAGGAATTGGGCTCTTTTAGATTTCTTTTTCTCACAATTTATCATCACTTAGAAAAAGCTAGAAAGTTTTTTCTCTTAAGGAAGAAGAAGAAGTGATGAAGAGATGAATGAACTCATGAGGTTATAAATGCAACCATAGTGAGTGTATGACATACACTAACCCTTATAGAGACTAAACTATGGCTAAGGGTTAAAGGTTAGGTTAAAAAATATCTTTAAGTAAAACAAAAGAGGTGGACAAAGTCAATGGTTCTACAAATTTCTACAAACCCTAATCATGACTAATTACACCATTTTGAATTTACTTAATAATAAATAAAACCTTAACATTAACCCTAGCATGGTGTAAGTCTCACACAACTTTGTTGCATGTGTAATCTAGCATGACACACTTATATATATCACATATATATTTAGTGTGCAAAAAAGAAAACAATACATATATCACATATATGTAAAGTGTATCAAATGTGAGAAAAAGAATTTCTTAAATGAGCTAATATTAGTTAATATAATGTAATATATCAAATATATAATTATACATTAAATTATTAAATCGACACTTGATTTAATAATCCGGCTATATTGTGTATAACCGACTAATATCAAATGCAACAACTTATCGAATCAACACTTGGTCCGATAACCCCGCTATATCACATATAACCGACCAATGTCATAAGTCGCGAGAATAGAATGTGGTATCACATATCGCATTAATCTCGGTCCCGCACATATCACATATGTGCTCCTACTCCGTTTCGCATGAACCAGGAAACCTCTGTGTAGGACTCTAAAGACTCATCAATACGCCGGCAGTAGGTGATGATCATATCAAACACCCACAAGCCGCAAGCGGTCTGCTAAACGTAACGTCCACCCGGGTATTGAGCGATCAGAAGATCAACAAGCAAGCCTGCTCGTACTCCTGCGAATCCAATCAGTAACACTACCGTACAGTCCGGTCTCTTCGTCATATATGTCACATATGATAGCCTGGGGATGGTATAACGTCAGACCCCAATATCCTGATAAGTCATGCCGATGCAAGGACCATAACAGTTCGAGAAACTACTGATAACACTTACCAGTAAATCTCAGCAACCGTGGCCAGGGATTTCCTGTTATGGCCATTCGAGCATAGCGCAACATCAACTCCCAATACCGGGAGAGACGAAACCCCTCCTATCCCCCATTGCCTCCATGTGACTCGAGACTGTACCCAAAACCACCTTTTTGCACGATCTCTTGACCATAGTATGGTGGAAATCAAAGAATAGTGGGAACCACACAAGACACTATGACGATCTCGGGTGTACAGAATAACCTGTACCAGTGTTACCAGAGAACTGCTATCCGACGATAGGTATAATACCATCTAGGAGTTCTCGGCGAGTCCGTTCAGTGTACCCAGTCTCCACTGAGCACCCGTATACCTTCTCTGATGGGTGTAGTATCATCCATCGCTCATCATATGGGTCGAGAAGCGTATACGCTAGTCTACTATGGAGTATCGATGCCCTGTCTTGATACTTCCATGACTAGGAACATTTGAAGGATGTACTTACCGACTACCCTGTCCCCACTAGTATGATCTGCATCATAATCCTGGTAGTCAAGTACTCATCCTAAGGGCTTTATCAATATGTAATAGAGAGATAATAAGTGTACATGTTAACATAAAGAGCAACCAGATAGCATACTATCATATCGAGCAAGAAAGTCCTCCCTATATATGTCCAAGCATCCACTACAATATACATCCCATGTACAGTAATGGCCTCTAGGGCACACATATAACTAACAAAGGCTATGTCAAAGACGGAGGATCGGGCTCCACCATCCATTCCGGCACTTTCCCGCCCGTCCACTTCACCAAATATGTGGTGATCCCTGAAGCTCCAGTTGAGCTCGTAGGTTCTGGCAATATGAAGGACGATGCATCTTCTATCACTCAGGCCAACTCTGCCAAGCTTCCTACCAAAGGCCGCAGGCCAAATGTGATCGTCCTCGGCAATTCTCGGGCTGACGGCAACCGAAGCACCTCAGGGGCCAGAGAAAGAGATTATTAAAGCTTCTAGGTAGTCAATCTTCACCAGGCTGTCCACCTCCGATGCAACGTTCCGATCAGTTCAGCCTTCCCATCAATGACAAATCAACAGAGATGAGAGCCGGGGCAAAAAAAATCAAATACCCCTGTTAACGCCATCTTTTATCAAGACAACAAAGATGCACGCTAGAAGCAAAAATCAATTGATAACCCTGAAAATGTCATCAATAGAGAAGTGGGAAAGAAGACTCTACGGTAAAGCGACCTGAGGTTGAGAGCTACCGTACCATGGACCTATGATGACAGAGTCCGCGGGCCAATATAACCAAACACCCTTGATGACGACGTCGCTCAGCAGACCAGCAGGGACGTGTACTGAAGGCCAATATCATCAGATACCCCTAGTGACGACATCATCTACCGAACCAGAAGGATTGTGTGCAGGGGGCAGACATCATCAAATATCCCCGTTGACGCCATTGCTCATCTATCCAGTAATGACGTGCGCCATGGGCAAATGTCATCTAACACCCCTGTAGACGCCGTCACTTACTAGGCCAGCAACGGTGTGCACCGGGGGAAAGCAGCCTTAAATATCCCCATTGACACCACCGCTCATTGAGCCAACAGAGACGTGCATCGGGGGAAAACATCATCAAATATCTCCGTTGACGCCGTCGATCGTCAAATCAGCAGAGAGGTGTGCCGGGTGCAAGCAGAGCCTAACACCCCCGAGGACGCCATCGCTATGAAGATAGGGAGAAAACCCCGTCAAAGGGGGAATTTCATATTAATGGCTCCTGCATCATAAACTTATAATAACAGGGCCTGGGGGCAGAATCAAAGAGCTTATTCTCCCAATGTTAGCCTCAGCAATCACTTTGAAGCATTGAAGATGGTCCGCAAGAACGCCTTCACCGCGGTTCTCAAACATCCGCTTCCTTCAGGCAGAAGAGATGAGGAGCGTCCTATCATAATCAAACCATCTCTTCTCGAGTATATCAAACTCTGAAGACCACAAAAGACCGATAATATAAGATGAGCTCCCAGCAACACCAGGGAGAGAAATGACAATCAAATCCCAGATTAATTCAAGTCTGAAGGAAGAAAGCAAGCAAGGATCCTTCCAATAATGTAGGTTCATTACGATCATCCGTTTTTGATCATGTAAGAAAAAACCACACTCCAGTTAAGAGCATGCCTTCTTCTATTATTGTTGATGAAAGAAGGCAAGAATCGTCTGCCTCGCCAGAAATTTATTTCAAAAGGCGCAATGCTACTACAGAGGTACATACGATTATGTAGCCACCAATTTGCCGACGGATCCCTCTATTCAAGAAGATCCCCCTGTACCGGTCATACAAGTATACCAAAGAAATCACACATCCAATGATGCAGTCGAATCAACACACTCCCTCCTAATTGATGGTAATGGAGATGAAGAAGACTTAGTCTGAGTCGCCGGTGACCCTACTTCTGGAGCAAGGCAGAAAGATGATGAAACAGTCTCGCTAAAAAACAAGTGGAAGAACTTGCTGCAATGGTCAAGAATTTAACCAAAATAATAATGGCACAAATATCCAAGCCAGCTGAATTAACCCAACCTGGATGACAGACGGACGCATCAACTGTTATGCCTACTCCGCTGCTAGCCGTTAATGACGGGATTGACATCTGTGCAGGGTCTACCTAGCCAACAGCCACCCAAACGAGAAAAACTGAAGCGATAACTAAGTCGCAAATTAATGACTTGATCGTTGTTCAGGTGAAAACCCTAATGGCGACAGAAACTGCTCAACAGCTCATCAAGAAAGGAAGACCCTACCCTGCTGAATACGACCAAGTCCCATATTCAAAGAGCTACATAATTCCCCAGTTTAATCTTTTCAATGGCACTAGGAACTCCCAACAACTCATCGCACAATTCAAAGCGATTTGTGGTGATACTGGGGGCAATGACGCCCTATTACTCAGGCAATTTGTCAGCAGCTTGAGTGGAATAGCGTTTGAATGGTACTCAGGGTTATCGAATGATTCTATCAAAACATTTGCCCAGCTAGAAGCTCAGTTTGTATAACGGTTTGCTAGCGCAAGAAAGAAGATAATCATCTCCTATCTAATCACTGAAAAATGAAGAAAAGACAAGACGATGGCTAAATATATCAAATGATGGCACACCCTAAGCATAAAATGCGAACAAGTCTTAGATGAACCTCAAGCTGCGGGACTTATCATGGGCAACATCAATGGTTGGATAGCACCATTCTTGTTATCATCTAAAATTACAACCTTCCAAGACCTGATTGACAAAGAAGTAAGTCTAGAAAGACTAGATCCAGCCGACACCTCATGAAGTCCTCTCGACTCATCGAGGTTCAAATAATCTTGTGGGATCCTCTCGACCCGCAGGAAATAAGTGCTCGAATAAGAAAAAATATGATATTTGGATACACCAAACTTGAATCGTATGATATCATCACGATCCATTAGGATAAAACTCCCTGCGAGATACTCGTGACTTATAGAAAATAAATGTTTGAAAATACAGCAACTTGTTTGCCTCTCTAAAATGGACCTCTACGTCTTGAAACTGGAAACTCTGCTAAAATTTCTTCTAATGGACCGCTGTGTCTCTAAACTGGAATTTGTCTGAAATGAATTTAAACTAATATAAAACTCCTGCCCATCAGACCACTACGTCCCTACACTGGAATTTATCTGATATGATTTTAAACTAAAATTCATGTCCATAATGACTTTAAACTAATATATGCATGAAATTCCCCCATCGGACTACTAAGTCACTAAACTAGAATTGGTCCGAGATGACCATAAACTAATATTATGGTCCGAGATGACCCTAAACTAATAATCATGTCCGAAATGACTTTAAAATAATACAGATCTAAAATGATGCCTAATGGACTGCTAAGTCCCTAAACTGGAATGGACCGCTAAGTCCCTAAACTGGAATAGACCACCAAGTGCCTAAACTGGATATGCATACTACTAAGTCCCTAAAGCTGGAAACGCGAATCTCCAAGTTCCTGATTAGTCGGTTTGTAACCGTATCGTTCCAGTCAAAATAATTTGGGAAAGCTCGCTTGGTTGTTACGACGAAGATGCGCCTATATTCCTATGTTAGCATACACATTTCGGAATGGTCAAATTTGGGAAGTTCTTGGTCCTTCCATAATAATGTTCCTCAAATGGAAAAGGCAAAAGATAAAATGAAATGAAAGTTGTATTGGATTCAGATGGACATGCTCAGACTAGTGATGCATTCAATCATAGCTCTATAAATGGAGATTCGAAGCACCCGTCGGATCCGGATACACTTTCCGACGATCGGAATGGGTATCCGAGGGTTCAATCCCTAATACTGAATAACCAGATCTGTTAATCAAGCTGATGAGGAATATAAACCTAATGTGGCAGCTACTCTGATTAAATCGTTTTTGTCTATGACTTTCGACAAATGGGAAGTTTCTAGATGATCTTGTGACTAAAATGATTGACCTTGAAGAGTCAATTCCTCCAAGGTAATTCTACGGTCGCTCTAAAGCATACACACATCAAGAATGTCAAAAGTAATCTAAATGATTACAAATTCCCACTAAGGCGTGCAAAAAAAATGTTTCTGATGTCATCAGAACGATCAAACCAAACCAAAAAGTTCCGCCAATGTGTGCAAAAGAACGTTTTTGATGTTGTCAGAACGATTAAACCAAACTAAAAGTCCCACATGGTAGTGTTTCTAAGCTTAAGGGCTCCGCCAAATAAAACAGGGATCAAACCAAATAAGACTATGAAGTCTCAATAACGACTTACACATGTGGCTTACTGTCACACCTCGTAAGTTATAAACTCTTCCGATGGCCTACATCATTAATGCCCCCACCGTGACCCAAAGGTTAACATCTTGAGAGATCATCTCGACTCACTAGGAAAACTTCATAATGAGATCCTTACGACTCATTGGAGAATTAACCATCGTGAAATCCTCTCGATTCATGAGAAAACAAAACAAACAACGGAAAAGTCCCGCTGGATACCACCTATACAATGTGGCAATGAAGTTGAGCATGATTATACCCTACGGACCTGGCGCTTTAAGTGCGACGTATACAATCTAAGGGCAAAAACAATATCAATACCGCATGATGTCTGCAAATATGTCTATCACATTGCGGTCTAATATTGAAGACATCAATCTGAAATCCGAAAGCCACAAAGATCGGATCCATCTGCCAATACGTCTATCGTGTTGCATTCCAACATTGAAGACCCCAAGCTTATGATTCACCAAGTGAAAAAAGACCGAATCATATATATCAACTCATCGAGCTGCGTTCTAGCATCAATGATATGAAGCAATTGATTCAGCATGACAAAAATACCGATTCAGAAATATACTGGTCATATTGCGTTCCAATATCGACAAGTTTATTGTTATCACCAGATCCGAAGATCCCAAGGATAAAGCGACCAGCTCATAAGTGTCTATAAAGGCAGAGTTGATTCCTATAGTCTAATGTGTCATACAGACCAGACTGTGGATCAATGGATGATGTATTTGCCTCGTTATACGTTAACGCACGAAAACTATGACCAACTGGTTTCTGAAGATTCTAAAAGTAAAGTGATCAACTCATAAGTGTCCAGAAAGGCAGAGTTGGTTCCCATAAATCCAAATAAGTCACGAAGACCGGGTTATGGACTCACAGGATATTATATCTGTTATGTTGTGTTCCAACATCGGCAGGTATACTGTTCAAAATCCTAAGGGTAAGGCGATTGACCTATAAGAATCCTAAATGGTGGTGTTGATTCCTATAGTCCATGACTATAGACCTAAGAGATAAAAGGATGAGGGTGCGTGAAACTACATCATCAAATCCTTAACTATGATATGGAAATCAACATCATAGTATTGAAATCAAAAGCGTGGTACAGAAACCAAAAGCATAGTATGGAAATCCTGTGGAAACCAATATCGTGGTATTGAAACCAAAAGCATGGTATGGAAACTAATATCGTGGTATAGAAACCAAAAACGTGGTATGGAAACCAATATCATGGTATAGAAACAAAAAGTATGGTACAGAAACCAAAAGCGTGGTATGAAAACTAATATCATGGTATAGAAACAAAAAATCGTGGTACAGAAACCAAAAGCGTGGTATGGAAACCCTGTGGTGTCAATAGGAATAATGATCTTCCCACGTGTTTAGGACACGTGCAAAGATCAGCTGGGGGTATTTGTTGACCTCTATAAAATACCAGGCAAATTTACTCTAACTAGCTTATTGAGTGGGCCTATTTTGGATGAGACTGATTCCGCTTTGGATGAAGACGCTTGTGTCCACTCTTCAAACTTGCAGTCTTAGAAAGAGTACACCCACTTAATGAATCTACCGAAGCCATCAAACATGGTTCAAAAGAAAAAGAAGCCATCAAAACGGGGTCCCCGACATAAAGGTCCCCGCCATGCCAATGGAGGCCCCCGTCACTCTTTAGAAGGTACCTGACATAGGGTCTCTGCAGCCATGCTCTAGAAAGGCTTCTGCCGCTCCTCAAGAGGGTCCTCGATAGCAGGGAGTTACACACCCCATGTTCCTAAATCATGGCCCTCATTTGCGGCCAGGATCTGTAATGCCCAATGGACTATAAAAACGCCCTAAAAGACTCCAAAGAAGTGTTAATCGCCATTAATCACTCTTAAACACAATCAAAGACCAATGTTGGATCACCGGAGAGCACAGGAAGCACTTGAAAGATAAAAATTTCTAGAAGAATAAGAGAAGAGCTTGAACTCATGTAAGTATGGGCAATGAGGCTTCTATTCTCGGCAAATGCTTGCTCGATTCAAATAATATTCTCTGCAATCGTTGGAAATTCATTGGATGCTCGATAAAGAGTTATCCCCGAAATGCAAAGCTGACGGCTCCATTTTGAACTGTTCGATGAAGTTGAAATTCTATAATATGCCTCATGACGGCTTTAAAACTGAATTACAGGATGCTCCTCAGAGTTATTCCCATGTATATAGATGCTCGTTTGAGTTATCCTCCATGAGATTGTCCTCGTAATGGACTCCGTGGGCGTATAAATGGGTGAAAATGGAACAAATGCACATACATATGTACTGGACATGGATTGCATAGAAACCTTAACAAAACAAATATGGCGGGCACTTCCCCATCAAATCAACCAATGACGATGGCCTCCAAATGTCCCCAGGCCAATCAAAACAATGGCAAATACCCCCCAGAGGGCCCCGCGCTTATAAAATAATAGCGGCGACCACCTAGAAGGCCCTGCGCTCATAGGATAATGGCGGCGACCCCTAGCGGGTCCCACGTCTATCAAACTATTGGCGGAAACCCTCTATAAGACCCTGCGCTAACCAAATTGATGGCGGTGACCTCAGAAGCTCTAAAATGATAGAGGTAACCTTCCCCAAAGGTCCCTGCACCCCCACAAGGCTATCGCGGCGACCTACCAGCAAGCCCTATAACTATCAAATCAACATCGGAGACCCCCAGCAGCCCCCACTTCTACTAAATCTATGGCGGGAGGGTCCCGCATCCAGCAAACCCATGGCGGTGACCTCCTAGAAGCTCCCGCATCTAACCAAATCAATGGCGGTAACCCCTTAAGATCTGTACCGGACAAAGGATCCCCGGGGGACCCTTTCGGAAGCGAACACCTCCCAAAGGGGTCCCACCACCTCGGGTTGCCTCCTGAGCTTGGGAGGCCACTAAATTTCTCTTCCTCTCTCTTCCTCCACACGGAAATTTCCCAACACACTCAAAACACTTCTCCCCTTCAAAAAAATTTCTAGCGAGGCACTGCCTCGTACACCTCAAGGAGGCAGCTAGCCCTCTTGACCTTTAGCCTGCTATTCGGGAAGTGAGACATCCGTAAACTCTGCAATGCCCTCGATATTCCCGAATAACCTTCAAAATTATTTTCAAAACAAAACACACACATATTGCACACTGAGTTTGCATGACCTATACAACCCGTTAATCGGAGGTTCCCTCATCTCAAAGCGAGGGGTAATTAACGGCAGTTTTGTTCACGGCTGTCGGGGATTAGAATCCCCATAATCAATAAACCCCAGCCTATTTTAGATAGGAGGAGTCTGTACATGTCTGAAAAGCAAGCGCATCCTATCTCAATAGGGTGACGAAAAAACACTCTACAGATTCTGGCACGCCCTGTATAACCTATCTCTCCTCTCTTTTCTTGGGTCAAACGATCATGCGAACTCATTCAACATATATATTGTTATTTGTACTGAAATTATGTTTTTCAATCTTCAGCAAAAAACAACAACCAACATCACTCGACAATGTCTCCAAAGATGAACTTGGCTTCTGATGCAACCTAAGTCGTGTATACAATCAAGAAGAATGCCCGAGTGATTCTCTCGTTCAACCATATGCAGTAGTGGGAGGAGCCGCCACTTCAATTCGTTTCCATCCAACTTTCTTCAGCCACTAGCACTTCTACCACAGAGGTTCCAGTGAGCCCGACTGACAAGTCGGTCTCTAAAGGAAAGAGGTTGAATGTTATGCTTGCAAGGGCACCTGAGCCCAAGTGCAAATCTTTCTTCGAACGAATTTCCATTGCTCTAGCCGGGGAAAAAGCCTTCGACTTAAAGGTGTCCACAAGACGTCCTGGGCAAGCACAGGCAATGCCTGCGATGACTGCACGATCGAATATCTTCTCCACACTCTCCGTCAATTGGCCTACAGTGGCTTTCAGGAAAGTAGATGTCTGCTAAGCCCTAAAAACTGAGAAGTTAAGGCAGAAATGGCTCAGATACAGAGCCAAAAAGGGCAAGGGCTCCTACGCGGCTGGATTTTGTGAAGTTCTAGAAGGATGGTTACCCCGCAACACAAGCCAAGCCGTCCTTAAAGATCGCTAACTCTTTTGAACTGTTGAAACTGGTTCAGAAGAATGCTAGGACCGTGAGAATAAAGAAGCAGGCGATCCGAAGGGTCCTACAAAAAGGTGTGTCTAAGCCTAAAGGCACGATACGATCTCATCAAGAGTCTATCAAGCACTTGTTGCCGCATGAAGGCTAAGAATAGATTTCAAGCAGAGGGTACCAGTTTTACCCGAAGCACCAGCTTAGATTTACCGTCTTCAGTCGCCTATACTTTCCTAAGGAGAGAGGATCGAACCAATGGGCCTAAGGCTCGGCTAATTCTGCTGCCAATGGCAAAGGCATGGCCAGATGTATGGTCCATACAGTCTATATAGCAGGCACACGCCCCAGTGATAACCTTCACAGCAAGAACAAAGATGGGGCTACCACTTCCCAGGCCCAATCGGGTTTGAATATGACTATCATTTCCCAACCACCTCTGAAAGACAATGAAAACCTTTTTGGTGAGGCTGCTCAGCAAAAACATCCCATAATTTAGGAAGAGTTGGACTCAGAAAGTGAGAATGAGCCAATTTAAATCCCCAAGACCGCATAACAACAGTTGCTCCAAGACCTCCGGAAATAGCTCAAAAAAAAACAAGGAAATGAGTACGCTCTACTCCAAGATCGACGATTTGACGAATGTCGTGATGCAACTCACAACCAAGGTCTCTCAAGGGAAGCCTAATCAAGCACAATGCTCTACTTATGGGCTGGGAGGTGATGCCCTGAAGCAGTTGACACCTTCCCCCTAAGCCCAAAGGTAGGAGAGCTGGATGATAGTCGGCCACAATTAGCTTCGGGAAACTCCTTGACTCTCGAAGACAGTAGCGCACTGACTCAAGATAAAATAATGGACTTGGTCACCAACAAAGTAAAGACATTGATGGCTGAAGCCGAAGCACAGAAAAATGTCTGCAGTAGTGGGGGCCATGCCTTGTACGATATGATCTCATAGAGTTTCCCAATGGCTACGTCGTCCCCAATTTTGAAAGGTTTGATGGGACAGGAAATGCAAACCAGCACATCATCCACTTTAAAGCATCATACGGGAATACCGGGGGAAATGATACGCTTCTCCTCCGGCAGTTCGTTAACAGTTTGACTGACGTTGCCTTCGACTAGTACGCAAGCGTACCGGATAGCTCAGTCACGTCGTTCGCTGAAATAGAATCTCTCTTTAAGCAAAATTCATGAGTGTCAGTGATAAGATCACTGTTGATGGCCTTGTGATGACCAAGCTAGAGAACAATGAAAGAAATACGGATTTTATAGCCCGATGGTGTAATCTCACCATCAAGTGCGAACTGCCGTTAGAGCATGACAAACTCATCATCCTTCTCATAGGAAATCTCGGCAATTGGATGACTCCTTTCCTATACACGGCGGGTCTCAAAACATTCCAGAAGCCGACCAAGAAGGTTCAGATGTTGGAACTCTCAAAGCATGAGTTCACCCCGGACCTCCAGATTAACAACCATTCCTGGAAGAACTGGAAAGACAATAATCGAAAAAGCGGGAGTTCCAACAACACCGACTCTTTCAATATATCTGACGACGAGGGAAGGCAAAAAGTGGGCAGATCAAAGACCGACCGGCCTTGGAAGCCAGTACCGGGAGGAGGAGAATCCACCCTAGAAGAGAAGATGAATAAAGTTTATTCCTTTAGAAAGGTCAAATTCCATAAAATATTCAAGGACGCCCTAAACAACGGTCTACAATTGCCGGAATCAAAAATACCGCAAGAAACGAGTATGACCAAGAACCCCAAATATTGCCCATATCACAGAGTGGTGAGTCATGCTATTGAAGACTTCTTTGTTTTCAAGAATTGGTTAGAGAAACAATACAAGGCAGGAGAAATTGAACTGTCCAATGGCGTGTAAGCAAACAATCAAGCCGCAACCGCCAACTGTTTGATATAGGTACCCTCAAGGCAATTATCGTAGTTGCGGAAATGCAATTACTGAATTCGAGGAGGGCCTATACCAAGAACAGTCTTGTTTGAGATGATAGTACGCTATCTGGTTTGCATTTGTCATTCATAAATATACATTTTAATTGCTATAACGTATCACTACTACATAATAATAAAGCTCATAGGATCTTTGCTCGACTACCAGGATTATGATAAGGATCATACTAGTGAGGCCTGAGCAGTTTATAAGCACATCCGTAAAAGTCCCTAGTCGCGGGAATATCAAGACCGGGTATCGGTATTCCAGTTTAGACTAGTGTATACGTTTCATGACCCTGTATGAGGCGATGGCTGATCCCATAGCCATTGGTGTTTGACATCGATGATTGTATATAGGGGCTCATTGGATGAGATACATTGGAAGGACTCGCCGAGAACTCCTAGATGGTATTATAGCAATCGTCGGATAGCAGTTCTCTGGCGACAGGAGTACAGGGTAGTCTCTAGACCTAAGATCGCCATAGTGTCTTGTATGTGTTCCCATTGTACTTCGATTACTACCCTACCACGGCTTTAAAGAGGCGTGTTTACAGGTTTTAGCTGGGTACAATCCCAAAGCACATGGAGGTAGTGAGCGGTCAAGGGAATTCGTCTCTCCCGGTATAGGGAGTTGATGTCGCACAGTGTACAGCTAGCTATGATCAGAAGTCTTTGGCCAAGGTAATCAAGATTTACTGATAAGTGTTATCAGTAGTTTTTCTGATGGTCATGAGCTTGACGTCAACACGACTTATCAGGTAATTGGGAGTCTAACAGTTTCTACCTCCCAGACCCGGTATGCGATAGTCTGTGATGAAGAGACCAGACTGTATGGTGAATGTCACTGATAGGCTCTAGCAGGGTACTGACGAGCTTGCTTGTCGACCGGACTTTCATTTAATACCTGGGTAGTCGTTATGTACAGCTAGTACCGCTAACGTTCTTGTAGCTTAACCCGGTGGGGGATTGATCTGAAAGTGTTTCAGATCAATTGGATATGATCCTGACCTACTGACAGCGTATTGTCGAGTATTTAGAGTCCCACACAGAGGGTTTTCCCATTCTAGCGAAATGATGTAGTGCACGTACGGCGATACCTGCGGGGTCCAATTAAACATGTATATATGATACAACATGTATTATCGGACGGATAATACTCGCCGGTTTATGATTGAACCGGATCATTGAATCAAGTGTTGATTTAATGATATTATTTATAAATGATGATGCATATATAAACTAGTATTAATGTGTTATTCTCACGCTCTCTTTTTATTACATGTTATGTTACATATCATGTACATGACAAATATGATGGTCATGAGTATATATATATATATATATATACATACACACACACACACACACACACACACACACATATATATATATATATATTTCTTTTTCTTTTTTCATTTCTCTTTTCAGATGGCAAAGGATGAGGTGTATGCTATGTGACATACACTCTCATCCCTTTGTGCCATGTGTATGGAGGGGAGAGAAAATAGTGGTATTATTGCTAAGGGTCTTCTTGACTCTAACCATAACACATCTAGTTTTTCTCTCTCATTCCAAAATTGGAGAAATGAAGAAGAAGTAAAGGAAAAATGAAAGAGAGTTCAAAAATTCACTACATTTTCTATATCCCTCCCAAATCATGTCTAGCAAGCATGAAGAGAGAGTTACATCAAGCTGTTGATGTTGAAGCTAGAACTGGTGGCCGTCGCGTGGATCATCTTCGATGAAGCCGATCGGGAACCAATCGAGATTCAGAGTGCCTCGGAGCTTAGCTGGAGTCCTAGGTTCCATCTTTGGAGCATGAAAAAAGTTTCAAAAGTTGTATCTTCTCCTAGATCTATTCTTTTATTTACAAGTTTTTAGTCTATGTTTATATTCTAGGGTTTGTAGGATGTCTTGATCGCTTGGATTTTATTGTTTTTATGCTTCCGCAAAGTTTTTGAAACCCGTCCGGCGAGCACGACAACCTTACAGTGGTATGAGAGCCATCCATATACTATTAACTTGTTTTGTTGGCCATTTGAATTCAAAACCAATTTTATTGCTCACTATTTTTAAAGTTGTTGGCTGTTTTTTAAAATCTGCAGTTTTAATCATTTCTATTTGGATCTTTTATCTCACTCCGAGCTGCCGTTTGTTCCTCAGGAAGCTTGGTGAAGTTTGGGAGGGACCACCACCGCCCGGGAGCACCATTTGGTGCCTTCGGGAGGGGGGACCCGAGAGCACTAGAAATGGTGCTCTCGGGTCTGGACACCCCCTCGAACTCCCCCCTTGGCTTCTCTTCATCTTCCCGGGGTGTCTTCGCAGACACCGGGCTTATTTCAGGTCCTTTTCGGTGCCAAATAGAGGTGATTTTTGTGTTGGAGCGAGCTTTAACTTTTAGTTTTTGTGAAGTTAAAGTTTGGAACACCGTTGGTTTTGGGATTCATTTGGCCATGGGTTCCGTATTGATGCGGTTAAAGAGTTTAACCCGATTAATGTGATGACATATTCGTTCATGTATGTTGGGTATTCCGCAATATATCAAAGCGTGGCATAACGTCATCTAATTGCTATAAATCAAGTAGAGGGGGTTGCGGGTTTGACAATTGTGACGATGATATATTGTGATATTTAGCTATTTGGTTTGGTTGCGGATTGTCGTGAAATGAATAGCCCCAAGCGTCGAGTGTGATGTATTTTTGTTACATTTCCATTCCATGTTGCCAACAAATATTTATTTATTTATTCGGGGCGAGCAGTCGACATGTGGCCGTAGCTACCGCTTTTTGTATTATTATTTGTTGGGACTCAACCAGGTTCCGATCAATGTCACAGTTGTATTAATATCGGTTTTAGGATTACCCCACAGAGAAGCGCACCGGCAGCCGAGTTCTAGATTGCAGCGGGAGGCTATCTCAAGAAATTGAGACCGGATCATTCGACTCTAGGACCGGCGTGCTGCTTGACGCGTTTGTAGAGGATTAGGATAGACCCATGGAGGAGTGCTCGAGTCATCAGATTTGAGAAAATACTGGGTGGTGATTGATATGAATTAAAGTTTTTAACCGCAATCAAGACGGTGTCGCTTTGTAGCTAGCTGGTTGAGCACGGGTCGATCCACAGGGAGACGGAGCGTTTAATGTTCTTGTCGTTACGAGTTAATGCGCGTAGGCGGAATTTTTCTTATCTAACCTATGTGTTATATGCAAGTATAAAGCTTGTTAGGAAATGATAGGATACTGTAAATTAAGGGAATCCGTATTCAAGTCCTTTGAGCCGAGTCTCGACCAATTGAAGCTAGAGCAATCGGCAACAACGTGGATTAGGAGATTTAAGCACGGTATTCATGGAATCCGTCTTATTGACCCTTGTCCTTCCGTTCTTGTCTCTTGCTTTCACCTCCGGCCAAACCGAACGCAACCGGTCGTGGTTAGGAATCACCGTTACCTTGGTAGGGTAGGGTGTCTAACGGAGCGCTTGCGTAACGTTTGGGCGGAGTTCAAAGGAAAATAACGGGAAAAGGAAATGGGAAACGGAAACCTTATCTTACAATATCGCTTTCTTTTCCTAACAACATCATATTAACAACCATTCACAAAACAACAACAAAGAGCAAAAGAAAAGATAAACAAAGAGAAGAAAAGATTACAAACAAGTAATTAAATGACATGGTAATAAATTGCATGAATGTAAAGCAAGTAAGAAAAATGCAAGAAAGAGATAAGCAAGAAAGTATCACTAAGAACCATAGAACCAAATACAAGCCATGGGTTCAATAGCCCAATCTCAAACTTGCAAGCTCAATGAAGAGGTTGCAAGATCAAGAGAGTACTAAGAACCCAAGGGAAATGAAGGCACAAAAAGAGAACTTTATTAATTTTTAAGAAGATACAACCATTGAGATCAATATCCAACCCTTAAACCTTCAAGCTCAATGAAAAGGTTGAAAGATCAAGAGAAGGTAAGGATCTCAAGGGGAAGCTAAGCAAAAGAATGATACAATGTATGGCAAAATTGGACTCTTTCTCACTTACCCAATGGTTTCCTTTTATAGGCAAAACAAGACCTTTCCTTTAATTTGAATTTGAATGCACCCAAAGTTTTGAGGGAAGTTTGAATCTTTGAATTTTTGAATCACATCAACACTTTATGCATTGAATGCACCATACCCACTCATGCTTTGTGCTTGTCCCTCTCATGCTTTGTGCTTGTCTTGTGCTTTGTGCTTGTCTCGTGCCTTGTGCTTGTCCCTCTCGTGCTTTGTGCTTGTCCGAGACACGAATGACCACTGTCATATATCTTGTCTCTGGAGCTGATACACGGCACTGGGCGGATACGGATGACTGGAACCCGGCTTTTATCTGTTTGTGACAGATGTTCTGGATATTGGCATAACTGTAGAGATTTTGTCTGATTTGTATTATTTTAGACTGGGAACCTGCAACCTGTAAATATGTAGCAAACACGGGTTAAAAGCACCTATCTATAAACAAACGAGCATAAGAATGGGCGGTATAAAATGCAGTTTTATGTGATGAACAAATACCCCCAAACTTATCTTTTGCTCGTCCCGAGCAAAACCATTTATTCACAAAAGAGAATCCTAACTGCACTTTCGCAGGAAACGCGGTTGCGCTGAGCGTGTGCAACAAGCCGTTAAACCTCTAGGTGTCCCTAGTAGGAGGAGTGTTGTCTCCTGAGGGTTTTCAGCAGATACTACCCACAAAATTCCATCAAGTTAGTTTCATAAGTTAACATCGATTCTACTCTTACAGTTTAGTATCTAGGTTAAAAATTCTTTCATCCTAAGTTAGAAATATCCAACCCTAATGCTTCACACCTCCTTTCTATTTAACCCTAGATTATATACGTTCCAAAAAAAAGTTTAGAAAGATCTCGGTGTCTCCTGAGTTTTCCTTCTAAAGTGCGGTCTCAAATCAGGGATTTTTATCAACTTACAGAAAACATAAGTCTTATTCTTTATTTCTATCTTTCCTCCAAATATCGATTATATACCCTACATGTGTGTAAATTTGCACCCCTACACTTAAGAATTCAATTCAAGCTATAGTACCCTTGCCCTAATACCTAATACTACTTCTTTTCATTAAATGATGGACGGTGTTGCTCAGACACCTTTCATGCGACTATTAATGCTTCTTGAGCCACTAACGGCCGATTACTGAATGTGTGAGCTTAAAGCGTAAATAGCAGTTTCCAGGTCTTGACTTTATTTATTTTTCTTTTTCTTTTTCTTTTTTCTTTTTCAAGACCGGATATATTTTTCAATATGCTCTTTTGGTGTTTAGCTTTAAATACCGTTTTTTCTTTCATACTAGGCTTTCAGGCAAGAGTATTTCTAGGTATCCTCTATTATCCTAAGTTTTAAGGTGCGTGTAAGTGCAGTTGTAGGGTATATACTTTCTGAATTTGAACTCAAGAATAGAAACTATTTTTCAGACTTATCCTCCAGTAAAGCTTCAATACTTTCCCTTCATCTTGACTTAACTCAAGAATTGAACTCAAGATTACCTATTTCTCAAAAAAAAATGTAAGGACGTATACTTACCAAAGTTAGATAGAATGAGGGTTATTTTTAGGGTTTTCAATTCCTAAGCCTAGAATTTAGTTATTTCTATCATATCATTTAAGCTTTCAGAATAAAAATCTAAGTTACCCTATTAGCTAACTTGACGACAAAGTTTTCATATTTTTGGAAATTTTTTCGATTTTTATGAGTTTTTAATAAGGTATGCAAATGCAAAATATACAAATGAATGCGAAGGAAGAAAGCTTACCGAGCACACCCCCAAACTTAAACTTGACAGTGCCCTCACTGTCAGGCTACACCAAGAGGGTCAAAATTGTCGGCGCTCTCCAAAAAAATTTTTATACAAAATAAAATAACGGAAAATATATACACAAAAAGGTTCCCTCCAAACTTAAGTGAAACAGTGTTTCCACTGTTAAGCGTTGAAATTCAGAATTAGGGGGGAAAAGAACAGTATCAAGCTATACAAGGCCTTACACAGGCCAAAAATGAGCACCAACCATTCAAAGATCTTATCGTTATAAATCGGCGGTTGGTGAAAGAATGGAATGTAGAGAAAAGAAATAAGAAACACGCAAGACCGTGTGGGGAAAGAAGCGGCGTCCGGTCTCGGTGAAGGAGAAGAATGGCGGAAGGAAGAAAGAAGTGGAATACGAACTTGAGGGTGAAAATGGAGCGAATAAATTAGCACAATTTATGATGATCGATGTGTGAAAAGCGATTGTGCTAATCTATCAACTCGTCGGGAAATAGGGTCAAATCCCTCAAGATTCGTGAGAAAACATGGGTGCGCCGAACTTGGTAAACTAGATATAGGAAATGAAATTGATACGGTTTCTTGCAAGGTCGGAACGATGGAAAGGATGGAGGAAAGTGATTGAGGAAGGGTATTGATTAAGGGTTCGGGAGGGTGTACACAGTCAGTGAAAGGAACATGATGAATTGGAAAATCTGACTCATCATCTAGAACTGTTTCATCCTCAAAAATATCCTCAAAATTCTCCTCAAAGTTAAGCTCATCCATGCATATTTCATCAATATCAAGACGCATAAGAAGTTCGGGAAAAACGTTTAATGACTCGGGATGATGAATTGGAGGGACAAACTCATCCAAAACTGCGGGTTCATCATCCGAAATATCCCCAGCGTCGATATCCTCAATCAAGTGAAAATCAATTTTCTCAGACACCTCATCAAAAGCATGGATTTCAATCGATTCTGGTTCTAAGATGGAGGTGTAGAGGTCAAAAGGATTGGGTGTGGTTTCACTCAAAAGGGACCCTTCAAAATCGGGTAAATCAAACACTACAAAGTCGCACAACTCATTACTCATTCTATCTTCAATTGATAAATCATTTGGGACACTTGATAGACTTTCAAAACAGGAGATGTGGGATTCAATTTGGTACGGGTAGGTTTGATTTGGAAGGCGGTACAACTCACTCTCACTAATCAAATTCTCAGCCTGTCCTACCGCCTCATCATACATTGGAAAATTTGGAGTTAGTTGAAAACTAGCTACCGGGTCAGTAGGTTGTATGAGAGCGGCCATGGACACATTCAAATCCATCATCTGTTGGCATGACGCTACCCTAAAGTCTTCCAATGACTGTTCAAGACTAGACATGGGTTGTGAAGGGGTTTCAGTAAAAAATTCAAACTTGTTTGGATACTGGAAACTCCCAAAAGGCTGTATAGAAGCAATGTCTAGGGAAGGTGCAAAAGTTGGGTAGGATGGATAGGAATTGAATGGTTGGACAGGAGTAGGATCAACATTTGGATACGAAGGTGAATGGAATGGTTGATCGAAAGAATTCGCAGTGGTGAAAGGAGTGAAATATCGGCTACGGGATTGTTCGATATGTTCAGCAATAGACATGGGTCTTGGAGTTGCAACAGGACTGGAAAAAGGGGTATCAACGTAAGAAGGTGGTGATGGTTAAAACGGTTGATACAAAGTGGATTGCGGAGTCCAATTGGTAGTCCTAGATGCGTCCATCCGATCTTTCAAAGAAATTTTGGGCATGGAGGGGTCGTTCGAAGTTCGACCAAAGCAAGAACCGTAGGAAGTTATGTCTGGTTGTGGGTACCAAAGTTCGGCAAGAGTTTTGCGAGGTGGGGTACCCATGATATGAAGAGAAAAAGAAGAAGAAGTGAAAAGGAGGGGGAAAGAATGTGGTTTTTTTTTTTTTTTTTAATTTTTAGTTAGTTATTAACAAAAAGAATGAAATATACACACAAAAAGAATATGGACAAAAACAATTATGACACAAAAATACCACACACCTAATCGGTCTAGGGTTCACCTAGGTCAACAAGACCTGCTCAAGAACTTGATTGTCGAAGTAAAACTGTGTCGAGAAACGGGCTCAAGATACACTGATCACGAGGCCAGGTAAGTGCAGAGATAAGGGGAGGTTTTCCGACGCTTTCGCGAAGGTCCTTAATTAAATAACCCTTTTTCTTTTGGCGGTTTCGCCGTTAACACTTTCCTAGACACCCCGTAAACAATATACCGTTAAGCAGTGTTCTAAACACAGTCAACCTCTCCTAGTGAGCGCGAAGTCCTTAAGGCTTAAAGTCTAATTTCTTTTAAACTTTATGCGGGTAAACGTTTATGCTCAGTTTCGTGATTTGTGGGCCACGGAAAAGGTGATGAAATCCTTTACCGTATGTTGTAGGGTTCGCTTGCCCTTAAGTCCGTATTAATGTATGCAATGCGCAAATCAAAAAAAATTTGTTCAAAGAATCAAACAATCGTTTTTTACTTTAAGCACGGCACTGCAACAAATACGGGTTAGTCAAGTTTAACGTTTCTAGCGAACTTGCAAAGAATCCTGCAAAGAATAGTCTATTGGATGCGTCGGATTTGAAAAGAAGGTGTTAGTAAAGTACGTACCGTTAAGTTTTGGGGTTAGGAAACCCCCGCTGAATCAAATCCGGTAAGCTCGAAAACTTCGCTTGTGCGGGTCAAACTACCCGGATCTTTGGCATTGTACTTTGCAATCACCTTACCCTTGAATGTACACTTTGCTCCCCACGCTCGCAGTTCACAAATCCGTAAAATCTGAAAATGTCGGAAAAACGGATATTAGTGCGAAAAAGCAATACGGATTTCCAAATACCTGCACACTAAAAATTATAAAAAAACAAACAATAATAATAAGACAAAAATAGAACACTGGAGCACAGGGGAAAACTTGGAGACAAGATGATGAGGTACGGCCGGCGACGCCGGAATTGGAAGGTGTGTCGCCGGATTTCCTTGGGATTTGGGGCTCCAAATTTCAACAGCAATCACAGTGTTCTACTAATGCCACACTGGTATTGTTTATCTTTTCAGATGAGTTACAGAGTGTAAGCAGGTCAAATTCCAGAGAACAAAAAGATGTTAGTTTGTGTTAGTTTTTGTTTTTGTTTTTGTTTTTTTTTTTTTGAAATTTTTAGTTGATTTTGAAAGTAGTGTTAGAAGTATAAATGAGATGTACAATGATTAACCCGAAATAACAAAAACTAAAAACATTACCGTCTCCCCGGCAACGGCGCCATTTGATTGTTAGAATTAAAGTTTTTAACCGCAATCAAGACGGTGTCGCTTTGCAGCTAGCCGGTTGAGCACGGGTCGATCCATAGGGAGACGGAGCGTTTAATGTTCTTGTCTTTACGAGTTAATGCGCGTGCGCGGAATTTTTCTTATCTAACCTATGTGTTATATGCAAGTATAAAGCTTGTTAGGAAACGATAGGATAGTGTAAGTTAAGGAAATCCGTATTCAAGTCCTTTGAACCCAGTCTCGACCAATTGAAGCTAGAGCAATCGGGAACAACGTGGATTAGGGGATTTAAGCACGGTATTCGTGGAATCCGGCTTATTGACCCTTGTCCTTCCGTTCTTGTCTCTTGCTTTCACCTCCGGCCAAACCGAACGCAACCGGTCGCGGTTAGGAATCACCGTTACCTTGGTAGGGTAGGGTGCCTAACGGAGCGCTTGCGTAACGTTTGTGCGGAGTTCAAAGGAAAATAACGGGAAAAGGAAATGGGAAACGGAAACCTTATCTTACAATATCGCTTTCTTTTCCTAACAACATCATATTAACAACCATTCACAAAACAACAACAAAGAGCAAAAGAAAGATAAACAAAGAGAAGAAAAGATTACAAACAAGTAATTAAATGACATGGTAATAAATTGCATGAATGTAAAGCAAGTAAGAAAAATGCAAGAAAGAGATAAGCAAGAAAGTAACGCTAAGAACCATAGAACCAAATACAAGCCATGGGTTCAATAGCCTAATCTCAAACTTGCAAGCTCAATGAAGAGGTTGCAAGATCAAGAGAGTACTAAGAACCCAAGGGAAATGAAGGCACAAAAAGAGAACTTTATTAATTTTCAAGAAGATACAACCCCTGAGATCAATATCCAACCCTTAAACCTTCAAGCTCAATGAAGAGGTTGAAAGATCAAGAGAAGGCAAGGATCTCAAGGGGAAGCTAAGCAAAAGAATGATACAATGTATGTCAAAATTGGACTCTTTCTCACTTACCCAATGGTTTTCTTTTATAGGCAAAACAAGACCTTTCCTTTAATTTGAATTTGAATGCACCCAAAGTTTGGAGGGAAGTTTGAATCTTTGAATTTTTGAATCACATCAACACTTTATGCATTGAATGCACCATACCCACTCGTGCTTTGTACTTGTCCCTCTTGTGCTTTGTGCTTGTCTTGTGCTTTGTGCTTGTCTCGTGCTTTGTGCTTGTCTCTCTCGTGCTTTGTTCTTGTCCGAGACACGAATGGCCACTGTCATATGTCTTGTCTCTGGAGCTGGTACACGGCACTGGACGGATACGGATGACTGGAACCCGGCTTTTATCTGTCTGTGACAGATGTTCTGGATATTGGCATAACTGGAGAGATTTTGTCTGATTTATATTATTTTAGACTGGGAACCTGTAACCTGTAAATATGTAGCAAACACGGATTAAAAGCACCTATCTATAAATAAACGAGCATAAGAATGGGCGGTATAAATTGCAGTTTTCTGTGATGAACAGGTGGCCCCATCAAGATGTTGATGCCGGATCGCCTCCTTTTCTCGGATTGGCGGATGACTTGCCGCACTTGTAGGGGTCTGCTTTTGGTTATGTATGGATGATTGATATAAAAAATTGAGTCTTTGTGTTTTCTAAATACCGCAATCAATAACGGTGTCGCAATAGCTAGCCGATAGTGAGTACGGGTCGTCCACAGGGAAACGATGAACTATTTTTCTTATTATAGACGAGTTAATAGAAGAAAGGTTGGATTTTTATCGTTTTATACTAAAGAGATTTGAAAATTTTATAAGAGAAGGGCTTGAATGGTTTTTCGGAATTACTAGTTAATGGATGGAGTTTTAAAAATAATTCTTTTTATCTTTTAATTATTTAATACTAGAGAAATAGCGATGAATGTGGATTAGGGTACTCGGAGGGATTAGGGATTCGCTCTACTGACCCTTGTCCTTCCAATGATCCATATCGATCTCAAGCCCTCAACAAAGCAAGAATTAACGAATCTCAAATTAAGGTCGCAACTATTATGAATTGGTAGCACGCTCGAACAAGAGGGTTAAGACTCTCTTTGTTAAAATTTATAAAAATTAAATCATAAGAAGAAGATAAAGGATTTTTTTCATCCATTATACTAGCCTTTCCTACAAACCCTAACAAGCGAGAATTTACTCGCTCATTGAGAAAAACGAAGTAAAAGAAGAAAGGTAGAAGAATAAGAAACCCATAAGAAAAAAAGAAAAAAACGAAAAGAGCGGAAAATAAATGCAGAAAATATACGGAAAGTAAGGAGACAAAATTAAAAGAGAAACTACCTTTTATTGAAAATTTGCATTAAAGACTTTGATTGGCTAAAGAAACTAAAAGAACTAAAAACTCTAGATTCCTCGATACATAGATGATTACCCTTGATTGCTGCTCGGTCCTTTATATAGGCTCTGGAACTTGAAACCCTTGACGTCATCTCGATTTATGTGAAAAGACGATCATGTCCGTAAAATTACACATCGAACGGCCATTAATTGACCGTGGTTGCGCCGCCTGTTGGTGTGATATCGTCTCCAGATTTTTTGTGCATCCTTCTCATGATGTTAGGAGATTTTTCTGATGAATATATTTTGAAAATATTTCTTTCTCTCTGCAGTTGCGAGAATTTTCAATTTGCTCATAAATTTGGCAGATTTGATTGTTGAATTTATTTGATTTGGATCTTCTACTCATGTTTGTAGCCCTAAACTGATTTGTTATTTTAATACCTGCACAATATCACAAATCAAATCATTAGTAGCATTTGGTTATTTAAGATAATATTCCAACCAATTTTTAATTAAATTACTTAATGGATATAATATGATATGATATGCACATCTTAATAATAATGGTTAAAAATCACATAGATATTTTATTTAAATATGATATGCATATATTCCCTCAATTATATTAATTTTAAGTTAAGAAATATATGACAAAATCTTTTTACACATAAACCCACATGTGTTCTTATATTACAAATAACACCATTTAGTAATTAATAAAAATAGGGAAAATAACCGTAAAAATGTGCAATAATTATGACTAATCAAATAACCTCAAACTTATCTTTTGATCATCCCGAGCAAACTGTTTTATTTTTAAAAAGAAAAAGAAAAATCTACCACACTTTTGTAGGCAACACGATTGCACTTAACTTGTGCAACAAGCCTTTAAACCTCTAAGTGTCCCTAATAGGAGGAGTGTTGTCTCCTGAGAGTTTTCAGCGGATTACACCCACAAAATCCCAAAATTTAGAAAATAAAGGAAAGAAGACGAAAATTACTTGCAAAAATAAGAACATATAAAAAAACTTGAAAATAAGAGTTTCAAACTACACTAGCTTTTTAGTTGTCATGAGCCATATCTTAATGGTCTTGAAAAGATGTCGGAAATCACATCCTCCCTCAATAAAAGATCGTCTTTTGTCTTCCTCCCTACCTCTCCTCCAAACATCGATCATATACCCCTACGTGTGTGTAAATGTCATCTCTATACTTGGAGAATTCAATTCACGCTATCATACCCTTTGTCTAAATTCCTTAGTACTTTTTATTCAGTGATGTTTTAAATGGATTTCCTCACACATTTTTCATGCAACCATTAATACTTCTTAAGGCAATAACCAACCGATTACCGAATGTGCTCACTTATTATGGCGTACTTAGCAATATCTTAATCTTGCAACACCTAAGATTTAGCAGTAACCCCCAAACCAGTTGGTCAAAGGCTCTAGGTGATAAGACACCCTCACTATATCTTTTATTATATGCTGTCTTAAGTTATTACAAAACCAGTGCTCATTTTTCTTTTTAAAATTTATTTTATGTGTCATTTATATTTTTTTGATGTTTTTTTTTCATACTAAGGTTTTCAAGTAAGAGTATTTCAAGGTATTCTCTACTATCCCAAGTTTCAAGATGTATGCAAGTGCATATAGTAGAATATCAGCATTCAAAAGTTTGGACTCAAGAATAGGGACTATTTTTCAGACTTATTTCTATAGGCAGATTAGTGATTTCTTTATCTTACTAACCCTTGGGTCAACAGCTCCTGACCACGTATTACTAGCTTCTTTCTAAAACATCTAATTTTCTTGCATTTCTTAAGTCCCTTCCTCTCTTTTATATGTATTTTTCACTTTCTAACTTTTATTTTCAATTTAAAAAAAAAAAATAATACGTGAATAAACCTCCCCCCTAAATCTGTTTGCAGCAGTATCCCCACTGATGTTGTCGTTCAAGCTCAAAAACCTGAAGACTAGGAGGAAAAGGTCTCAAAGATTTGTGAATGGGACAAGAGTTAAGGACGGTGAAATTCTCTCCCAAACTTGTTTTTTGGCTCACAATCGTACAAAAAATTTCTATTCTGTCAAGAGCCATTTAAAAATAGTTTTCTTCCCCTCAAACTTGAGTTTTTAAAATTTTCGGAGAGGTTTATTTTCGTTTTCTTAAGAAGACAAAATATATACTCTAAAAAATACTCCTCCAAACATAATTAAAATAGTGTTTCCACTATTTAAGCATTTGAAGTTCAAAGTAAGAGAGGAGAAAATCACATTAATATATAAGGCTTTACAAAGCCTAAAAACCAACACCAACCATTCAAATATTTTATCAAGATAATAACATGGTTGGTGAAAGATAGTGTAACTGATAGACATGAAGAAGAATCGAGACTGTATATGATTGGAGGTTGTATCATGTCTCGAGTAGAAGAAACATAAATGAGAGTAACGATAAGAGATAAGAGGTGTAATCGAAAGGTTTTACATCTCGGTTGGTAGAGACGAAAAAGTGAGTGTGAATGAAAACGAAAATGTGAAAGATAAGGAATGGGTGGAATAATCACATTCTAGTATGTGATAAGAAGAAGGGTTGGATATTCAACTTCTTCGGCCTCAAAGGGAGGCGCACGAATTTCCGGTGGAGGTTGATTCATCACAACATCCAAGTCTTCAAGGAACGCGAGTTCTTCGGTGAAAATACATTTGAAACTTTCATCAATGATGATCTCATTGGAAAAAAAGGAATCGATATCCATGTTAGTGGAATAGGCAGATTCACTATGAAGGTTGAAAGTCTCAAAGTCAATGTGTTGCGCACAAGGATTCAAAACACTCGATTCGTCAAAAATTATGGAGGTAGGAGACTTGAAAAGCTTGTCTAACTTATCCTTAAAAGAATCTAACTCGGACGGTTGTACGTCAAGAATCATAGAACTAGAGATATCGGGGTGTGGTTCATCAAACCTCGATGGAATTGAAAGAAGATGAGAAGAACCAAAGACAGTGTGTAATGAAATGGGTAAACGAACTTAGGTGTCCAGCATTGTTGATCCAGATATGGGAGATGAAAGTTGAATATCGTTTTGCATATCGGATAGGTTGGTGGTAAGAATATGATCGGTTAAATGTACAGGAAGATGTTCACATTCAGTGGAAGGGTCATGATAGGTCGGGAAATCCAACTCATCCAACATATCGAGTTCATCTTCAAAGATATTTTCAACACTGGTCTCACTAGCACTGTCAGTCAAACCAAATGAATAGTTCTTTAAAAATTCATCAAATATATTATCCTCAATCGATGGATCACTTGGTTCACTTGATAGAATTGGAAGGTTTGAAATGTCAATATTAGTCAGATAAGGATAAGTTTGATTTGGAATAGTGTAAGGCTCTCTTTCACACTCACGATTGGGCAAGTCAAATATGTTATACTCGGACACCTCATCAATTAGATTATTAAGCGGTTGATCATCAAAGACATTCGGTCGGGGTTCAGGATGGAAGGTGTTGAGATCAAAAGAATTGGTTTTAGGTTGACTATGAGGGATCCCTGGTTCTTTCTCATTACTCAATTCCAACTCTACTTCAAGTCTATACATGGTTTGTGAAGAAGTTTCAATGAAAGATTCTCTTTGAACCATAGAACTTCCTAATTAATGTTCAGAGTACTTTCTAGATAAGGTGCAAAATTTGAGTATAGTTGGAATTGGTTTAATTGTTGGCTACGGATGAGTTCAATGTGTTCTGCAATAGAAATGAGTTTATGAATTGACACATTAGATTCAAGAGAAGTATCAACATGAGAGGGTGTGAAAGTTTGATACTGTTGATAAGAGTTAGATGGTTGTATCCAATTTTCATAAATAGAATTAGGATCAATATTTTGATATGAAGAAAATTGAGATTGGTTGAATTGTTGGTGACTAGGTTTTGCAAATTACTCAGCAATGGTCATAGGTGTAAAAGTTGCCATATTCACCTCAAAAGGAGTATCAACATGTTCATATGGAAATGATTGTAATTGTTGTCCTAAGGGTTTTGAGTAGTGAAAGGTATGAAACTTTAGCTACGGGCCTACGCAATATGTTAAGCAATGAACATGGGTTTAAAAGTTTCCCCAATATAGCCTTAAAAGGATTATCAACATAAGAAAGCGTTGAATTTTGACATGGTTGATAGGAATTTGAGTAAGGTTTCCAACTATTATTTTTAGAGCCCTTTATCCTATCCCATAAAAAATGGTGGGGTCGGAAGTTCTACCAAAGTAATAATAATATAAAGAAATATCTGGTTGTGTGTAAACCTCACTAAGAGTTGGTCGGTTTGGGTTACCCATCGTAAGAGAGTGAAAAGAATTTGAAAGGAAAAGAAAAGAGGGTGAAATGGTTGGGTTTTTTTTTTTTTTGGATTTTTTGGATTTTTTGCTTAGAAAAAGGGATTCGACTCAACCAATTACAAACATGCACAAACAGCACCAAGAATTAGGGCCACCTAAGTAAAAACCCTAGATCGCTCCTAGACTTCCAAAGGACAAGACGTAGGATAAATTCTCTATCACCTCTTTATCAATCTTGCAGCCAAGTAAGTGGGAAGTATCCGCTATACGAATCATCGAAATAGCGAGCCTAATTAAGTAAACCACTTGCCTTAGTCATACTTTCCTTAGACACCACAAGAAAAATGCGGATAAGCAATACATTGCCCACGACCCTCCCTTGTCCTAATTGAGCGCGATTGTTTTTAAAAGCTAGGTCTAGATATTTTTTATTACTGTAGGGTGATGCGTATGCTTATTTGTGATTTTTGGGGCTTAGGAAGTGTAATGAACTCCCCACCTAATCTGAATTTGGGTTTCTTGCCCCTTAATGTCTGTTTTAAATATACAAAGCAACAACAATCCGAAATCTAAATCACGCAAAAAAAAATTATTTTATTTGCGACGATGTTTGCAAAGAATCCTGCAGATAGAAACAGTTTATTAGAATTTCAGAGAAGAGAGGAAGAAGAGGAAATAATACCAGAAAAATTTGGGGGCCTGAATCCCCAATTTGGTCGCGGTTCAACCGCCAAATACCCTATTAGGCCACAGTTCGACCGCTGCTTGGTGCGATCTGCTCTCCAAATTTTGGCACTGAACTCCAATGCTCCTCTGCTCCTATTTGAAAGTATCCGAATCTCTGTTGGTTCTCTCCAAGTGCTCCAGATTTCATGCGAAACACACACAAGAATTGTTAAAAATACAAGATGCAGTTTGTATTTCTATTTCTATTTTTATTTTTTTTGGTTTTTTTTAATTTTTTTTAGAAATCAACCCGAATAACAAGAAAAATAATACTACCGTCTCCCCGGCAACGGCGTTATTTGATTGGTGTAAAAAATTGAGTATTTGTGTTTCCAAAATATCGCAATCAATAACGGTGTTGCAATAGCTACCCGATAGTAAGTACAGGTCGTTCACAGGGAAATGGTGAATTATTTTTCTTCTTTTAGACGAGTTAATAGAAAAAAAGTTGAATTTTTATCATTTTATACTAAAAAGATTTGAAAATTTTATAAGAGAAGGGCTTATAGAGTTTTTCGGAATGAGTAGTTAATGGATGGAGTTTTAAAAATAATTCTTTTTATCTTTTAGTTATTTAATACTAGAGAAATAGCGAAGAATTTGGATTAGGGTACTTGAAGGGATTAGGGATTTCTTATACTGGCCCTTGTCCTTCCATTGATCCCTATTGATCTCGAGCCCTCAACAAAGTAAATATTAATGAATCTCAAATCGAGATTGTAACTATCATGAATTGGTAGCACGCCCGAATAAGATGGTTAAGACTCTCTTTGTTAAAGTTTTTAAAAATTAAATCATAAGAAGAAGATAAAAGATTTTTTCATCCATTATACTACCCTTTCCTACAAATCCTAACAAGCGAGAATTTACTCGCTCATTGGGGAAAACGAAATAAAAGAAGAAAGGTAGAAGAATAAAGAACCCATAAGAAAAACAAAAAAAGAAAAGTGCGGAAAATAAATACAGAAAATAATGTGAAAAGCAATGAGACAAAATTAAAAGTGAAACTACCATTTATTGAAAATTTGCATTACTGACTTTGATTGGCTAAAAAACTAAAAGAACTAAAAACCCTAGATTTCTCGATAAATAGATGGTTACCCTTGATTGCTGCTCGGTCCTTTATATAGGCTTTGGAACTTGAAACCGTAGACGTCATCTCGATGTATGTGAAAAGACGATCATGCCCCTAAAATAACACATCGAAAGTCCATTAATTGATCGTGGTTTGCCGCCTGCTGGTGTGATCTCGTCTCCAGATTTTTTATGCTTTCTTCTTGTGATGTTAGGAGATTTTTCTAATGAATATATTTTGAAAATATTTCTTTCTCTCTGCAGTTGCGAGAATTTTCAATTTGCTTCTAAATTTGGCAGATTTGATTGTTGAATTGATTTGATTTGGATCTCTTTCTCATGTTTGTAGCCGTGAACTGATTTTTTATTTTAATACCAATACAATATCTCAAATTAAATCATAAGTAGCATTTGGTTATTTGAGATAATATTCAAAACAAATTTTAATTAAATTACTTAATGGATATGATATGATATGATATGCACATTTCAATAATATTGGTTAAAAATCACATTGATATTTTATTTAAATATGATATGCATATATTACCCCAATTATATTAATTATAAGTTAAGTAACATATGACAAAATCGTTTTACACATAAACCCACATATGTTCTTAAATTACAAATAACACCATTTAGAAATTAATAAAAATAGGGAAAATGACCGTAAAAATGTGCAATAATTATGACTAATCAACGGGCTATTCACGCGACCGGAGAATGTCGCGCTTCGTTTGTGGCTCGAACGAAACACCGGATTCTTAAGTGATTCGACCATTCCAACTTTGTGATGTTGTTTTTCTGGATGCTGTAATGTGATTATTTGCATGTAATGATATATTGATATATGTGATATATGATATATATATATATATATATATAAATGTTATATACATTTTGCATCCGCGCTAGCCCTGGCCCCGCTCTTCCGTTAGTTAAGTAACCTAACGGTGCATGATGGGGCCCCGTGGCAAATGCGGATGGCGTATATGTGCATTCTATTTTTCCTTTTTATACTATTTTCTGTAATGGTTGTGTGAGAAGGAAAGTGCTAGATAATGTGATTATCTAAATGATGGATTGCATTAATAGGATTAATGCAAAGTAAAATAAACATATACATTGTAGGAACCACCTTTTATTTTAAATGGAAAATTTTAGTCAATTCTTTTGCTTTGTATCGTGGCATTTGGTTAGGAATGTCCTGCACCTCATTCGATGATGAAAGAGCCTTGATCTCGTCACTGGGAGTTCGCTCTTGAGCAAAAGTTTGTGTCACTAAAATTGTTTTTATAGACGTATTCTTTTTCTTTGCATCGTGGTATTTGGTTAGGAATATCCTGCACCTCAATCGATGAGGAAAGAGTCTAGATTCATTCACGGAGAGTTCATTCTTGAGAAAAAGGTTACGCAACTATTAATTTTCGAAACCACTCGGTTCCTACGATAATATCAATTTCATTACGTTGATGGTTTTCTTCAAAACCAGCTGTAGCCTTCTGTCATTTCAGGAAGTAGGGTACTTAGTATTCGTGATACTTTTATCGATCTCGTTGAGGCATAGTATACGGTAGCTAAGTAATGTCTTCCTGCTAGCATGTGATACGATTAGTTAAAATAGTCATACGATTTTGTTGACCTCGTTAAAGGTCGTGTGGGTAGGTATAAATTAATCATGAAATGATGGGTTGGACTTGACTAGCGACTTATGATTTGTTGACCTCGTTAAAATCATAAGCCGTTAGGGGTAAAAACCAATGTCAGGAGTTTCAAGTGTTGAAACTTGCAATGAGATTACATACCTTCTACGGTGTGGGGTGACTTGTTGACCCCGTCAAGTTTACCACTCCATGATAGTTTGGATCCCGATTTCCACTGCGAGTAATTGTTACTCTCGATAGATTTTTCTATATGAAATCCTTGCTAGTTCTTCTTTTAGGATTTGAAAGAGAATTCGACGGAATAGTGGGAGCCATCCTGACTAGATAAAATACCAATCTAATCAAAATTAGAGTGCATGCTGAGTGTTTCTTTTCTCCCTAGCAGCGACCCAGGATTGACTTAAACTAAGACTCGTTAATCACATTGACCGGCCTTTTTACAAACTTATAGCTTTGGAATGTCTGGATTACCCACAATATAGTCGCATATGTCCTTACCTATCCTACTTCCCCTTCTGCTAACTCTAGACCCTCTGTATTCGGTACAGAGATCTATATTGCTTGGAAGGCCATCGTATGGTTAGATACGAACTCGATGAAATTATTTCAGTATGAGGAAGGACACTGGTTCTGGATTAGATGAATTGTTCGTTTGTCTCTCCCTTTTACCTTATCTCAAGTTTGAGAGCTCCTTATACATAATGAGTGTATAACAGTTACGCTTATTCGATAGTCTTCTTCCAATCCTAAAGCTGGTGCTAAAGGAATGGAAAGAGGAAAACTAACTAACATAAGTTCGGTATACAGGAAGATAAGATGGAAAGATATCAAAAGGTTTAAGTTTGAGGAAAGGAAGTTGCAACTGCTGTCATGAGCCTGGGCAATGAAAATGGCAATACTATGAATACCCAACTAACCCCGTTGAAACATTTTTGATGTTTCGGATATCCTGTTTGTCTGTATCTTGGAAAACTGTTTCTCAATAAACTCTAACTCCTAGGTATATAGATAACAGATAAGAATCCCACATCTGTAGGACGTTACAGATATTGAGAAGGAGCAGAGAATTGAGATTGGTTGATTTTTGTAAGTCCATGTCACGCACCCCACGTGTTCGCGGGGAGGTGGAATATATGAAAAACAATTATCAAAGCTTCGTAACACGAACTTGAGCATATGGATCGTGTCTAAACCATTACTAGCAAACAATATGAGGTTTAACTACTCGGTCTGGAAGTTATACATCACGTTACAAGTCCTTCGGGTCTTTATCGCTGTCCTCCTCGTCATCGTAGGCTCCAAGGATCGTAACGGATCGCGGCTATCTCGACGGCCTCCTCGAGTCAAAGACGATCCACCCGAGAGTCTATAGTCCGAGCTCCTATCTCGAATCTGAGATAACTATGGCTTCTAGTTTGCTAAGCTAGAAGTCCTAGATGGTGTAGAGTATATAGATGGATTACTTTGTCTCTCTAAACCCTAGGATTCTCAACACATGAGAGCTTTTAGGGTTTGAGGAAGAAGATGAAGAATTGAGGAGAGAGAAGGTGTTTTGTGATAATCATATGAAGCATCTCTCATTTGTGAATGTTATGAAGTATAATAATATCTCACCAAATAATATCTAGCAAATATCTACCATGCTTCATTAAACTCACTTGATGAATCATCTCATGAGTCATGGATTATTTAATGAAAACTACACCTCATCTCCTCCACCTCATTAAGTTTAATCCACAAAAGAAATAAACCTAAATGAGTCATCTTCTTCTAGAAACTTCCCGACAAATTACGAGACTGCCCCTACCATCCGTATTTATGAAAAACACGGATAAACTGAGACTAAATAAATCCATCAGTATAATAGTAGAATCTGGCTTAAACTAAAGCCCACTAGTATTATCTGCCCGATCACAGTACGTGCACAAGCGTACGTAAGTGATCGCGGCCCTGCCGTAAAACCATAAGGCCTTTACTCCTTTTGCCCGGTGCAGGGAAACTCTCTGTGTGAGACTTTAAAGACTCGACACTACGCTGGCAGTGGGTTTAACTACAGGTCGCAAGTGGTACTAGCTGTATGTAACGGTCCCCAGGTAGACGTCGATAAGAAGGTCGATGAGATAACTCATCCGAACTTTTGCTGAGCCTGTATGCGACAATCTCCGTACAGTCCGGTCTGTTCGTCTAAGAGTATCGCATATCCGGCCTAGAGGGATGGTGAACGTCAGACCGCTAAAAGCGGTATAAGTCATGTCGGAGTGTAGCCCAGAACACCCTGAGAAACTAATGGAACACCTACTAGTAAATCTCACTTGTCGTGGCCATGGACCTTTGTGTAATGGCTCACCAACACTACGCGATATCAACCCCCAATACCGGGAGAGACGAATCCTGTCTAACCGCCACTGCCTCCAAGTGCTTCGGGACTGCACCCAACTACTACCTGTTTGCATGACTCCTTTGAGCCGTGGTAGGGTAGTGATCAAAGGACAGTGGGAACCCACTCGAGGCGAAGTAGCAGTGTCAAGTCGATGGACTAAGCTGTACTCATGTCACCTGGGAACTGCTACCTGATGATAGGTATGATAACCATCAGCAGTTCCCGGCGAGTCCTGTCAATTGTACTCGTAACCTAACGAGCACCTGTATACCGTCTCCAGTACGACGTACTGATGGCTGTGGGACATACCATCTCCCGACCTGGGATGGGAAACGTATACACCAGTCTACTCCTGAGTATCGATTCCTCGTCTTGATAATCCTACGACCAGGGACCTATGTATGGATGTGCTTATAGACTACCCAGCCCCCACTAGTGTGATTGCCATTACAACGCTGGTAATCAAGCAAAGATCCTAAGGGCTCTACTAATATGTATAAGCGATACGCTTAAAAGAAACATACGCACATATTTAAGTAGAAACAATCCAAGTAGCATACTACCATTTTTAGCAAGATTGTCAATACAACTGTGAATATCCCAAGCTCCCATTAGTAATATACAAGCCAGTATGATACTATAATGGCCTCTAGGGCATATAAACTAACAATCTCCCACTTGCACTAAGGCCATGTACTGGCGTATCGCAGACTTATCATCTCGATTAGCTGCTCGAACTGTGTCTGAGGGATGGCCTTCGTGAGTGGATCAGCAGTGTTGTCCTCTGTATCTACTCTCCTCACCTCGATCTTCTGGCGATCTACGATCTCCCTGATCAGGTGATACCGCCTTAAGATATGTCTGGACTTCTGATAGGACCTGGGTTCCTTCGCTAAAGCTATAGCGCCGTTGTTGTCGCAATACAACGGTATTGGATCAACAATGGTAGGAACCACCTGAAGTTCAGTTATGAACTTCTTCACCCAGACAGCTTCTTTTACGGCATCGCAAGCAGCTATGTACTCCACTTCCATCGTTGAGTCAGCAATGGTGTCCTGCTTGGAGCTCTTCCAACAGACCGCCCCTCTATTGAGGGTAAAGTCATAACCCGACATGGACTTGGAGTCATCCTTGTCACTCTGGAAGCTGGAGTTAGCAAAAGCCTCTATCTGGAGGTCTTTTCCGCCATACACCAAGAACATCTCCTTAGTCCTTCTCAGGTACTTGAGAATGTTCTTTACTGCTATCCAGTGCTTCACCCCTGGGTTCGACTAATACCGGATTACAAAGCTTAATGCGTAGGCTACATCTGGTCTGGTATATAACATCGCATACATTATAGAGCCTACCGCTGACGCGTAGGGTATAGATGACATGCGAGCCCTTTCCAAATCAGTCTTTGGAGACATCTCTTTGGAGAGGGTGATTCTATGACAAGCCGGCAGATTACCGTGCTTAGAATCTTCCATACTGAATCTTTTCAGTATGTTGTCTATGTACCTTGACTGTGAGAGTCCAACTATCCGTTTAGATCTACTACGATAGATCTGGATCCCCAGAATGTAGGAGGTATCACCCAGGTCCTTCATGGAGAACTTCTGTGACAAGAATCCTTTGACTGACCGTAGCATAGGAATATCATTTCCTATTAAGAGAATGTCATCCACGTACAAGACGAGGAATACCACAATTCTCCCTATAATCTTACTGTAAATGCATGGTTCATCTGGATTTTTGACAAAGTTGAATTCTTTAACAGTATCATCAAAACAGATGTTCCAACTCCGCGATGCCTGCTTTAGTCCATAAATGGACATAAGCAACTTGCACACTTTCCCGTTGCTCCCACTCTGAATGAAAACCTCTGGCTGATCTATATAGACGCACTCTTCCAAATTGCCATTTAGAAAAGCTGTCTTTACGTCCATCTGCCAGATCTCATAATCGTGGAAGGCAGCAATGGCAAGAAGGATCCGAATGGATTTGAGCATAGCCATTAGAGAAAAGGTTTCTTCATAGTCCAAACCAGGTCTTTGACGAAAAACCCTTTACAACAAGTCTAGCCTTATAGGTTTCAACTTTTCCATCTACACCAATCTTCTTTCTGAAGATCCATTTGCATCCTATGGGTTTTACCCCTTCTGGAGCAATGTCCAAAGTCCATACTTTGTTGGTGTACATGGACTCCATCTCGGTCCATATTGCATCCAGCCATTTTACCGAGTCGCCGCTCTGAATGGCTTGCTGGAAGCTAGTAGGGTCATCATTGTTAATGATGCAATCCTCTCGATCCCCTTCTATGAGAAAAACCATAGTATCTCTCGGGCAGATGAGACTGCCTACTACTTCTGCGGATTGGCGATGGGATGTCCCTTTCTTCTGAAACTTCTGGTTCTACCAAACTTTCAGTAATATATTGCGGTTCTGGAATTTCTTCCAGTTCTACTGCGCTCCCACTAGTCTGATTTTCTAAAAATTCAGCTTCCAAGAAGTGGGCATGACGAGAAACAAATACCTTTCGCTCCTCTGCGTAATAGAAAAAATACCCCTTGGAGTTCTTTGGGTATCCCATAAACTTACACTGTACTGAGCGTACCTCGAGCTTATCCGCATACTGCTTTTTTACAAAAGCTGGACACCCCCATGTCTTAAGGTACTTAAGACATGGTTTCTTCCCACTCCACATCTGATATGATGTGGTAGGCACAGTCTTGGTTGGAACCTGGTTCAAAAGATATGCAGCTGATTCTAGCGCATAACCCCAGAAGGATCTTGGTAACTCAGCCTTACTCATCATGGAACGAACCATATCCAATAGGGTTCGATTTCTCCTTTCTGATACACCATTGTGTTGTGGCGTGTATGGAGGAGCAAGCTGAGAGAGAATTCCATTCTCTTTTAGGTAACCCAGGAACTTGGCACTTAAGTATTCACCACCTCGATCAGATCTTAGTGTCTTGATACTTTTGCCTGTTTGTTTTTCCACTTCATTCTTGTATTCTCGGAATTTCTCAAAAGCCTCGGATTTGTGCTTCATGAAGAAGACATGTCCATACCTAGAGAAATCATCCATAAAATTAATGAAATAGGAATAACCACTTCGCGCATGTGTAGACATTAGACAGCATACATCGTTGTGTATGAATCCTAAGAGCTCGCTCGCTCTTACTCCGTGTCCAGTGAACGGAGTCTTTGTCATCTTTCCTATGAGACAAGATTGACAGGTGGCATAAGACTGATATTCGAACGGATGCAAATATCGTTCTCTATGTAACTTTGTCAACCGTGTTTCATTGATATGACCCAGTCTACAATGCCATAAGAAAGCCTGATTTGTTTCTGGAGACTTTCTTTTAAGTGAGTTCTGGACACTGAAAACCTGAGCTTGATTCAATACATATATTCTGTCCTCTAATGTACCGGGCCTAGTCAGAACTTGATTTAGGTGGATGTGTACGACATCGCTTACAAATGTAAAATCATATCCCTCTTTAAAAAGAAGGGACACTGATATGATATTACAAGCCAAACTAGGTACATACAAATAGTTACGTAGAATCAATTTCTGCCTATTTGTCAGTCCTAGATGATATTCCCCCACGGATTCAGCGTCCACGCTCATTCCGTTCGCAACTCTGAGAGACATATCACCTACTCTGATAACTCTACGGTTTCTCAAAGCCTGTAACGAATTACAGATATGAGATCCTGATCCGGTATCTAGTACCTAGGAAGTAGAGTTAATTGACATACAGTTTTCAATTACAAACACACCCGAAGTCGAAACCACAACATACTTCGGATCCTGGATTCTGGCTTTCCAAGCCCTGCAATCTCTCTGTCAATGCCCTTTCCCATAACAAAAAGGAACAACCCTCCTTCTCTACTGCTAACGCTGAAACTTTTCCTTTCCCTGTCCTTCTACCTTACTGACACCGCATATCATCTTTGTGGAGGTCTTCTTCTTCTTACCCTTGGCATCCACCTTGGATCCAGAAGAGGATGATTCTCCAATAAGCAGAGCGGGTGTCAACCTGATTTCCTTCAGGGTGCCCTCATCTGGAAGTATAACTTTCTTCCCCTGGGCGTAAGTAAGAGGTAGGGACTGTAGAATCAAGTCAGCATATGACCCGTTTCTCAACGTGGTCTCCAGATCCGTGAGCTCATCAATATAACTAGTCATCGTAAGGACATTGTCCCCTACAGATGACCCGACAGCCAACCTCACTTGAAGCAATTCGTTTGAGGTCTTATATCTTGTGATATAAGATTGCTCTCCATATAAAACTTTATTATGGAGGAAGATAGAAACTATGTCCATCTTCTCGTGCTGCCTCTGGTTTACACCATCAACTGAGGCTATCATTAGGCACTTGGCATTCACACATTCTTTTTTCCCTTGTCTTACGGATATCCATATCCGTGACGGTGGAAACTGGACCTGGGACGGCAGGGTTTTGAGTAGTAATGATGTGGTCCAGCTTGTCATAGGCAATGGACATCTGGATAAACCTTTGCCAGTCATTATAGTCAGATTCAGTCATTTTATTATCTATATATAACCTAGTCATGGTCACAGGGTCGCTGCAATTTGAGAGAGAGAGAAGAAAACACTTTAGCATGATGCTCTTGTAAGTTTAGATTGGTTTTAATTTATCTAAACAGGATGGCTCCCACTGTTTCTCGAATCCTTCCTCAAACCATAAAAGAAGAACTAGTCAGGACATTATCTCACCGTACAATACTTGCTTAACCGTTCAGCCAGGCTAGTGTTGGTACTTCGAGGGTGGTTTTACGACGCTTTTGTGAAGTTCCTTAATTAAATAACCTCTTTTCCATGGAGGCGTAGCCCCGCTAACACTGTTCTAAGCACCTACTTGGTTTATAACATTGATCGTTAAGTGAAAAATCTCCCGATGAGTAGCATATACTCACAGTAGGATCGGGATCCAAATATCATCGTGTGATAATGCTGAAGGAATCCTACCAACATTATCAAACTCCAAATGGTATGTAGCACTAGCAAGTTTCAGTTTTTTTAGAAACTCCCGAAGTGGATTTTTACCCCATGCACTTATGACCTTGATGTTGGCTAAAATATCATAAGTCACATGTCAAGTTCTACCCATCATTATCTAAGTTAATTTAAACCTACCCGTACATACCCTTGACGTTAGCCAAAATGGAAGTACGACTAACCTAAACCAACACATCTATCTATGCAACAGATGAATATCCGGCAGCTACCAAACACTATGCCTTGGCGTTGGTCAAAATACATAGCTTGAATACTACTGAATATTCAACTGAAATGACGGAGGGCTACGAATGGTTTTGGTGAAACCGTGAACGTAGTGAACTTGATATGATAGAAGGAACCTGATAGCTCTTAAAAGGAGTGGTTTAAGCTCCGCATTTAAAGGTCTACTGTGTTTTAAAATAACCGAGTGGTTTTTAAAATTTGTTCCAACGATTCAGCTTTTGTTTGTTTTCTTTGAATTAATCTAATGTAGTCCCATCATTAACCTATCATTGTAGAAAACAACGAAAATACAACGTCCGCTTATGCCATCCGCATTCGCCACTGGGTCCCGTCATTCACCCGTTAGGTTACTTAACTAACGACAGAGCGGGGGCTGGGCTAGCGCGGATGCAAAACATAAGCAACGCCTACTAGATATTTTATATAGATATGTACATTCGTCAGACGCAATAATAGGCATTCCAGATCACAGATGAACATATTGGATATATCAGGAATCCGCGTTTCGTTTGAGCCTGCAACAAAAGACGGATTACACGATCGCGATGAATAGCCAAACCCCACCCTAGACCCCTACGGGTGAGGCAAACTACCCACCAAGTACCCAAAGTGAAGCTGTCTCCCTCAACAACGTGAGTAGGCCACTTAGCACTTCCAAGTACCCAGTAGTTTGTGCACCACATCAAAAGTTTACTGAGGTGTATCGGTATGGAGCCGGCGTCGGTCGGAGAAGGTTTCGGAAAGCACTTTCCGAAATACTTCTCAGCCATGTCGGAGGCCTCACGTTTCTTTGGGTGCGCACGCGGTGTTTGGTATGCTAGAATCGACCCATGAGCGAAGGCAGGGGTCCTCCTAAGCCCAACTTCGGCCTTATAGACGCCATCGCGTGTCACTCCGCCTCCGGTTAATTGGGACAGAGCAAGGTTAGGAGAAAAAATAGTAAATGAAATAATACAACGGTGACTACAACCTCAACCCGGATGTGCCCCGCGAAATAACATTACAACAAATTTATAAGTTACAACGAATGAAAGATAAAAACCCTCATCTCACATCCCCGGCTATTCATCCACGACGATCCAATGAAGTTCATATACACAAACCAATATAACCATCAAAGAAATGTGCAACCCCCAACTAACCGACATATAGCAATTAGCGGAAGTTTACGAACACATTAAACATCACAGATAATACCCGATTAGCAAATAACTTAGAATTTCGATCGAAAACTATTTTTTGTGTCTACCCCAAATGCAAACCAGCACTCAAAATACCTGGGTAGAAACCAAATATACAAGAAAACAGAACACCAAAAACTAAGACATACTGTGGAAAAACGAGCCAACTCGGAGTCGACTTGGCCGCGGATCCACGACGTATTGCACCAACTGGCCGCGCTTCCGCGGTCGTCTAACTAAGTTAAGGCCTCGTGTTTCTCCAGTATTCTTATAATTCCCTGCTGTGAATTTCCATGCTACTAAAATAATTTTTTCGACAGGTTTAAAAATGAAAGAAACTGAAAGGATTCGGGAGTTTCGTTTTCGTGTTTTCCGACGATCGAAGTTCTAATAAGTTGCTAACAAGATGTAAGGGTTTAGTAGGCTCTGATACCACTGTATGTCCATGTCATGCACCCCACGTGTTCGCAGGGAGGCGGAATATATGAAAAACAATTATCAAAGCTTCGTAACATGGATTTGAGCACACGGATCGTGTCTAAACCATTACTAGCAAACAGTATGAGGTTTAACTACTTGGTCTGGAAGTTATACCTCACGTTATAAGTCCTTCGGGTCTTCATCGCTGTCCTCCTTGTCATCGTAGGCTCCAAGGATCATAACGGATCGCGGCTACCTCGACAGCCTCCTCGAGTCAAAGACGATCCACCCGAGAGCCTATAGTCCGAGCTCCTATCTCGAATCTGAGATAACTACGGCTTCTAATTTGCTATGCTAGAAGTCCTAGATAGTGTATAGTATATAGATGGATTACTTTGTCTCTCTAAACCCTAGGATTCTCAATACATGAGAGCTTTTAGGGTTTGAGGAAGAAGATGAAGAATTGAGGAGAGAGAAGGTGTTTTGTGATAATCATATGAAGCATCTCTCATTTGTGAATGTTATGAAGCATAATAATATCTTATCAAATAATATCTAGCAAATATCTACCATGCTTCATTAAACTCACTAAATGAATCATCTCATGAGTCATGGATCATTTAATGAAAACTACACCTCATTTCCTCCACCTCATTAAGTTTAATCCACAAAAGAAATAAACCTAAATGAGTCATCTCCTTCTAGAAGCTTCCCGATAAATTACGAGATTGACCTTACCATCCGTATTTATGAAAAACACGGATAAACTGAGACTATATAAATCCATCAGTATAATACTAGAATCTGGCATAAACCAAAGTCCACTAGTATTATCTGCCCGATCATAGTACGTGCATAAGTGTACGTAAGTGATCGCGGCCCTGCCGTAAAACCATACGGCCTCTACACCTTTTTCCCAGTGCAGGGAAACTCTCTGTGTGGGACTCTAAAGACTCTATACTATGCTGGCAGTAGGTTTAACCACAGGCTGCAAGCGGTACTAGCTGTACGTAACGGTCCCCAAGTAGACGTCGATAAGAAGGCCGATGAGGTAACTCATCCGAACTCCTACTGAGCCTGTATGTGACAATCTCCGTACAGTCCGGTCTGTTCATCTAAGAGTTTCGCATATCGGTCCTAGGGGATGGTGAACGTCAGACCCATAAAAGCGGTATAAGTCGTGTCGGAGTGTAGCCCAGAACACCCTGAGAAACTACTGGAACACCTACCAGTAAATCTCACTTTCCGTGGCCACGGACCTTTGTTTAATGGCTCTCCAACACTGCGCGATATCAACCCCTAATACTGGGAGAGACGAATCATGTCTGACCGCCACTGCCTCCAAGTGCTTCGGGACTGCACCCAACTACTACTTGTTTGCAAGACTCCTTTGAGCCGTGGTAGGGTAGTGATCAAAGGACAGTGGGAACACACTCGAGGCGAAGTAGCAGTGTCAACTCGACCGACTAAACTGTACTCATGTCACCTAGAAACTGCTACCTGACGACTGGTATGATAACCATCAGCAGTTCCCGGCGAGTCTTATCCAGTGTACTCGTAACCTAACGAGCACCTGCATACTATCTCCAGTACGTCGTACTGATAGCTGTGGGACAGACCATCTCCCGATCTGGGATGAGAAACATATACACCAGTCTACTCTGGAGTATCGATGCCCTGTCTTGATAATCCTATGACCAGGGACCTGTGTAAGGATGTGCTTATAGACTACCCAACCCCTACTAGTGTGATTGCCATCACAATGCTGGTAATCAAGAAAAAATCCTAAGGGCTCTACTAATATGTATAAGCGATACGCTTAAAAGAAACATACGCATATATTTAAGTAGAAACAAACCACGTAGCATACTACCATTTTTAGCAAGACTGTCAAAACAACTGTGAATATCCCAAGCTTCCAATAGTAATATACAAGCCAGTATGATACTATAATGGCCTCTTGGGCATATACACTAACAATTTTATACTCAATATCGGTTTTCAGAGCAATTGTTGCAATTGAGGAAAATTATCAGGTTTTGCCTAAACGCCAAACTTTTGTTTTCTTTTAACCAAAAGATTTTTTTTCAATTAACAGCACACGGGAATTGAGTTAGTGGACTCAAGGTACTTATACATATTTATGTATATTGTCCGATGTGACGTGGGATTGGTTCTAGGTATTTCGTATTGATAATGTGATTCTCTCTCAGATTGCTCATCCGCGGGTGCGCTCCATAATGAGTAATGCTGAGTTGCCTTCTTCAATTTTAGGGATGCAATAGAAATAAATGCATATCAATGGATATTGGTTGTACCTAAACAAGTGCCTCTATTTCTATATGTGATATAGAATGGTGTTCATCTTAAAGTTGTTAAGATGTTGGGTTATCCGGTTTGTGCTTAAAAATATAATCCGGACAAACTCGAGGCACGTTTCAGTAATAGCAGTATGTAGGATATCCCAAGCTTTTGCGAGGGATTGTTTCTACCATTTTCAAGATCAAAAGTGTTTTGTTCTTGACTCGCCACCTCCTTGGTAAAGGAATTTCTTTTAAAAAAAATTAGTGGGAGTATGGTAGAACTGGAACTGTTTCCAGAACCACAAATGGTTACTGAAAGTTTAGTGGAACCTGATGATCTAATTGACCCTGATAGACCATAGCTACTCTGTAGATCTAGTAGGTGACCTCAGCCACCCGAGAGATATTTCAGTTTTCTCGTAGAGGGTGATGAGGAGGCTTGTGTTATGTGATGATGACCCCACTAGTTGTCAGCAGGCCATAAGAAGTGGTGACTTACGACTGATAGATGGACTCCAGGTTATCCAAGTTAGACTCTATGCACTACAAAAAATTATAGACCTTGTTGTGTGCTCCTGAAAGGGATAAAACCTATAAGGAGCAAGCAGATCTTTCGAGATCAATGCAAATGGAAAGGTATTAACCTTATAAGGATCGATTTGTAGTTAACATGTATTCATCAAATACCCGATATGGATTATGATGATTCTATTACTTCAGTGTCTGTGATGAAGTCTATATGGATAAAATTTGCCACTGTTTTCTTTAATGAATATAATATCTGGTATGAGGATGACTATGACGTTTTTCTAAATTGGATTTAGAAGTTTACGTGTATATGACTCTACCAGAGGGTTGTCCTAGTCAGTGGGAGCAGCGGACAGTGTGCAAATTGCTTAAGTCTATATGTAGACTAAAATAGGCATAGCAGAGATGGATTATCTGTTTTGATGTTGCGGTCAAAGTGTTTGACTTCATCAAAATAATAGATGAACCAGGTATTTGTAAGAAGTTTATTGTTTATCTCAAAAAACTGCATTTTAATACCTCTCATTCGTTATCCGTTTTGCTATTTATCGGTACTTTTAATCAGTGTCTGCTCAGTTATTGCAATTTACAGGTATTAGTGATATGACACAGAAAACATACTCAAAATCACAGATATATCGTTTTGGAGCCGACACTGCAAACAGAACTGAGAACCGCCCGATTTCCCATGAGCTCTTTTGGAAAGAATGCATGTGTACAATCTTTTTGCCAAGAATGGTCCAACCCTTACATGTGTGCACATAGCCTTGGATCTAGGTGAAGGGCTGCCCTAGACCATGATGGGCTGCCTTGGCATCATGGAGTAAACAAGTGGGCACAAAACTTGTGCAAGTGGGCGTGAATGCATTTATTGCATAAAGTTTGGATGTGATGTAAAGACCAAGTTTCCCTCCATTCCTCTGCATACAAAACAGGTTGCAATTGACCAAGCAAACAAATCCAGAGTAATAAGAGAGCACACAAGCACACCACTGCAGCACGAGCCCCCCTCCTCAGATTTGGGCCGGTGAGAAGTCCACCAGATCCGGCGACCTCGGCCTCTCTACCCACTTTTGACCCCATATTTTCTCTGATTGTTTATTAGTGCCACATCATCATTTCTATATTGTTTGTTTATTCCGTTTTGTGGCCTATAAATACCAGAACTGATCTAAAGAAAGGGGTCATGCCATGCCAAATAGATGTAATACATTTGATAGTTTGTTTATTGTTGGTTTAGCTTGAGGGTGAGTGATCTTCATTTGGTTTCTTCTTCTTCTTCTCTCTTGAAGCTCTCTTTGGAGAGCTTCATTAAGGAGGTTGAACAAGCACCATAATCTTGTATCTCAATTCTTCAAGTGCTTAATATATTGTTGCTTTCTTTTATTTACTTGCTTTCTTTACTTACTTTATTATCATGCTTAACTAATTCTTTGGTTGTGGTGTGGGTGAGAAAGTGAGATGAAAGGTTTTGCCTCCTCCACATCTTGTTTATGATTCATGTGCTTAACTTTTGATTCTAACATAAATATTGCTAATGTATTGATATGATATGGTATTTTGACATATGGTTACTAGTAACCTCCTCACATGCCATATTCATTCCCTTTCCCCATTTTCAATGTTTAAGTTAAAATCTAAATTAGTGTTATGGTTGCTAAGCTTGGATATCGTATCTTGTGATTAAGGACTTGACAAATCTCTTAATTCCATATACGATATACCATCATAACTTCTTAGCAAACTCAAAACTAATATCATTTGCTCTCACTAACCACTTTGTATTTTTGTTGTTGTGGTATGCTTGCTAACCCTCATGTTTAGTGTTGATTCCCCAAGCGCGGACATACAAACAGTAAGTGATCAAACGAATATCTCAGACCAAGGGAGTGTAGAGATAAACGTCGCGATTCAAAGCTCCCGAGCCAAGCCACAACCATTCTTCTTTAACTCTTTTCTTGCTTTTCTTTGTTTCCGTATTTTATTCATTTTTTGTGACAACCCCCAATTCATTAATTGTTATCCTTAAACAAAAATACCTAATAACACAATTTCCTACGGATCGACCCGTGCTTGCCGGCTCGCTACAACGTGTCGTGCACTTGCGGTTATAAATAGTAAAACGTGAACGATCTCGCGTGCGCAATCGTTATTTCCAAAACCGATATCACATTTCCATAACATATGCGTTTGCGCGCGCAGATGAATCGCCAACAAGTTTTTGGCGCCGTTGCCGGGGATTTGTAGCCATTAGGTATTGTTATTTCTGGTTCTACTAACAAAACTAACTTTCTAACTCAATTTATTTCAAAAGAACTAACAATACGTTTTTTCTGTCTTTTGTTTTCTGTTCTTAAAACCTCCAATTACCTTGAAATTCAACTTAAAAATCAAGTAAGACCATTAGAATATTCATCTTGCCTAGAGATTCCACCAAAAATCCCTGCACCTAACTCTTTGAAAAATCCGACGACATTAGGCAATTTTCCGAGCTCACCGGCTGTATTGTGAGAGTTTTGGTTGTTTCTTTTCTGGTGATCTCCAGTGCAGTGTTGGTAATCTTTTGGTTTTGTTTGATTTTTCTAATTTTGAGTATGCAGGAATTGGGGCACACGTATCGCTTTTGACACTAAATATCGTATTTTTCCAACATTTCAGTTTTTCGTGGAATTACGACCAGCGATCGTGCGGAGCTAGATTCAAATTCAATTTCAAGACATTAGCAAAGTTTAGTGCCAAAGATCCGGGTAGTTTGACCCGCGCAAGCGAACATTCAACGACTCGGATCACTTTCAAAGTTGTTTTCTTAAACCAAATCATATCGGTACGTATTTCCTAACACCTTCGCTCGAATCCGAAGCAATCCAATTTTCTATCTTTTGTAGGATTCTTCGCATAAATTTCGCCGCCAATAGAACAAGAGAACAAACCGTATTTTTTGCAGCGCTTAATTAAAATTGCAAAAGAATTGCTTTAAATTGATTGATTTCTTAAATTCTTTTCTTTGATTGCGCATTGCATTTAAATACGGAAATTAAGGGCACAAAGACCAAAACAAGATATACAGTAAAGGATTTCATCACCTTTTTTCCGTAGCCTACAAATCACAAAACTGCATTCTTTCATACCCCCAGTAATTTAAATGCAACTAGAACTTTGACTTTAAAGACTTCACGCTCACTAGGAGAAGCTAACTGTGTTTAGAACTTTGCTTAACGGTATATCGTTCACGGGGTGTCTAGGAAAGTGTTCACGGCGCAACCGCTAAAGGAGAAAGGGTTATTTAATTAAGGACCTTCGCGAAAGCGTTGGAAAACCTCCCCTTATCTCTTGCACTCACCTGGCTTTGTGATCATCATATCTTGAGTTTATTTCTTGATACAGTTTTACTTCATCAATCACGTTCTTGAGCAGGTCTAGTTGACTTAGCATAACATAGACTGTTAGGGGTGTGATATTTTATATTTTTGTGATATTTATGAATTCTTGTTATTATGGGTGATACATAATACAATTCTATTTTTCACGACTCTTATTCTTTTGTTTATACTCAATCCCAATTGATTTGTACAAATTGCCAAAAAAAATTCCACATTCATGAAAATTATCCTTTTCTAGGGGGTGATCAACCATCCAAAATTTTTGATAATGGTCACCCACCTAACCCTCCTGAACTCAGTCCCACTTCAACAATAGACCAAATGATTAAAGATTTAGAGAAAGAGGTCGACAGAATGACTACTCTAGCATCACCACCATCATAACCCCTCCAACCCGAAACAACTAAACCATCATTAGGGAGGGACGGTGAGATAGATGCTAGGTTGACCACTTTTGAAAAGGGTATTAAAGTAATGACTGCGGTCGAGTACCAATCAGCTGGGACGCTGGCCCTGTTTTTACAGCAATCTGAGCAATTATTTGTTGCTCAAGCTCAATCGTTGGCGAGAATTGAGGAACAAACGAAACATTTAGCTGAAAGGATTCTAGGGAGTGAACACAGTCAATCGGAACCCCATAATGTCAACATCTGTCATATAGGGAATCACCCGAGTGAAATAAATGATCAGATCAATTTGGATGATTTTTTAGATGATGATACCACTGTATTGACTAGGTGTTCACAGGACACACAAGCAAACCCTCTAAGTCAGTCCGCCATTAGCCTTCAGGTATCCACTGAGCCTCTTGTCACTTGTGATTTAGAGAATGATTTAATTGAAATAATACTTGAAGAGGATATTCTTGAACCGACTGATTTTTGCTTTCCAACTTTAGAGGAGGAACCTTGTGAATTTGACGGGTATGGTTGGGACAAATTGTTAGAAAAGATCAAAGATCAGGAACCCATAATTTTTGTATCACCTAGTGATATTGTTTCGGAAAAACATTAGGGTGGGAACCTACTTTTTTAGATGATATGAACCTACCCATTTATGAATGTGAAGAGGGAGAAATCGTTTTGGGAGAGTGTGTGAACAATGAGAGTAGGATTGTGAAGAATAATAGGGAAGAAGACGGCACTGAACACTATTCTTTCTTGTCGAGGTTTGAGGAAATTTTTGCTGATGAACTTGATATTCTTGGTGAGTTTGAATCGGGATCATCCTTTGAACCTTTCTTTTTCTGAATTTTTTGTGGATGAACTCCGGTTTTTAAACAAACCTAACTTTGAAACTTCACATGTAATTCTGGAAAATTCATTTCATTCGAACATTAATTCTTTTTCCTCGTCAAAACTTCGTCTTCACCTTCAGCGTCTTCTAACCCATTCCTTCACGTACCCATGCCCTTTACTAACATCTAACCATTCTTTGTATATTTTCTTTTTCTTTTTAATATGCCTATTCTTTTGCTAGCCATGGCACTATATTGACAAAATTTTCTTATGGCTGGTATTAACTTCTGCATTAACCATGTCGTTTAGATTATGAATATTATGATTTTTGTTTTCTTTGTTTTTTCCTAGTTTTTAATAAAATCTCACACGTTAGAGGGTGAGTGCTGTGTTTTTTTAGCGGGACGAGACTGTTTTCAATTTTTTGTTTGAGAAGGAGTGTAAATATGTTGGGATTTCATTGTAGGGTTTTTTTTTGCAAAATTCCTTTATAAGAGCCCACTGCCCCAACCCGAGCCCTCACTTCCCATTCTCGCAAACTGATCTATCTTTCTTCTTTCCTCTTCCCGCAGCCTCCCACCAAACCCTAGATCTCCCATCGGATTTCGGCCGGCGACGAAGCCTCAAATTCCGGCGAGCTCGGCCTGGCTTCCTCCTAGCTCCGATCTTCTTCTTCCTTTCTGTAAGAAACTTTTTCTCCCCCTCTCCTACACTGTTTATTTTCTGCAAATTCAACAGACCTTTGAGAATGGACCCATTTGAATTGGAACGCAATTTCTTTGCCATTTTCTCCCACGAGGTGTTCGGGCATTATTTTTGTGATGCCCTCCGACAATTAGGTTGGGAATTTCTGCTCTATGGGGTAGAGAGTTCGTGTGCATGTGAGAGTTTAGTCGATGAGTTCTATGATGCGTTAAGAGATGAGAAATAGTTCAAGATAGGGTTAGAATTCAATTTCGGGGTAGACGTAAGATATTTTCCGCTGAAACCATATCCAACGTTACCGGTATCCCGATGCGTTCTGGCTCTCAAAAACCCTTAGAACTGGCGCAGTATAGGACAGTTCTGGGCAATCGATGCGAACTACGAGATGCTGGGCTGAATGCCCAGCAGATTTACTGAAACGCTTATACGGCAGGCCGCTGGGTGTATCGCAACGTTAGGGGAATCGCGCGCGTATCCTCTTTTCCAGCGATTGTAGGGCATATGGTCCATTGTTTGATGACCAGAGACTACCAGTTCTGCATGGTGAGCATGCTCTTCGCCACAATCAAGGAAAGTATTACTGTGCGGAAATCTCTGCTTCCCGTCCTCGTTACCCAAATTTGCCGATCTTATATGACGGACGACGATTTCACGGCCTGTCTCACGATGTACGATACTGTACTGGTGGAGATAAAGAAGATCTCACTAGGGTACACGGATCCCAGGAGTGAGCAGCAGATTTGGACCTCTACCGACCCCAGCGAGCACGCGGCCCCACAGAATTCATCCGAGATATAATTGGGAGATGACGTTCCGACGGATCCCTATAAGCTTCACAGAATGCAAGTCCGTAGCATCAAGACTATCATCAGGCAGAATAAGGAGATCAAAGAGCAGCTTAGCCAGCTCTTGTTTAAACAGAACGAGGAAAGCGGATGCGGCTAAGGCAAAGGCAAAGCAAAACGACGATGAGGACATTGTCTGGATCAGTTTGGGGGTGGAGCTTGGTGGTGACATTTTGTATCTGCATTTAGTTTGCATTTGCATATTTCCTGCATTTCAGCATTTAATTATTGTATTTTTCTTTTCTTTTGCATGTAGTTGCATTTCATATCTGCTTTTGTACTGCATTGTATATTGAAAAATATGAAAAATTTATAAAAATTTAAAAATTTTCTTGATAAATTATAAAAACTTTGTCATGTTGGTTAGCAGGGGAACTTTGATTCAAAATCTGACGGTTCGGTTGATAAAATAGAAATAACTAAATTCTTGCTATGAGATCGACGACCTGAAAGATAACCCTCCTGTGTATTTAACCTTAGCTGATATACGTCTTTTATAACACTTTCCATGTATCATATGTTTTTAAGAATGTGATGAATGTCTGACATGTCTATAACTTTTTAAATTGATAAAAACCTTTAGGATCAAACAGGTTTGTCTGAGTTAAGAAAAATATCAAGAATAGTTCATACAATGAAGTGGATATGAAGAATTGTATAGAGGTTTTAACAGAAGCTAAAGGTCTGAAAAATAACCCATCTAAAACCTTGTTGGAGTAATTACACACCTTATCATATGTAACGTCTTCTGATTTAAAAGAAAAGGCTGGTTATATCTCCGTTTTAACTAAAGAGCTGAATTATTTAAAATAATGAGCCTTTTGTTTTGTGGTCGTGGTAACTTGGGTAATTAAGTCCTTGGGGTGTCTCCACACCTAATGCCCTAAAACCATCTGGTTTGGGAGTCATTGACCCAAAGCTCGCTAAGTTTCCATTCGCCAGATAAAACAAGCTAAGCAAGTGTTCTCTCCAAGTTAAAAGTCTAACGGTTCTTTGTGGGAGAATAATCTTGGCGGTGACGAATTTTCCATTAAAAACAGTTTTTTCACGGAGATATGAAGGTTTGTATTTATTAAGACGTTTTTGCACGATAATGAAAGGTGTGTATGAACAAAAACAGGTGAAAGGTAGGAGTGAAAAATAAGACTTAGGTTCTCTTTTAAAATTGATATATATTCTGACTTGAAACCTAACTGGAGAATGAAACCTGAGAAAATCTTAACTTCTTTCAAACTCGTGTGATCCTTTAGAAGTTTATTCTGGTCCGTAATTTTTGACATGATGACCCTAATCAAGTTCTTAAAAACCTGTTGACACTATCGCACAATCACGAAAATACACGTATTAGCTTATGTTAAACAAAATTGCGAGGAGTGAAAAATAGGGTTTAATGTTTCTGACTTGGGTGATAGAACTTCTAACATTGATTCTTAATTTTAGGATTAGAATCAACAGTTTCCCCGTAACTAACTTGACTGGATTTTGTGGGTGCAATCCGCTGAAAACCCTCAGGAGACAACACTCCTCGTACTAGGGACACCTAGAGGTTTAACGGCTTGTTGTACATGCTCAGTGCAATCGTGTTCCCTGCGAAAGTGAGGCTAGGATTTTTGTTTTGCTCGGGACGAGCAAAAGATAAGTTTGGGGGTATTTGTTCATCTCATAAAACTGCATTTTAATACCTCTCATTCATTATCTGTTTTGCTATTTATCGGTACTTTTAATCAGTGTCTGCTTAGTTGCTGCAATTTACAGGTATTCGTGATACAATACAGAAAACATACTCAAAATCATAGATATATCGTTTTGGAGCCGACACTGCAAACAGAACTGAGAACCGTCCGATTTCCCATGAGCTCTTTTGGAAAGAATGCATGTGTATACACTTTTTGCTAAGAATGGTCCAACCCTTACATGTGTGCACATAGCCTTGGATCTAGGTGAAGGGCTGCCATAGACCATGATAGGCTGCCTTGGCATCATGAGGTAAACAAGTGGGCACACAACTTATGCAAGTGGGTGTGAATGTAGTTATTGCATAAAGTTTGGATGTGATGTAAAGACCAAATTTCCCTCCATTCCTCTGTATACAAACCAGGTTGCAATTGACCAATCAAACAGATCCAGAGTAATAAGAGAGAGCACACAAGCACACCACTGCAGCACGAGCCACCCTCCTCGGATTTGGGCCGGCGAGAAGTCCACCAGATCCGGCGACCTCGGCCTCCCTACTCCCTTTTGACCCCATATTTTCTCTGATTGTTTATTAGTGCCACATCATCATTTGTATATTGTTTGTTTATTCTGTTTTGTGGCCTATAAATACCAGAACTGATCTAAAGAAAGGGGTCATACCATGCCAAATTGATGTAATACATTTTGATAGTTTGTTTATTTTTGGTTTATCTTGAGGGTGAGTGATCTTCATTTGGTTTCTTCTTCTTCTTCCCTCTTGAAGCTCTTTTTGGAGAGCTTCACTAAGGAGGTTGAATAAGCAACCATAATCTTGTATCTCAATTCTTCAAGTGCTTAATATATTGCTGCTTTCTTTTATTTACTTACTTTATTATCATGCTTAACTAATTCTTTGGTTGTGTTGTGGGTGAGGAACTGAGATGAAAGGCTTTGCCTCCTCCACCTCTTGTTTATGATTCATGTGCTTAAATTTTGATTCTAACTTAAATATTGCTAATGTATTGATATGATATGGTATTTTGACATATGGTTACTTGTAACCTCCTCACATGCCATATTCATTCCCTTTCCCCATTTTCAATATTTAAGTTAAAATCTAAATTAGTGTTAAGGTTGCTAAGCTTGGATATCGTATCTTATGATTAAGGACTTGAAAAATCTCTTAATTCCATATACGATATACCATCACAACTTCTTAGCAAACTCAATACCAATATCATTTGCTCTCACTAACCACTTTGTGTTTTTGTTGTTGCGGTATGCTTGCTAACCCTCGTATTTAGTGTTGATACCCCAAGCACGGACATATAAACGGTAAGTGATCAAACAGACATCTCATGACCAAAAGAGTGTAGAGGTAAACGCCGCGATTCAAAGCTCCCGAGCCAAGCCACAACCATTCTTCTTTAAGTCTTTTCTTGCTTTTCTTTGTTTCCTTATTTTATTCATTTTTTGTGACAGCCCCCAATTCGTTAATTGTTAACTTTAGACAACAATACCCAATAACACAATTCCCTGCGGATCGACCCGTGCTTGCCGGCTCGCTACAACGCACTGTGCACTTGCGGCTATAAATAGTAAAATGTGAACGATCTCGCGTGCGCAATCCATTATTTCCAAAACTGATATAACATTTCCATAACATACGAGTTTGCGCGCACGGGTGAATTCTCAACAGTTATAGGGAGTGATGTCTGGTTCCTCTTATTGATGAGGATGACATACTCTTGATAGAAAGTGATAATCCTATACCACGGTTCGGTCAAACGTTGGTTGTCATATTTGTTTCTCCTTTATGGATTTAGATCATTAATTCTGATGACTAGGTCTATAGATTTAGATCTAGTAAGGGTTTTGGGATTGTCCCAAATTCACCTATTTTAACACCATTCTAAAGTGGTTTAGAATGGACGACTCCTAGTGAGGTAATGTGTCCGCGGGTAATGGGGTCACTTTCTCTGAAGATGTCTTTCAAGACTGATGAAGAGAGAGTCTCGCATGAATGGCATTCGACATGCTTCAGTAGTGAGGTCAATTATGCGATGTTTTATACCAAATCAGATATTGCTTTTACACTTGGTGTAGTAAGCAAATATTAATCCAATCCTAAAGAAACATAGGGAGAAGTGAATAACATAAGGGGTGTTCTTAGTGTATGGTAATGGCAGCATCCTTCGGGATGTGATTACCGATTCCAGCTTGTCACGACCCGGAAATGACACGTAACCAGCACGAGAATTACGTGAAGTCTATAGGACCCCGCCGTAATTCAAGTAAGCCGAAGCCCAGAAATCTAAACCTTTTTGCGGAAAATAATGGAGGTGCAGTTTTGAAATATAGGCATAAAGAATTCAAGCCCTCTTTTAATAGTATAAGTAATATCATATGAAAATGCAATGTTTGTATACTATCCTTGCAAACATTTTCATCCTTAAAATTTGGGTAGCACCCCCTTGTATATTTTGATCCAAAATCATATACATGCAATAATATAGGCATCCCCAAGCGGGAGCTAACTCTTCGCCAATTGACGGAATGACAACCACGCAAAAAAGCATATATATATATATATATATATATATATATATATATATATATATATATATATATATACGACGCCCTACGGCGAAAATCAATCACAGAAAGAAATATAAGTAAAACCAAGATATCATCCAGCTCAAATAAAAGACAGTACACCCATCTCGCTCTAGGTCTTAAGAAATATACAAGTCTGTATCTAGGTCTACCAAATATACATAGTCTGGTTTCTGGTTAATGGAGCTTAACTAGATACAACAGAAATAAATAGATACATAGATGGTCACGATCCAAATATGTATCCCACCTACCAAAGCAAAACACCCTGAAGAAAGTTGTATGCCAGCGAGCTGCTGCTGATCCGAGCGATCGAACCTGCAAGAAAACCGTGGCACAATAGGGGTGAGTTGCCAACTCGTGAGTAGAAAATATCAGCAGGTAGAAATCGAATGAACAACGATCCCTAGGTCATATTGTAACATAAAAGTAATACTATGTGGTATCCAAGGTGATCATGTATACATATGTATACAATAATGATGTCATGCCAATATTAGTATATGTATCAAGTCATATAAATCATATGCATGTATGTATGTGTATCATCCCACGGGTGTCCATCAATGACACATCAATCATCATGAAACTTGAGTATCCAGTATCGACACTCGAAAATATCATAAAACCCGTGTCCAATATTGATGCGTAAAACCTCATATCTCGGGCTCCGTCTCATCGGATCGGCCCTCATATCCATCTGATCATACGACTCTGGCCGGTATCCTCTGGATATCCGCCGAGCCCAAACTATTACCAGTCGGTAGTGCTCCCCTTCCAGGTTCAGCGCCTTTCTATATGATCTTCTTGCCCCGGGGTACCGCACCAGGTCCACCATATACCCGCAGACGGTGCCTCCATACTTCTCGAATCGGGTAACTCATAACCCAGAACCGAGAAAACTCATGGTGGACGACACAAATCACATCACGAGAAACCGCGTTTTTAAAATAATCATAAGAATTTGAAATATATGCACGGTTCTCAAATTCAGAGATCTCATGAAAACAGCATCACATATGCATGTAACCATAAAGTGCAGTATATGCAAGCATAGAACAGTACTGTAAGTATCTCAAGTATTATCATGTAAGCATGTCATGTGATAATTACTGGACAACGATTATACTTTACGGTTAAGAGCAATACAGTGATGTAACAGTTCTACTGTGTAAGTGGAATGGCAATTACCGATGATGAATGTGTGAGCCGGCAAATCTGTGTATGTGTAACATGCGCATCATCGGTAATAGTGCAGGTGTACTAGAAGAAGATGCCATATAAAGGTAAATGCTGGGAACATAGTACGTATGTCACGAGGAATAAAATAGCATAAACATGAACAGTATAATCATCGTACATCATCCTCGAGTCAAAGGTGCGGATCAATCATCCGGTATATCATATCACGTATGGTATAATCTATCGTATGGTGTTATCAAAACAGATTAAGGATCTATCGTCCTACATATAAACAAGGGTACAGATCTATGGTCTCGTATATTCTATCATCTCTTGTTCTCATTTATATATATAACTCAATCTCATATCATATCTTGGCATATGAATATAAATATGTATTTTTCCTTGCATCCTCGAGCCAACGTATCAACTCATGTCATCTCGTTTCATTATATATATCGCCTCACATCCTCATATCAACATATCCACTCATGTCATCTTTTCATCATGTCATCTCATACTCAATCTTATGATCATATTCATAAGTTCATAAGCATAGGTTTCTCAAAATATGTTCTACATATCGGTTCTCCCATTACTATGTTTGCGGGGGTACTATACGCCATCCACCCGACTTCCCTCGTAGATATAGATCCACTCACCTGCTATTCATGATCTAGCCAAAGTAGATGAACTTCTTGTTCTCCTTCGTCGTTTCAAAAGTCCACGCGAAGGTACCTACAAATCAATCACATCGTAACGATATCAAAACCAAATCTGAAAACGATACGGCACGCGAAGTGCTCATAGGTTAGAAGCTATATCCCACGCATGCAAGAACAACCAAATAACCCTTAGCGATGATGTACAAACGTCCAACGACCGTGTCCAAACTCAAATACCAAACCCAAGTTTTCACAAATCAGAAACTCAAAATCAGCAATATGGAAAAACACTCACAGATTCTACCCTAGATAAAATTAGGAGATTTTGCATATAGGGTAGGTCTATTCATCAGATAACAAAGCTATGGGACAAACACCAAACCAAATCACCAAGACCAGGCCGCAATTTGTGGCCTGTGGGATTAAATTTGCGTCCTGAAGAAAGAGGCAGGGGCTCGGGTTTTAGGGGTAAATTCCTAGTAGCCTGCACACCTCTCTGTGTTGGCAACTTTGTTTATAGAGCTCTTGAGTCATAGCAGATTCTATTTACACATCAAAATCTGTCAAAAACCGATATCGGGAAAAATTCTAAGTTCGTGTTTTGGGGTTCTAGTCTCAACTTTGTCTAGAATATCATCACTAATGGCGTGGGGTCACTAACTAAACCTCAATTACGCCTCTACAACTCAAAGCATCCATTAAAATCATCCTAGAAACTTCCAAGATCACTAATCTAACTTAATCGAACTCTAAACACAACTACGAGGTTAAGAAACTAGATAATATGAAGGAAAGTGACCTCTTGGAGCAACTGAAGAAAATTCCAAGATGGTTCAAAGTGCTCAAAATCCAAACTAGAGATCACCATAGGGTGTAGGATGAGGTGGTGCATAATTTTTGTGAAGGAAGCCATGAGTTTTGAGGTGGTTTTTGAGATGATTAGGTGGTGGTAGTAAGGTGGAGGAAGAGGAGGAGGAGATGAAGATGAAGGATGATGAAGGAAATGAATGAAGGATAAGAGAATGGTTAAGGAGCCATGCACCCTCTCTCTCTTTCTTTCTCATTCTCACTCTCTCTCTTACCCATGCTTCCATGTCCCCTCTCAACAAAATATCTTTTCTTTTTCTTTTCCTCTCACATATAAAAACGCAAGTCCACAAATACAAATGAACCATGCATGAAACAATGAAATGTATCATGGTGCACTAGCCATGGTTATTAAGAAGTTGGATTAGGCTTAATGCATAATTAGTAGTGCACTAATCAAGTTTAATATAAACTTGCATATAATAAATTGGATAATTAATTATAAAATGTCCAAATCCAATAAATGCCTTTATAATTAATAATTCATATTAATTTCCAAATATTTTCCAAATATTGGTATATAATTATACCATTCTACGAAAACCCCAAATTCATACTCGAATAGTTTTCATGAAATTTATTATTTTATTATTTAATTTCCAAAAATAATATTTTATATTTCTGAAATATTACACAGCTTCCGTGGGTTAACAGAGTATCTTTCGCGGGTCATTAGTTTACTCTCTTATGAAGAGCGGTATATTGGAAGAGTTCCAAGAAGGATACTGTGGTAGTCAAGACGCTAGATGGTGATTATGACTCGGCTGAGAAAACATCCTTAGAAGTTGTCTGGATAAATACGTTCATTTTGTGAACAATGTCCCATCAACTATCAAAACAAAATTCTAAGGTAAGTATCGCTCATTTCGGGAGATAGTTGAACTCCGCAAAGTTGAGATATATAGAGATATACATAGAAACGTTGCAATGGATCTACTCACTGAGGTTGTTTCTCGAATACAATTTGTGAAACTGTTAGTACAGAAGTTGGGTATGCAGTAGCACATTATATATATATATATATATATATATATATATATATACACCGCAATAATTGGCATATAGTGCAAGTGGGAGATTGTTGGATATAGGTGCCCTCAAGACAATTATCGTAGTTGAAGGATTGCAATTACTGAATTCAAGGAGAGATTTTACCAAGAACAGTCTTGCTCGAAATGATAGTACGCTATATAGTTTGTATTTGTCATTCATAAGTATACGTTTTACTTTCTATAACGTATCATAACTATATGAGGATAAAACCCATAGGATCTTTGCTTGACTACCAGAATTAGGATAAAGATCATACTAGTGGGGCCTGGGTAGTCTATAAGCACATCCTTAAAAATCCCTATTCATAGGAATATTGAGGCTATGCATCGATATTCCAGTTTAGACTGGTGTATACGTTTCATGAACCTGTACGAGGCGATGGCTGATTCCATAGCCATTGGTATTTGACACTGATGATTGTATACAGGTGCTCAATGGATGAGATACACTGGGCGGACTTGCCGAGAACTCCTAGATGGTATTTGTAATACACAGTCCTTCTTTCTACGCCAATTCCGATTTTTTTAAAACTAAAATGTTCTACCCATTTTAAATTTAAGTATTGTATTCTAATTATTTTGTTCCTACAAATCTAACCCAAAACCCCAAGCCCAATCACACCCACAATAGCCAACCCCCTCCCCCCTATTTCCTTCTCTTCTTAATAGTTACTCATTCCTTTTGAAAATTCCTCCAAATCTCAACATAAATTTTCCCATAATATTCTCATTAACACCAAATTAAATCCTATGAAAATGATGGAACTTAATCATAACGGATTACCCTAGTGATAACGAATACTGTGTTAAGATTTGGCTCGAAAATACGGACCCTAACGCCGTGAAATGTTATCCCCATTTAGATCCGTCGAGTCTGAAACTTTCCGTACCTGAAAATTGTGAAAATCATAGTAAATTGGATACACACTGGAATGTTGTGTTCAAGGGCTCATATTGAAGCCGACTCGACAACCTAGAACCCCATATAATTTACACCTTGTTTCTGTTTTATAGCAGTGGCGGAAACTGTTCGGGAGTGCGGCTGCACTGCTTGCCAACACTTGATTGGAAATACTTTTATATCTCTGTGTGAATATGGTATTATGCGGAACCCTATACCGTAGTGAAGATAAATCTGTTAGCTAATCATTTAAAGTGGTTTCATTCATTTTTATCATCGTTTGCTATTTTAATCGCATTTTAAACCATCAGTACATACCGCAGTCCTAAGCAGGGACAGAACGTATATCCCGATATTAAATAATGCATAACTCTCAGAATAAAGTGGATTTTGTCCATACGTCTCGTTCATTGGAAACCTTACTGATAAAACTAAATAATATCCAACTGTAGCGTCGCCTAATTGTGATTCCAACAGGGTGAAAACTGTGTTACAAAATGGACTTTCAGTTCAGGAACTGAACTTCCAGCATAGAACACTTAAAATGAAACGACTGTAATTTGCGAACCCGAAACCCGATTGACTCGAAACCAATTTCGTTGAATTTATGACTGAGTTTACTTATTACTCTTTTGTATCATTCTACTTAATTCTGAACGTATGATTTAATATGATTTTGATAAGTTCATGAGACACATAATGTTTTGTATTGCACATGATTTGTTTAGCGGCATAAATGCAAATATTTTACCCAACTGCGATACCTCTAGCGATAGTGAGCGCTCTTATTAATTTCAGTGTATAATGCATTGTCGAACGTGAATAGTATCGGTTTAGATGTGTCGAGTACGCCAGTAAAAGTGAAGGATTCATGATAGTGAACAATACAGTGAATAGTGAATAAAGTAGTGTTATTGATGTGTACTTGTACACAACTAGCCCATACTCATAGACAGTGAAACCGGGAGAAAAAGGGGAATTCGAAGTGGAAAGAAAATTGTATTTAGCGAGGTCAGTGATTTAGAGAATGATCATTCGAACAACGACTCTTATATATTAGGTTTGGACCTAGCGGTCCGGCTGACAGGGTTATGTCCTGGGAAACAGTGGGCCGTAGTCTCGGGTACGCACGAGACCCCGTTAAACATGATCGTTCCTTTTCACAACTCGATTTCAAAAGTAATTTAGAGACCGATAGTGACACAGATCATACATTGCATTGTTTAATGGCATACCGATTACCTGCATTTATTGTCTCCACCGTTATTACTTTATTTTCTTGCCTCTTTGTTATTATTATAATACTGCTATTGTGTCGCCCTGACGATCTGAGTATGCATGCTCAGTGGAAGAGGTGGATCCGTCTGATCTCGAGAAGACTGCGAAGATCCAGACCAGTGAACCAGTTATATTTCTCCATTGATATCCCTGGTTAGTTGCCCTCTTATTTACTTCCATTGAGCTCAGTTTTCTTTATATCCAATAGTTTTAGTGACTGCATTCTCTTTATCCGTGTTGTATTTTACAGATTACCATATAATGCTAGAAGCCGAAATGTGACTACGGCAGGATTTTTCCTTGATCGTAGGAGCATGGCTGGCCTTGTCATCCTTGTATTCCGTATTTTGGGAAGCGGGGCGTGACATGGTTTTGTTGGTATCAGAGCCATGTTTAGAATAAGATTTTATTTCAATTTAGGGATCCCTTGAATTATTCTTCGTTTCCTTGTTTTCACTTCCATATACTACTTGTACATCACCATTCAAGTTCATGTTTTGAATCTTATCTACTTTATCTTTTCTTTGTGTTCTGTATCAGTAGTCGTTATTTCCTTCACGTTCCACTATCTGATCATGACCCTTACTTTTCAGGCCTTAGCCAATCCTGGGGCAGCATCGCTTCTCGATGAGGACACTCGGTCCTGTATTTCTTTCGACCGTATATTAGTGAGTTCTGACGAAGAGGTCGATGGCCCACAAATTATTTTCGACGACAGCGAATCCGAGGACGAGGGAGTCGATATCGCTGTTTTAGAGATCAATATTATTAATTATTTTGATGATGAAGAGGAGGAACCAGAAGAAGACCCTGAGGAGGAGGATCCCGAAGAAGACCCGATAGAAGGGGATCCACAGGAAAATGCAGTGGAATGGGATCCAGAAGAAGACCCTGACGAGGAGGATCCTGAAGAAGACCCGATAGAAGAGGATCCATAGGAAAATGCAGTGGAAGGGGATCCTGAAGAAGACCCGATAGAAGAGGATCCACAGGAAAATGCAGCAGAGGAGGACCCGGACGAGGATCCCGAAGAGGAGAATCCTGAGGAAGACCCTATGGAAGAGGATCCAGAAAGAGACCCAGTGGAGGCAGAGCATATGGAGGAGGATTCTGATGAGGAAGCTCCCGCCGAAGGGGAAGTGCCGGGAGAAGAAAACCCTATAGGGGAGGAGTCTGAAGACGAAGCTCCAGCCCAGGCGGAGTCGGAAGACGAAACCTCGAGTGAAGAGGAACTCGAGGCTGAAGAACCTCAAGCAGATATTCAGGCAAGGAACTATGGGAATGGACCCCCTATCTTAGCGCGAGAACTTATTGCTACCTGTTAAACCACCACAATCGCGACTGACGCGACTTATTTTTTTTTCTTCGGGCCAAATAAAAACGATGTATAGTTTAGGGCCATGTTTATCTCTCAATTGTACTCAGTCAAGATTTTCTGAATAAAAAAGTTCTGGTTCGATCGAATTTTTACTAGAGTATTATACCTTTAAAGCCCGTTTGATGCATTAATTGATTCTTCTTATAAAATTTCTTTCTCTTATTGCAAGTAATTACTTTATCCCATCCTTGAACCTTGTAATCACCTGACCCCCAATTTAGCTGACATGGAAGGAAGTACCTTACGTATGGACAGAGGAATGTAATCTGGCTTTTGAGATACTGGAACAAAAGTTTACCACGACCCCTATTCTTATAGTACCAGATAATTCAGGTTGTTTGGTGATACACAGCGATACTTTACGGAAAAGTTTAGGCTGCATTCTGATGCAGCACGGTCGGGTAGTTGCTTATGCCTCATGGCAGCTGATGAATCATTAGAAGAACTACCCAACACATGAATTAGAATTAGCGGAAGTAGTTTTCGCCTTGATGATCTAGAGACATTACTTATAAAGCAAAAAAGTGGAAGTGAATACGAATCACAAGAGTCTGAAATACATGTTCACTCAGAGAGAACTGAATATGAGACAACGCCGATGGCTAGAACTAATGGCAGACTACGACTTGGAATTACAGTACCATCCGGGAAAAGTAAATGTCATACCCGACGCTCTTAGTCGCAAGCCAGCGGTCATGATGTTGACCAGTCAGAGAGGCATCATTAAGGATTTTCAGAAGCTCGAACTAGAGGTTGTTACACCGAGTGCAATCAGGCAGTTTTGGCAGTTACAGGTGCAGTCTTCACTTGTATATCTTATTTAGGCTGTACAAGCTGATCATCCTCAATTGCAGAAGTTCAGAGAGCAAGTGGAAGCCGTACTAAAGACAGACTTACTCATACATCGAGATGGTTCTTTGAGATTCGGTAGCAGACTCTGCGTTCCCAAGGGGGATGTTCAAGAAGAAGTAATAGCTGAGGCTCATAGTTCAGCTTATTTTGTGCATCCGGGAGGCACGAAAATGTATCGAGATCTGACAAAGCACTATTGGTGGAACGGGATGAAGCGAGATATTGCACGGTTTGTATCCAAGTGTTTAGTATGCCGGCAAGTAATGACAGAACACCAGAGAACAGCTGGACTGTTGCAACCGCTTCCGATACTCGAATGGAAATACGAGCACATCACTATGGATTTTGTTACTGCTTTACCATGGAGTCCAAGAAGAAACAACGCCGTTTGGATTATTAACGACCATCTTACGAAAGCAACATAACTTTATACCCTTCCGAGTGGGACAGTCGACAGAGTCGCATGCAAAAAAATACATGCAAGAGGTAGTGCGACTTCATAGAGTTCCGGTCAGTATAATATCAGATCGAGACACCAGATTTGTTTCGTACTTTTGGAAGAGCTTACAGGAGAGTCTGGGTACATGTCTCAAGTTCAGCACGGCTTACCATCCACAGACGGAAGGACAGTCCGAGCGTACTATTCGGACGCTCAAGGACATGTTGAGGGCGTACTTGCTAGACTTTCAAGGTTCTTGGAAGGATTACCTTCATCTAGTGGAGTTTTCTTATAACAACAGTTTCCAAGATAACATCCAGATCGCTCCATTCGAAGCATTTGACGGGCGGAAATGTCGATCCCCTGTTTGTTGGGCATGACGTGGGTGAGCGAAGATTACTGGGCCCCGAACTTATTGTTCAGTTGGTAGACAAGGTTCAGATGATCAGACAACGCATTAAGACGGCTCAGGACTGATAGAAGAGTTGGGCGGATGCCAGCAGGGGAGTGCTAGAATTCGAGGTCGGAGATCATATGTTTCTGAAGATCTCACCTACCCGCGGTGTTATCAGGTTTGGGAGTCACGGGAAACTCAGTCCCCGATTCATTAGACCATTCGAGGTATTGGAGCGAGTAGGAGAAGTGGTGTTCCCCTCCGAAAGGCGGCGCACAGGACCGCGATGTCCTGACGCTGAGGTTCGGGGCAGATGCTATTTGGTTTTATCCGTCTACCTCTCCGAAGATGCCAAGTTGATTTATGGCACCGTGTATCGGAGGTTTAGACGGATACGGCCGATGTAGCAGACTTCGTCAGATTCCCCCTCGCTAGAGGGGTTTTTGATTGTGGGGACGCTCTTCCCTGCTGGCGCAAGCCCCTGCAGTTAATTACGCTACCGCATTGCGATAACAACTTTCTCCTTCTCCAGAATTTCACTTCGTGTCGTGGGTGTTTGTTTTGTTTGTGGTTGCCCGTGGATTGTATACGGAGACTGAGTAATGCCGTCGCCCGTAGGACGTGGATTAGTCCAAATCCGTATTTACTTAGATTTGGGTTTGGTGTTTTTAGTTTAAGGATGCATTAGTCGCGTTGCGGCTAAGATCGACTTAAACGTTCGTCAAGGATACGTTAGTCATGTTTGAGACTAAGATCAACTTAACGGGATCGTTTAGATCCGACAAAAGAGCATTTGGGCTCTATTGTTCCAGTTTAGAGACATAGTGGTCCATTGCATGTATGGTTGTCGGGACCCGTCACCTCTCTGACGACATTGAAGAATTACAACGACAAATGTCAAAGGAGTTCAGAGATGTACCCTTGAGCCAAAGTTGATTGGGGGAATTTACAGTCCAATTTGGGACTAAAGTCTGTTTGAAGGTTTAAGGATGCATTAGCCATATTTGAGGCTAAGATCAACTTAAACGGTTGTTAAGGATACGTTAGTCCAGTTTGGGACTAAGATCGACTTAACGGGATCGTTTAGATCCGACAAAAAAGCATTTGGGCTCTATTGTGCCAGTTTAAGGACATGGTGGTCCAATATTAGTTTAAGGACGTCTCGGTCCGATATTAGTTTAGGGACGTTTCAGTCCGATATTAGTTTAGGGACCTTTCGGTCCGATATTAGTTTACGGGCATCTCGGTCCATGAGTTTAAGGACCCCGCAGTCCATATTGATGTACGGTCATTGGGACCCGTCACCTCTCTGACATCGTTGAAGGATTACAACGATAGGTGTCAGAGGAGTTCGGAGATGTACCCTCGAACCGGATGTAAATTCATTTAGGGAGCAGCCGTGCTCAGTTAATTTAATTTGAGGACTTATGGCCATGACTGGGCTAAGTCCAGTTGAATGTTCAACATTTTTATTTGTCTTTGGCCAATTAGGCCTGAGTTAGGGATTTGCCCCTTTTTTAAACAATGCACTGCATTATTTTTGTTTTGTTTGGGCTCTGCCCTTTTATAAATGATGCAGAGCATCTATTTTGTTTGGGCTCTGCCCTTTTATAAATGATGCAGAGCATCTATTTTGTTTGGGCTCTGCCCCTTTTATTGCACTGCAATTTAATTAGGCCTACTAGGTCTTTTTGATTTGGGCCTGGCCCTTTAGGAAATGCATTGCATTTGTCAAGCGCTTTGCGCCAATCAGAGAGCACAACAGTGCAGATTTATAAGTGCAAAGCACTATTAATTTGAGAATCTTTTAGATTCAAGAACCAATGGTTCATAAAAGAAGTGCAAAGCACTTTTTGATTTCTTGATCTAATTTAGATCAAAGAAAAAATAAGTTTGTTTATTTCAAGAACCCAAAGGTTCATAAAAGTGCAAAGCACTATCTTTTTTCTTATTTCTCTTTTTCTTGTTTTAGAAAACCAGTGGTTCATAAGAAGTGCAAAGCATTATTAATTTAAGAACCCTTCTAGGTTCAAGAACCGATGGTTCATAAAACAAGTGCAAGGCACTATTTAATTTATTTCTAAGAAAAAACAAGTTTTTCTTGTTTTTCTTATCTCAGAGAACCAAAGGTTCAAAAAAGTGCAAAGCACTATTTTATTTTATTTTATTTTTATTAAAGGTCATTGATCTTGTTTTTTTAGATCTATGATCTGTTCATAAGAGAACTTTCTCTTTTTCTAAAGGTTTTTTACCTTTTTTATTCTTGAGGAGTTTCTCAGAGTTCTCTTCTCTCTTTTTTTTTTAGCCAGATGTTCATCCCCTTTGAAATGAGGTCTAGGGTCCTTTTTATAGTGCCCATAAATTAGTTAAAGTTTGTTAAAGAGATCATTCTCTAAGTGATTTGGGGAATTTCCCCCACCGTTGGATCCTTAATCCGAAGGGCTATGTTTTACAGAAGAAATCTTATTGTTTTAACAAAAACAGAAAAGATTTCCTCAAATCTTTATTCTGTTTTTTGCATAACTCCTCAGCGCGTGACACGTGTCGTACAGCGTTTGCGCAACTGCGCAGACACGTGTCGCGCAATAAAAAATTTTATTATTTTTTTAATTCATTTTTTTTAATTATTTTATTTATTTATTTTATTTTTTTTTATTTTTTTACTGCGCAGCGCGCAGCGCAGTGCAGTTTTCTCTCTCTCTCTCTCTCTCTCTCTCTCTTCTCCAGAGCTTTGCTCTTATAGAGTACGCTACTTCATTTATTTTAACTTTAATTTTATTTTTAATTTTCAAGACAGAGCTTTGCTCTGATTGGAGAAAAACAGAAGTATTGCTTCTTTTCCCACCTTGGAATTTAAACAGAGCTTTGCTCTGATTGAGGTAAACAAATGCCCCCCCACCGTTGCGCTTACGTGGCTTCCTAACGTGAGCGCAGCGGTGGCAGACTCAGAACCGTCGCGCCATCTCCTGGAAGCTGAAAGGGCACGTGATGCCTATAAATAGGACCCTTGGTCTCTTAGATGATTCTCATTTCTAAAATTTTACTTTCAGAACCCAGGGCCCTGCTCTCTTGTTTAAACACTTTTAAAAGTTCAAACTTTTAGAGAATTTTAGGTAAAAATATTAATTTTAATTGAATTAAATCAATTTTAAGAGCATTGCTATCAATAGATCCCAGATCTAAAGAAGATCCATTTAGGGTTTCACTTAGTAGAGCTTTGCTCTAAGGGGGTCCATAGAAGACTAAGGAAAGCTCTATTAGAGTTCCATTAATAGAGCTTTGCTCTCTAAAAGATTTTCCCTGTATTTTCTCATTTCATTAATGGAGCTTTGCTCCTCCCAAATCATATAGAAGAACTCTTAAGAATTCTTCATGGATCTTTGGAACTTAAAGATGTCATTTTATTCCTCAGTGCATTATATCGTTTTGCTTAATCAGTCTTTTTGATAATTCTGTCGATCCTCTTTCACAGGAACAATGAACGCCCACATGTATGCTCTTAACGAGATCATCTCTCATGAGGGCATCCGCCGACTTGGCCATTCTCAAAATCGGGAATTCACAAACGAGGAGTGTGCTGAAATAATGAGTCGTTTCGACGCATACGACGGTCTACTGCTTCCCCGACGTTCCTTTCTTCTTAAACTTATCGTGGGAGCTATCTGGGAAGCGCTTCCCCTATTCTGTTCCGGCGTGCCGCTTAGGGCGTTGGATGCCGCTGAGGACAGGGTGCACTCTGTGTACCTATTGAACTTTATCTCGAAGAGACGGCGAGACAGTCTTATTGACCTCTTGCACGAGGTCTTTCAACAGTCTGCCATACTCGCTGCTTATCGGGAGGGTGGAAGACATCGAGAGGGACCCTGACGCTTGTGCTCGCGAAAGGAAGCACACTAGGATGGTCCGCGAGGCTTGGAAAGTCATAGATAGGATCGCTTTTGAATTCCCCAATCCATGCCTTGGATCTGAGGTTATTCCATTGTAACTTTCGTTTATTGTTTTTATGACTGTAAGAACTTCGGGCAATATTAATGGAAATTTTTTTTATCCCAGCTTGTCTTTATTATATATCTTTGTCCTGAGTCTTTTTGCCCATGCATGAATGAATACGTCCTGAACGCTTGATCAAACGTAAATCGGGTGCTCTTTCTGTTGCTTTTCCTCTTTCTCAGCATGTCGTCACAATTAGCAGGTAATAGAGTAAGCTTCTTGATTTCTTCATGAGATAGCGAGGGCTTAGGCCGCAGGTTCAGATCTGCTGCTTAAGACTTTTCAACTCTATGAGCCGTGAGGGTCTCATAGAGACTTTTCTCCCTACGGATCGAGAGGATCTCGTAGGTGGGTTTTTCTCCTTAGGAATCGTGAGGATTCCTAAGTGTGGTTTTCTCTTGTAAGTCGTAAGGATCCTACAAGAGAATTTTTCCCTCTTACGAGTCGAGAGGACTTGTAAGCGGTTGTTTCCCTCCTTGTCGAAGTTCGATGTTGGAGAGAGAGACCCGTGGATGGTATGCAAGAGACCGTTTTGGGCCAACTCACAGGGTCCCAATGCTTAGGAAACAGGCTTCTTTTATGCCCACTGCCTAAGGCTTCATCCCACGAGTCGAGCCGCCTGGACAATTTTTCACAAGTCGAGACGAATCGAACGTTTCTCGCAAGAACATCTTAACGTCGCATTTAACCTCTGCTCTTTACGACAGAAGCCCGTTAAGGTTGGTGGTACTTAGGGTTTTGGCCATCGTACCGTCGCATAAGCTGATATAGTCCTCGATAGGCAATCGTGCTGTTCGAGTAGCCCTGCGACTGCCGTGTCTCTGATCCCTTCGGGGGCTGGACAAGACGTCTTCAAGCAATCCTCCTTGGCAGTTTGACCGTCGGAAGAGCAAGCGCTAGGAATTTGCCATGCCGCTTTTTACTTGAGGTTAGGCTCATTTTGGAGAGCCCCGATGAGTCATAACCACTCCGCGCTGGTGTGGGATGATCTCCGATAGTCTTTCAGGCTTTATATGACTTGCCGTTAAGACCCTGAAGCTAGGAATTTGGCCTTTGCTTCGTTTGCTGGCATTGCGTCCTCTGTATCGAGAAGAATGTCATGGTGGGAACTAGGAATTTGGCCTTTGCTTCGTTTGATGACGTTGCGTCTGCTGTATCGAGACGAACGTTGGGGTGACATCTAGTATGCTGTATCGAGACGGACGTCGAGGTTGTCTCTAGGTTGCTGGTGAACCGTCGAGATTTGGAACTAGGGATTTTGCCGTGGCTCCTTTCGTTTAATGACGTTGCGCCTGCTGTGTCGAGACGAACGTTGGGGTGACATCTCGTCTGCTGTATCGAGACGGACGTCGAGGTTGTCTCTAGATTGCTGGTGAACCGCCGAGGTTTGGAACTAGGGATTTTGCCGTGGCTCCTTTCGTTTAATAACGTTGCGTATGCTGTGTCGAGACGAACGTTGGGGTGACACCTCGTCTGCTGTATTGAGACGGATGTCGAGGTGGTGACCATTCTGTGCTGGTGCGAGATGATTTCCGATTGTCTTTCCGGTTTTATGTGAGTTACCGTAAAGACGTTGAAGCTAGGAATGTGGCCTTCGCTTCGTTTGCTTTGTCATGTCTGAATCCCTGCTGGAGGAAGAACGCTGGGGCGACAACTCGTCTGCTGTATCGAAACGAACGTCAAGGTGGTGACCACTCTGTGCTGGTGCGAGATGATCTCCGATTGTCTTTCCGGTTTTATGTGAGTTACCGTAAAGACGTTGAAGCTAGGAATTTGGCCTTCGCTTCGTTTGCTTTGGCGCGTCCGAATCCTGTTGGGGGAAGAACGCTGGGGTTGACATTTCGTCTGCTGTATCGAGACGAACGTCAAGGTGGTGACCACTCTGTGCTGATGCGAGATGATCTCCGATTGTCTTTCCGGTTTTATGTGAGTTACCGTAAAGACGTTGAAGCTAGGAATGTGGCCTTCGCTTCGTTTGCTTACACTGCGTCTGGTGTATTGAGACGCATGCTGAGGTGGAGCTGGGATTTTGCCATCACTCCGCTTTGTTTCGACCATGGGGTCTTTTGTTAACTTTGCATGTACACCCCGCTGGGCTGCGAAGGAACGCCGTTGTTGACATTGCGTCTGTTGTAACGAGACGAATACTAAGGTGGAGTTGGGATTTTGCCGTTACTCCGCTTTGTTTCGACCGTGAGGTCTTTTGTTGACGTTGCATCTGCCTCCAGCTGGACTGCGGAGGAACGCTGTTGTTGACATTGCGTCTACTGTATCGAGACGAATGCTGAGGTGAAGCTGGGATTTTGCCATCGCTCCGCTTGATGGTATAACATCTGTGTCCTGTTGGAATGAGGAGGCACACCGTTATTGGTCTCCAGGCTGTAGACGTGGCCATTGAGATTTGGAACTAGGGACTTTGTCACGGTTCCGTTTTGTTGCGATTCTGAGGTCAGTTGTTGACGTCATGTCTGCATCTAGTTGGAGTGAGGAGAAACGCCGTTGGTGATCTTTAAGTTGTCGATATTGACGTCGAGACCCTGAAGTTAGGGACCTTCCTTTGCTTCATTTGTTGACATCGTGTCTGTAATATTGCGACAAATGTCGAGATGGTCTCTAGGTTATCTATGAACCGTCGAGATTTGGCTTCGCTTTCTGGTGGAGCTTGTTGGGAAGGTATTGTTCCCTTTTTATCTGTGCCCCTGGATTGTATACAGGGATCGATATGATTTCACCTGTAGGGCAAAAAGTTTCATTTTTTCATTTTTTTTTATTCTTTCCGCGATGCTCTATCATTTCAGCTTTTTATATCGCGAAAATCGCGATTGCCCAATCATTTCGGCTATTTTTCGCGGTGCCCAATCATTTCGGATATTTTTCTTTTTACTCGCTGCTTTTTATTGCGAGTTGCCTAACCATTTCGGCTATTTTGCATACATACATTTTTACTTGCTGATTTTGTTTGCAAGCTGCCCCATTATTTCGGCTATTTCGTATGCATATATATATATATATATATATATTTTTGACTCGCTGATTTTTTTTTTTTTTTGCGAGTAGGGGATTTGGGATCTGATATCAATCTTGGCATCAGCATCGCTGCGACCGGAATATTGCCAGGAGCGAATCATCATCTGCCGTAAAAGGACTTGGAATTTGATACCGGTCTAGGCATCAGCATCGCTGCAACTGGGATATTGCCAGGAGCGAATCATCATCTGCCATGAAAGGACTTGGAATTTGATACCGATTTAGGCATCAGCATCGCTACAACTGGAATATTGCCAGGAGCGAATCATCATCTGCCATGAAAGGACTTGGAATTTGATATCGATTTAGGCATCAGCATCGCTACAACTGGAATATTACCAGGAGCGAATCATCATTTGCCTCTGTCGATCCCGAACAAAGGTGGCTTAGTAAACAGGATTAAGGGTCCTGTCGGCTAAGGCTTTTGACTTCATGAGCCGTAAGGGTCTCACAAAGGTATTTCTCCCTATAAGTCGTGAGGATCTTGTAGGTGTGTTTTCTCCTTGGGAATCGTGAGGATTCCTAAGTGCACGTTCTCTTGTAAGTCGTAAGGATCTTACAAAAGGGTTTTCTCCTTATAAGTCGAGAGGACTTACAAGTGTTGTTTGCTGTACAAGCATATCCCTAGTCACGGATGGGACTTTGTTAGGGAAATATTTATTCGCGCCCGTGGATTGTATACAAGGGTCATTATGAGCCGCTTGTAGGGCAATATCGAAGGTTGTGGGGGCTGCTTAAGAACAGGTTAAGGTTTCTGCAACTTAAGACTTTCAAATCTTATGAGCCGTAAGGGTCTCACAAGAGAGTTCTCCTTACGAGTCGTGAGGATCTCGCAAGTGTATTTTCTCCTTCGGAATCGTGGGGATCCCTAAGTGTGTTGTTCCTTTGTGAGTCGTAAGGATCTCACGCAGGTGGTTTCTCCTTACAGGGTCGAGAGGACCCTATAAGTGTTTCTTAACGAGGTTGCGCCCTTTCAGGTTTTCACAAACACTCGCCGGTAGCCCTGCTGTTTTTACTCACGGAGCCCTTTCGGGTTTTCATCCGTGCCCATTTTGCTTATGGACATACCGTTTTTTTTTTTATTCTTTTTATTTTTATTTTTATTTTTATTTTTACGAGGTCGCGCCCTTTCGGGTTTTCACGAACACTCGCCGGTAGCCCTGCTGTTTTTACTCACGGAGCCCTTTCGGGTTTTCCTCTATGCCCGTTTTGCTTATGGACATACCGTTTTTTTTTCTTTATTTTCTTCTTCTCTTTTTTTCTTTTTTTGTTTATTAACGAGGTCGCGCCCTTTCGGGTTTTCACGAACACTCGCCGGTAGTCTTGCTGTTTTTACTCACGGAGCCCTTTCGGGTTTTCATCCGTGCCCATTTTGCTTATGGACATACCGTTTTTTTCGTTTTTTTTTATATTCTCGTCAGCCTGAGAATGCTGCGGTAGTAGTTTAAAAACATTTCGGTCATTTGCAAGTTTTAGGACATTGCGGTCCATCATTAGTTTAAGGACATCTCGGTCCGTTGTTAGTTTAAGGACGTTTCGGTCCGTTGTCGCCGTATTTGAGGCGAATATCTAGTTTATTGACTTTTCGGTCTATGATTCTTTCTCCATGAATGAACATGATGCCCCCGGCGTATCCATCTTCTTCGGAGCGTGCGGTTGTGGCGGACTCACCTTCCAGTTCTCAGATAGCGCAAACTTGCCCTGTTGGTATTGGTCTTCAACCCAGTTTTTGAAGATGTAGCAGTCCTCGATCAGGTGACCTACTGTTTGGTGGAAGGGCAATAGTTAGGATTATCAACATCGCCTGGCCGCAACGGACGTTTTGGAGCCGGCAAATTGATTAGTCTGTTGCACACTGCCAGCTCGAACAGTCCCCTTGTTTTATCTTGCGGAAACGAGTAAGGACGTTTCAACTTTTCTTGGAGGGATTGCCGCTTGTTGCTTTGGCGAGCAACCGGTTTAGGGTCACCTGATTGTTGTTGAGCGCTGGCGACGAGGGCCGTTTTTCCTTTTCCTTTGTTCTTCTTGTTCGGTCCCTTGCTTACGGGGTCGGGATTTTTTCCGAGTAGCATGCGATTGCATGGCTGAACGTTCTTGCAGCTTCTCAATTCCTTTATTTTTGAAATAGATTCCCCGAGGGAAGAGTTGGGGATAGCTTCTTCGTCAGAGTCGCTTCCAAAGGTGATAATTTGTGATCCCTTGAAGTCGGCTATATGACAGTTTGCGGCGGCTCCTTTGCGCTCATGTATCCCATTTTTCCGATGTCCACAAGCTTCACACTTTGTCCTGTCGAAGTGTTGCTTTTGAGCGACATACCCTTGCCACCAACAGTTAAAGGACTCGCAGTCTTCGGTAGGATGTATGATCTTCTGATGATATAAACAGAAGTTAGGGTGCATCTCTACCTCAGAGAAAGAATTTTCTTCAGAGGGCGGTAGCTTCATTCCTACTGATAGAGCTTTGGCGAACCATTTCCTCGTCTTGAATTTATTTTTACCCGCAGTGTATGGCCTTTGATTTGACGGGAATACCTTGGTTCTTTCCAGTATGGCCATTTCATGCTCTTGATTGGCTTTTGCTTTCAGACGAATTTCATTTAGGAAGGTATCGATCAACTTGTCTGACGGCCGCGGAATTTCTGTTTCAGGGTCCGCCATTGATTTCTCAGCGCAAGGATCCTCCTCATCATCCGTCAGTGAATGAGAAATCATATGACAAGTCGCTACGTAGTCTTCGGATTCATCCGATAAGTTTTCTCCATCGTTTTCATCCTCGACGAAAGAACAAGTTGCCCCCGGCGTGTCCGTCTTCTTTGGAGAGTGCGGCTGTGGGGGGGTTTACCTTCCAGCTTTCAGACAGCGCGAACTTGCCTTGCAGGTATTGATCCTCGATCCATCCCTTAAAGACGAAACAATCCTCAATTGGGTGACTTACCGTTTGGTGGTAAGGGCAATAATTGGGATTATTAAGATCGCCTGGCTGCGACAGACGCTTTGGACTCGGCAGATTGATGAGTCTGTTACGCACTGCCAGCTCAAACAGTCTTCTCGTTTTATTCTGAGGAAACGAGTAAGGACGTCCTAGCCTCTCTTCGAGAGATGGGCGTGGACGCACGTTGTTTTGGCGAACGACCGGCTTTGAGTTGCTCGACTGTTGTTGAGCATTGGCGACGATGATCGCTTTTCCTTTCTCATTTCGGGGATCGGGTCTTGGAGGAGACGGTCTATGGCCCATCTGGTCCATTTGGGCTAATTTGTCGATCAAGGCCTGGAAGGTGGTCGGCCTGAAGAACATCATGAATTGAGAGATGGTCGCCTGCGGATCGAGAGTGCCCACAAACATGCCTACCGCAGGTGCCTCTTCTATGCGTTGTTCGCATTTTGACCATAGGTTTCGCCATCGTGTTGCGTATTGAACCCACGTTTCGCCTGGCCTTATCCTGGCGTTGATCAGTGCTGTTATCAGGGTGCGCTCACTAGCACTCGCGAATCTTTGTGTAAACAGCAACTCCATCTCCGCAAATGTTTTGACAGAGTCGTTAGGTAGCTCCGAATACCATTCGAATGCCGTTTCTGCTAAACTGCCGACAAATTGTCGAAGCAACAGTCTGTCATCGCCTCCAGTATTGCCGCATAAGGCCCTGAATTGAGCGACATGCTGATGCGGATTCCCTGTCCCTTTATATACGTGGAATTTAGGGATCGTATATGCTGGCAGGTAATTGATTTGGTCATACCAGCTCGGATATGGTCGTCCGGTTCTAACAATTTGCCCAGCCGCTTCATTTTCCTGATGAACCCGGATCTGCTGAGCTATATATTCATCTAGGTCAACTTTGGAGATTGCCTCTTCCTTGGCTGTTGACAGAGCCGGCGGAGGATTTGACGTTTCTCCCCTGTCGTCTTCAAGGACGATCGGAGGATCTTCAGCAGGAGGGTCCGGCTGTAACATCATCCCTACCATATCTTGGAAGAGGAGCGCCATCCGCTTTATGTTAGCCGCTTGCTCTGCAGCTTCTTTGTCCCTCTTTTCGAGGACTCTGAGTAAAAAGTCAGCGTCGGTTTCTTGTTCTTGACGCTCATCCGAAGACGTTTTAGAGCTTTCTTTTGGCTCAGTGAGTGCAGCCATTGTAGTCATCATTTCCTGAAGCTTTTGTTGTTGCTCCTGGGCTTTCGTCACGGATCGGGTGAGCGGTCGGTGGCCCGTAGAAGTGTGGCTTTCCTCCTTTCCAGAAGCCATATAAACAGTGTGCACCACCATGCCCCCAGATTTGGGGCGTTTATGTTCAGCGCTTTTACGCTTCGCCATGTTCACTGGGGCTTTTTGCGGCCTCCTTTTTTGAGTGATTGGAGTTAAGGGAGCCGTTGTAGTGGGCACCCAAGTAGCTTTTGCTTTTTGTGGTTTGACAGAGTAATCCTTCTCCTGCCGAACCTTCATCTTTTTCTGTCGTCGGAGGCAGTCTTGATCGATCACCGACTCTTGGACCCGTCGCCAGACTTTGTAAATTTTAGAGGACAGCCGTTGGGGAGGCTGCTCTAACTTCTTCTCTGGAGTATTCTCCACAGGTGAAGGAGTTCGTTTCAATATCATAGTAGGAGAGTTTCTGCGCACCTTGTTGAGCAGTTCAAAGCTGTTCTTGGTTGGAACAGCAGTATCGATCCCAACCATTAGAGTTGGACGAGTAAGTCCAGAGGGGGAGTTGCCCCCAGCCTTCCTAACTCGGCGCCAGTAGCGACGTCGAGCATGTCGTGTTGATGGAATTGTTTCAGATATAGGGGTGACCTCCTCATGCCCCCTGTGTTGGTCAGAATATACTGGTACCAGCTTTTTAAAGATCGACGTCCGTTGAACGGGGACGGCCAACTTGTCAGAAGCGGACTTCTGAACATGGGAAGCAACCTTGGTGATTTTGCCAGGAACGTGAGTTGGAACTGCAGCGCGCAGTGCGCGCAGTGCGCACTGCGCAGCGCGCAGTTGCGCGCACTGCGCACTGCGCAGGGCGCAGTTGCGCGCACTGCGCAGCGCAGTGCAGTTTTCTCTCTCTCTCTCTCTCTCTCTCTCTCTTCTCCAGAGCTTTGCTCTTATAGAGTACGCTACTTCATTTATTTTAACTTTAATTTTATTTTTAATTTTCAAGAGAGAGCTTTGCTCTGATTGGAGAAAAACAGAAGTATTGCTTCTTTTCCCACCTTGGAATTTAAACTGAGCTTTGCTCTGATTGAGGTAAACAAGTGGCTTACGTCTTGCCTGACCCCCATCGTTGACGGGCGTGCACAACACATTTCATGTGTCACAGATGCGGCGTTACGTTCGAGACAATAATCATGTTCTCAATCATTCAGAATTGACTTTGGGTACCGATTTTACTTATGTGGAGCAATATACCACTATACTCGACCGTAGAGAGAAGGTGATGAAGAATAAAGTCATTCCGTTAGTCCGAGTGTCTTGGGGCGGTCGTTCACCTGGGGAATCTACCTAGGAACGTGAGGAGGATATCCATTCGCGGTTCCTACATCCCTTCGAGTATCCATTTTATCGCCGCTTTCTTTTTCGTTTTTTTAATTTCGAGGACGGAATTTTTGTAAGGGTGTTATGATGTAATACCCAGTCTCTCTTTCTACGCCAATTCCGGTTTTTTTAAAATAAAATGTTTTACCCATTTTAAATTTAAGTATTGTATTCTAATTATTTTGTTCCTACAAATCTAACCCAAAACCCCAAGCCCAATCACACCCACAATAGCCAACCCCTCCCCCTTATTTCCTTCTCTTCTCAACAGTTACTCATTCTTTTTGAAAACTCTTCCAAATCTCAACATAAATTTTCCCATAATATTCTCATTAACACCAAATTAAACCCTTTTAAAATGAAAAAACTTAAGCATAACGGATTACTCTAGTGATAACAAATACTTTGTTAAAAGCTGGCTCGAAAATACAGACCCTAACGCCGTGAAATGTTATCCCCATTTAGATCCGTCGAGTCTGAAACTTCCGTACGTGAAAATTGTGAAAATCATAGTAAATTGGATACACACCGGAATGTTGTGTTCAAGGGCTCATATCGAAGAAGACTCGACAACCTAGAACCCCATATAATTTACACCTTGTTTCTGTTTTATAGCAGAGGTGGAAACTGTTTGGGAGTGCGGCTCTGGACTACAGTCCAGAGCAGCACTGCTTGCCAACACTTGATTGGAATTGCTTTTATATCTCTTTGTGAAAATGGTATTGTGCGGAACCCTATACCGTAGAGAAGATAAATCTGTTATCTAATCATTGAAAGTGGTTTAATTCATTTTTATCATCTTATGCTATTTTAATCACATTTTAAACCATCAGTACATACTGCAGTCCCAAGCAGGGACAGAACGTATATCCCGATATTAAATAATGCATAACTCCCAGCATGCAGTGGATTTTGTCGATCTGTCTCATGAATTGGAAACCTAACTAATAAACCTAAATATTATCCAACTGCAGTGTTGCCTAATTATGATTCCAACAGGGTGAAAACTGTGTTACAAAATGGACTTTCAGTTCAGGAACTGAACTTCCAGCAGAGAACACTTCAAATGAAACGACTGTAATTTGCGAACTCGAAACCCAATTGACTTGAAACCAATTTCGTTGAACTGCTGACTGAGTTTAATTATTACCAATTTTGTATCATTTTACTTAATTCCGAACTTATGATTTAATACGATTTTTATAAGTTCATGAGACGCATAATGACTTGTATTGCACATGATTTGTTTAGCGGCATAAATGCAAATATTTTACCCAACTACGATACCTCTAGCTATAGTGAGCGCCCTTATTAATTTCAGTGTATAATACATTGTCGAAGGTGAATAGTATCGGTTTAGATGTGTCGAGTATGCCAGTAAAAGTGAAGGATTCGTGATAGTGAACAGTACAGTGAATAGTGAATAAAGCAGTGTTATTGATGCATACTTGTACACAACTAGCCCATACTCATAGATAGTGAAACCTGAGGAAAAAAAAGGGAAATCGAAGTGGAAAGGAAGTTTTATTTAGCGAGGTCAGTGATTTAGAGGATGACCATTCGAACAGCAACTCTTATATTTTAGGTTTGGACCTAGCGGTCCGACTGACAGGGTTATGTCCCGGGCAACAGTAGGCCGTATTCTCGGGTACGTATGAGTCCCTTGTTAAACATGATCATTCCTTTCCACAACTCAATTTCAAAAGTGACTTAGAGACCGATTGGGACACAGATCATACATTGCATTGTTTAATGGCATACCGATTACCTGCATTTTTTGTCTCCACCATTACTACTTTATTTCCTTGCCTCTTTGTTATTATTATAATATTGCTATTGTGTCGTCCCGACGACCTGAGTATGCATGCTCAGTGGTAGAGGTGGATCCGTCTGATCTCGAGAAGACCGCGAAGATCCTGACTAGTGAACCGGTTATATTTCTCCATTGATATCCCTTGTTAGTTGCCCTCTTGTTTACTTCCATTAAGCTCAGTTTTCTTTATATCCGATAGTTTTAGTGACTACATTCTCTTTATCTGTGTTGTATTTTGCTGATTACCATATAATACTAGAAGCCTAAATGTGACCACGGTAGGATTTTTCCTTCATCGTAGGAGCATGGCTGGCCTTGTCATCCTTATATTCCGTATTTTGGGAAGCAGGGCATGACAGTATTATACCAATCGTCAGATAGTAGTTCTCTGGTGACAAAAGTACATGGTAGTCCCTAGACCCAAGATCACCATAGTGTGTTGTGTATGTTCCCACTGTACTTAGATTACTACCCTACAACGGCTTTGAAGAGACGTGTAAACAGGTTTTAGTTGGGTACAGTCATGAAGCATATGGTGGCAGTGAGCGGTCGAGGGAATTCGTCTCTCCCGGTATAGGGAGTTGATGTCACACAGTGCACAACTGGCTATGACTATAAATCCTTAGCTAAGGCAGTCGAGATTTATTGATAAGTGTTATCGGTAGTTTCTCTGATGATCATGAGCTTGACGTCAACATGACTTATCGGGTTATTGGGAGTCTGACGATTTCCACCTCCCAGACCCGGTATGCGACATTCTTGGACGAAGAGACCAGACTGTACGGTGAATGTCACTGATAGGCTCTAGCAGGGTACGGACAAGCTTGTTTATCGACCGGCTTTTCGTTCAATACTTAGGTAGCCGTTATGTATAGCTAGTACCGCTAGCATGCTTATAGCTTAACTGGTAGGGGATTGATCTGAAAGAGTTTCATATCAATCGGATATAATCCTGACCTACTATTAGCGTATTTTCAAGTCTTTATAGTTCCACACAGTGGGTTTTTCGATTCTAGCGAAATGATGTAGTGCGTGTACGGCGATACGTGCGGGGTCCAATTAAACATGTGTATGTGATACTACATGTATTATTCTGACAGATAATACTAGCCGGTTTATGATTGAATCGGGTCATTGAATTAAGTGTTGATTTAATAATATTACTTATATATGATGATGCATATATAAACTAGTATTAATGTGTTACTCTCACACTCTCTTTTTGCTATATGTTATGTTATATATCATATACATGATGCATATGATGGTTATGAGTAAATATATGTATAATATTATTATATATATTTATTTATCATTTTCTTTTTTCATTTCTCTTTTCACATGGTAAAGGATAAGGTGTATGCTATGTGGCATACACTCCCATCCCTTTGTGACATGTGTATGTGTAACAACCTAGTTCATTTATACCAATTCTAGTTCTCGTATTTTCTTATTTGAGATATTTCCTGATTTATCGTGTTTTAGGTGCGAATGGTATTTTACATTTTTACATTGCATTCGACCCGACCCGCTTGCTTGAACTTGTTTGATTCATATTTATGAATTATCTTGACTTGTTACATAGACATGTGCATTTTCGTGAATACTGCATACTGGCATTTTATCTGGCATTGCATCTTTTACCATATAACATTTTAAGTCACGTAAAATAATTTAAAATTACATAACATGGCTTGCATGATACTCATAACCCCGTGGTAGCATCCGCGCATCTTATTCTCGTCCTGTTCAGTGAAACAGACGTATTTGGATGGCTACGCGCATGTACGTGCATCCGTTCTTGGGGGTATGCATTTTCGTTACCTGAGCATTCATTTTGAATTTTGAAAGTCACATATATTTTTCGTATTTTAAATCTAAATTTTTAGACCCGACCCGGGCGTGTTTTGGAGTAAGTTTGTATTTTCCAAAATCTCAAAACGTACGAATATTATATTCCTTAACTAAACTATTAAACTATTATACATGATTAATTTTATAACTAAACTTTATAATCTTTTAACTAATAGATCATAGACTATCTCTCACTTTGCAGTATATATATATATATATATATATATATATATATATTTAAATCCTAACTAACAGTACCTCTCTATCTCTCTCCTTTTCTTTCTCTCTTTCTCTTTCTCCCCCTCTCTCTCCTCTCGCGACACTATTCATTTCTCGTTTCCCATCATCTCCCTTCTCTCCTTACCATCACCTCCCTCCTTCATCCATTCTTCTTCATTTATTTTCTTTTTAAACCCATACTGCCGCGCACACAACCCTAACCCTAACTCTGCCACCTCCTCTCGTTTTTCCCCCGACCTCGCCACCGACGACCTCGTCGTCGCCTCCATGAGCTCATCTATCTTCTCCTCTCTCATCTCCTTCCTTTCTCCTCTCCTCCTCGTCATCACCCCGACGAGAAAACCCTCGCTCTCACGTAAACCCGCCTCTCGCCGTCGCCTCACCCGATCTCGCCTCCTCTCCAACGCCGCAACCACCACCTTTTCGTCACCTCCTCCTCACCTTCACACCCTCTTCCCTGTGACCACAAAACCCACTGCAATCCAACCAAGAACCTACAGCCTCAACCTCGTCCCTGCACCGTCGCCGCCCTCGTCTTGCCGTCGACCTCCTCTGGTCACCTTCCCCTTCCCCTCTCTTCTTTCATGTCCATCCCCTTTAACCAACATTCCCAATAATCCGAACACATCTGCACACCCGAACCCGCACCTACAGACCCTGACCTCGCCTGCGTCGTCATTACCGGCACCCTCACCGCCGACCGCCCTCGTCGGCCTCCCCTTTTCGACTTTTCTGAACCCAGGACACCAAACCCTAGTCTTCTTCTTCTTCTTCTTTCTCTTTCTTTTCTTGATCTTACTTCTTTTCCGGTGATCACCCGCCGGAGCTGTACTTGTCTCCGATGATCCGAGTAATCCAGTGAACAATCCCAGTCAGCGTGGTCGTGCTTTTACCTTGCCTGGACCCGTCCCGTGTGCGCGTTTGGTTTTGCGACATTTTACCGACGTCGGACGTGCCGTGCGTATCTATATCGTGATTCATCGAGGCAAGTTTATCTTGCTACATGCTACATTACATTTTATGCATCTATTTTAATAAATACAATAATTTAATTTCAAACCGAGCACCCAAAGTACTCATTTCATAATTTTTACAATGACCGTATGCATCCATTCATATCATTTCAGATCTAGGTCATGAAAACTTATCTTGTTACATACTATACTATCATTTATTGCATCAAATTGAATAGTTACATTTCATATTGCGTAGTTATATATTCCGCACTTGTTAATTATCATTTTACGGTTATATGATGTCTGTTTGCATCTATATTATATAGAGTACATATAGCTGCATTCACAGATCTCATTAGTAACCCAATATTGTTGTTTTAATACCCCATGTTTAATAAAGCGCAATCTAATTAGTTTTAGAACTATTAAATGTAACCCTAATCGATAGTGTGCATCCATGTCTTTGACTTTCTATCTATGTGCATACCATTCATGTTAGTTCATTTCATTAGTACTCTATACTTGATTTTTGTGCACCCATACTTGTCACAGTTTGATTATGAGCACCCACTCGACACTTGTGCACCCCCTGACATGACTTGTTACACTACTACTTGATACGACTTGATACTTGTGCACTACTTGACAGGACCTGATACATGTACACCACCTGACATGACCTGATGTACCACAGCCTGACATATTACCTGATCTTATTACTAATGCCGACAATCTTGACCTGTTGTCCCCACGGACATTTCCTGTTGTCTATACAGACAAACCTGTACCTGTTTTATCCTATGTTGGCATTAGCTCCAGATTTATAAATACCTGACTTACACATATAAATTGGGGGTATGGGGAAATCAAGAATGTAGCTGAACGTAACTCAAAGGGCTATTATATCATTTTACCGTGGTCCCGTGGGGAATGAAGGGGACATAGGCTTACAGTCTATTACATCATTTTACCGTGGTCCCGTGGGGAATGAACAGGACATAGACCGATAGGTTACGATGCGGATTACATTCATTGATTTCGAATAACTTTAGAGTAGATCACCCTATAGCACAGTTTAAACTACTCACTGCACTTTACCTGTTTATATCCTGTTCACTAATTTATATTCTTGTTACCGTTACTTGTTATTGATGACTTGTTATTGTTCATACTCATACCTGCATGACTTGTTATCCCCTGATTATATTATTGTTGATATTATGACGCACTGACGTCTGGGTTTTGCATGGCCTAGATCCTCTACCTTTGTCGCAGGCTGATCAAGAGTAATTCCGCCGTCAAGCCGAGCAGTGAGGATCCTGTTAGTATCCAGTTAGTTATTTCCTTACTTTCCAGATGTTATTGTTACACGCATATTATTTTTTGACTCATTTATTCTGGCTCATGGACATGTACTAGATAGTTTATTTACTTTCCTATTCTTGATATCTCTACAGCCGTAATGTGACTATGGAAGGATTTTTCCTATCCACAGGTAGCATGGTTGGCTCTGTCATGTGCCTATCTTAGCGCACTATGGAAAGCGGGGCGTGACAGTATGGAAGGAGAGAAAATGGTGGTATTATGGCTAAAGGTCTACTTGACTCTAACCATAACACATCTAGTTTTTCTCTCTCATTCCAAAATTCGAGAAATGAAGAAGAAGTAAAGGAAAAAAAGAAAGAGAGTTCAAGAATTCACTATATTTTCTACATCCCTCCCAACTCATGTCTAGCAAGTATGAAGAGAGAGTAACATCAAGTTGTTGATGTTAAATCTAGAACTGATGGCCTTCGTGTGGATCATCTTCGACGAAGCCGACCGGGAACCAAGCGAGATCCAGAGAGCCTCGGAGCTTAGCCGGAGTCCCAGGTTCCATCGTTGGAGCATGAGAAAAAGTTTTAAAGGTTGGATCTTCTCCTAGCTCTATTCTTTTATTTACAAGTTTTAGTATATGGTTGTATTCTAGGGTTTGTAGGATGTCTTGATCGCTCCAATTTTGTCGTTTTTACACTTCCGCAAAATTTTCAAAACCCATCTGGCAAACAAGACAACCTTACTGTTCCAACTTCATACAAACAGAAGTTGAAGTCTTCTAAGAACAGACGGCTCAATCGTTCGCTCCAAGAAATGATGCCAATCTGCCGCAACCTCCCTGGAGCGTATTCCTATCCAAAAAGACGGAGAAAATGTTGAAGCTGCTTCAGAGAGAATTTAGGATTGAATAGGGGGATTAAAGAGAGCCCACTGTTTCGGCCATCAATTCGGCTTGACCAAGCTCAAAGCCTAAGAACCTTAAGAAGAATAAAAAGAGGAATGCGGCTCGACTCGAAAAGGGGTCTGTGAGGAAATCAACCATTAAAAAAATATATCAATTCTCTCAAAGACTATGTGCAAAAGGAAATATCCCTAATCAAATTGAAGGAATTCTTCCTGAGTAGCAGTGGAAATACTGGAAGAATTGAAAGGTGAAACTAGTGATGTAGTCTCGGTAGTGACCTGCTACGCCATCCATCTCGGCAGCGATTCTAAGGAAGAGCTCTGTTTTTCTAAAGAGGATGATGAGCTCGCCACGAAAGCCAACCAGATCCATATTTGGAGTAATATGGTACTTCCACTGAGATAGGGCAATGCCCTAAAGGAAAAAGAAAAACAAACTGCAGCTAAAGAGGACGATGGAGAGCCAGTTCATAAAGAATCGAGCCATCCCTCGGTAGACTACAAAGACTTGGCTCATCTTCGGAAGCTCCCATCTCTCTTGAGCATCTATGGTACTCTTGTCCTATCCAACGAGCTTAGAGATGTTCTCATTTACTCTCTACAAAACCTTGAGCGACATAAGACTTTCTTCACAGAAATGAATATGAAAGAAGCCGTGTACACTCTGCATACAGCTTCAGTCACATTCAAGGACAAGAACCTACTACAATGGATGACCAAGCATAACAAACCACTATACGTAACAGGATACAGCGAGGGAGACATAATTAATCGCATATTGATTGATCCGGGATCCTCGGTTAACATCATGAAACTCCAGACTCTGAAGATTTTATCGATGGATGTCCGGAACCTATCAAAGAAAAGGATCATCATCCAGGGTTTCAACCAGAATTGCCAGCAAGTCTTAGGGTCTGTGAATTTGCTGTTCAAATTAAAAGACCTGCAAACAGAGGCAAAGATCCACTTCATCGATGCCGATACATCATACAAAGTTCTCTTAGGACGACCATAGATTCATGATTACGGTATTGTTCTATCAACCTTCCATCAATGCATAAAATATACCAAATATGGCAAAGAAAAATGCATTGACGGGGACATACAACCATTCGGCATCCACAAAGTTCGGTATGACGATTCTCGGTACTTTATGAACCTCTAAGATGCTAATCCATGATCGGCCGAGGAAAAAATAGCCCTGAGTTCCGAAAGAAAGTCTAAACCATCTGTCATCTTTAAAACCAATAATTCTCGAGTGCGCTCGCATTTCGGCAGTGACATGGATAAGTCTGACGCTGAAAGTCCGTCCCTCCGTAAAGTTCTCGCTCATTTCAGTAGAGACACTGACGAGTTTGATGTTGAAGGCCTTTCTTTTAGCAAAATTCGCCCATACTTTAGCAGCGACACTGATGAATCAGATGCAGAGAATTCGTCCTGCAACAGATGTGCAGATAAGATTCTTATGCAAAAAGAAAAACTGAGGGAAACCCCTGAAATCACAGAAGGATCTCTGGCCATCATGAGGGTTCTGTAGCAGATGTAAAAAGAGCTTGACGCGCTGTCACTCTCCACGGTATATCAATTGAAAACCATCTATGTCCCTGGAAGAAAGAACGGGCGAAGTGGTATCTTGTTCTATGGGTCAAATTTTGTCAAGCACCCGAACGATTTTTCCCTAATATGCCTTCCAATTGAAAGAGGCAAAAGAGCTGTCCTAAACCCCAACTACTATACATCCGAAATGCGGGAATATTTTAAGAAGTGTGGATGCCCGTTATATCAAACGAATTCTGAATCAAAATTCTATGAAGGGATATCACATCCACCTCAAGCCTGACCACTCATCGTTGAGCGAATCCCAGATAAATGGGATATAGGTTTTATCCAGCTAGATATCAAGTCTTGCTACATGATCCACGTTGGTAAGACCAGCGGGAAATCAGTGGATGATGATGAGCTAACAAAGCTTGAAGAAGCCACTCAAGAGCTTGAAGAAGGCGGACAAACAACCTTCAAAGAGCTAACTGAAATTAACCTGAGAACGCCCGATAATCCACGACCGACCATCATCAGCTCACTCATGTCAAAGTAAGTGAAAGAGCAAATAATCTCCCTACTGCATAAGTTTGTCAATTGCTTTGCATGGACGTAAAAAGAAATGCCCGGCCTCTCTTCAGAGGTGGCTGTGCATAATTTAGCAATATCTCCTGATACCAAGCCGATCAAGCAAGCTCCTCGAAGAATGAGATGGGAGCTGAAAGAAAAGATCATCAAGGAAACTAAGAAACTTATCGATGCTGACTCCATCAGAGAAGATAAATATGCAGACTGGATCGCATGCATCATCCCGGTAAAGAAGAAAAATGGGTAGATCCGAGTTTGCGTCGATTTCAGGGACCTCAATAAGGCGTGCCATAAAGATGACTTCCCACTTTTGATCATGCAAATGACTGTCGATGATACCTCAAGCTACGAGCTATTAACTTTCATTGATGGCTTGTCTGGATACAACCAAAACAAAATGTCGCTCGAGGATGAGAAGTACACTACATTTCAAACTCCGATCGACATATACTGATATAAGGTCATGCCGTTCGGGCCGAAGAACGCGGGCGCCACATATCAATGAGCGATAACAAAGATCTTTGATGACTTAATCCATAAAATCGTCGAATTCTACATTGATGATTTGGTCGTCAATACTAAACTTAAATCCAATCCCCTTCAAGATCTCCGAACTGTCTTCACTAGACCGAGGTAGTACAATCTAAAGATGAATCCTCTGAAATACGCTTTCGGCGTGTCATCAGGAAAATTCCTGGGCTTCATACTCCGACATCGAGAGATTGAAATCAACCCATAAAAAATAAAAACAATCATGGAGATGCCTCATCTAAAGAATCTGACGCAGCTAAGATCCTTTCATGGTAAGCTCGCTTATATACGAAGGTTCATCTCAAAATTATCATGGAGATGTCAGCCCTTCTCAAAGCTTATAAAGAAAGATAATCCTTTTGACTGGGACGCCGAATGTCAAGATACGTTCGAAAACATTAAGAGGTACTTGTTGTACCCCCATAGTGCTGCTACTCCCATTCAAAATAAGTCATTGATCCTCTACATTGCTGCATTAGACAGATCACTTGGAGCGCTCCTTGTCCAAAATAATAAGGTGGGAAAAGAAAACCATCACGACCCGAAATAGCACGTCACTGGCCCTTGAATCATATGAAGTCTATAGGACCTCATCTAATTCAAGTAAGCCAAAAGCCCAGAAATCTAAAACCATTTTAAATAATAAATAAAGGAAAACTAATTTTAAAGAAGTGAAGAAAACATGTTTTATAAACAAGGTTTTTTAAATAATTAAGCCGAATATGCATTTTTAAATCCTCAAGTCTTTTCTGAAAATTTCGACAGAGTTTCCTTTGTAAATACTGGCCCCAAACGGGGTACAACAAGAATAATATATGCATAATGATAAAAGGCATCCCCAAGCGGGAGCTAGCTCTTCGTCAATCGACGGTTACAACCACGCAAACAATATAATATACAACGCCGTAGGGCGAGGATCAAAACTCAAAGGAAACTCAAAATCATCATGAAAACCATAATACTACAACACGCGACTCTAAGGTCGAAATAATACACAACTGTTTTTCTAAATCTGAAAAAATATATAAGTTTGGTTGATGGAATTTTACTAGATACAACTGAAAATAAATAAGTACAATGGTGGTCATGATGCAAGCGAACCCACCTACCTAAGCAATCACCCGGAATGAAATAATGTACCAACAAAGCCGTAACGAAACATGTACGGCAAAACCTGCAAGAAACTGTGGCAAAACGGGGGTGAGCTTCCAACTTGTGAGTAGAAAACATCACAGAGCAAAAATTGTATGTATGACACAATCCTAGGTCAAACGATCAGTAATAATATATCCTCAATATGAATAAGTCTGAAGCATGAAAAGATGGCAAGGGTAAACATCTATACCAAGTGCTCGTGTCAGTACCTCAGGTAGCAACAAATCATAAATATGAGGTAGGATCAATGTAATCAGTACCAACTATAGCATGAAGTCTATAAGTATGTGGGTGTCATCCAGCTATTTAATCAATGTCTGTATGTATGTGGATCTCGTCCACGTGTCAACCAAAGACACAAAACATCATGCATGTAAAAGTCATAAAAGCGTATGCATGAAAGTATGAGGATATAAATCAACATGTGTCCCTCGCGGCACATCAAAATCATGGAACCTGAGTATCCAGTATCGACACTCGAAAACATCATGAGACCCGTGCCCAGCATCGGCACGTAAATCCTCATATATCAGGCTCCGTCAGTCCAGATTGGCCCACGGGCTCCGTCAGTCCGGATCGGCCCATATCATCTCTCGACTCCGGTTGGTATCCTCCGGATATCTGCCGAGCCTAAATACTATCACCGGTAGGTAGTGGTCCCTCTGGAAGGCTCATCATCATCCACACGAAATCTCTCTCTCGTCCCGGTGTACCATACCGGGTCCACCATGTACCCGCAAACGGAATCATCCGTCTCCTCGAATCGGGTTTCACATATCACACGTCTCAGAACCGAGAAAACACATGGTGGACGCACTGAAATATCATATCAAGAGAAACCGGGTTTTTAAAACAGTACATGCTTTCTTTTGAAATAGCCACGGTTCTCAAATCCAGAAATATCATGGAAACAACATATCTCAATGCGTATAATCATAAGCATGATGTATGCGACATATAATAGAAATGTAAGCATATCAGTATCTCATGCAACATATCGAGGGAAACCGCTCTTTTAAAGTGAATCCAGTTTTAAAAATATATCATGCGGTTCCCAAATCCCCAAAATCAATCCAGAATCATCGATGTATATACAAATACATATGTATGCAAGTATGTCGTCCAAGGAGTCATATCCTGATGCAACAGTCCTACTGTGCAGTGACATGGCAATTATCGATGATGAAGTGTATGAGCCGGCAAGCAGGTGTACGTGGAACATACGCATCATCGATAATGGTGCTGGTGTCCTGACAACATGGGTTTAATATAACAATAAACACATTTAAAGATGCAATGCGATGCGAACAGCAGAATATGCGGAAAATGAATGATAAACACAACAGTGAAGAATCTACATCAATACATATATATATCATACAGTTTTGCCATTTGAAATAACACAAATCGTGGGGTTTTGAAAAATAAGGGCTACGGTGTTTTTAAGAAAAGATGCGTCTTTTAAAAATATCCGTAGAATTCCTTGACCTGTCATAAAAATACTCATGATTCGTTAGTTTTGAAATATGTATGACTCGGGTATAGTCTAACATCTACTAAGTAAACTACAGATCTAACTAACAAGCTAATCTAAAGGGTATGGAAACCACCTAAATCTGAGTCGATATATATATACACATAATAGTCGGTGATCTCGCCTCAATAGTATCACATACGATACAATATACAATATGACATCCTCGAGTAAAGAGTGCGGATCTATCATCAATACATAGCTCGTACGTAAATCCGTCGTACGGCATCCCAAATCAGGGTATGGGTCGAATCTCACATCAATTAACCGGTATCCTTATCATCATATCTCATGAACTGGGGTACCGATCTAAGTCTAGTACAAACCGATACTATCTATATAGATATATATGCGTGTGTAAAACACACGCTAAAAGGCCTGCTAAAATCATATGACGTATCTCATCATACGAACCACATCATATCACCGATCTCATGGCACCATGCCCAAACTCATCGACTCATCTCCAAATACCATAACAATCCTCATCATCCATGTGTAGGTATACGTGTATATATATAAATAGTCCCATACCTATTTGTGTATATATATATACGTATTCCCATATACATACAAGTATAATAAAGTAAACATGTGTGTGCGTGTGGGTGAAAACCTATTCTAGGGTTCACAACTAAGAAGCTATACTAGTTCACTTCTAAAACCCTAATCTAACCATTGAACACCTAATCATATCCTGAAATCCATGTCACACATAAAAGATATCATATATATATAGTATATATATATATAGTATACTATACATCGAACTACGGGGGTACTATACGCCATCCATCCGACTTCCCCCGTAGATATAATCTACTCACCTCGATCTTGCTTGCCGATGTCGATGTCGCCACCATCTCCTTTATCGTCTCGAATCATCGTGGGGGTACCTACATATCACACGTATCGTATCGCATTAAAACCAAATCGAAACTAAAACAACACGCGGAACTCACATAGGTCAAAACCTTTGGTCTACTCCCGCAAATCAACCCGATATCACTCGATATAGACGTACAAACGTCACGTGATCGAGATAAAGCACAAATACAAAAATCTAGAATTTAAAATACGCAAAACCATAAATCAAATCAAACTAGAGAAAGTGGTCCTAGATTTTGACTCAGGCTAAAACAAGGCAAGCAAACAACACTGGGGTGATGTATACGGTGCATGTGACCTAATGAAGCAACCTGGGCCCTAATCCCCCACCCCATGGCCGGCCACATACCCAGTAAAACCGGCCTCGGTTTTGGTGTCATGGAATTGGTTCGTTTTGGTTGGGTGGTCTCGTAGTGCTCTAAATAGGACTCTGAAGTAGTTTGCTTTTCAAGTTTTGGTCTCGGGTCACTCCAGATTCCCCTGCACACTCTAAGTTCTCACAAACCGACATGAAAGTTCTGTTTTTTTCCGTATTTTAGTTTTCAGGTTTAATATTAGTGTTAGGTCTAGGTTTGCTAACAATTGGGGGGTTTATGGTCACCACAAGAGTTCAATTGCACAACCACAACTCAATTAAACCCTAACCCTCACTAGAATTTCCTAAAATTCACTAAACTTCGCCAAAACGAAAACAAACATGAAAAGAGGCTAAAGCACTTGAAATACTACACTAATTGTGAAAGAGTTACCTCATTTGACACTCAAGAATCCCCTACAGCACCAAAATGCAAGCTTTCATGGTCCAAAGTGTAGCTTGAGAGCTTGTGCACATATTTTGTGAAGTGGGGATGGACTTTGGAGTTGTTTTTGATGATGTTTTGGGGGGTTTTGTGGAGGAGGAAGAGAGGGAGGAGCAGCTGAGCAGAAATGGAGTTGAGGGGAGAGATGATGAGGGTGAAGGAATGAAGGAGGAATGTCCAAAGTCAAGGGTAACCCCTCTCACTCTCTCTCATGCCCATACCTCTTATTTTAATGTTTCCTTTTTCTTTTCTTTTCTATTTTCTTTATCTTTCTCTTCTCTTTAATTTACCCAAACCATGCATGAATGAAGAAATAACCATGAAGGATCAAAACAACAAGTGTTAAAATGACATGTGCATGTCATGTGCACAAAACACGCTTAAAGCCCGATTAGCAATTTTTAATCGTGATTAGCACAAAATTAGTGTCACATAAATCATAAACTTTCATAATTTGCATAAATCACATAAAACACCCTCATTTTAGTAATTTCCAAAATTTTCAAAATTTTTCCCCAATTTATCGGTATTTAATTATACCGCCTTATTAAAATATTCAATATAATATTATTTAATTATATAAATTCCCAAAAATAATATTTTATTTTTTTTAAATGTTACAAAAACGTGCTCTACTATCTAAGCCGAACACTAGATGGGGTAAAGCACAATTACTCTCCAATTGAGAAGCAATACTTGGCCTTGATATTTGTCGTAAAGAAGCCGAGGCACTATCTTCTCGCTCACCAGGTTATGCTGATTTCCAAAATCGACCCGTTGAAATATCTCATGACAAAGGTGTCACCACCCGAAAAGGCATGTGAACGGCACAAAGATCACGTGAAGTCCATTGGAACCCACCGTAACCTAAGTAAGCATAAGCCAGGAATCTAAGCCATATAAAAGAAAGAAAATAAGGGTGATGTTTCAACACAAGATTTATAAAATGAAATAAAGCTTGTTTTGTAAAGACTTAACGTTTGAAAAACGAACAGCACCTCCTTTATATATTTTGAATAAAATTCCAGTACAACGGCAGTAAAATAAATGCATCCCCACACAGGAGCTAACTCGACACCCACACGGCGGAGACACTATCCATGCAAAATATATGATGTCTAAAGATGAAGAACAACAAGCGGAAAGAAATAAACACTATATATAAAGAAAGTCAAGCCGACTCCACACGAGTTCGACTATAACAACGTCTAAGATCTCGGGCAAATACACTAGATTTGGTTGATGGAGTACTTCTAGGTACAATAATAGATACAAGGCAAATACCGAAACAAATTCTAACCCACCTAACTCAAAAATAAATATGCAACCATGCCCAAAATAAGCTCTCTCACTGTCACTATCGATCCAAGCGACCAAACCTGCAAGAAGCTATGGCACAACATGGGCGAGTTGCCAACTCGTGAGCAGAATTCGCATAAAAAGATAGAAATCGCATGCATAAGCGATGAAACAACTAAGGCATGGGTAAACATATACTTTGCGGAAGGTAAATAAGTATGCATTGAAACTAGATTTCAAGCGATGAACAACAACAATAATAATAACCCATCATGTACAACTCGTATACCACTATCCTAACATGTGTAGTATACTAATATATGTGGTTATCATGGAATCATAAAATAAATCTATATCTCACCCGATACGGGAATAGAAAAACCACTAAAGCATATGAAACCATGCGAGTCACGAATGTAATATGCATATCTTAAACTTGAATTTAAGCGTAATGAAACGATAACAATAATCATTCGTGAACAACTCAATTATATATATATAATGGTATACAATCGCTATCATTTCTTTTCAATCTCATCATATAACCCTGGTCGGTATCCTCCGGATATCCTCCGTGTTCCAAACTATCACCAGTATCGAGTAACCCTGCTAGGTTCTCCGCCTTTCTATGCGAACATCCTGCCCCTCGATATCGTACTGGGTTCACCATGTATCCGTAATCGGTTCTCTCCCGTCTCGATATCGGATATCAACAAACCAGTACACCATGTATCCGTAATCGGTTCTCCCCTGCCTCAATATCGGATATCAACAAAGCAGTCCACAATGTATCCATAATCGATTCTCCCCCGCCTCGATATCGGATATCACCAAACCATAAATACGTAGAAAACTCACGATGGAAGTATTATCATTATGTAGCAATTTGAAAATTTAGAAATAAATAAAATTAATTAATTTAAGAATAATATGGTAAATCACAAGGTTGTTAAAAATAAATAAGTCAATTTTCATAAGTTGTATGTAAAATAATTTAAATTAAAATTTTAGTATGCAATATAAATAAGTTATAAGGGTTTTAATGACAAATTTAGCTTTATTTTAATAAAATGTGTATTTTATAATAAGTTAGGTTGTGAAGGGTTTCTAAGCAAAGTTTAGGATTTTATGCAAATAGGAAATTGTTAAGGGTATAAATGAAAGTGGAATAGAAATCATTTTAGTTCAGAATTTAAATTCAAATTAAAACAAAATTTAAGGTTAATGCAAGCACACCTCTTGCTTGCATGCACACACTCATCTTACACCTCCTCCTTGCATGAAATGAACACCCTTCAACCCTTGACACCTCCTCCTTCACATTATCCCTTCCTTCTCTCATATATATAACACCTATTTAGTTCAGTAGCTCAGAAAAAAACTCAAAAGGTTAAAGGAAAAGAAAAATTAAAAGAGAAAAAAGGGGAAAGAACAAGAGGAAGAAGAAGAAGGAAGAAGCTAAGTTCTAGTTTTCATCACTCTCAAGCTAGGACAAGGGGCTTAGCATCTTGGAGGGGTTATTCCAACAACTTTTTGGAGGATTCGAATACGGGATTTGCGGAGGCAGCGAGGAAAGGGAAAGGATTGGCAATTCCTGAATAGATTCGACTTTTTCCGGCGAGTAGATTAAACATCTACCAGGGAATTTTGTAAAGATGGCGTTTTACGCCCGTAGTTTTATTTAAATAAATAAATTAATTTATATTCTAAATTAACAATATGTATTCATAATTCACACATACCTTACTTAGTTCCTAGAACACTACACAATTATCGACGGGTCATGCCACGTGCACATCTTATATGTTACACACACCTCGTCGATATTACCATGTCACTTTTACACTTCGCAAAATTCTTATTAAAATGATTCATATCGTATCATACACACCGATAAATAGTAGTAAATTGCATCAATTATATCATGTTTTAGTATTTCATGTTGATATAAGAGGTAAACGTATTATTGAGGATTTATGGTTTTGAGTTTTGAATACTATTACATAAATCCAGGGATTTTTCATAATTGATGTGTCATGTCCACCATGAGATGTTTTATGATTTGATTTTATTCCGGACCGAGTGGGGGAGATATACGGTCGCGGATTTTACGTTATCCATACTGAGCAGGGGAGATATACAGTTGGATACATGGTTGACCCGGTCGAGACCGAGGGGCAGGATAGCCGCATTGAGGCGGGGGAGCCTAGCGAGGTTACTCGATACCGGATAGAGTGGTAAAATATTGCGTATATCTAGATGATAACGACCGGTATTGTTGATTTCAGGATCATTCGAGGAATGATGCCTGTGAGAAATGGAAGTATTGTGTCGATGATGGACACGGGGAATTGAATTTTATTGGGAATACATGATGAGATTTCAGTTTGGACTATGAGATTCGTATTATAGATTCATGATTTTCACATATAATCATACATTATACTTGTTCACATTTCAGTTAGTATGATCGTCATATTTACATATTTAACCGTTATATGTTAGTTATATTCACTGAGTTGGCAACTCACCCCCGTTGTGCCACAGTTCCTTGCAGGAGTAGAGTGGACGGTTAGCAGCGGCGCAGATCAACTTTTTGCAGCTTTATTACATCTTTTGATAGGTAGGTTACATATGTAGTAAGCTTCTCTTTTGGTATTGTATTTTGTATCTAGAAAAATCTCCATCAGACCTGTATATGACTTAGAGTGAGAGATGATATGTATATTATTGACAGTTGAGATCGTTAGTTCTATAAATTGTGGTTTCTTTTCTTTATGTCTGAGATTCGTGTTGATGTCCTATATACTGAGATTTTATATTTCGCCGTTGATATTGTTGATCCCAATTAGGGATACAACCAAACTTAACATCTTATACTTGTTTAATACTTTAAACTTCATAACATGTGATTTTTACTTAAAAACTAAATTTTCTACATAAAGAATTCCGCAAAAAGGATTTTAATCTTGGTTTTCGGCTTACTTGGACTGTGTGCATGTCTTTAGATATGATACAATCTAGGTGCTGGTCACATCCAAACTTGGGTCGTGACAAAGTTGGTATCAGAGCTTAGGAGCAACCTTACGTAATTGAGTAAGGGATTTCAATAGGTTGATGTGAGTCCGTGAGTTAGGTTGACCTTTGGTTTGATGGAGTAGGTGAATTAGGATGAATGTCGTACCGTACGTATGTTCCGCGGCATATTTGTGTTATCGTATTCAGCCTAACTAACCTTAGGATGTATATTTTGATCTATTTTTCCGTTGATTTTCCGTTATTGATTGTTCCTATTCCTACGCCTTATCAACTCTCGTTTCTTATTCCTGTTGCTATGGCTGCGCGGGCTAGGCGAGCCGCAGCCAGAGATGCAGCTAGGGCGAGTCCGCCTGTGATGACGACTGGTACACCGGACGTTCCGGCGGTGCATGAGCATGTTGATCCTCCTCCAGATCGCATGACTAGGATTGAGGAGGGCATGTTGGGATTGCAGCGAGTGGTAGGACAGTTAGCTGAGGCCACTCGAGTACTGAGACAGGATCCGGCACCGACTGTAGCAGAGTCCAAGGTACAACCTACGCAGATGGTGGCACTGGTAGATACGACAGTGATATAGGTATCACTTGCAGAGTTTATGAGATTGAGGCCTCCGGTATTTACGGGGACCGATGTAGCGGAAGATCCTTAGTCATTTCTTGATAGGATGGCGAGGATTGGCAGATCATTGCGATGTTCTGATGTGAGGTCAGTTGAGCTGACTAGCTTTCATTTGGAGGGACTTGCACAGGAGTGGTGTGAGTCGATGGAGAGAGGGCGAGCCACGAGTCTTCCTATGATGTCATGGACCGAGTTTTCCACGGTCTTTCTTGCCAGATTTCTTCCCCAAAGTGTGAGGGACGCTAGAGCTAGCAGTTTTGAAGCGTTGCGGAAATCGGCAAGTATGTCGGTGGCAGATTATGACCTGCGATTCACCCAGCTGTCGCGCTATGCCCCATACTTAGTACCTACGGAGGAGCTCAGAGTGAAGAGGTTCCTAAGGAGTCTGGACACACAGTTGTATCTGGCTATAGGCTCCCAGCATTTTGATACGTATGCGCAGGCCATTGATGCAGCAATACGAGTGGAGGAGCATTTGAGCGAGTCAGTAGTTGTTCCAGAGCCAAAGAGGAGTAGACCGATCGGGCTGATGACTAGACAGTTTGGCAGAGGTAGAGGCAGATATACTCCAGGCTGCAGTGTCGGACGAGGTTGGACCCAGGGCCAGATGTTCAGTTCTTATCCCGATGATCAGAGACCTCTATCTATATGTTTTAGTTGTGGACTTCCCGGACACTTTGCGCGGGATTGTAGATCCCAGGGAGGGACCGTTGTTCCACAGGCTGCTTTACCCATTCCACCTTCTACGCCAATGGCTTTACTTCCTCCCCCAGTAGGCGCTACACGCCAAGCAGTTGCACCACGAGGTCGAGGCTTTGCAGGACGTTCTCAGAGAGGTCGAGGAGATAGAGGTAGAGGACGACAGGATGCGGGCAGGGGCCAGGCACGGGTATTTGAGCTGACTCCATAGGATGCCCAGGCATCAAATGCAGTCGTGACAGGTACTCTTACAGTATGCTCGTTAGAGGCACATATTTTATTTGATCCCGGTTCTACACATTTTTATGTATCTTCACGATTTGCACTTTCTTTAGGGAAAGAGTCGTCGTTGTTAGAGTTACCATTAGTGGTGATTACCCCTGTGGGAGATTCTTTTATAGCTCGACACGTATTCAGGTCATGTTCTATGCGTATTGGTGATAGAGATTCGCTATTTGATCTGATTCTCCTGGATATGCTAGATTTCGATATACTTCTTGGTATGGATTGGTTAGCCGCCTATCATGCATATGTAGATTGTCGGGGAAAGGCGGTTAGATTTTGTTTCCAGGTGAATCGGTGTTTGTTGTGCAGGGGGATTGTAACATAACTCCTGCCAACATGATTTCTGCTCTTTGTGCGGGGCGACTCTTGAAGAAGGGTTGTCATGGGTTCTTGGCTTTTGTTCAGGACTTAGGGGTCGCTGAGATTCCATTGGACCAGGTTCCGATCGCACGAGAATTTCCTGTGGTGTTTCCTCCTGAATTACCAGGATTGCCACCCGGTCGTGATATTGAATTCCGCATTGACTTGATTCCTGGTGCGGGGCCTATTTCTATACCACCCTATCGAATGGCACCGACGGAGTTGAAGGAACTCAAAAGCCAATTGCAAGAGTTGTTAGATAGAGGGCTTGTTTGTCCCAGTGTATCACCGTGGGGAGCTCCTGTCTTATTTGTAAAGAAGAAGGATGGTAGTATGAGACTGTGCATCGATTACCGATAGCTGAATCGCGTAACTATGCGAAACAGGTATCCACTACCATGCATAGATGACTTATTCGATCAATTGCAGGAAGTTAGTTACTTCTCGAAGAGTGATTTGCGGTCGGGGTATCACCAGTTGAGGGTTCGGAAGGACGATATTCCGAAGACGGCGTTTCGTACAAGATATGGGCACTATGAATTTCTGGTGATGTCGTTCGGACTCACCAACGCTCTAGCAGCTTTTATGGATATGATGAACCGTATCTTCAGACCCTTCATTGATTGATTTATTATAGTGTTCATAGATGACATCCTTGTTTATTCTCGGAGTCAGACGGAGGACGAGCAGCATTTGTGTATTACGTTGCAGACCTTGAAGGAGCACCAGCTGTTTGCAAAATTCTTTAAGTGTGCTTTTTGGCTCGATAGTGTGGAGTTCTTGGGTCACATAGTTATGAGAGAGGGTATATGTGTGGACCCAAAGAAGATTGAAGCGGTACGGCACTGGCCCAGACCTGTGTCAGTTACAGAGCTTCGGAGTTTCTTAGGTCTGGCAGGTTATTACCGACGCTTCGTGCAGGATTTTTCACGGATAGCTGCACCTTTGACCGCATTGACTAGGAAGGAGGTTCCATTTCAGTGGACAGATGCATGTGAGCAGAGTTTCCAGCAGTTGAAGACACGCTTGACGACTGCACCTGTTTTATCTTTACCTTCCGGGTCAGGAGGTTTTGTTGTGTATTGTGATGCTTCTAGAGTGGGTTTCGGCTGTGTGTTAATGCAGCACGGAAGAGGAGTAGCTTATGCTTCTCTACAGTTGAAGAGGCACGAATAAAACTACCCCACTCATGATATAGAGATGGCTGCTGTGGTATTCACATTGAAGATTTGGAGACATTACTTGTATGGAGAGTCGTGTCAAATCTTCACAGATCATAAGAGCTTAAAATATATTTTTCCGCAGAGAGATCTGAACCTAAGGCAGCGTCGATGGATGGAACTGGTGAAAGATTACGATTGTGAGATCTTGTATCATCCAGGCAAAGCGAATGTTGTAGCAGATGCTTTAAGTCAAAGACCTGGAGGTAGCTTATCTCATTTGCGTATCTTACAGAGACAGTCTTCTACAGACTGGCAGATCTTATGTGATAGTCGAATACAGTTTGAGTTCACATCGGCAGGAGGCCAGCTAGCACATGTTCGCACTCGACCTCAGTTATTGGATCGCATTCGAGAGGCACAGCCCGCAGATACTCGTATGATGGAGATTATGGATAAGGTTAGGCAGCGCAGGGAGACGGAGTTTATGATTGATGATCATGGAGTATTACGTTTTAGGACTCGTCTGTGTGTGCCAGATTCTGACGGATTGAGGCGTGAGATTTTAGAGGAGGCCCATAGATCAGCATACAGTATTCATCCTGGTTCCACCAAGATGTATCATGATCTGAAGGATGTTTTCTGGTTGGAAGGAATGAAGAGGGATGTTGCGGAATATGTTTCGAGATGTTTGACTTGTCAGCAAGTCAAAGCAGAACACCAAAGGCCAGCCGGAGAGTTGCAGCCCTTACCCATTCCAGAGTGGAAATGGGAACAAATTTCCATAGATTTTGTAGTGGGTCTATCCAGGACTAGCAGAGGGTATGATACCATTTGGGTGATTGTTGATAGATTGACAAAGGCAGCTCATTTTCTTCTAGTAAAGACGATGTATGGTTTTGCATAGTATGCTCAGATTTATATCGATGAGATTGTACGTATGCAAGGAGTTCCGACGTGCATAGTTTCAGATAAGGATACCCAGTTTACTAGCAGGCTATGGCAGAAACTTCAAGAAGCTCTGGGTACACGGTTGAGTTTTAGTACGGCTTTTCACCCTCAGACAGATGGTCAGTTGGAGTGGACCATTCAGACACTAGAGGATATGCTTCGGGCTTGTAGCCTTGATTTTGGTGGTAGTTGGGATCGTCACCTACCTTTGATAGAATTCTCATACAACAACAGTTTTCAGGAGACGATGCAGATGGCACCCTTTGAAGCTTTGTATGGGAGGAAATGTCGATCACCTGTTTGCTGGACGGAACTGAGCGAGAGTTGCATTCTGGGACCGCAGATAGTAGAGGAGACTACAGAGAAAATTCAAATGATACGGGATAGAATGAAGGCGGCCCAATGCAGACAGAAATCGTATGCAGATCGACGACGTCGTAGACTTAAGTTTGGAGTGGGAGATCATGTGTTCCTTCGTGTATCTCCAATGAAAAGTGTGATACGTTTCGGGAAGAAGGGGAAGCTAAGTCCCAGATATGTTGGACCTTACGAGATTCTGGAGAGAGTGGGTGCTGTAGCTTATCGCATAGCACTTCCACCGAGTTTTCCCGATGTGCATCCGGTGTTCCACGTTTCGATGCTTCATAGGTATCTTCACGATCCATCTCACGCGATCCAGCATCAGACCTTACAGCTTGAGCCGGATTTATCCTACACAGTGCATCCAGTCACTATTCTTGACAGGAAGGCAAAGAAACTACGATCGAGGGTACTTCCGTCTGTAAAGGTTCTTTGGCAAGGAAATAATCACGAGGAGATTACTTGGGAGACCGAAAATGCGATGCGAAAGAAATTTCCACATCTTTTCGAAGGTATGTCTTGTAATTATTTGAAATTCGGGGACCGAATTTTCTTAAGGGGGAATATTGTAGTATTTTGAAAATTTAGAAATAAATAAAATTAATTAATTTAAGAATAATATGGTAAATCACAAGGTTGTTAAAAACAAATAAGTCAATTTTCATAAGCTCTATGTAAAATAATTTAAATTAAAATTTTAGTATGCAACATAAATAAGTTATAAGGGTTTTAATGACAAATTTAGCTTCATTTTAATAAAATGTGTGTTTTATAATAAGCTAAGTTGTGAAGGGTTTCTAAGCAAACTTTAGGATTTTATGCAAATAGGAAATTGTTAAGGATATAAATGAAAGTGGAATAGAAATCATTTTAGTTCAGAATTTAAATTCAAATTAAAACAAAAGTTAAGGTTAATGCAAGCACACCTCTTGCTTGCATGCACACACTCATCTCACACCTCCTCCTTGCATGAAATGAGCACCCTTCAACCCTTGACACCTTCTCCTTCACCTTATCCCTTCCTTCTCTCATATATATAACACCTATTTAGTTCAGTAGCTCAGAAAAAAACTCAAAAGGTTAAAGGAAAAGAAAAATTAAAAGAGAAAAAAGGAGGAAAGAACAAGAGGAAGAAGAAGAAGAAAGAAGCTAAGTTCTAGTTTTCATCACTCTCAAGCTAGGACAAGGGGCTTAGCATCTTGGAGGGGTTATTCCAACAACTTTTTGGAGGATTCGAATACGGGATTTGCGGAGGCAGCGAGAAAAGGGAAAGGATTGGCAATTCCTGAATAAATTCGACGTTTTATGATGAGTAGATTAAATATCTACCGGGGAATTTTGTAAAAATGGCGTTTTACGCCCGTAGTTTTATTTAAATAAATGAATTAATTTATATGCTAAATTAACAATATGTATTCATAATTCACACATATCTTGCTTAGTTGCTAGAACACTACACAATTATCGACGAGTCATGCCACATGCACTTCTTATATGTTACACACACCTCGTCGATATTACCATGTTACTTTTACACTTAGCAAAATTCTTATTAAAATGATTCATATCGTATCATACACACCGATGAATAGTACTAAATTGCATCAATTATATCATGTTTTAGTATTTCATGTTGATATAAGAGGTAAACGTATTATTGAGGATTTATGGTTTTGAGTTTTGAATACTATTACATATATCCAGTGATTTTTTATGATTGATGTGTCATGTCCACCATGAGATGTTTTATGATTTGATTTTATTCCGGACCGAGTGGGGGAGATATAAGGTCTTGGATTTTACGTTTTCCATACTGAGCGGAGGAGATATATAGTTAGATACATGGTGGACCCGGTCGAGACCGAGGGACAGGATAGCCGCATTGAGGCGGGGGAGCCTAGCGAGGTTACTCGATACCGGATAGAGTGGTAAAATACGGCGTATATCTAGATGATAACGACCGGCATTGTTGATTTCAGGATCATTCAAGGAATGATGCATGTGAGAAATGGAAGTTTTGTGTCGATGTTGGACACGGGGAATTGAATTTTATTGGGAATACATGATGAGATTTCAGTTTGGACTATGAGATTCGTATTATAGATTCATGATTTTCACATATAATCATACATTATACTTGTTCACATTTCAGTTAGTATGATCGTCATATTTACATAATTAACCGTTATATGTTAGTTATATTCACTGAGTTGGCAACACACCCCCGTTGTGCCACAGTTCCTTGCAGGGGTTGAGTGGACGGTTAGCAGCGGCGCAGATCTACTTTTTGCAGCTTTATTACATCTTTTGATAGGTAGGTTACATATGTAGTAACGTTCTCTTTTGGTATTGTATTTTGTATCTAGAAAAATCTCCATCAGACCTGTATATGACTTAGAGTGAGAGATAATATGTATATTATTGACAGTTGAGATCGTTAGTTCTATAAATTGTGGTTTCTTTTCTTTATGTCTGAGATTCGTGTTGATGTCCTATATACTGAGATTTTATTTTCCGCCGTTGATATTGTTGATCCCAACTAGGGATACAACCAAACTTAACATCTTATACTTGTTTAATACTTTAAACTTCATAACATGTGATTTTTACTTAAAAACTAAATTTTCTATATAAAGAATTCCGCAAAAAGGATTTTGATCTTGGTTTTCGGCTTACTTGGACTGTGTGCATATCTTTAGATATGATACAATCTAGGTGCTGGTCAAATCCAAACTTGGGTCGTGACACATTATTTCAAGAGAAAATAATTATAGAGCGAACGGATAACATAAACTTAGCACAAAATACTAATATAATCATAGCGTGAACGGATGATATAAACGTAGAAAAAACATATAACATAATCATAGCGCGAACGGATAGCATAAACGTAGCACAAACTAATAATATAATCATAGCGCAAACGGATAACATAAACGTAGCACAAACAATTAACATAATCATAGCGTGAACGGATAGCACGAACATAGCACAAACTAATAACATAATCAAAGCACGAACGGATAGCATAAATGTAGCATAAACAAATAACATAATCATAGCATGAACTGATAGCATAAACGCAGCATAAACTAATAACATAATCATAGCGCGAAAGGATATCAAGTAAAGCATGCGTAGCATGAACGAGCATTGTAAATGGATAAATACTTTCGTATAATCCAATTATACTTTAAAGTGGAATGAAACGTTGTTTGGAAATAAGAAGGCTGCGATATTTTAAAAGTAGATACCCCTTTGAAATCCAAGCTTCACATCCTTTGCATTGTTTCTTTAAAATATGAAACGAATCGTTATTTAAAAATCAGTACAACCTTTGTATTTTCATAATCTCCCAATCAGGTTAATTATAAGACTCAGCAAGTCAATAATAAAACATAGTATTTGGCTAATCATCACCACCTCATCCTGTACGGAATCTCACCACGTACGATGACAAAAAAATATTCCATTGAATCAAAATCATAAATCCATTTAGTCCGGAAACAATTTAATGCGCTTAATAATAGTCAGTGTGGAAATCTAATCTACGTACGCAAACACACAGTTCAAAAAGTACGGACCGCTCGACACACTCGCTTAATGATCAATATGAACATCTAGTCACGTACACGCACAACTAATGGTACAAACGTCTAGTCGCGTCCCCGCTCAACGATCAGTACGAAAATTTAGTCGCGTACCTGCTCAATGATCAGTACGAACATTTAGTCACGTACACACACATAACATCAACCATACTATAACATGTAAAGCAAGGCAAGTACTACATGTGGCATGGCAATTACTAGTAATGTGTACGTGTTAGCATGTGAGTTTGTGATGGTGCTTCATGGTAATCATCATTAATTGTGCAAGTGTTCTAGTTTATTCGTGTCATGGCAATTACTACGGATGTGTACGTGTAGCAAGTAAGTTTGTGTTGGTGCCACATAGTAATCATTAGTAATTATACAAGTGTTCAAGTAAGTGTGTTCGCTCAAGTATAGCAAGGAAAAAGAAACATGGCATTGGAAACTGAGCATATAAGACATGAATTAAAATAATTAAATTAGTGTTCATAAGAATTTTGGTTGTCGGGGGTGATATACGCCATCCACCCAATTTCCCCCTTGTAGATGCTAAATCTACTGACTGACTGTGGCACTAACTAGTCGAATCTTACGACTGCCGCGTCTCTCTTCAATGCCTCGGGATCTTCCACACTCGATCTTATAACCAATAATAATCATAAACATGCAAGGAAACCCCATCAATATCGATATAAACCCAAGCAAACTAAATATGGAGCAAAAATCAAGTTAATCAGGTAAAAATAAACTATTAGACGTCTGAAGCTCGAAGGCTCAGCATCTGAAGAAGACGTCTCGTCGAGAATGAGAAGCGGCAGATGTCTGAAGCTCAAAGCTCAGACATCTGAAGAAAATATTTCGCTGAGACAGAGAAACAACAGATGTCTGAAGCTTAAGGGCTCAAATGTTTGGAAAACAATCATGAAACAAAACAGAGGGTTCACAGACTTCTGAGGCTCAAGGGCTCAAATGTCCGACTCGGTAAAATTGCTGAGCTCGAATTCCTTTTTTGCAAAACATTTGAAAACAAACTTTTAACAATTTTCTAACCCTTTTCAAACCCAAAAAAGTTGTAATAACAACAAATAACTACACTAAACATACTACAACTACAATAATCAATAAAACTCCATTTGTGCAAAATTTAAACCATAAAAACATGATTTTTAAATAGAAGATATAGTTTTCAAGGAAAATATTGAAAACTTATTAAAAGATGGATTTTTACCATTTGAAATGAAACAAAAGAGGAGATCCAAGCTTGAATGAGGCTACTAAGAGGTTGTTGATGACTTCTAGTTATTGAAGCCCGAGAGAGGAGATTGGCTTGGATGGAGAAGAGCTAAGCTTTTGGGGTTGGGACTTAAGAGAGAAAATTTTAGAGAAGAAGGAAGAAAAGAAATGAATAGGTGTACATATAGCATGGTGACCCCATATTTCTCCCATGCCTCCCTTCACCAGGAATCATCAACCATGAAGAAAATCCACAATTTCTTTTAGAGGAAAATAAGGAAAATATTATTAGTAGAATATGCTTATCATTTTAATAAAACACATTATATCGTTATTTGAATTCTAAAATAAACTTTAAATTTTTGAAATGTTACAAAAAGCAAACTTGATGGGTGGGATGTCCAGATGGGCTGTCATGCTGCTCGAGTTTGACATAATCTATACTCCTCAAAAAGCAGTAAAAGCGCAATCCTTGGCCGTCATTCTCATCGCTCATCTCATATCTAAAGGGTCACCGCTAACTTACGAGTTACCCGTTGAACGAGTGTTGCACCTCGAAGATAACAAGCTATGCTGGGATCTCTACTTCGTTGGAGCCTCATCAATGAGGTCTTCCAACAAATCAAGCATCCTGCAAATAAAAGCTGGGGTAGGATTGGTGTTCATCACGACATCAGGGGGAACCTTACAATGTTCTTTCGCTCTTATCGTACCTCACACAAACAACAAGGCTGAGTATGAAGCACTAATAGCTGGGCTCAAGATCTCCATAAAGATAGGGATCACCCGACTACGTTTTTATGGAGATTCCCAATTGGTCGTCTACCAAGTAAGTGGCGACTACAAAGTATACAAGCCCGAGTTAGTTCGATACAGAAGTCGGTTCGTGGAACTCATGAAAAAATTCATCTGCATCGAATTGATGAGAATTCCCAGGGTGTTGAATAGAAAAGCTGACGTAGTTGCTCCCCTAGCCAAAGAACTGGCGGATCCCGACATGGATGAAATTTTTATTTCAGTTCAAAGCCGACAAATTCTACCACCAATGTCCTCTTATAAAAAATGGAGAGAGAAAAGAGGAGAATTCCCCACGTTTTGAGCCTCACGTGTTAAACACGTGAGAGCTTATATGCAAAGCATATAAGCGCTGAAAGCAAACAACTAAAGGCTAAATAGGCCTCATGTGTTAAACACGTGAGCGCACTAATAAGCAGATCAAAACCGACCTTAGGGTCACGTGTTAAACACATGAGAACACCTTTTTGAAGCATTAGCTTCAGATAGAATTAAATTCTATATATAGGATTAAATTCTATCTTTTGTATGCAAAGCATAAAAACACTGGAAGCAAATAACTAAAGGCCAATCTGGCCTCACGTGTTAAACACATGGGCGCTTATATGCAAAAGCATATAATCGCTGAGAGTAAATAGCCTATAGGCCAAACTAGCCTCACGTGTTAAACACGTGAGCACTCATATGCAAGGCAAATGAGCACTAAATAAAATAGGCTGAAACCCACATTAGGGTCACGTGTTAAACACGTGAGAGCGCCTTCTTATATAGAATTAAATTCTATTCTTAGGAAAATACCTCTCGATCTTTCTAAAAGGGAAAGATACTCTCTGTTAACAAAGAACCATTGGATCAAAGATCCAATGGTGATTAAAAATCACCAAATATAGAATTGATTTCTATGGGGGGAAATATCTTCTAAATCTTTCTAAATGAGAAGGATATTTTCCGTTAAACAGAAAGTTGTTGGATCAAAGATCCAATGAAATGGGAGAATATTTCCCTATATCTTTCTAAACAAAGAAAGATGTGCTCTGTAAAAGAAAGAGCCCTTGGATTAAAAATCCAGTGGTGGTTAAAAATCACCGTTTGACAGAATTAAATTCTGTACATGGAAAATATTTCCCTGATCTTGTTAATAACAGGAAAATATATTCTGTTAGACAGAAACTCTCTGGATCAAAGATCCGACGGTGGTAAAATCCCCCGATTAATCTTTGAGATCAAAAAAATCGATTGGTATCTCTCAAATGGGAGATTTTCTCAAACTAATCAACAAACTTGTTTCTCCTATATAAATGACCCGAGACTTCAAATCTCGGGCATAGAGAGATATATAGACACAAGAGAGAACCCCCGATAAGTTTCTGCAAACAAAAGATAGAAGCTACAATTGAGAATTTAATTCTCTCGCTAAAGAAAGCCCCGTTCTCCTTTCAAACCCTAGATAAAGAAAAAGAATAGATTAAAAATATCTCCTTTTCCTAGCACAAACAAAAACAAGGGTTTAACCCTTCATAAAAGAACTTAGCCCTTTCTCTAGATCTGAGATCCGTAAGACAAATCTTCTATAAGTTGAGAATTTAATTCTCATCGGGAAGATTTTGTTCTTCAGACTTAAAATCTATGGAAAAGAACTAGGTAAAAAGGAAGAAGAAGAAAGAAAAGATGGAAGTTACATTCCGAGAATTTAATTCCTCTGAAAGTAGGGTTTAACCTTATAAAAAACTTAGTTCTTATAATAAAGAACATAAGAACTTGGTTATCAACAACTTGATCCCGGATCTTCAAAACAGAGATCTTGATGGTCATCAATGGTCAAAATGCCATTAACAGAAATTAAAACTTTATCAGAAAACATCAACAAAAGAAATGACTTGGCGCATCACGTGCTTCCCACGTGAGCGCCCAAAAACAAAGGATTCAGCGCCTCATGTGCTTCCCTTGTATACGCTCAAAATAAAATGCTCAGCGCCTTACGTGAAATACACATGAGCGCTGTATAAAAGTGCAGAAGCACTATAAAGTTAGTCTAAATGACTAAGTGCTTAGCACTGATTGGGCAGTGCCCAGATCTAAGCGCATCACGTGATACATACGTGAACGCCCAATAAAATGAATGAGGCAGCGTCTCACATGCCCCTCATGCGAGCGCCATACAAAATGCTTAGCACTTTATAATTAGTTAAAATGACTAAAGTGCTTAGCACTGATTGGGCAGCGCCCATGTCTGAGCGCCTCACATAATACACATGTGAGGGCCAGAGCCCCAAATAAGTTCTTAGCACTTCTGGTTAAAAGGAAAAGGGCTGAGCAAATAGAACCACAAATAAGAACTTAGCACTTTCGAATAAAAAAAACTGAGCAGACCAAGCCCAAATTGGCTAAGTCCCGCTGAAAGTTTCTTATAGTTGAGCCCAAATGCTCTATTTTTGGATCTTGATAAACTTTAATGATTTTGAAAATATTTCTAAGTTGATCTTAGTCTAAAATAAGACTCTTAGTCTAAAATAAGACTAACGTATCCTTAGTTAAAATGAATTGAGCCCAAATGCTCATATATTTAAGTTGATGTTAATCTCAAGCTAGATTAGTGGTCCTTAAATAAAAAACAAAATATTTTTTTTGAACTAAAGGAACATACAACCTAATTTCAAACCCTAAATCTAAAATATACGGATTTGGACTAATCTGCGCCCTACAGACGACGACATAAATTAGTCTCTGTATACAATCTACAGACAACCTTAACAAACAAAATGACACACGACACGAAGTGAACTGCTAGAGAAGGAGAAAGTTGTTATCTCAACGCGATAATGTAATTAACCGTAGGGGCTTGCGCCTGTAGGGAAGAGCGTTTCCACAATCAAAACCCCTTCATAAATAAGGGGGAATCTGATGAAGTCTGGTACATCTGTCGCTTCTATCCAAACCTCCGATATACTGTTCCATAAATCAACTTGGTATCTTCGGAGAGGTGGATGGATATGTCTAAATAGCATCTTCCCCCAAATTCAGGCAAGACGTTCAATCCCAGTTCGTCTCTGTTTTCTGCGGTAAACAAATTCTGACACGCCCGGTGAGACCTTTTTCTCTTTCCACTCTACACTTCATATGTCATGTTTCGCGAACAAAATTGCGGTTCGCTATGGTTGCCTCTGGATTCGAGGTACTATAACTTGGTGTCTTGCTCCTATCTAGAAAATCAATGGGTCTCAACTGCACCTCATGCAACAGCAACTCCCGCTCCACCCAAACTGGAGGAGTGACCTATGGGCCTAATGCAGCCTCTATTTTCTCAATGTTAGTGGGGCAGGGCACACAAGCCACTACTGGACAATTCTTTGGGACCATGGTCCCACCTGTAAGTTTCGGTGCCGCAACGCTATAAGAAGAACCTTCCCGAAAGTCTGTCTTTGATCGGCTGGCAACCACGACGGCTCCCATCAGCAAGACGTCAAACCATCGAACTTCAATCTTCAACAGGCTGAGCAAAATATCGAGCGGGCCTATAAAGAAGCCCGTGATACCTGAAGGGGCTACCCTAAAAAGGTTAGCCATTCCTGCTCCTGCTACAGGCGAAGCCGGCAAAGGTGCTTCCTCCCTCAGACGGTCGGTCTTCGAAAGATTGGCCGACACTCCTCAAACCTGATCAAGGACATCAGTCTTCAATAGGCTGACACCGATTGAAACCACTCAGCAAAGCCAGGGGCATAATGAAGCCACTTCCGAAGCTAAGGCGGTCCCTTTAGAAAGGCACGCTCGACGTCGCCACTGGCGTCGAATAAGATAGGCCGGGGGTAACTCCCCCTCTGGGCTCACCCTACGAGCACCCATGGTAGAGGTCGACGTTGCCGTTCCAACCGGGAATAGCTTTGATCCGCTCAGAAGGGTACGTAAGAACTCCCCGATGGCGTTGCTGAAGAAATCACCTCTGCCAGTAAAGGTCCATGTGCCGCAATAGCCAGAGCAGCCTCATCAAAAGCTCTCTTCAAAAATACATAGGGTCTGGCAAAAAGTCCAAGACTCTGTGATTGAAAAAAATTACTCTCATCGACCCGAGAAATCTAAGGGCCGGCAAGGAAAAGATCGCTCCTCCGCCATATAACGGGGAAATTCTCCTAAACAGGTGCCTGTCACAACGGCTCCTTCAACTCCAATCTCTTATAAAAGAAGGAGGCTGGAGAAAACTCTACCGCTCGTGGAAAATTCCAAAGGCGATGGATCTAAACACCCTAAGTCTGGGGGTATTACCGTACATACGGTCTATATGACCAATGGGCAAGAAGGGAGCCGTGCTTCGGTAAGTCACCGACCGCAAACTCGGTCATTAACAAAGGCTCAGGAGCAACAACAAAAGCTCCAGGAGATGCTGAAAAAAATGACGGCACTTATTGGACAGAAAGAAAGTTTGGACAAAGAGGCTGAACAGCGCCATGAGCAAAAGACCGATATAGAGTTTCTGCAAAGGGTGCTAGAGATAAAGGACAAAGAAGCTGCAGAGCAAGCTGCTAACATAAAGCAGATGACTGTTTTATTCTAAGACATGGTTGGAATAATAATCCAACCAGAACCCCCGGCCGAAGATTTACCGATAATCATCGAGGATGACAGAGGCGAAACATCAAACCCCCCTCCGGCCTTATCAGTGGCAAAGGAGGAAACGATCTCCAAGGCGGCCCTGGATGATTACATTGCTCGGCAAATAAGAGCTCATCAAGCTAATGAAACCATCGGCCAAATTGTCAGAACTAGGAGACCATATCCAAGCTGGTATGACCAAATCAAATACTCACCGGGATGTACGATCCCCAAGTTCCATGTCTACAAAGGAAAAGGCAACCCTCACCGGCATGTCGCACAATTCATAGCTTTATGCGGCAATACTGGAGGCGACGACATACTGTTTCTTCTCCAGTTCATTTGCAGCCTGTCAGAGACAGCTTTCGAATCGTACTCGGAGCTCCCAAATGACTCTGTGAAAACCTTCGCAGAAATGGAGCTGCTGTTCACACAATGTTTCGCCAGAGAGAGCGAACGCAATCCAATCACAGCATTAATCAATGCCAGGGTAAAGCCGGGAGAAACATGGGTCCAATACATGATCCGGTGGCCGAACCCGTCGTCTAAGTACGAACAACGCATTGAATAGTCTCCTGCCGTGGGCATGTTCATCGGGACCCTTGATCCTCAAACGACCGTGTCCCAGTTCATGACGTTCTTCAAGACCATAACCATTCAGGCTCTGATAGACAAATTGGCCTGAATGGATCAGATGGGCCATGGGACTTGCTCCTAAAATAGAGACCCTCAAAATACTAAGGGTAAAGGAAAGGCGGCCTTTGTCGCTAACACGCAACAACAGCCGAGTGGCCCAAAACCAGCTGCTCGCCAAAACAACGCACGTCCGCGCCCGTTCTTAGAAGAAAGACTAGGACTTGCTTACTCATTCCCCCGCGACAGGACAAGGAGACTGTTCGAGTTGGCAATACGAAATAACCACATCACATTGCCAGACCCGCAGCGTCCAGCACAACCTGGAGACATCAACAACTCTAATTACTTCTCCTATCACAGAATGGTGAGACACCTAATTGAGGATCGCTACATCTTCAAAATTGGGTTGAAGGCCAGTATCAACAGGGGAAATTCATGATGTATGGTAACAGGAGGGTGCACCCGCCGTAGAAGCACACTCTCAAAAAGGTGGACGCGCATAGGGCATCATGCTCACTCGTGTAAGAAGTTCCATGGGAAATAGTCCTTTCCGCAAAAACCAAAAGAATACTGAAGGATCTACAAGCATGACCGGCAGTCAGGTGGAAAAGCCCCTCTGAACCAAAAATAATCAAAAGGATGCTAAAAGCTCATCCTGCACCAAAAACTGCTGACAAGGGGAAGAGCCCCCAAGTCAAGCCCTCAAAGTCTTCAAAGAAAAAGAAGAAGACCAAGAAACCCGTGCAGCCCGCCGAGTATGACGACAAGCACACAGATATATTAAAGTACATAAATGCGCTGGCGGAGTATAACCAGAAGGCGCGGACACCGGTCACGCTCGAAGAATTCCTCAAGTATATTCTTGAGGGAAAAGACAGTAACAATGATGAGGGAAATGACTCATCAAAAGACGCCGAACACCGTGTAGCAAGTTGCCACATGGTCTCCTATTCGTCGTTATATGGAAAAGAGGCTCCCTCACTATCAGAAAACAACGCGGAGGAACTGGGGTTAGAATTGCCGCTAAAATCCCCAGAACTGCCAGAAGAAGACACGATTGGGAGGCTATTAAATGAAGCCTTTCAAAAAAGCAAAGTTGACCGAGAACTCAAGACAACCATTTATGAAAAAGGCACAGCATCTAGATAAAGAAGCTGCGGGAAGGAAGAGTCGTAAAGTGCTCCAACCAAAGCAAAGCCCGCCTGCAACAAATAAGAGCAGGATCAAAACAGAGAAGTGGTTTGCCAAAGCCCTGTCAATGGGGATGAACCTGTCGCCTCTCATAAAGAACACTCTCGGTGTTATATGCCTCGATGGAGAAGACTCACATCCAGAATACAGCCTATATCATCGAAAGGTCGCCTACCCCATCGAGGAATGCAATGCCTTCAAGAAGTAGTGGAAATGATACGTTGCCCATCAAAAACACTTTAAGAGGATGAAGCGTGAAGCTCGCGCTCGTCGAAAGCAAAATAGTGGGACGAATGCGCATGAAGAAATGATTAGCAATTGTCATATGGTTGGTACTAGTTCAGATGGAGGAAAACCTCCAGTTCTTACATTCGGGAGCGATTCTTAGGATGAAACACCTCTCAACCCTCTCTTCAAAGACTCCGCCTCCGAAAAAGAAGAGGATGAGAAGAACTGCGAGAATATTAAGCTGCGTAACCGCACGCTGCCTAAGAAGAACCTCAGACCTACAAACAAAGGTTCAAACAAAAAAGACAAAAGGAAAGGAAAAATCCCTAAGGAAATTGCTTTCGATGACGGAGTGGTAAAAGAGCTCACCATAAAAGACCCGCCTAAGAAAAACAAGGTGGATTACAACATCCTAGCATATCTGAGGAAAATACCCTCATAGCTAAGCATATTGGATGCCCTCCTCCTATCCAAAGAGCACTAGTAAAATAGGGGGTTGCCCCTACGGATATTGGAATCCGTAGGGGCAGATTTAACTTGGCCCTATGGATTAATCCGTAGGGCTAAAAGGTTGCCCCTACGGGCCCAGACGTCCAAGAATAAAAATATTAATTCTTAATTTGGTGTTTGCCCCTACGGAGCCGCAAACAAAGGACCTACGGGTATATCCGTAGGGGCAACTAAATATCAAATTACTAAAGCACAGATCGATCGCCTACGCTCACAATTTCTTTCTCTCTCGATCTCGATCGCGCGCGAAAAAAACTCCTCGTCACCACCGTCGTCCTCCTCGTCGCCACCGGCGTTCTCGTCGCCACCGCCGTTCAGGTCGTCGCCAGCGCCGTTCGGGTGAGTAAATCTTGAGGTAAATTAAAGAATTTTTTGATTAACATACGTGCTGGGTCTGGGGTCGGGGGGTTGCGCGTGCGCGAGTTGAGGTTCGGCAGGGGTCGCGGTCGGGGTCGCGGTCGGGGTCGGGGTTAGGGTTAGGGTTGGGGTTCGCTGCTGCTGGGGCTGGGGCTGGGGTTAGGGTTTGCCTTAGGGTTGGTGTTGGGATTTAGCTGGCCGCGCTGGGGTTAGGGTTAGGGTTAGGTTGGGGCTGGGCTGGGCTGGGGCTGGGGGCTGGGGGCTGGGGTGAGGCTGCGCTGGGCTGGGGCTGGGGGCTGGGGGCTGGGGCTGGGTGGGGCTGGGGCTAGGGTTAGGTTGGGGTTAGGGTTAGGTGGATTGATGACAACAAAATACATGGATGGATCGATGAATTTAATGATGTTATGTGTCCCGCCAACATAGGAAATTCAAACGTATACTCCGTTTTCTCATCTTAAAACTAGCAACCAAAATGTGACTAAAAAATCTTTCTAAATATATTTGAAACACATTTATTAGTTGGGTTGAATATTTGTGATTCCATTATATTATATTGTAAGATGCAGAAATTGTATCCTAAAACTACTTGATCCAATCATCCAACAAATACATTCATAAGATACTTATTTATTTTCCTGTATCTTGTATTGAATCGTAAGATTGATTTGCATGTCGTAAGATATTTGACAACACTAGGATGTCTTTCATAAAACAAAAAGTAAATTGGTGTAGGGAGAAAGCTGCTTGATGGGTGGTGACTGGGTCCATTCTTTCTTCATAATCCCCTTCAACTCTATGCCTTTCAATTATTGTGGGAAAATTAGATATTACTTGAGTGATCATGATATCATTTTTTTTGAATATTTCTTCCGAGAATTTATGCATGGTCTTGACATTGAACTTTATCATACTCCTTAATATTACTTTAGTGATTGATAATATTCAATAAGCTTATGTTGTTGACCCAAATTAAGTAAGGGGGTTAGTCAATTGGAATTGGTGTTTGGAACTTTGAAGTATATCTTTAATGGGATAGGTTTATTTGGTGTCAGTCAAATAAAATGAGAAGTAGAACCTTTTATTGTTAGTGATGAATGAATCTAATATTGGAAGTTGATGGTTTCAGTTAGAACTTTTTTGGTATATGATAGATTTCCGCCTACCAAAATTGTTCCATCCAAAAAGTGAATACAGTGGAACTTCTGTTCTCCTTGCCCATCCACTTTTTCTCTCTGGAAATTTGTAGTCTATATAACTATCTAAAATGTATTTGCTAATACAATTATTTTAACCTGACATACTAAAATATTATTATATTGTTTATGTTATCAATAAGTTATTAGTAGTATTTTCTTGATTGGTAAAAGGGGCATGGGCGTTCGCTCTATACATTCTTAATGGGATAGAAGCCTACCCCCCCAGCCGGAACACACACATACAACAAGAATACACAACAAACGCATAATTAGAGAGCGATTCGAGATGTTCGGGTTAAAACCAATATATGATACTTGATGATAATATGAAACCTTCATATCCCCATCGAAACTCATATATGAAACTAAAAGCGCCACTTAGTCCCCGTCTATCGGTTAACATACGTGCGATGCTCGTCGTGACCTAGAACTATACGAAGGTTGTTAAATATCGGACAGTATAGCTCGATACTAACAACCGTCGTATAGTCTACGCGACGAGAAAATTCAATCGTATGGTAACCCATAGATTTGTCCCGTGTGGACAAGTTAAGAATGTATAAAGCAAACGCCTTCATTCACTTGTGTTTTCATCCGTTTCGAGATATTTCGTCGGTACCTTTCCGCTGGTTCTCCGTGTACAAAGATAGATTAGATGTTCATTTCAACGTTGTTTGTGTGTGTATGAAATGACATAATATTAATGTCACAATTATTTGTCGAAAACAGAACTCATTTTAACGAGGTACGTGAGGGGCATCCTGATTGGAACGAAGAACGTTTGGAAAAATACCATCAGGATAATTTTTGTGATTGGGTCACAGAGCATGTAAGTTATTCGAATTACATTTTATTGCTATCAGTTTTAATCTAAACTTGTATCATTATGTATTTATCGTAAAATTTGTTTTGTTAGATCCACGATCCGAACTTGTCTGCATCATTTGAGAGTGATTCAAGATGTTTAGCTCAATTTCCTAGTATGGAGGTTGCATATTACAAAGGATTTGGTGTCCTTGGATACAAATTCGAAGTTAAGGACATAGAAACATCTAGAACCACTCAGAATAGTGGGATTGCGACGGTAGGATCGGACGGTGTGATTTACTATGGGTACTTAAATTGTATACTCGGCATCCACTATCCCGGACGATCAGAACCCTTTTATATATTCCAGTGTACTTGGTACGATCCGCGAACCGATACGGACAGGTGGAGAAGCAGTCTTGGGACTTGGAAAGATGAATATGGATTGACCAGTATGAACACACTTCGATTTTACGGTCAGGACGATCCGTTTATCTTTCCGAACCAAGCGTTCCAAGTATACTACTCACAGTGTTTGAAGCATCCGGGGTGGAGTGTTGTATGCCGATAGAAACCTAGAGATGTCTACGATGTCCCAGAATACGAGGACAGCGATGAGGACGAAGAAGAGAGAAGGCTTAAAGTGCTCCGACCGTCTGTTTCGAAGGACGGGTTGTCTTCGACCGATCATGAAGTTACGTGGGTTAGAAATGACATCGACGATGAAATCCAAGTAGATATGTATGATGCGCCCACGAAACGAAAAAGGTTATCAGTAATATTATATTATTACTTCACATTTTACGCTCTAGATCATATATAGTCAATACTTTTAATGATTGTCTAATGCGTCCACGAACCGTTTATCTAGATTTGATGACGATGTCGGGAGCAGCGAGGGGCGGCAGGAGCTCCAGCCGCGGTAGAGGCAGAGGCAGAGGCAGAGGCAGAGCGGTTCTTCCGCCCGGAGAGCTCCGTAGGGAGCTTCAGAGGGCCGGTCTTGCACCCAGATCGGAGACCCCTTCGGATGCCTCCTTCCGTGTTGATTTGGCCACACCTCTAGGTATACTGCACGCATATCCATTTTGAATGTAATATTACAGATATTCATGCATATTTATGTCAAAATTACTTATATTGTCAATGTTTGATTGTCTAGTTGTTGGTGATGCGTCCACATCTGGGATAGAGGCTACCCCCGCTCCTCCAGGTATGTTTATATATCATATAGTGTATGTATATTGATTTAGAATGCTATATCATAAATACACACATTCCTTTTGCTCTTACTTAGCAATTTTTATTATTGTCTAGCTGTAGGTGGTGACACCACCGCATCTGCGGGTATGTTTATATATCCTATAGTGCATGCATATTGATTTAGAACGTTATATTATTGATCTACACATTCTTTTTGCAATTACTTATATAATCTATTTTTAATTGTTTAATTATAGGTGGTGCATCCACACCTTCCACAGGGGCCACTCCTGCCGCTTCCATACCCTCCGCATCGTCTGCAGGTTAGTATGAATAAATTTAAAATATTTATTCATTTTACATATGCTCTATAGAATAAATATGAACTTCATGGAAATTTAGCGTCGATGTTTATTTTATAGTTGGAGGGGATGCGTCCGGGTCCGGGACATCGGTTGTTCCTCACCGGAGGAACTATCGTCCCGCTCGTGCTGCTGCTCGGGCCCAGGCTCGTGCGCTAGTCACCGGAGGTATATATCACACTTGAATTTTTGTTTAACCTTGATTTCTTAATACAACTTTGTCTTATTATTGATTGTCTTGATATTTCGTGCAGACGCAGGGCCTCTCCATCCCCAGAGGGGGACTCGAGGCCCGAATCAGTCCCATAGGCTGAGGCCTGATAGAGCTAGGGGGAGGCAGCATTCCCCCTATTTTTTACCCTTGACTATCGCTATACCGGTCCTCATGCCAAGAGGTTCGGTCGGTATCTGGGGGACGAGAGCCGGATCGTGAAGAACTATCCACTTCACGTTGAGTGGGGCGAGCAGCACCAGCGCTCATTCGCCCTCTTCTTTGATCAGGCTCGGGTATGTATTAATATATATTTTCATTTGATCTATCCAATATATTTATTATTAACACTTGCAATCTAATAACAATGTTTTTTTTTGTATTTTCAGTTGGATTACGATTTTCAGCCTGTAGCCGACCCTGATCACCCGGGGAGGGTGCTCGACCTTCATGCTCTGTACAATGGCCTGATGAAGAACATGCAGGCCAAGGTCCGATACAACATGAATGAGCTGAAGGCTGACTGCTACTCCCTATGGATGGTGACCCCCGAGGCAGAGAGAGCGGCCCTCCTATCTACTCCGGCGTTTGCGAGAGTCGACGTAAAGACATGGCCTCTATTGTGCGCTTATTTCGACTCCGAACGCAAACAGGTATGTATTTTAAATTTAATTCATTATTTATGATATAATTTATTTCTTTGTGTTTCTTAATTAGAAAACTAAATATTAATGCATTGTGCAGAAACAGGCCGCTCAGAATACGGAGAACAGGAAGTCGGCGAAGAGGGGTCGCCCCACTTACACAGGTGGCTCGAGGAACATTACTCGAGCCATGGAGTTATCGGTAAATTAAGAGTTATTCTCTAATATTCTGCAATATTAAGAGTTATTCTCTAATATTTCTAATATTAAGAGTTACTTTCTAATATTGCAGACAACTCGGACCGTGGCGTCAGGTGGTACACCGAGCGTGCTGTGCGCATATCTTGCCGTCCACGGCACCTCGACAGATCCCGCTACGGGCGAGCTTCAATATCCCGACGTCGCTACCCAGGAGTACTGCGTAAGTGTTAATATTTTTTCTACCCAAATTTGAAATTTTAGTTTTGGAAGGTTCAAGTTTAAATTTTATACTTATACTTTACTGCTTAATGTGGGTGTAGGAGCGGGTGGTTGAGCAGGCCCAGGCCTCGGGGATCGATTTTACCGGACAGAACGATCCGAGGCTGCTGACCCCAGTTCTGGACGCCGCACACGGAGGGCACCACGGAGGTTGGGAGAGAGGCCGGGGATTGGGCCCTAGCAGGGCCCATATGAGGTTGGACTCCACCCCGGCGGTTACTTCCTCCGTCTCCAGTGACCGGCATGTCCATCAGGAACTGGATAGCTTGAGGGCCACCGTTCAGGAGTTGAAGGAGATACTGGTATGTATACTACTTTATAGTAAAATATCATTTCATATTATATACATATCAACATATCCATAATTAGTACGTAGCTTGAGCTTATTTGGTTTTAGACTTAAGTTTGATTAATCATACATATATATGTAGTTAAAATAAACAACGCTTTTCCAAACTAGATATCCAAACAGGGTTTCGAAATAACTTAATAATGATACGAATTCGAATAATACACAGTTCTTACACGCTTCTTACACACGTTATGTCCAGACGCGACAGGGTAGATCGGCCGAGCCTCCACATGCATCTCCTTCGGCTGCGGCTCCGCAAGCCACTACATCGGCTGCGGTTCCGCAGACAGCTCCTGTAGCTCCACCGCCCACTCAGACTCCCGCAGCCGCGGCTCCGCAAGCGACTACCTCGACGGCGGCTGCGCAGACCACATCGCCAGCTCCATATGCTGCTCAGACTCCTGCTCGCGACGCATTGCAGAGTTTATTGACCGAGGAGCAGGCGCGCGTTATTCTAACGTTATTCAGAGGTGGAGCTGGACCGAACTAGGGTGCTTTTTGGTTCTTATTTTTTGAAACATGTATTTATTTATATCACATTGTACTACATTTTGAAACGATATTGATATTGGTTTGTATTTATATCATATTCAGTTTTTGGGTTTCTTTTGTATATTATATATATGCGTGAGATGTGATTATGAATACTGCAATATATGATTTGATTGATGTATATAGTATTGTGCACAGGGCGGGAAAAAATCTAGCAGCCCATTTTTAAAAAAAAAATACAGACAATATGTACCTACGGATTAAGCCGTAGGTATATATGTTGCCCCTACGGAGTTGTCCGTAGGGGCAAACTATCAGGAAACCTGATATTTTCCCCTCTGATCTCAGTGCAGGGTGTTGGGAGTGCCCCTACGGATATGTCCGTAGGGGCCACTGTCTATCCCCTACGGAGTTATCCGTAGGGGCAAAATATCAGGTTTCCTGATATTTTGCCCCTACGGCATAGTACCTACGGATATATCCGTAGGGGATAGCACAAGGACCTACGGTTCTATCCGTAGGTACATACAATATATTAAAAAAAACATAAAAAATATATGATTTGATTGCCCCTACGGAGTAATCCGTAGGGACAATAACACCTACAGATATATCCGTAGGGTCAATAATTTGCCCGTAGGGGCAAGTTCAGGGCCTCAACTTGCACCTGCGGCCTTTGCACCTACGGGGTATTTTTTCGCCCCTACGTATATATCCGTAGGGGCAACCCTTATTTGTAGTAGTGGAGGCACGGGATTCCCTGATCAAGGCATTACAAGAGCTCGATCAGTTCTAAGCTTTTCTCGCAGAAGAGAAGATGAAAGATGAACCGGCAGAGGTCCATATGGCTAATATTACATTCAGCGATGAAGATCTACTCCTCGGTACATGCGAATATAATCGCCCATTATACGTCACCTGGTATTGCCATGACATCAAGATAGGGAAAATCCTTGTCGACAATGGGTACTCCGTTAACCTTCTCAACGTGAGAGTGCTGAAGGAAATTTGCATGAACGTTCTGCACCTTTTCCGAGATAAAATTACCATCTCCGAGTTTGACTCATAGTCATCTCGGACGCTTGGGTCCGTAATACTGACGCTACGCTTCGGGCTGCTCAACACTGACATCAAATTTCATGTCATTGAGGCCAAGACTTGTTATAACACTTTGCTCGCAGGCCATGGTTACACGAGTACAACATCGTCTCTTTTACACAACATCAGTATATGAAGTATTTTAAGGATGGTTCGGAGTACACCTTCATGGGTGAGCTAAATCTGTTCTTGGTGAATGAAGTGCGGAAGTATGAAGAAGCGAAGTACTTTCTACCAGACTTCGAGGATACTGAAAGGTGCCACAAGCGAGAGAATAAACAGAAATCCGTCTCCATTATCCCGATCTTTGGGAGAAATACCGAGTAAGATGAAGAAATAGTCTACTCGGGGCATCCATAAAGGCAAAACAATAAGTCCGGACCATCTACTCCTATTTTGTTCTTTGGTAGAGACTCCAAGGACGAGTACAACGCAGTGTTCTCCATTCGTCCGTCAATGTAGACTCTTGCCAAAGCAGATCAGAGTCTAAAAATCATGATGGCTTCGCATTGACACTACAAGGAACTTGATACACTCGATACATACAGCGTACAAAAACTCCAAACTTTCTACATACCTCCTAGGTGAAGAAGTGAAAAGCCGATCCTTTTCTACCAATCTACGGAGACCAAAGTAGAGAAAGAAATTTGGCACGGTGCTGATTTTGCGCTCGACATGCTTCAACCTATTTGTCTGCCAAGATATTACGCGGAGGGATTGAAAGTGCTGCTAAGACGCCAAGACGTACCCCTCGAACAAACTATTTGACAAGCCCAATTCTACAAAAAGATTTGGGATACTCCCGGGACTGAACGTAAGAAGCCCAACAGGAAGATGGAAACAACTGGGCTGGGATACGTTCGATCCAAGAAGAGGGAGCAAATCTACAACTGCTGCATCGTAAACAGCACGGGTGAAGAGGAAAACGCTCTTCCAAATAGTCGTGATGTCGAATCGGAGCGAGATTCCTCTTCGAAAACATTAAGTCTGTCGCTTGAAGAACAAATTGACAAGTTAATAAAAGAAACTTGTCAAATGAGCCGGGACAATCACAACCGCGAAATGTCCATTTATGAAAAGACCAGGATACAGCATCTTTATTGTCAATCTGTGGAGAAAGTAGACCGTAATGCTCTTCATCCCCAGCCCGCTATATGTTCTCACGAAAGGGGAAAACACCGAAATGAAGTTAAAAACAGGGAAAAGAATGCAAACAATTCTTGAAGACAACAAAATGGATTCAAGATGCCGTTCAATCGAGAAAAACTCGATTGGAGCCCATCTTTTATAAAGAAGATGGGTCGGGAATACTCTTTCCCGCAAGACAAGACAGGGAAAATATTCAACCTTGTCAAAAAGACCAAATGATGACACTTCCAGAGTCTCGGCACCTCGAACAAATAAACGAGGTCCATCATCCGGATTATTGCTCCTATCACCGAGCCATAAGTCACACCCTTGAAGATTGCTTCACGTTCAAAGATTGGGTGGAAGACCGGTATTGACATGGCAGGTTCTCTTTATCCAACAGCTGGCGGGTAATCCTGCCATGAAAGCATGAGCCAAAGAGGACTTATACCGTCGGGATAGGACCAGCTCGACCGCGAGAATAGAAAAGAACTCGTACCTGCCATATGATAACACTCTCAAAAGAGGGAGGCCATGAGAGTATGAATGACCTCTTCAGGTGCTTCGCAAATGAAGACAAGGACGGGATGATCTTAGAGTTTCCACCAACACCAAAAGAGATGGAAGATGGGATACACACCACAGCGGACGACCTAAGAAAATTTGACTTAAGGACGGAAAATGATCTGAGGCCGACGTTCATCAGTGAGCTACTATCTGAAAAATAGGTAGCCATGTTAAAAGACGTGCTCATGCAGTATAAAAGCTTCTTTCCATAGAACTATTCCAAAATGCCGAGTCTAGATCCGAAAGTAACGATACATAAACTGGCCATATCGCTAGGCATAACGTCAATCAAACAGGATCAAAGAAGGATGCGACTCGAACTTGAGATGAATATCAACGCTGAAGTCAAGAAACTAATTGACTCCGGCTTCATCCAAGAGGTTCAATATCCCGATTGGATCGCTAACATCGTTCCATTGATGAAGGAAAATGGGACGGTTCGCATCTGCATGGACTTTTGGAGCTCAACAAAGCTTGCCCGAAAGATGACTTCCCAATACCCATTACCGAGCTGATAATCGATAACACGTCTAACCATGAGGTCTTCTCCTTCATGGATGGATTTTTAGGATACAACCAAATAAAAATTCATCATGAAGACCAGAAGTATATCGTCTTCCGAACCCCGCTTGGTATATTCTGCTATAAGGTGATGCCCTTCGGTTTGAAGAACACTGGCGCTACCGACCAGAGGGCCATGAGAAAGATCTTTGATGACCTCATATATGAGATCGTCGAATGCTACATTGACAATCTTGTAGTAAAGAGAAAATCTCATGAGGAACATTGGGAACATCTAAAAATAGTGTTCCAACGTCTTTGGAAGTATAATCTAAAGATGAGCCCACTAAAATGCGTGTTTGGAGTTTCATCAGGCAAATTCCTGAGATTCATCATTTGTCATCGGGGTATTGAAATTGATCCCTCAAAGATTAAGGCGATTATGGAAATGCGCATGCCAAGAACCCTCAAACATTTGCGATCTCTCTAAGGAAAGCTCGCGTACATCCGGCGGTTTGTAGCCAACCTCTGCGAAAAATGTCGTCCCAACAGTCATCTGATGAAGAAAGGGACTCCATTCATCTGGGATCTGAAATGCCAAAACGCACAAGACGAAATCAAGCAATACCTGCAAAATCCACCGGTATTGGCCACTCCGGTTAAGGGAAAACTCCTTATCCTATAGACAACGGCCCTTGAGGGTTCTCTAGGCGCATTATGGGAATAAGAGAACGATCAGGGAAAGGAGAGAGCTCTATACTATTTAAGTCGAGTTCTCCTGGGGGCAGAAAACAACTATTCTCCCATCGAAAAGTATTTCCTGGTGCTGATCTTCGCAATAATGAAGCTCAGACATTACGCCTTGGCACAAGAGGTCCACCTCGTATCGAAAGTGGATCCTCTCAAATATCTAATGTCAAAGGCCATACTGAATGGAACACTTGCCAAATGGGCCCTCTTCCTGATGGATTTCTCGATAACGTATCACCCCTCAAAGAAGTGAAAGGTCAGGCCATTGTCGACTTTCTCGCGGAGCATCTGATACCGGCCGGCTCCCCCTTAAATTGCGAGTTGCCATACGAACATGTGTTCGACGCAATTGAAGAAGAAAATGATTCCAATTGGGAACTCTACTTCGATGGAGCATCTTCCATGAAGAGGCAAAAGCAAAACGCCCCCATAATCAAAGTAGGGGTGGGCCTTACCTTCGTGACCCCGCAAGGATGGATATTGCGTTACACCCTCTCCTTAACGGAGCCAAAGACTAACAACGAAGCTGAATATGAGGCTTTGATAGTCGGTCTTGAGATTGCTATCGATATGGGAATCATAGACCTCCTCATATATGGAGACTCACAGCTGATCATTAGTCAAGTAAATGGCGATTATCAAACGTGCAAGCCAGAGCTGATAAGGTATGGCGAAAGAGTGCAGCAACTACTGACATAAATCCCTTCCTATACCCTAGAAAGCATACCATGTGCGGAAAACAGCAAAGTGGATGCATTGGCCAAATTGGCTAAGGAATTGGCCAATGAAGACCTCAATAACGTAAGGATCATTGTGCAAGGCCGCAGGGTTCTCGCGCCAACATATATATCTTCGGAAGTCCTGAAAGAGCCATCCGAAGGGAAAAAAATGACCGAACAAGTAGCCCTTCAAATAGAGGACAAAGAAAAGTTCAAGGACTGGAGGGAAGTCTTCATAGAGTAATTTAAGTCCCAACGAATGCCTAAAAATGCGTCGTTTAGACATCAGTTCATGAAACGATCTTTGTCTTTCGCCTTCGTCAATGATACTTTATATAAGAGATTGTTCGACTGTCTATGGCTAAGATGCCTGGGGCCGGAAGAAGCAAAGAAAGTCGTCCAAGAAATTCACGACGGACTCTGCGGTTCTCATCAAGCTGGGCCAAAGATGAAGATGAAGATAAAAAGAATGGGTTATTATTGGCCCACGATGATCCAGGACTGCCTCGAATATGCGAAGCGGTGTAACTCGTGCCAAATTCACGGGGAATTCATCCATTAATATCCAAATTCGCTACACCCGACAGTGGCTAGCTAGCCGTTCGAAATGTGGGGAACCGATAAAATTGGCCCTATCGAACTGGCATCATCTAAAGGACATCGGTTCATATTGGAAACGACCGAATACTTCTCTTAGTGGGCAGAAGCAGTACCACTAAGGAAGTGTGAAGACGGAGAATATCCTCCACTTCTTCAGAACCCATGTCATTTATCGGTTCGGCACTCCGCGGTGAATTATCTCGGATAATGGACCAGCTTACAGAAGCCATAAAATAAGCTGCTTCGCATAGCAGCACAAAATAGATTGGAGATACTCTTCAGTTTATAATCCTTATACCAATGGTCTAGCTGAAGCTTTCAACAAGACCTTGACAGAGATTATAAAAAAGACGGTGTCCAAAAACAAAAAAGACTGGCACGAAATGCTGCATGAAACTCTCTGGGCGTACCGAACAATGTTCAAGATGGCTACGAATACGACACCATACGCATTGGTGTTCGGTACGGAAGCAGTGCTCCCATTTGAAATAGAACTCCCCTCTCTATGAGTAGTGGTTCGATACGAGCTGACAGATGAAGAAAATGCTCATCTTAGGCTTGAGAAGCTCGACGCCCTCGACGAAACTCGCCTTATAGCACAGCAAAATTTGGAGGCTTTTAAAGCAAGGATGATGCGGTCATATGAAAGATTAACCAGGCTAAGAACATTCCGCCAAGGCGAACTCATGCTAGTGGTCAAAAGACTAATGATCCCCAATTGTGCAAAACGGGGAAAGTTTGATCCGAACTATGAAAGCCCGTATATTATAGATAAAGTCTACAAGGATGGAGCCTACCTGCTCATGGATATGCATGGTGAAAGACCCTTCCGGCCAATAAACGGCCGATTCCTCAAAAAATACTGCGCTTGACGAGCCATGACTTAGGTCAATGATAAATGACGGCGCTTGTGTCCGCTCGCTATCTTCTTGAGTCAGAACTCTAAGAGTAGTACCCAAAAAGCTTCATCCCCAAAATGGGAATGTTGGACCGAAATGTCCCTGAACTAATGCGTTCACCCGAAAACGGGAATAATGGACCGAAATGTCCCTAAACTAACAATGGACCAAAACGTATCTAAACTAATATTGGACCGAGAAGTCCCTAAACTAATAACGGAACAAAACATCATTAAACTAAAAACTCGCCTCAAAATACGGCGATAATGGACCGTTAGGACCTTAAACTAACATGTTTAGCCCTACGGTGAATCCCCATATCGATTAATGTATACAATCTACGGGCATAAACGATTCATAACTCTTCCAGGTCCCACATTATTTAGTCCTTTGAAGAAGATTAGGGCCTACAGCTAATGGTGCGTTACCTTATGGGCCGGCTTAAAAAAGGATATGTCTACAAGAGAAATCGGCATGGATGAAAACCCGAAAGGGCGTCTTGAGTAAAAACAGCAGGAATGCCGGCGAGCTAGTGAAAACCTGAAAGGGCGCGAGCTCGTTAAAAAAAGGGCACTTACAAAGTCCTCATGACTTTGCAAGGAGAAAACACTTGTGTGAGATCCTTAAAACTCGCAAAAGAGCAGCACACTTAGAAATCCACATGATTTCTAAGGAGAAAATACACTTACGAGATCCTTACGACTCGTAAGGAGAATTCCCCCCTATGAGACCCTCACGGCTCATAGAATTCAAAAGTCTTAGGTTACAGGGATTTAAACCTATTCTTAAGCCATCGAAACCCTACAAAACTTTTCTGCCCAACAGGCGGTCCAATATTAACCCTTGTATACAATCCACATGCATAAATAAATATTCTCCCACCAAGTTCCACCAATGGCAAGAAATGTCCCCATATTGGGAATGACACTTGTAAGTCCTCTCGACTTACAAGGAGAAAATACTCTTGTAAGATCTTTATGACTTATAAGAGAAAAATACACTTAGGAATCCTCATAATTCCTAAGGAGAAAACACACCTACGAGATCCACACGACTCGTAGGGAGAAATACCTTTATGAGACTCTTACGGCTCATAAAGTCAAAAGCCTTAGTCGACAGAATCCTAACCCTGTTTGCTAAGCCACCTTTGTTCAAATCAACAAAGGCAAATGATGATTCTCTCCTAGCAATATCCCAGTCATAGCGATGCTGATGCCTAAATAAGTATCAAATTTCATGTCCTCCCACGACAAATGATGATTCTCTCCTAGTAATATTCCAGTTGCAGCGATATTGATGCCAAGATTGGTACCAGATCTCAAGTTCCTGACTCGTATTAAAACTCAGCGAGTCACAAAAAAATGCATATGAAATAGCCGAAATGATGGAGCAACTCACAACAAAAATCAGCGAGCAAAAATAATATGCATATGAACAGCCGAAATGTTTGGGGCAACTCGCAATAAAAAAATAGCGAGTAAAAATAAAAAATGGCTAGCCGAAATGATTGGACACCGCGAGAAATAAAATAATAGAAATGATTGGGCAATTGCTACTTTCGCGATAAAAAAAAACTGAAAAGACAGTATCACGGAAATAAAAATAAAATAAAATAAAACTTTTTTGCCCTGCAAGTAGGTCCATACAGACTCTTATATACAATCCATGGGCACAAATGAAAAAAAGGGAACAATATTTTCCCACCATACTTCGTCATAAGAAGAACCGAGTCTTGATGGCACATCTACAGCTTAGAGACTATTTGTATGTCCTTACTCCGGCAAAGTATAGATGTGACGTCAATAAGGATCCAAGGGTGAAATAAAAGTGGAGTGGTGGCAAAATCCTAACTCCAGATCTCGATGGCAACATCTACAGCTTAGAGATCATCTCGACGTTCCTTCTCATGCCAGAAGGATGCAGATGCAACGTCAACCAAGACCCAAGGTTCAAATAAAATTGGAGTGATCGCATATCCCTAGCTTCAGACCTCAACTGCAATACATACAGCATAGTGGTCATACGGATGTCTACCCTACTTCAGCAAAAGATTCGACGCGACATCATCAAAGAAAAAGAAAAATTGATGGCATATTCCTAATTTCGGGTCTTGACGGCAAAATATACAAATCCTAGAGATCATCGTAGATCATACCACGCCAAAAGGGTGCAGTTATGACTCATCAGGGCTCCAAATTGAGCTTAACCTCTTGTAAAAATCGTCGTGGCAAATACCCAACGCATATTCTTCCGACGGTGATATGACCTCAGGAGATTACTTGAAGACGTCTTGTCCAACCCCCGAAAGGATCAAAGACACGACAGTCGCGGAGCTACTCGAATAGCAACCTAAGGAACTACATATCGAGGAATAAATCAGCCAACGTGATGGTACCATGGACTAAAACCCTAGTACCACAAACCTAACGGACCTCTGTCGAAAAAGAATGGGGGTTATCTACATCCAACGTTAATACGAGTTTGAGTGTAAACCCAAGGGAGGTAAACTAAAAACACTCCGAAACGAGTGAATAAACTAGAGATTCCGAAATGAGTGAATAAACTAGAGACTCCGAAACGAGTGAATAAAATAAAAACTCTGAAATGATTGAACAAACTACAAACTCCGAAATGAGTACATAAACTAATTCGCGCCAGATCAAGACATCAAGAAACAGAAAGGTGCAATTCATAGGACTCAGGGCTTAGAACTACATTTCTTAAGAATTGCGATCTGAATCAACGATAGATGACGACGCTTGTGTCCACTCACTATCTTCTTAGATCGAAGTTCTAAAAGTTGTGTGCAATACGCCAGCCTGAAACCGGCTGTATGTTATGCATTACTCGACAATACTTCACTCACACATATACCTCCGTGAGCAAGGTAGTAGGGGAGCATTTGTTCACACTCGTTTGAGTGCTCACTTAAAAATACATGCATGCTTGGATGGAAATAGCATTAAAAGCATGTCGATTTATATACGGGTGTATAGGGTTAGTGAATGACACATGCACATCAGTGGCGTTTGCACTTAGCAAAAATCCCTAAGGGTGAAGTTCACGTGCGCACATGTAATTTGCATGTATGTTTAAACAATACAATCAGAGAAAGAACATGTGTTAGAAATGAAGCACATGGTAGTCAACGATAAAAGGAATGCATTTCAATAAATATTTTATTCTACAGGAAAGAGATCACTAAACACAGGATCAAAAATACAAGGGTTTACAAAACCATAAACAAAGTTTTCTAAAGCCCTCTCAGCCTTCTTCACCATGCCAAAGCGGTGATTTCCGTGAGGAGTCGCTCCCCATCGGTCAATATTGTGCTCATCAGCAAAAGCAGACATGATGGCCCGCTAATCCCATATCTGGCTTAGCTACAGAACAGAGGCTTGGTAATCAAACGTATTTTCTCGTCTACTTGTAGACCTACGGAAAAAAATTTGGTTGCGCGGACCAAAAGGAATGATGATTTTGGGTAGTACCAAGTCTGAAACCAAGTGGATTTATTTTTTGTCCCATATTTTTTGATTATATTATCTTTACATCCATTTTTTTCTGAATATGAATCTAAATCTTAGATTCAACTAAAAATAATTTAAATTTATCTTTTGATACAATTGTTGCCTCATGAAAGCACTCGATCTTGTCATCTAATGTGTCGAGTATCGCCGGAGTCATCTCTGTTGGATTAGGGGGAATGTCTGTTGCGCCACGGCAGCGCCCCGGCCGTCTTACTCGAGGCCAAATTGCGGAATAAAATTTTTTCCTTACTCGGAAACCGGCGCTACCGCGGACAAAGAAAACCCGGATCGTTAACCATTAACCTACGCTAGCAATCAAGAGATAGGGTGAGAAGTATACCGAGTGATCCGAGTCCTCCGGTCTTCTCTTCATCATCCCGATCTCCCGCGGAAAAGCTTGGCTCCACATCGTCGCCTCCTCGCCGGAAAGGGCACCACATCGCCTTCGTCTTTTACGGGCTCCCGCCTCAATACCGAGGCAACTCGAGCATGAAGCCGGCAACTCGACATGCTCAAGATTTGCAGTAGGAAGTAGTGTAGAAACTTTGTCTCTTGGAGTTTATGTAGTTGCCATTGATGGATGGAGGAAGAGGTAAAGAAAATTGGTGCTTTCAATTTTCTAGCAAGAAGAAGATGAAATGAACTCTCTCATTCTTTTTCTTTCTCTCTTTCTTTTTCTTCTACTCTCTTTTCTCATAACCATGAAAGACTTTTTCTTCAAGTGAGAATGAGAATGGTGGAGGAAGGATAATATGATAGCAAGAGGGAGGTGAGTGTAGGAGCAAGAGAGGAGGTGACCACAACCTAGACAAAGAAACATGCAAGCATGCTTCATCTCACATCAAACCCATACCCTTTTCAAATCACAATTAAACAAAGTCAAGGTGCAAGAAAAGAAAGCTATCATAATAGATCTTTATGCAAGAAAACCCTCCACAAAGAGTTATTTGCAAAACTGCAAATAACCCCCTCCATCGGAAAAGTCCGGCCGGGAAAGAACAAAGGAAAACCGGCCGGAACGGAATGCAAACTGGCAACTCCAGAAAACTGGTCCCGTAATAAATTACAGGAAAACCCCGATACTGTGCATACACACCCGCATCTGTATTCCGACCGGATACAAATGCAATGAGACAAAATCTACACTGTACTAGACTAGGACCGGCTTAAGCCAAAGCCGGCTAGTAAAATCCGTTCGATCCTGATCCGTGCAATACCGCACGTATCTGATCGAACCCTGCCATATAACTATACGGCCACTAGTACAAACCGTCCGATCCTGATCCGTGCAATACCGTACGTATCTGATTGGACCCTGCCATATCTCCATACGGCCTCTACAGCGTTTCGCCCGAAAGCTGAGTAACTGAAAGTGTGGTGGACTCTAAAGACTCATCAATACTATGGCTGTGGATTTAACCACTGGCATGTCAGAGGTATAAGCCAATACGTGACGGGCCACCAGCTATTGACCAAAAGGGACGTCGATGAGGAAGCTCACCCCGACACCCAACTGAGCCTGTTAGTGACAATATCCGTACAGTCCGGTCCGTTCGTCTATGAGTATCGCATGGCGGGCCTAGGGGGTTGGTAAAAGTCAGACCCCCAAAAGCGGTACAAGTCGTGTCGGAGTGTAGCCCAGAACGCCCTGAGATACTACTGGAATACCTACCAGTAAATCTCCTGCCTCGGCCGAGGGCTTTGCGTAATGGCTCTCCTAGACACAGCGCGACCTCACCCCCAATATCGGGAGAGACGAACCCCTGAAGATCCGCTCACTGCCTCCATGTGGCTCGGGACTGTGCCCAACTAAAACCTGTTTGCACGACTCCTTTGAGCCGTGGTAGGGTAGTAATCAAAGCACAGTGGGAACTCACACGAGACAAATGACGATCCTCAGGTCGATGAACTAACCTGTACACATGTCACCTGGGAACTGCTATCTGACGTCAGGTATAAGCCCAACTAGCAGGTTCCCGGCGAGTCCTGTCCGGTGTACTCATAACCCAATGAGCACCTGTATACATCTTAGGTGAACCAACTGACACCAGTGGCTTGTGAGACCGGCCACCGCCCCTCGTCGGGGTCTCGACTGTATACACTAGTCTACTAATGGAGTATCGATGCCCTGTCTCGAAACTCCTACGACTAGGGACCTTTTAAGGATGTGCTTATAGACCCCAGCTCCCACGTATATGATCGCCATCATACTGCTGGTCGTCAAGCAAGAATCCTAGGGGCTCTATCAACGTGTAATAGCGACATGTCAGGTCACCTAAAGCAGTACACGATGATAAAGATAAACCAGATAGCATACTATCATCTCGAGTAAGACTGTCCTACCGGGATAGGTCCTCCCTCAATCATTGCAATCACGTGCCTGTGATCCAATAATTGACTCTGAGGGCACTATCTCCAACAATGTCATCGAGCACGGACAGGAAGATCATCCAGAGCCAAATAGAGACGATGGGGAGAGGAGATCCTCTACGAGTCAGGAGCTCGTACATCACCGTGTCACATTGATCATCCGTGAGAGCGGGATTCACCAAGAATGCAGCAAAATGAGGAACAATTTCCTTGATAGGCACCTCCCATGGTTGCCGATGAGCATGTGGACGATTGCAAGCCATGACTCTTGATCTGTTAAAATGGTTCTTTCCTTATGAAGGAGAAGAAGAACATTGCTTCAGATTATATAGAGAAGCATTTAATTCTAGACACAGAAAATGTTGTGCATGGTGGAAATATTTCTAAGCTCTGACAAAAAAAGGCATTGGAAAAGAAAGAGTTGACTCAGAAAAAGCAGAGCAAGTAGGTAAAACGATTCCCTCGCATAATAAGGCAATGCCTCACGTGCATAACACATGAGCGCCGGCGGTAGTTTTCTTTTAGGATTAAATTCTATAGTTGTGCCTCAAGTGCATAACGCGTGAGCGCTAGTTTTATATAGGATTAAATATTATAACAGCACCTTACGTGAAGCACGTTGTTTCCTCAATAAAAGAGCAAAACTCTGTTCAAAATTAATGAGGCAGTGCCTCACGTGCCTTCCACAAGGGCGCCAGCGCCGATAGGATCAAATCCTATGGTGGCGCCTCACGTGCTCCTCATGCGGGCGCCAGTGTACAAAGCACAAAAGAATCAATTAGATTAAATAAGAGTTAAAACTCTCAAATAGCTCCGCACGTGATCTTCACGCGTGCGCTGGTGTGCAAAGCACAGAATACCCATCCTAAGGACAAAATTCTTAAATGGCGCCCACGTGAGGAACACGTTAGCGCCAGCGCCCATGTAGAATTAAATTCTACTCTCTGTTAAACAGAGCAGTTGGATCAAAGATCCAACGGAGATGATAAATCATCAAAATACAGAATTAAATTTTGTTGGGGAGAAAACATTCCCCAAATCTTTCGAAAATAAGAAAGATACCGCCGGTTGGATCATAGAATAAAATTCTATGCCCTCTGTAAAACAGAGAACCCTCGGATTGAAAATCTAATGATGATTAAAAATCACCATTTCACAGAGTAAAACTCCGCATATGGAAAATATTTTCCCAATCTTGTTAAAAACAAGAAAATATGTTTTGTAAAAACAGAAACCCTTGGATCAAAGATCCAATGATGGGTAAAATTCTCCAAATCAATTGTGATCCCTTAATGAGAGATTTCTTCAAAACTAATTAACAAACTTTCCTCCACTATATAAAGGACCGAAGACTTCAAGTCTGAGAGAGAGGAACCACCCCATAAGCTTCCAAAGCAAAAATAGAAAGCTTCAAAAAGGAACAGAGAATTAAATTCTCAAGGAAGAATATCTCCCTCCTTAAAAACTCTAGGTAAACAAAAGAAATATATAGAGATAAAAACATTTCATTTACATATCTGAAGGGTTTAACCCTTCTCAAAGAACATAGTTCTTTCTCTGGATCAGAGATTCACAAGACAAGTCTCCCACAAGTTGAGAATTTAATTCTCATCGGGAGGAACTTATTCTTGAGAATCAAAAATTCAGAAAAGAACTAGGAATTGAATTCCTCAAAACAAAGTATATAAGAGAAACCTAGTTCTCACAAAAGAACTTGGTTCTTAAAAATGAAGCTTGATCCTAGATCTACAAAACAAAGATCCTATTGATTATTAAAGGGCAAAAATGCTATTAGCAGAGGAGAAAAGCGCCCAGCGCCCAGCGCCCAGCGCCGCACGTGTTCCTCACATGGGCGCCACAAAAGAGAAGAGTGCGTAGCACTCAGCGCCCAGCGCCGCACGTGTTCCTCACATGGGCGCCATAGAAAAGAAGAGTGTTTAGCACTCACTGGGCAGCGCCCAGTGCCCAGCACTGCACGTGTTCCTTATATGGGCCCACAGAAGAGAAGAGTGCTTAGCACTCACTGGGCAGCGCCCAGCGCCGCACGTGTTCCTCACGTGGGCACCACAGAATAGAAGAGTGCTTAGCACTCACCGGGCAGCACCCAGCGTCCAGCGCCGCACGTGTTCCTCACGTGGGCGCTACAGAAGGGAAGAGTGCTCAGCACTAACTGGGTAGCGCCTAGCGCCTCATGTGCTACCCACGCGTGCGCTGCAAAAGAAAAAAAAGATTGCTTAGAACTCCATAAGCAGCCCAAAATAGATGAGTGTTCAACACTCATTTGGCTGCGCCCAGCGCCTCATGCGCTCCCCACATGGACGCCATAAAGAGTGCCTAGCACTCCATATAAAGACAAAAGGAGTAAAGTATTCAACACTTATTGGGCAATCCCCATGACTGAAAGCTCCACATGATCATATGTGGGTGTCAGAACTCATATAAGTGATCAACACATTCTGCATAAAAAAAGGGGACAGATTAAATAGATCCTAAACAAGTTCTTAGCACTTTTTCAGAAAGGATGGGAGACTAAGAGACTAAAGCCCAAATTGTTTAAGTTGCTAAAGTCTTGCAAATGAGTCCAAATGCTCTGTTGCTGGGTCTTAAATAAAGAATATCCTAAAATGTTGTTAAGTGGATCTTGGTCTCAAATTGTACTAACGTATCCTTAACAAAAATTCTTATGGTCACAATAACCCCATTTTCCCTCAAACACGGGATTTGGTTTAAGGGTAAATCTCTCCACACCTCTGATATATGTCGTTGTAATTCTTCAACGTCTTCGGAGAGGTGGCGGGTTCCGTCAACCAATAACTCCTTTCTTGTCCCAACTTGATATAAAACTTCTTCAAAACTGGGAACGATACATCCCACATTGATGCACTTCCAAATTGACGTGCACACCTTAAATCAAATCGCACCCCAAATTGGGTGCATTCCATATCACCATTATTCGCTTCATCACGTAACAAATACACGTGTACGCAAGATGGATAAAGGACGGAGAAGTCCCTAAACTAATATTCGCCTCCAAAATGGCGATAAATGACCGAGATGTCCCTAAACTAACAATGGGCCGAAATGTACCTAAACTAATATTCACCTCCAAAATGGCGATAATGGACCGAAACATCCTTAAACTAAAATAATAGAGCCCAAACGCTCTTTTGTTGGATCCTAAATGAAAATGATCATGAAACCTTGTTAAGTGGATCTTAGTCTCAAATTGGACTAATGTATCCTTATAAAAAACAAATCGAGCCCCAAATACTCATATACATTTAAGTCGATCTTAATATCAAAATAGATTAACGGTCCTTAAATAAAAACCCTAAATCTATGATATACGGATTTGGACTAACCCACGCCCTACGCGCGACAACATAAATTAGTCTCCGTATACAATCCACGAGAAACTTAAACAAACAAAAACACACACAACACGAAGTGAACTTCCGAAGCAGAAGAAAGTGGTTATCGCGATGCGGTAACGTAATTAACTGCAGGGGCTTGCACCTGCAGGGAAGAGCGTCCCCAGAATCAAAAACCCCTCGCAAACGAGGGGGAATCTGACGAAGTCTGCTACAATGACCGCGTCCTTCCAAACCTATAATGTACGGTGCCATAAATCAACTTGGCATCTTCGGAGAGGTGGACAGACAAATCCAAATAGCATCTGCCCTCAGGATTCAGGCCAGACGTCCCGATGTCCCAGTCCGTCTTCCGGCGGTGAACAGATTCTGGAACCCCCGGTGGAACCTTTTCTTCTTTCCACTCCACACTTCGTGTGTCGTGTTCGTGAACAAAATCGCAATTTGCTATGGTTTCCTTTGGATTTGAGGTACTAAGATTTGGTGTCTTGTTTCTGTGTAGAAGAAAAGAACATCAATGGCTTCCAGCTACACAAATTGCAACAGCAATTCTCGCTTCGCCCCAACTGGAGGAGTGACTTACGGGCCCAATGCGGCCTCTATCTTTTCAATGCCGGTGGGGCAGGTAACAGAAGCCATTACTGGATTATTCTTCGGGACCATGCTCCCACCAATGAGCGTCGGTGTCTCAACGCCGCAACCCGAAGCTCCCATAAAGTCCGTCTTCGATCGACTTGCAACCACAACGGCCCCTCTCAACGGGCCGTCCAAATCCGATGCCTCAGTCTTCAACAAGCTGAGCCGAAACTCAGACGTCTCGTTCTTCAACAGGCTGAGCCAGAACCAAAACGGGATCGTAAAGAGGCTCGTCGTACCTGAAGGGGCTGCCCTAAAAAGGATAGCCCTCCCAACACCTGCTGTAAATGAATCCATTAAAAGTCCTTCACCAGTCAGGCGATCGGTCTTCGAGAGGCTGACTGTCTCCAATCAATTCTTGCCAAGGATGTCGGTCTTTAAAAGGCTGGCAACTACTGGAGCTCCTCAACAAAACCAGTGGAAAGCTGCAACCGCTTTCGAAACCGAGGCGGTCCCGTCTGCAAGACACGCTCAACGTCGCCACTGGCGCCAAGTGAGAAAAGCTGGGGGCAACTCCCCTACTGGACTTACCCCACCAACTCCAATGGTGGAACTCGAAGCTGCTGTTCCAACCGAGAACAACTTTGAACCGCTGAAGAGGGTGCAGAAAAACTCCCCCACAGCAGTACTGAAGAAATCGCCTCTTCCTGTTGAGGTCCCTGTGCAAGAAAAGCAGGAGCGGCCCTATCAGCGGCTCTCCTTCCAAATTCACAGAGTCTGGCGAAAAGTCCAGGACTCTGTGATCGATGAAGACTATTCTCGCCGACTGAAGAAAATAAAAGTTCGGCAGGAGAAAGGCTACCCCTCCGTCATACAGCAAGGGACGTTTTCTACACAAGTTCTTGTTATAACAACTCCTTCAATTTCGACCACCCACAAAAAGATGAGGTCGGAGAAAATTCCACCGTCGGTGGCTAATACCAAAGGCGACGGACCCAAACGCCCTAAGTCTGGGGGCATGATCGTGCATACAGTTTACATGGCTTCTGGAAAAGAAGAAATTCGTGCTTCCGTAGGTCATCGGCCGCAAACTCGGTCGCTGACAAAAGCCCAGGAGCAACAACAAAAGCTCCTGGAGATGCTGACGAAAATGGAAACACTTACCAGACAGAAAGAAAGTCCGAAATTAGCGAGCGAACAGCGTCAAGAGCAAGAGACTAATACATAGTTCCTGCGAAGGATTCTTGAAAGGAAGGATAAGGAGGCCATGGAACAAGCAACTAATATAAAGCAGATGGCGCTTCTGTTCTAGGACATGGTTGGAATGATGATCCAGCCGGAACCTCCAGCTGAAGATCCACCGATAATCGTTGAGGATGACAGAGGGGAAACATCAAACCCCCTTCTAGCTCTATCAACAGCTAAGGAGGAAACAATCTCCAAGGCTGCTCTTGATGACTATATAGCTCAATAAATACGAGCTCATCAAGCGAATGAAGCGGCTGGCCAAATCGTCAGAACTGGGCGGCCGTATCCAGGTTGGTATGATCAAATCAAGTACCCGCCGGGATATACGATCCCCAAATTCCATGTGTACAAGGGGACAAGCAATCCACACCAGCACATCGCTCAATTTAGAGCTCTGTGCAGCAATACTAGAGGCGATGACAAACTGCTGCTTTGCCAGTTCGTTGGTAGCCTGTCGGAGACAGCCTTTGAATGATACTCGGAGCTCCCAAATGACTCTGTAAAGACATTCACAGAGATGGAGCTGCTGTTCACACAGAGGTTCACCAGCGCAAGCGAGCGCAATCTGATCATAGCATTAATCAATGTCAGGGTAAAGCTGGGAGAAACCTAGGTCCAATAAGCGATCCGGTGGCGGAACCTATGGTCAAAGTACAAATAGCGCATCAAAGAATCCCCTGCCGTGGGCATGTTCATCGGGACCTTAGATCCGTAAACGACTGTGTCCTTAGATCCGTAAACGACTGTGTCCCAGTTCATGACGTTCTTCAAGCCGACTACCTTCCAGACCCTGATCGACAAGCTGCACCAAATGGACTATATGGGGTCACAGGCCTTCCTCCTCAAAAATGGACCCTCGAAATGCCAAGGGTAAAGGGAAAGCGGCCTTCGTTTCCAACACTCAAAAGAAGCCGAGTGTCCCGAACCGGTTGCTCTCCAAAACAACATGCGTCCGCACATATCCCTGGAAGAAAGGTTAGGACATGCTTACTCATTTCCCCGTGACAAGACGAGAAGACTGTTCGAGCTGGCAGTGCGCAACAAACTCATTACATTGCCAGACCCACGACGTCCATCGAAACCTGGCGACGTCAACAAACCCAACTACTGCTCCTATCATAGAATGGTGAGCCACCCAATTGAGGATTTCTACGTCTTCAAAAACTGGGTCGAGGATCGGTATCAACAGGGGAAGTTTGTCCTTTCTAAGAACTGGAAGGTAAACCCGCCACAGAAGCACGCTCCCAAAAAAGTGGATACGCCGAGGGCATCATGCTCGCTCGTAGAAGAAGCTCCTTAGGAAGTCGTTCTTTCAGCTAAAACTAAAAGAATGCCGAAGGATCTCCAGGCATGTCCGTCAGTCAGGTGGAAAAGCCCACTTGAACCTGAAATCATCAAAGGGATGCTGAAACCGCGTCCCATACCGAAAACTGTTGACAAAGGGAAAAATCCCCAAGTCGAGCCTTCAAAGTCTTCGAAGAAAAAGAAGAATACCAAGAAGCCTGTAAGACCTGCCAAGTATGATAATGAACGCACGGACCTACAAAGGTACATTAACGCGCTGGAGGAGTACAACCATAAGGCGCGAACACTGGTCACCCTCGAAGAGATCTTCAAGCATATTTTTGAGAACGAAAAGAGTGACAACGATGAGGAAAATGACTTATCAGAAACTGAAGATTATGTAGCAAGTTGCCACATGGTTTCCTATTCGTCGTGTCATAAAACAACGCATAGGGACTGGGGGCAGGATCAGCGCCAAAATCCTCAGAACTGTCGGAAGACCCAATCGATAAGCTGTTAAACGATGCCTTTCGAAAAAGCAAAGTTGACCGAAAACACGAAACAGGCATATATGAAAAGGCTAAGGGTCAGCGTCAGGATGAAGAAGCTGCGGTAAGGATGAGTCGTACAGTACTCCAACCAAGCCAAAGCACACCTACCATAAATAAGAGCAGGATCAAAGCAGAGAAGCGGTTCGCTAAAGCCCTGTCAGTGGGAATGAAGCTGACACCTTTCAAAGGAAACACGTCCGAGGTCATAAGCCTCAACGGAGAGAAATCATATCCGAACTACTACCTATATCAACAGAGGGTTACTCATCCCACCGAAGAATGCAGTTCCTTCAAGAAGTGATGGCAAGGATAAGTTGCCCATCAACAACACTTCAAGAGGATGAAGCGCGAAGCTCGTCGACAGCAAAAAAGTGCGACGAATACGCGTGAGAAAATGACCGGCAACTGTCATATGGTTGATACCAGTTTAGAAAAGGAAAAACTCCAAGTTCTCACCATCGGGAGTGATTCTGAAGAAGAAACAACCCTTAGCCCTCTCTTCAAGGACTCCACATCCGAAAAAGAAGAGGAGAAGAAGAACTGTAAGAATATCCAGCTGCATGACCGTACGTTGCCTGAGAAGAACCTCGGACCTACAAATAAAGGTTCGAGCAAAAAGGACAAAGGGAAAGAAAAATCCCAGAGGAAATTGCCCTTGACGAAACCCGCCTTATTGCATAGCAATGTTAGTTATGTATATGCCCTAGAGGCCATTGTTGTACATATGATGTATATTATAATGGATGCTTGGATATATGTAGAGATGACTTTCTTGCTCGACATGATAGTATGCTATTTGGTTTCACTTTATCTTAACATGTTGACTTATATATAGTTTACTGTCTTACTCTCACATGTTGATAAAGCCCTTAGAATATGTACTCGACTACTGGGACTATGATGAGATCATACTAGTGGGGCAATGGTAGTCGATGAGTATATCCTATAACTGTTCCTAGTCGAGGGTATATCGAGATAGGGCATCGATACACCAGAATAGACTAGCGTATGCGCATCTTGACCCATATGATGGGCGATGGATGATCCCATATCCATTGGTGTTTTGACATCAAGGATGGTGTACGGGTGCTCAGTGGAGACTGGGTACACTGGACGGACTCGCCGAGAACTCCCAGATGGTGATATACCACACGTCAGATGGCAGTTCTCCGGTGACACTGGTACAGGGTAGTCTGTAGACCCGAGATCGTCATAGAGTCTTGTGTGATTCCCACTGTGCTTTGATTTCCACCTTACCAAGTCCAAGAGGGCGTGCAAAACGGTGGCTTTTGGGTACAGTCCCGAATCACATGGAGGCAATGAGCGATAGGAGGGGATTCGTCTCTCCCGGTATAGGGAGTTGATGTTGTGCTGTGTTCGATTGGCTATAACTGGAAGTCCCTGGCCAGGGCTGATATAGAGATTTACTGGAAAGTGTTACCAGTAGTTTCTCGACCCGTTATGTGCCTCACATCTACACGACTTATCGGTTACTGGAGTCTGACGTATACCTCCCTTAGACTTGATATGCAATATATCAGACGAAGAGACCGGACTGTACGGGAGTGTTACTGATTGAATTCATAGGAGAAAGGACAGGCTAGCTTGTTGATCTTCTGATCGGTCAATACCTGGGTGGCTGTTACGTTTAGCTGACCGCTTGCAGCTTGTGGGTGTTTGATATGATCATCACCTGCTACCGGCGTATTGACGATTTTTTAGAGTCGTACACAGAGGTTTCTTGGCTCAGGCAAAACGGAGTAGAGACACATATGTGATATGTGCAGGACCGAGGATAATGCGGTATGAGATACCGTATTATATTCTCGCGATATTTAGATATGAACCGGGTCATCGGATCAAGTGTTGATTCGATGAATCGGTACATGATATATTAGTCGGTTATATTTGATATAGCCGGATTGTCGGATCAAGTGTTGATTCGATGATTCAATGTATAATAATATATATGATATATTATATTACATTATCTAATATTGGCTCACTTTATTATTTCATTTTCTCACCGGATAATACATTGATATATATGCGATATATGTTAATTGTATTATTTTCTTTTGTTACAAATATATAATATATATATGTGATATATATTATTGTAACATGATATGATTAATAATGAAACATGTTTAGTGGAGATTAAATAAGGTTAGGGTTTGATTAGGGTTAGTTCCTTCTTGCACCTTCTAGAAGGAATTCCTTTTGTCATCAGTTAGATATTATGGTTGATATTTTTCTATGACTCATTCTTTAACCCAACCAAAGCCCAGCCCTAGTTAATTCTCTACAAGGGTCATCCTTGACCATGGTTTCTTGATTAATCATATATTCTTTTCATTATTTATCACAAAAGGATTATGCATTATTTCTTCTTCTTCAACCTTGAGCTTTGAGAAAGCTTACTAGGTTTTCATTTTGTGATGTTTAATTGTGAGAATTTGATATAAAAAGAAAGCATAAATACTACATCATCCTCATCTAATCTAGAACATTAGATTAGGGCGTTCACCTCATTAGAGTGAGAGAGCTTGAGTTATAGCAAGTTCGATGTAGATCATCGGAGAAAAGGAACACTACAAGCTAGCATGGATCGTTTGAGTCGTGGAGCCTCTCTTGAGTCCGGGAGATCGTGGATCGCAGCGAAGGGACTTCTACTTAGAGCTTATGAAGTGAAGGAGCGGACTACAAAGGTTGTAATCCCTCACACTTAGTTGTAAAGATGTTTACTTGCATGTTAAACCTTAATAATCTAGCAAAGATCCCGGCTTTGGGTTGTTCGGCACGTCTAAAATTTTATTCGGGCATGGTTGTTGCCTTATGAACCCTTACAAGAGTGCCTAGGAACCCTACAGTGGTATCAGAGCCTAGCTAGAGCATTAGGCGACGTGTATACGAAGTTAAAACTCCGATCGAACCCCGATACGACGATTTGAACCCCTCTCTGGACTTTTTTTTAAAAACTGTTATTTTTCTGAATTAAAAATACCTTAAAAAATCAGCAGGTAATTTTAAGCATAACTGTGAAAAACGATGACGTAAGACGTACGGACCGCCGCGGAACCGCGGCCATACCTTGCTTGGGCTGTGGATCCGCGGCCGTACAGTGGAGTTTGACTTTTTGTTTGCACAGTAATGCCTTTAGCTGCTTGTGTATATTTATGGGTATTTTTAATAAGACTCAAGTGTTGAGTGGTCTGGGGTTTATTTTGTAATCATAGATTCGATCGGAAAATTTAATTTCGTTATGTTTTCCGGATATTTAGAAACTGTTAAAATGTTCGAACGGATATCATTAACTCACTTTTTCCCGGCATGAAAAACTTTCAAGTGTTGAATTTTTCTTGGGTTTAAATCTTTCGGAAAAACGTGCAAGTAACGCGATGGACCCTCTAGAAGAACACAAACCTTAACTCAATTATGTGACCGTCTGAACCGCCTCTGAACCTTAGGGTTTGGGGAAGTACGGCGTGCCACATGTGAGGCGTTGGCTTGACCCTTCTACGGCTGGACCATTGGTACTCTGACGTATTCTGGGACTTTTTGAACTCTGTTCAAGTTTTGAGCTATTTAGGAAATCTTGGGTATTTGATTATTCGATCGGAAAGTTTAATACTGTCTATTTATCTGGAATGTGATACAATATGTGGAATTCATATAGTTAGGCATGAAATGCGAAGTATGTGATATTTCGGATTTACGATGTCTAAATTGATTGTGGATTCCAAATGTTGTAGTTTTACACTTTCTTTTCTGTGACTGTAAGTGTAGTGTGTGGGGTATCGCCGGCTTCGTTGCTATACATCAACGACAATCGGGATACGCATACTTGCTTACGTTGATGATATGAGATATTATGTGTTGCTGTGATATGTTATATTGGATCGTCGTGTTCTGAATAGCCGGGGGGTTTATGTGAGATGAGGGTTTTTATTTTCATTCATGTAAAATTCATTTGTATGTAATATTCTTTTATTGGGGCACTTCCGGGATGAGGTTGATGTCACCAATGTATATTATTTACTTTTTCGCATTAGGTAAACCCAAGGAGGGGAGCACAAGTAGCCGGGTTCTAGGGTCCAGTGGGAGGCCATTGATTAAGAGAGGTATTGTCGATCAAAAATATTTACCGCAATCAAGAACGGCGTCGCTTTGCAGCTAACCGGTGAATACGGGTCGGTCCACAGGGATGTGTAAATCTCCTTTAAGTTCTTACGAGTTAATTCCAAATGGTGTTTGGATTTATAATTAAACCTAAAAATTGAAGTTGTATGATACTAGGATTAGAAACTTGCTAGGATTAGGTCTAGGGAAAATTTGGTAAACAAAGATCTATATCTCTTTCCATTGCCATTAATTAAATTTATCATATTAGTGTTATGGTAAATATTTATAAAGGGGATTAGAATGATTGGGATGATTGATTCTTCCTCTAGATCCTTGTCCTTCCTTTATTAATCTTTACCTAACCTCCATGGAAAACCTTAAAATCCGGGCCTTTAGACTACGGAATTCACCGTTACCTCGAGGGTAAAAGTGCCGTAGGGAGCGGAATAAGAAGGTATGCATGGAGTTCTAATGTTCATAAAAGTTTGGCAACGAAAAGAGATGAGAGATCCTCATCTCTCAAATCCTTCCCTATTCCTAACCCTAACAAGCGAGGAAACTACTCGCTCATTGAGGGGATGAAAAAAAACATGATTTTATTAAAGAGAGAAAACATCGATTGCAAGTTAATAAAAGCTAAACTAAATTAAACTAAGGCGAGAAAATAATTTACCTATAGCAGATATGAAAAACTACAACTACCGCAAGGAAAATAACCTACTTACTTTTGATGCGCTCTAATTTCAAGAAAACAGAATTTTATTCATGAGTAGAGGCATAAGAAAATACAAGGCTTTTGGGTTCTATTTATAGGACATAGAAACCCTAGGTTTACAATTGCTCCGCATGTCTAAAATTACAAATATACCCCCAGAAAATCTTTCCATAGCTTTCAAAACAATTTGGTAAAAATTTCTTTCCATGAAGCCTTTAAACGGCCGCGGAACCGCGGCCTGGGTAGGCATTGGGCCGCGGTTCCGCGGCCCATTGAGGAGTTCATTTTATGAATTTTTCTGGGCTACATCATGGTTCTTTGGTCTTCCTGGTTCTTTATTCCTTTTATCAATTTGGCTTCTGTATTAATTCCAGATTTTCAGTGAACACTTTGCAATGGATCTTTTAACCGTCTTTCTTTCAAATTTAGATCTTGCGTTGTCTTGTTGGTGGTGAACCGTTCTTCTGCTGGGCTTTACTAAGATCTTCCTAATTGTTGGTCAAAAGTCCTTCTTTTGTGTCGTCTTTTGTGTTTTTCACTGTTTTTGCTCAAAGAACCTGTAACCTGTAATATGTAGCAGACATGGGTCAAAAGCACCTGTTTTTATTCTTAAATGCATAAGAATGGGGGATACAAAATACAATATTATGTTATAAACAAATACCCCCAAACTTATCTTTTGCTCGTCCTCGAGCAAACTTATTATTTTATTTATTCTCGATAAAAATCTAACCTAGCCACACTTTCGCAGGGAAACGCGATTGCACTGAGCTCGTGCAACAAGCCGTTAAACCTCTAGGTGTCCCTAGTAGGAGGAGTGTTATCTCCTGAGGGTTTTCAGCGGATTACACCCACAAAATCCTATCAATTTGGCTTCTCGACTTTAATTCTCCAATTAGGGTTTTTAACAAGGAATTCTATTATCGTTGTCTCGTAAATTGTCCACCCACATTCTTCACACTTCCTCATTATTTAACTTAAGATTATATATATCCTATAGACTTACTTAGCTTTCGGCATCTCTTAAATTTTCCTTCTAGGATTCCATCTCGACTTAGGAATTTCTATCAACTCTATTAAAGATATAAGTTCTATTCTTCATTCCTTTCTCTTATCTAAACTCTAATCACATATCCCCACGTGTGTGTAAATGTCACCCCTACACTTGGAAATTCAAATCAAGCAATCGTACTCTCGTCCATTGTCCAATGCACTTATTAATTTGTGAATTTTTACTTGAATTTCGCTTACACATCCTTCATGCGACCGTTAATACTTCCTGAGGTACCAACAACCGATTACAAGATGTGTTGGCACTTTAAAGCGTACTTCCTAGTCTTGCACCACTCAAGGCTTTTAGCAGTGACTCCCAAACCAGTTGGTCTAAGGCACTAGGTGATGAAGCACCCTCGCTAAATATTTTTCTATTTTTACAGCCTTAAGTAATCACAAAAACCAGTGTCCATTTTTTTATTTATTCACTTTTTTTTCTTTATTTTCTTCGTACTAAGGACTTTAGACAAGAGCATTTCAAGGTCTCTTGTACTAATCCAAGTTTCAAGGTGCGTGATTGTGCATTTTGTAGGGTATACGTTTTCATAATCTAGACTTGAGCTAGGAATTATTTTTCAAACTTATACTCTAATAAGAACATCAATACTCTTCCCTCATTTCGACTTAGCCCAAGAAGTGAACCCAAAATTTGCCTATTTCTAAATAATCTACAAAGACATATACTTTCTACCGTTAAACTCTAAGGAAGATTATTTTTAGGGTTTTTAATTTACTAAGTCTAAGATCTAGTTGTTCCTAACCAGTTAACCCATTCATCAAACTCAAGTCAATTAGCCAAAATTGAATACAATAATTTTTATAATTTTTGAATTTTTTTCAATTTTTATGGTTTTTCAAATAAATATGCAAATGCAAAAATATGTACAAATGAATGCGAAGGAAAAAGACGTACCGAGCATACCCCCAAACTTGAACTTGACAGTGTCCTCACTGTCATACTAAATCAAGAGGGTCAAAATGTCGGCACTCCCCTGTTTATTTATTTACAATTTTTTATATATTTTTTAATGTTTTGAAATTTTTTTTTTATTTATTTTTTTTATAGAAAAAGAAAACAAAAATATATATACATATATACAAAAAGGTTCCCCCCAAACTTAAGCTTGGCCTTACACAAGCCAAAGGTTAACACCAACCATTCAAAAATCTTATCGTGGAAATGGTATAGTTGGTGCAAGAAAATGAGAAGCACGCGAGACCGTGTGGAAAGAAGAATGGTAGAATATGGTCTCGGTGGGGGAGAAGAATGGCGAAAAGAAGAAGGAAGTGGAGTACGATCTTGAGGGTGTAAATTGAGTGAATAAATTAGCGCAATATGTGATGACCGATATGTTATAAGCGATTGCGCTAACCTATCTACTCGTCGAGAAATGGGATCAAATCCCTCAAGATTCGCAAGAAAATATGGGTACGCCGAACTTGGTATAGGAGATGAAAGCGTAACTGTCACTTGCACGGTCGGAACAATAGGAAGGAAGTGAGGAAGTGAGTGAGGAAGGGTATCAGTTAAGGATTTAGGAGGGTGTATTGGAAAATTCGACACATCAAACGAAAATGGTTCAAACTCAATATTATCCTCAGTACTATCCTCATAATTCTCCTCAATATTTTCCTCAAAAATTTGCTCATCCATGCCAATATCATCAAAATCAAGACGCATATGAGGTTCGGGAGAAATATTTAATAACTTAGGATGATGATTTGAACATAAAATTTCAAGCAAATCGACAGGTTCATCATCCGAAATATTCCCGACGTCTATATCCTCAATCAAGTGAAAATCAATTTCTTTAGACACCTCATCAAAAGCATGGATATCTATCGATTTAGGTTCTAGAGTGGAGGTGTAAAGATCGAAAGGATTAAGTGCGGTTTCACTCGAAAGGGGTTCTTCACAATTTGGAAAATCAAACACTACAAAATCACACAACTCATTTTTATTTTCAACAGGTGAACTATTTAGGGCAATCGATGGAAAACAGGAGTTGTGGGCTTCAATTGGGTAAGGGTAGGTTTGATTTGAAAATCCTCTCTCATTCTCATCTTGTCCAACTGCCGCCTCATACATTGAAAAATTTGGAGCTAGCGGGACACTAGCTACCGGTTCACTAGGTTGTATAAGGGCGGCCACGGATGCTTCCACATTCCTAACCATTTTGTTTGTTGCTGCGATATACTCCTCCAACGCCTCTTCCAAACTAGACTTTGGTGGTAAGGGGGTTTCGGTAAAAGATTCGAAATCGTGTGGATATGCAAAACTCCCTATTGGCTGTGTAGAATCAATGTCTAGTGAAGGTGGTAAGGTCGGGTAGGACTGGTAGGAAGTGGGTGGTGGGACAGGGGTAGGATCTACATGTGGATAAAAATATGAATAATCTTGTGGATCCCTAGAACTAGATGTGTGGAGAGGGGTGAAAGATCGGCTGCGAGATTGAGCAATGTGCTCAGCAATGGACATCGGCCTAGGAGTGTCAGAAGGACTCGAAAGAGTGGTATCAACATATGGAAGTGGTGAAGGTTGACTTGGTTGACACAAAGTGGGTTGAAAAGTCAAACTGTTTCTCCTAGACTCCTCTATGTGATTTTTCAAATATTTTTTAGGCATGGAAGGATCGTCTTTAAATTGACCGAACACATTGACATATGACGCAAAATTAGGTTCGGGATACCACAGTTCGGCTAATGATTTATTGTGTGGGGTACCCATGTTAGAAGAAGAAAGGTGACAAGAAGGAAGGTTGGGTGGTGCAAGGATTTATTTGGGGCTAAAAAATTTTGCAAGTTCTATAAAATATTTGTCCTTTTTATTTTCATTTTTCATTGATTTTTTTTCTCTTTATTTGGAAAAATTTTGTTGCAAAAAGATTTTAGAGAAAAGATATGCAACAACAAAATATTTTATAGAAAAGATATGCAACAGCAAATATTACTTGCAATTGGTTATTATTTGAAGCATATCACAAGAATCTTTATTTGGAAAAAAATTGTTGAAAAAAGATATTTAATTAAAGATATGCAACAGAAAAATATTACTTGCAATCAGTTATTATTTAAGCAAGGCGCACAAATCCTGCACAAGATTGTTATTTGGAAGGGGAAATATTTTTATAGCGCAAAGAATCCTGCAGGAATTTTCAGAAAATATATGGAAATATTTGCAGAGAAAGAACTGGGAAGCTTACAGTGCAACTTTCTCCAGCTGATGGCACAGGATAACCGCGGATCCGCGGTGTGAGAGGCTTGGCGCGGCGGAAACGCGGCGGCGGAGGTGGCGCAGATCCCGAGACTTGATCAGATGACCGCGGATGGGCGGTATAAGTTGACTTATGCCGCGGAAACGCGATGTGATGGGCGGCTTGCGTTTCGAGATTTTTTCTGTTGTTCTGTTTCTGAAATTCTCCTCTGTTCTGATCTTCTGATTTCTGTTTGGCTTTCTGTAAATTTCCAGATCCGAGTTTGTTCCTGCAAGATTTCACACAACAAAGTACCCTTTCCAAAAAATAACAATTGATATATTTTTATAATTTTTTGGATTTTTATGATTTTTTTTTATTTTATATTAACCCGAAATTACAAAAAGAAAATTTTACGCCATTCTCGGCAACGGCACCATTTGATTAAGAGAGGTTTTGTCGATAAAAAATATTTACCGCAATCAAGAACGGCGTCGCTTTGCAGCTAGCCGGTGAATACGGGTCGGTCCACAGGGATGTGTAAATCTCCTTTAAGTTCTTACGAGTTAATTCCAAATGATGTTTGGATTTATAATTAAACCTAAAAATTGAAGTTGTATGATACTAGGATTAGAAACTTGCTAGGATTAGGTCTAGGGAAAATTTGGTAAACAAAGATCTATATCTCTTTCCATTGCCATTAATTAAATTTATCATATTAGTGTTATGGTAAATATTTATAAAGGGGATTAGAATGATTGGGATGATTGATTCTTCCTCTAGATCCTTGTCCTTCCTTTATTAATCTTTACCCTAACCTCCATGGAAAACCTTAAAATCCGGTCCTTTAGACTACGGAATTCACCGTTACCTCGAGGGTAAAAGTGCCGTAGGGAGCAGAATAAGAAGGTATGCATGGAGTTCTAATGTTCATAAAAGTTTGGCAACGAAAAGAGATGAGAGATCTTCATCTCTCAAATCCTTCCCTATTCCTAACCCTAACAAGCGAGGAAACTACTCGCTCATTGAGGGGATGAAAAAAACATGATTTTATTACAGAGAGAAAACATCGATTGCAAGTTAATAAAAGCTAAACTAAATTAAACTAAGGCGAGAAAATAATTTACCTATAGCAGATATGAAAAACTACAACTACCGCAAGGAAAATAACCTACTTACTTTTGATGCGCTCTAATTTCAAGAAAACAGAATTTTATTCATGAGTAGAGGCATAAGAAAATACAAGGCTTTTGGGTTCTATTTATAGGACATAGAAACCCTAGGTTTACAATTGCTCCGCATGTCTAAAATTACAAATATACCCCCAGAAAATCTTTCCATAGCTTTCAAAACAATTTGGTAAAAATTTCTTTCCATGAAGCCTTTAAACGGCCGTGGAACCGCGGCCTGGGTAGGCATTGGGCCGCGGTTCCGCGGCCCATTGAGGAGTTCATTTTATGAATTTTTCTGGGCTGCATCATGGTTCTTTGGTCTTCCTGGTTCTTTATTCCTTTTATCAATTTGGCTTCTGTATTAATTCCAGATTTTCAGTGAACACTTTGCAATGGATCTTTTAACCGTCTTTCTTTCAAATTTAGATCTTGCGTTGCCTTGTTGGTGGTGAAACGTTCTTCTGCTGGGCTTTACTAAGATCTTCCTAATTGTTGGTCAAAAGTCCTTCTTTTGTGTCGTCTTTTGTGTTTTTCACTGTTTTTGCTCCAAGAACCTGTAACCTGTAATATGTAGCAGACATGGGTCAAAAGCACCTGTTTTTATTCTTAAATGCATAAGAATGGGGGATACAAAATGCAATATTATGTTATAAACAGCCATCTCGAGGAGTCGAGACCGGGTCTCATAACCCTAGAATTGGCAGTGTTACTTGCCGCTCTCGTAAGAGTCTAAGGATGTGGGTTTGGTTATTCATCACGACCGTAGAATCCGTGTTTTATACCGGCTCGTATTAAAAACACGGACATCCTAGTATATCCAATATTTCATATATGTTCTTCTTCTGCAATGTTCTGTGATAAGGTCATATTACTGCCTGAGACGAATGCTTATACTATATATATATGCTGATATATAAATATTACTGCTTTCGTTTCTTCTGTGATGCTTAGGAAGCATAAGCTGATGGGATTTATTAATGAGATTAATAAAAAGAAAAGAAACCTAAAAGATGTTGTGGAATCAAAAACTTTATAAAAGGGGTAGCTACAGTTTTGCTTTGCAAAGCGGTATATATGACATACCTTGCACCTTATTCGATGAGGAAAGAGCCGAGATCCCTTCACTGGGAGTGACCTCTTTAGCGAAACTGGCAGATGCTTTAGTTTTTGACAGCTTATATAGTCTTGCTTTGCACAGCGGTATATATGATATATCCTGCACCTTATTCGATGGGGAAAGAGCCGAGATCCCTTCACCGGGAGTGACCTCTTTAGCAAAACTAGAAGCCTCAAAAACACTCCTTTTTCAAAATCACTTGTTTCTACAACGATATCAAGTTCATTACGTTCAAGGTTTTCTGAAAAACCTGCGTAGCCCTCCGTCATTTCAAATAGATATTATTTAGTATTCGTTCAATGTTTGTTGACTTAGTCAAGGCGTAGTGTACGGTAGCTAAATAGTGTTTATCTGCTAAAACATGAGATATGATTGGATTAGGGTAGTCGTACGACCTTGTTGACTTAGTCAAGGGTCGTGCGGGTGGGTTTAATTCAATCGGGAAATGTACGGGTTGAACATGACTTGCGATTTATGGTTTATTGACTTAATCAAGGTCATAGATCGCTAGGGGAAAAAGCATTATCGGGAATTTCAAGTGTTGAAATTTGCAATGAGATTGCATACTTTCTATGAGATAGATGGATCCTGATACCCACTACGAGTAAGAGTTACTCCTGGAGAGTTTTACACAGGACAATTAGCCGATCAAGTAGGTGTCTAGAAAGGTGTTAACAGGGTTTTGCCTCTGGGAAAACGAGGTTTATTTTAATTAAGTCCGTGCGAGAGCACGGGGAACCTCCCTCAAGTACCGACACTGATCTGGCTGAAAGATTGACGAAATTGTAGGGTGTAATTAATCCTGGCTAATCTTACCTTTTAGGGTTTGAAGGAAAATTTGATAAAACCAGTGGGAGACATCCTGATTAGAAAAGATAATAACCAATCTAATCTTGCAAGAACATACGCTAAAGTGTTTCCTTCTCTCTCTCTCCACGTAGCGACCGTGTCAGGACTTAATCAAGATAATAATATGGATGTATTGACTGAACCCGCTTATTATACTGAGCAGGGGATCGTTGGTCCCGTTCTTTCTTATAATAGTTATAAGACTGAACAGGGAATAGGAGAATATCTAGATTCTCACACCGCCCAAACGGAGAACATGCATGTTGATGCACCTTCTTCGGGTGTGTTAGTTATTGAGAACTGTTTCTCAGTTCATCCTACGTCCTGGATATTAGATACTGGATCAGGATCCCACATATGTAAATTGTTACATAGGCTACGTAAAGGTAGAGAACTGGAAAAAGGTGATTATTCCGTTCAAGTAGGGAATGGTGAAAGTATTGCAGCCAAAGCAGTTGGTGAATATCACCTAGTATTACTAAGTCGTAATACACTGATTCTGAATGAGTGCTATTATATACCGAACATGATGTGCAACATTATATCAGTTTCTTTATTAAGTAAAGGAGGATATAATTTTGTAGTAAAGGATAATGTTATGAACATATTCCTAAATCAAAAGTTGATTGGATCATGCTCGTTACATAATGGCATATTCATTCTCAATCAAAATACAGTCCTTAATATACAAAACACACACAAGAGGAGAGTTCAGAAATGAACGAATCCTTCTTATGGTGTTGTAGACCTGGTCATATCAATGCGACACGACTGGCTAAGTTACATAAGGATGGATATTTGAATCCGTTCGAATTATCATCTTATGATACTTGTCATTCATGTCTCAAAGGAAAAATGACCAAAACTCCGTTTAGTGGACACGGAGAAAGAGTTACAGAACTCTTAGGACTGGTACATAGTGATGTATGCGGTCCTATTTCTACGCATGCCAGGAACGGTTCTTCCTACTTCATTGCATTCATTGACGATCTCTCTAGATACGGACATGTGTTCCTGATGAAACACAAGTCTGAAACTTTTGAGAAATTCAGAGAATATAAGCACGAAGTAGAGAACCAAATGGGCAAAAGTATTAAGATCCTTCGATCTGATCGAGGAGGTGAATACTTAAGCAATGAGTTCCTAGATTATCTAAAAGAGAATGGGATTCTCTCTCGGCTTACTCCTTCTTATACACCACAGTACAACGGTGTATCGGAGCGGAGGAATCGCACCCTATTAGATATTGTGCGCTCTATGATGAGCGATGTTGAGTTGCCTATTTCCTTCTGGGGGTATGCGCTTGAGACATCCATATACCTATTAAATCTAGTTCCATCTAAATCTGTACCTACCACACCATATGAGATATGGAGTGGGAAGAGACCATATTTTAAACGAGTTAAGATATGGGGTTGTCCGGCCTATGTCAAATGGCAAAATCCGGACAAACTCGAGACACGATCAGTTCTTTGCAAGTTTGTGGGATATCCTAAGAATTCTCAAGGATATTTTTTCTACCATGCTGAGGAACAAAAAATATTTGTTGCTCAACATGCCACCTTTTTGGAAAGGGAATTTCTTGCAAAAGAAATTAGTGGCAAAGAGGTAGAGTTGGAAGAGGTTTCAACACCACAAACTACAACTGATGATTTATTGGAACCAGAGGATTTAGTAATACCCGACGAACCCCAGCCTCTCTGCCGATCTAGCAGGGTTTCTCATCCACTTGAGAGATACTACGGTTTTCTCATTGATGGTGGGAGCGAGGATTGCATCATGGAAGATGATGACCCGACTAGTTTCGAGCAGGCCATCACGAGTGGTGACTCTGTGAAATGGCTGGATGCAATGCGATCTGAGATGGAATCCATGTACACCAACAAAGTATGGACTTTGGAAAATGCTCCTGAAGGGGTAAAACCCATTGGGAGCAAGTGGATCTTTAAAAAGAAATTTGGTATAGATGGAAAAGTTGAGACTTTCAAAACTAGACTTGTTGCAAAGGGTTTTCGTCAACGACCAGGTGTGGATTATGACGAAACCTTTTCCCCAGTGGCCATGCTTAAGTCCATCCGGCTCTTACTTGCCATTGTTGCATACCATGATTACGAAATCTGGCAAATGGATGTTAAGACCGCCTTTCTAAACGGTGATTTAGAAGAGAGCGTGTACATGACTCAGCCAGAGGGCTTCGTAGATAGTGGGAGCAGCGGAAAGGTGTGCAAACTGCTTAAATCCATTTATGGGTTAAAGCAAGCATCGCGGAGTTGGAACATCTGTTTTGATGTTGTAGTCAAAGAGTTTGACTTCTTCAAAAATATAGATGAACCTTGTATATATAAGAAGGTTGCATAGAGTAAGGTTGTATTCCTCGTATTGTACGTGGATGATATACTCTTGATAGGAAATGATGTTCCTATGCTGCAATCAGTCAAGCTCTTCTTATCACAAAGATTCTCAATGAATGATCTAGGTGATGCCTCATGCATATTGGGAATTATGATCTATAGAGATAGATCTAAACGGATACTGGTATTGTCCCAATCCAGGTACATTGACACCATACTAAAGAGGTTTAGTATGGAAGAATCCAAGCATGGGAACCTACCCATGATCTCTGGACTCACTCTATCTAAAGAGATGTCTCCCAAGACTGATTTAGAGAGAGCTCGCATGCAAGGGATACCCTATGCTTCAGCAGTAAGCTCTATCATGTACGCGATGCTATGTACCAGACCCGATGTAGTATACTCACTAAGTGTAGTGAGTAGGTATCAAGCAGATCCTGGAGAGAGTCACTGGACAGCTGTGAAGAGCATTCTCAAGTACTTACGAAGGACTAAAGAGTTGTTCTTGGTGTATGGTAACGGAGAACTCCAGGTGGAGTCCTTTACCGATTCAAGCTTCCAAAGTGATAAGGACGACTCTAAGTCGCACTCGGGATTTGTGTTTACCCTCAATGGAGGGGCGGTATGTTAGAAGAGTTCTAAACAGGATACCGTTGCTGACTCGACGATGGAGGCTGAATACATCGCTGCCAACGATGCTGCCAAAGAGGCTGTCTGGATAAAGAAGTTCATTAGTGAACTTGGTGTGGTTCCATCCATTGAGCATCCAATACTTCTGTATTGCGATAACAATGGAGCTGTGGCTTTGGCCAAGGAACCCAGGTCCCATCAAAAGTCCAGACATCTTCTGAGGCGGACTCACCTGATCAGGGAGATAGTTGATCGCCGGGAGATCGAGGTCAGGAGAGTAGATACGAAGCAAAACACTGCGGATCCATTCACGAAGGCCATTCCCCAGATACAGTTTGAGAGATTATTCGGGATGCTAGGTATGAGATACTACAGCAGCTGGCGTTAGTGCAAGTGGGAGATTGTTAGTTATGTATATGCCCTAGAGGCCATTATTGTACATATGATGTATATTATAATGGATGCTTGGATATATATAGAGAGGAATTTCTTGCTCGACATAATAGTATGCTATTTGGTTCCACTTTATCTTAACATGTTGACTTATATATTGTTTACTGTCTTACTCTCACATGTTGATAAATCTTTTAGGATCTGTACTCGACTACTGGGACTATGATGAGATCATACTAGTGGGGCTATGGTAGTCGATGAGTACATCCTATAACTGTTCTTAGTCGAGAGTATATCGAGATAGGGCATGGATACACCATAGTAGACTAGCGTATACGCATCTTGACCCATATGATGGGCGATGGATGATCCCATATCCATCGGTGTTTTGACATCAAGGATGGTGTACGGGTGCTCAGTGGAGACTGGGTACACTGGACGGACTCGCCGAGAACTCCCACATGGTGATATACCATACGTCGGATGGCAGTTTTCCGGTGACACTGGTACAGGGTAGTCTGTAGACCCGAGATCTTCATAGAGTCTTGTGTGATTCCCACTGTGCTTTGATTTCCATCTTACCACGTCCTAGGGGGCATGCAAAACGGTGTCTTTTGGGTACAGTCCCGAATCACATAGAGGCAATGAGCGATAGGAGGGGATTCGTCTCTCCCGGTATAGGGAGTTGATGTTGTGCTATGTTCGATTGGCTATAACTGGAAGTCCCTGGCCAGAACTGATATAGAGATTTACTGGTAAGTGTTACCAGTAGTTTCTCGACCCGTTATGAGCCTCATATCGACACGACTTATCGGTTACTGGGGTCTGAAGTATACCACCCCTAGACTTGATATTCAACATATCAGACGAAGAGACCGGACTGTACGGGAGTGTTACTGATTGAATTCACAGGAGAACGGACAGGCTAGCTTGTTGATCTTCTGATCGTTCAATACCTGGGTGGCTGTTATGTTTAGCTGACCCCTTACAGCTTGTGGGTGTTTGATATGATCATCACCTGCAACCGGCGTATTAACGATTCTTTAGAGTCCCACACAGAGGTTTCTTGGCTCATTCAAAACGGAGTAAAGGCACATATGTGATATGTGCAGTACCGAGGATAATGCGATATGAGATACCGTATTATATTCTCGCGATATTTAGATATGAACCGAGTCATCGGATCAAGTGTTGATTCGATGAATCGATACATGATATATTATTCGGTTATATTCGATATAGCCGGATTGTCGGATCAAGTGTTGATTCGATGATTTAATGTATAATAATATATATGATATATTGTATTACATTATCTAATATTGGCTCACTTTATTATTTCATTTTCTCACCGGATAATACATTGATATATATGCGATATATGTTAATTGTATTATTTTCTTTTGTTACAAATATATAATATATATATGTGATATATATTATTGTAACATGATATGATTAATAATGAAACATGTTTAGTGGAGATTAAAGAAGATTAGGGTTTGATTAGGGTTAGTTCCTTCTTGCACCTTCTAGAAGGAATTCCTTTTGTCATGAGTTAGATATTATGGTTGATATTTTTCTATGACTCATTCTTTAACCCAACCAAACCCTAGCCCTAGTTAATTCTCAACAAGGGTCATCCTTGACCATGGTTCCATGATTAATCATATATTCTTTTCATTATTCATCACAAAAGTATTATGCATTATTTCTTCTTCTTCTTCAACCTTGAGCTTTGAGAAAGCTTACTAGGTTTTCATTTTGTGATGTTTAATCGTGAGAATTTGATATAAAAAGAAAGTATAAATACTACTCCATCATCTTCATCTAATCTAGCCCATTAGATTAGGGTGCTCACCTCATTAGAGTGAGAGAGCTTGAGTTATAGCAAGTTCGACGTAGATCATCGGAGAAAAGGAACACTACAAGCTAGCATGGATCGTTTGAGTCGTGGAGCCTCTCTTGAGTCTGGGAGATCGTGGATCGCGGCAAAGGGACTTCTACTTGGAGCTTATGAAGCGAAGGAGCGGACTACAAAGGTTGTAATCCCTCACACTTAGTTGTAAAGATATTTACTTGCATGTTAAACCCTAATAATCTAGCAAAGATCCCGGCTTTGGGTTGTTCGGCACGTCTAAAATTTTATTCGGGCATGGTTGATGCCTTATGAACCCTCATAAGAGTGCCTAGGAACCCTACAAGCAAAACCTGGAGGCTTATAAGGCAAGGATGACACGGTCATACGAAAGACTGAATAGGCCGAGAACATATCGCCAAGGCGAGCTCGTGCTAGTCGTCAAAAGACCGATGATCCGCAATCGTGCAAAACGGGGGAAATTCGAGCCGAACTATGAAGGCCCGTACATCGTAGACAAATTCTACCAAGGTGGAGCCTACCTACTCTTGGATATGCATGGTGAAAAACCTTTCAGGACAATAAACGGCCGATTCCTAAAAAAATACTACGCTAGACGAGTTATAACTTTGGTCAATTATAGATGACGACGCTCGTGTCCGCTCGCTACCTTCCCGAGTCAAAAACTCTGAGAGCAGTATGCAAAGAATCTCCGTCGCCTCAAAAATGGCGATTACGGACCGGGATGTCCTTAAACTAAACGGCACCTAAAACATGGCGATGACGGACCGAGATGTCCTTAAACTAAAAATTCGCCTCAACCATGGCGACATCGGACCGTGATGTCCTTAAACTAAAAATTTTCCTCAAAAATAGCGAAAATGGACCGAGATGCCCTTAAACTAAAAGTTCGCCTCAAACATGGCGACATTGGACCGAGAAGTCCTTAAACTAGAAATTATCTGCCTCAAACGTAGCTATAACGAACCGAGATGTCCTTAAACAAGCATGTCACCTCCAAAATGGTGATATGCTTCCTTGAGATCTACATTGAAATTGAAGCTCCAACGGCGAAGACTGCAACTCATGTCCCACTGGCTACATAGCTACTCCAGCGGTGAAGTCACCCCTAAGTCCAATTGGCAAACAGATGGGTCAAAAAAAGGTATGTCCACAAACAAAATGGGCACGGATGAAAACCCGAAAGGGTGCCGTGAGTAAAAATAGTAGGGCTACCGGCGAGTTTGTGAAAACCCGGAAGGGCGCGATCTCGTTAAAAAAAAGGGTATGTCTACAAGCAAAATGGGCATGGATGAAAATCTGAAAGGGCGCTGTGAATAACCTTCACATAGGCATCAAAAACAAGGGCGCAAGCAGGCACACCGCCGCCAAGTAAACAGCAGGGCTACCGGCGAGTTTGTGAAAACCCGAAAGGGCGCAATCTCGTTAAAAAAACGATATGTCCACAAGCAAAATGAGCATGGATGAAAACCCGAAAGGGCGCCGTGAGTAAAAACAGCAGGGCTACCAGTGAATTTGTTAAAACCCGGAAGGGCGCAATCTCGTAAAATTTTTACTTACGAGATCCTATCGACTCGTAAGGAGAACTCGGAAGGGCCGAAATGTTTAGGCAACTCGCAATAAAAGAAGCGAGCAAAAAAAATAGCCGAAATGATTGGGCACCGCGAAAAATAGCCGAAATGATTTGGCAATCGCGACTTTCGCGACATAAAAGCTGAAAAGATAGAGCATCGCAGAAAGTAATAAAAAAATGAAAATGAAACTTTTCTTCCCTGCAGGTGAGTCTACACCGACCCCTGTAAACAATCCATGGACACAAATGAAAAAGGAAACCATATTTTCCCACCAGGCTCTGTCAAAGGGAGAGCCAAATCTTGATGGCGACATCTACAGCATAGAGATCAGCTCGATGTTCTTTCTCAGTGCAGACGCGACGTCAACAAAGATCCAAGGGTCGAACAAAAAAAAGGAGCCATGGAAAATTCCTAGCTCCAATTCTTGACGGTTCATATACAATCTAGAGACCACCCCGACGTTCCCTCTCATCCCATTAGGGTGCAGACGCGACGTCAATAAAAGCTCCAACGAGACAAATCAAAATGGAGAAATGGCAAACTCCTAGCTCCAAGTCTTAAAGGTTCATATATAACCTAAAGACTACTCCGGCATTCCTTCTCATTCCATCAGGGTGCAGACGCAACGTCAACAAAAGCTCCAACGAGCTAAATCAAATTGGAGCAAAGGCATATTCTCAGCTCCGGACTTCAACTGCAATACATACAGCATAGAGGTCTTATAGATTTCTACCATACTTCAGCAAAGAAACGGTATGGCATCATCAAAACAAAAAAAATCGGGTCTCAACGGCAACTCATATAAAGCCTCAGAGACAATCGAAGATCATCCCACACCAGCACGGAGTGGTTATGACTCATTGGGGCTCCAAATTGAGTCTAACCTCAAGCAAAAAGCGACATGGAAAATTCATAATGCTTGCTCTTCCAACGGTCATATAGCCTAAGGAGATTACTTGAAGACGTCTTGTCCAGCCCCTGAAAGGATCAGAGACATGACAGTCGCGGAGCTACTCGAACAATGGCTTAAAGAACACATATCGAGGAATATATCAGCCAACGCGACGGTACGACGGACCAAAACCCTAGTACCACCAAACCTAACGGAGCTCTATCGTAAAGAATGGAGGTTATCTATATACAATGTTAGGACACGTTTGCCTGTAAACCCAAGGGAGGTAAACTAAACAAACTCCGAAATGAGTCCATAAACTAAACAAACTCCGAAAAGAGTCCATAAACTAGAAACTCCGAAACGAGTGAATAAACTAAACAAACTCCGAAATGAGTCCATAAATTAGAAACTCCGAAATGAGTGAATAAACTACAAACTCCGAAATGAGTACATAAACTAGAGACTCCGAAACGAGTGAATAAACTACGGACTCCGAAACTAGTAAGTAAACAGATTAGCGTCGTGTTAAGACATCAAAACACAGTGCATGCAAAAAATAAGTGTATATTCTTATTCAAGAATCAAAGTGTTTAGGAGATACAATTAATACAAAAGGGGAATACAATTACAATTGTTAAGAAGGTGGGGCTTTCAAAAAATTGGCAACCCGCTCATGCGCTCCCTGCAGCTCTTCCTCGCATGCTACTACTGCGGCCAACCCCACTTCAATTTGAGCCCGCTGTTGCAAGCTTGATGAGAGCTTCTCAGCGATTTCCAGCTTAGCAACTTCGTAATCTTGCTTGCCCCACTCGGTAAAGTTGAGCTTCTGCCTCAGCGCCAGCCCATCAGAAATACATTGTTGGAGTTTTTCGAAAATAACTTGCAGCTGCACGGCATTCCCTTCGATCTGGGTGCGCAATTGGATGGATTCGCCAGAAGCCGTCTCATGCTCCTTTCGCTTCAGGGTCAACTTTTGTTCAAAAAACTAAATGAAATCGTCACTTTGCTTGATCCACGCGACCCACTGAGCCTTCAAGGTTAATACTTCAGGAGCGAGACACTTAAGCTCGATCTCATGCAGACAAGCCTCGATCCTCTTACAATAGTCAACCCAAAAGCTAACGAAATCTTCGTTATGGAAATTCACAAGCTTCGCCGGCATAGGATTGACTTCGTCAGCGAAATCCGCAGCAGAGGTGAGAGCCTCGGCATCAAGATGTGCGATAAATTCGCTCAACATCTGCCTGCTAGTCACCGCGCCCATGGAAGATTGACGCTTAGCAAAAGGTCCCGTAGGCATAGGAATAAGAGACTCAAAAGGGTCCGAAGAATAAGGGTCAAATTTCAACTTGAAAGGTAAAAAAGCTAATGGATGAGATCTACCGTACCAGCTGTTGAAAGTGGCACGACAGGGAGCACAGGAGGTTCTGCTATTCCCTTGATCCCTCCCTCGAGTCGTGGTACTGTGGCCAATATATAGGGTTCCTAGGCACACTAATGAAGTCTCACAAGGTATCAAACATGGCCAATTCAAATTTTACAAGTGCCGAGAAACCCTAATACGGATCGTTAACTAGATGTATAGGTGATGCGATTCAAGTAAACAACTTTAACTTAAAAGGAAAGGGGCTACAACCTTTGTAGATCCGGTCCTCCACCTCCTAGGCTCCGTGATGACGTCCCTCCGCTGTCCAAATTGAATCCATGACTCTAGCATCGGGTTCATCGGAGAAAAGGGTGGACTTGGTCGTCGGCTTCGATGCCGAAGATGATTTACGTCGAGGCATCACAAGATCAAGCTCCCACTTCACCAAGTCATGAAAACTTGTGAAGAAAACACCCTATACTACTTGGCAAGAGGTAGAGGATGAAGAAATAGGAAGTGGGTTCACTTTAGAATTGGATTTCTCACTCTTTTTCACTAGTTGCCATTGATGGAGGCAAGCTTTCTTCATGTTGAAGAAGGAGAAGAAGATGAAGATGATATGATAAGTTGTTTTTTAAAAAGAAAATAAAATGAATACTTATCATATTTCAACCATGGTCAAGTGTAGAGAAAGAACTATGGTTAGTTTGGATGGTTAGGGTTAAGCATGAAGACAAAATGGTCACTTAGTCAAAGCTTCATGAAGCTTCAACAACAAACAAAGAAAGCCACCATTTTCTCTTTATCATTTCCATAATAAATAAATAAATAAATAGATAAATGAATAAGTAAATCAAATGAAACCCTAACCACTAACTAACCATGGTTTAATTCTTTACACAAACCCAAGCTAGCATGTATCATCAAACATGATACAATCTTGTGCACAAAAATATATCACATATACAATGTGCATTTCAAGTGAACTTCAAGTGAGAAAATCCATTTAAAGTGAACCAATACTAGTTAATGCAAAGTAATATATCAAATATATAATTATATATCAAATCATTAAATCAACACTTGATTCAATGATCCGGTCATATCGCATATAACCGACTAGTATCCAATGAATCGGCTTATCGAATCAATCCTCGATTCGATAACTAGGTTATATCGCATACAACCATTCGACACATTCATCGCGAGAATGGAATACGGTATCACATACATGCATTATTATCGGTCCCGCACATATCTCATATGCGCTCCCATTTCGTTTCGCTTGAGCCAGGAAACCTCTGTGTAGGACTCTAAAGACTCGTCAATACGCCGGCAGCAGATGATGATCATATCAAACACCCACAAGCCGCAAGCGGTCTGCTAAACGTAACGGCCACCCGGGTATTGAGCGATCAGAAGATCGACGAGCAAGCCCGCTCACATTCCTATGAATCCAACCAGTAACACTTGCCGTACAGTCCGGTCTGTTCGTCTGATATGTCGTATATCTCGCCTAGGGGTGGTAAACGTCAGACCCCAGTAGCTCGATAAGTCATGCCGACGTAAGGTCCATAACATGTGTGAGACTACTGATAACACTTACCAGTAGATCACTGCAACCCTGGCCAGGGATTTCCTGTTATGGCCAGTCGAGCATAGCGCAACATCAACCCCCAATACCGGGAGAGACGAATCCCCTCCTATCGCTCATTGCCTCCATGTGAATCGGGACTGTACCCAAAAACCACCTATTTGCATGACTCAGTAGAGCCGTGGTAGGGTGGAAATCAAAGCACAGTGGGAGACACACAAGACTCTATGACGATCTCGGGTCAACAGACTAAGCTGTACCAGTGTCACCAGAGAACTGCCATCTGACGTGAGGTATGATACCATCTGGGAGTTCTCGGCGAGTCCGTTCAGTGTACCCAGTCTCCACTGAGCACCCATATACCATCTCTGATGTCAAACACCAATAGATATGGGATCATCCATCGCCCATCGTATGGGTCGAGAAGACATACGCTAGTCTACTCTGGAATATCGATGCCCCATCTCGATATTCCCACGACTAGGAACATTGAAGGATGTACTCATGGACTATCCAGGCCCCACTAATATGATCTGCATCATAGTCCTGGAAGTCGATTACACATCCTAAGGGCTTTATCAACATGTAACAGAGAGACAGAAAGTATACATGTTAAGATAAAGAGCAACCAGATAGCGTACTATCATGTCGAGTAAGAAAGTCCTACCTATATATGTCCCAGCATCTATTACAATATACATCCAATGTACAGTAATGGCCTCTAGGGCATACATATAACTAACAATCTCCCACTTGCACTAGGGCCATCTGTAGCAGTGGTTGCAGTATCACATACTCAACCATCCCCTAATAGTCTCTCTCTGGGAAAAAGCCTTCGTGAGTGAATCCGCCGTGTTTTCCTCTGAGTCTTCTTTCCTAACCTCGATCACCCTGGAGATCAACTATCTCCATGATCAGGTGATGCTGCCTCAGAATATGTCTGGGTCACTGATGGGACCAGGGTTCACGGGCTAAAGCCACACTTCCATTGTCACACAATGGTAGGAACCTAGTTCATCTTATGAACCAATATACACCCGAACTGCCTCTTTGGTAGTATCTTTAATAGCGATGTTACCAGCCTTTATCGTCTAGTTTGCCACGGTATCATGCTTGGAACTCTTCCAACATACCGTCCCTCCACTGAGGGTGAAGACAATGCCTGTGACTGACATTCAGTCGTCCTTATCATCCTGGAACAATTCCAGTGATTCTCCCCAGGATCGATTGATACCATCTCACTACAACTAGTGAGAATCCTAACATCCATCTAGATCTATCTCATAGATCCAAAACCCAGGATTTAGAAGGTATCACTTTGATCCTATATGGAGAATTCATATGATAAGAGGAGATTGACCTAGCGTAGCATAGGAAACTCTTTTCCTATAAAGAGTATGTTGTCTACGTACAATACGAGGATGACCACCTTACTCTCTACTACCTTTTTGTATATACAAGGTTCGTCTACTATTTTGATGAAGTCAAACACTTTGACTATTACATCAAAACAGACGTTCCAACTCCGCGATGCCTGCTTTATTCTGTAAAGCAATCTTGCACATGTTTCCGCTGCTCCCATTGTTTACGAAGCCCTCTGGCTGTGTTCTTATAGACGTTCTCTTCTAAATCATTATTTAGAAAAGTAGTCATGGCACCCAACCACCAGATATCATAGTCATGGTATGTAGCCGTGGCAAGTAGGATCCGGATGGACTTAAGCATAGCCACTGGAAAAGGTATCATCATTATCTACGCTTGGTTGATGACTAAAACCTTTAACAAGTCTAGCTTTGAAAGTCTTAACTTTTCCATCTACACCAAGTAATCTTCTCAAGATATACTTGCTCCTGATGGGGATTTAACCCTTCAGCTATAGCACCCAAAGTCCAGACTTTGTTGGTGTACATGGATTCCATCTCAGATCGCTAAAGCATCCAGCCATTCTTACAGAGTCTTTACTCTCGATGGCCTGCTCGAAAATAGTTGGGTCATCATCTCATGATGCATTCCTCGCTCCCACTGTCTACGATAAACCGAGGTATCTCTTAAGTGGATGAGGAACCCTACCAGATCGGCGGAGAGGCTGAGGTTCATCGGGAACTATTGAATCCTTTGGTGCTGTCAAATCAGCTGCAGTTTTGTATAGCTCGAACCTTTCCAATTTTACAGAACTTGTTGGAGATAGTGCCCTCAGAGTCAATTATTGGATCACAGGTACGCGATTACAATGATTGAGAGAGGACCTGTCCCAGTAGGACAGTCTTACTCGAGATGATAGTATGCTATCTGGTTTACCTTTATCATCGTGTACTGCTTTAGGTGACCTGACAAGTCGCTATTACACGTTGATAGAGCCCCTAGGATTCTTGCTTGACCACCAGCAGTATGAGGGCGATCATATACGTGGGGAGCTGGCAGTCTATAAGCATATCCTTAAATGGTCCCTAGTTGTGAGAGTTTCGAGACAGGGCATCGATACTCCAAAGTAGACTAGTGTATACAGTCGAGACCCCGACGAGGGGCAGTGGCCGGTCTCACAAGCCACTGGTGTCAGTTGGATCACCTAAGATGTATACAGGTGCTCATTGGGTTATGAGTACACCGGACAGGACTCGCCGGGAACATGCTAGTTGGTCATATACCAGACGTCAGATGGCAGTTCCCTGGTGACATGTGTACAGGTTAGTTCATCGACCTGGGGATCGTCATTTGTCTCGTGTGAGTTCCCACTGTACTTTGATTACTACCCTACCACGGCTCAAAGGAGTCGTGCAAACAGGTTTTAGTTGGGTACAGTCCCGAGCCACATGGAGGCAGTGAGCGTATCTTCAGGGGTTCGTCTCTCCCGGTATTGGGGGTGAGGTCGTGCTGTGTTTAGGAGAGCCATTACACGAAGCCCTCGGCCGAGGCAAGGAGATTTACTGGTAGGTATTCCAGTAGTATCTCAGGGTGTGCTGGGCTACACTCCGACACGACTTGTACCGCTTTTGGGGGTCTGACTTTTACCAACCCCCTAGGCCCGCCATGCGATACTCATAGACGAACGGACCGGACTGTACGGATATTGTCACTGACAGGCTCAGTAGGGTTGTCGGGCTGAGTTCGCTCACAGAAGTCCCTTTTAGTCAATACCTGGTAGCCCGTTACGTATTGGCTTATACCTCTGACGTGCTAGTGGTTAAATCCACAACCAAGGTGTTGACGAGTCTTTAGAGTCCCCCACATTCAGTTACTCAGCTTTCGGGCAAAAGGTTGTAAAGGCCGTATGGAGATATGGCAAGGTCCGATCAGATACGTGCGGTATTGCACGGATCAGGATCGGACAGTTTGTACTACAAGCCGTATGGATATATGGCAGGGTTCGATCAGATACGTACGGTATTGCACGGATCAGGATCGAACGGATATTACTAGCCGGCTTTGGTTTAAGCCGGATCCTAGTATAGTACAGTGTAGATTTTGTCTCATAGCATTTGTATTTCGGTCGGAATACAAATGCGGGTGTGTATGCACAGTATCGGGGTTTTCCTGTAATTTATTACGGGACCAGTTTTCTGGAGTTGCCAGTTTGTTTTCCGTTTCGGCCATTTTCCTTTGTATCGTTCATTGGCCGAAGATTGGTGGAGGAGGGCTTATTTGCACTTGTGCAAATAAGCTTTTGTGGAGGGGGTCTTTTGCATATTGGTTGGATCATGATGGTTGCTCCATACCTTGACCTTTTGACTTGATTTGTTCATGATGGCTTGACCATTTTGGAGTCATCATGCTTGTGATAATGGTCCGATCCGGGTTTTTTAGTGCGCGGTGGTGCCGGTTTGCTAGTTTGCAAAATTAAAGTTTATCACCGCTTCCGCATTTGGCCGTCGGATTGACGGCCGGGACGCCGCCGTGCACTTACAGTGGTATCAGAGCCTTGCCATTAACTTAGTCTAGCTTTATTTAATGTGTTTACATTTCCGATCGACCAAAATTCCAAAAATCCGCGTTTCCCTTCACATTAGTTTTCTGTCGAAATTTTTTGAAGTCCAAAATTTTTTCAGATTGTATAAAAGTGATGTGCTCGAAGAAATAAGAGTTCTGTAGAAATTCGATGCACTAATTCCACTACGAGAGCGCGGAACCGCGGCCAAACACCCCTTTGGGCCGCGGTTCCGCCGCACTATGTTGGGGTTGCTGCATCAAATTTCTGCAGTATCTTTCTGGGGTGAAAATAGGGTTTTTGGAATATTAATTTTGGGCCCAGAATATTTTGATGTGCTACAGTAGTACTTGGGGCCCACTTGTTAAAATTTGATCGATCGGATATTTTAAACACATTATTTCACAGTATTTACATTATATCTGCGACCGTGAATGTCACTTGATCGGTAAATCCAGTCTAGCTGCTATAGCCCGGTTAGACGGATTTGCGAACGTGACTTTCACGTTGATGTTTTGTGATTTTGCTGTGATGTTGCGGATCGGTCGTGGGGGATAGCCTGGATGCAATGCTAGTACAGTTTTTGTTGTATTATGTACATTTGATATTGCGGGGCGAGCGTCCGACATGTGGACTGCCGTCACTGCCTGTTTGTATTATTATTTTGGGGCACGGCCAGGTTGCGATCGATGTACCCGTTGTATGTATATTTTACTTTCTGTACTAGGATTACCCCGCGGAGGGGTGCACGGATAGCCGGGTTCTAGAGGGAAACAAGCCCGCATCTCATGGCATTGAGACGGAGGGGGCTTCACTCTAGAATTAGCGGGCTATTCGCCGCACTCGTAGGGGGTACAGGTTGACCCAAGAGGGGTGCCTAAGTTACCGGATTCCGTGAAGTGCTGGGTGGTCCATTCACGGTGCTGAAGGGGGCTGCCTCGCTTCAGGTTTTGGCGGGTAACTTGCCGCGCCCGTAGGGGTCTAGGTTTTCATTGCACAGGCTATCCACAAGACCAGGGGAACGTCGGGTTTCAGTAGTGGCTCTGTGAAACCCGGGGATCCCAGATATCTGTATTGTTCTGTGATGCTGTACATTTCTGTGATGTTGCATTTTTATCACGCCTTGAGCAAATATAATATATTGGTATATATATTAGTAGATGTTGTATATATTTTGCATCCGCGCTAGTCCAGTCCCCGCTCTGTCGTTAGTTAGCTAACCTAACGGGTAATGACGGGACCCTGTGGCGAATGCGGATGGCATATACGTACATCAGTATATTTTCGTTCTTTGTGGTGTGATCAATTGATGGGACTGCGTTGATTCGGATCAATGCAAGTTAAAAACAAACCTAATCTGATGTTGTTGGAATACTTTTCAAAAAGCTGTTATTGCAAGGACGTTCACTTTTGTTTTGCATCGTGATATTCAGTTGGAATATCCTGCTCCTCAGTCGACGAGGCAAGGGCCGAGATCCCTTCACCGGGAGTGACCCCTTGGACAAAAGTTTGCGTCGGGGCAATAACTTCACTATAGCCGATTACTTTTGCTTTGCACCATGGTATTCAGTTGGAATATCCTGCACCTCATTCTACGGGGAAAGAGCCGAGATCCCTTCACCGGGAGTGACCTATTTAGCAAAGGTTTTCGATACTATATTTTCTAAAAGCTATCCGTTCCTTCAACGATATCAAGTTCACTACGTTAAAGGTTTTCGCCAGAAACCATTCGTAGCCCTCCGTCGTTTCATATGGATGGTCAATAGTATTCAAGCTGTGTATGTTGGCCAAAGTCAAGGCACAGTGATTGGTAGCTATTGGGGTATTCATATGCAGCATAGATAGATGCGTTGGTTTAGGACAGTCGTACTGCCATTTTGGCCAAAGTCAAGGGTAGGTACGGGTGGATTCAAATTAACCTGGAGAATGACGGGTAGAACTTGACATGTGACTTATGATATGTTGGCCAAAGTCAAGGTCATAAGAGCATGGGGCAAAAATCACATCGGGAGTTTCAAAAGAACTGAAACTTGCCAGATATGCGCATACCTTCTGGAGTGTGATAGCGTGAGCGGATTCCGTCACGTTATCATGCGATGATAGTTGGATCCCGATTCCTACTGATGAGTTGGTTTACTTCTCGGGTGACCCCGACTAATTCTTCTTTCAGGTTTGGAGGAGAATTTGACGGTACAGTAGGAGGTTTCCAGATTAGATAAATTGGTAACCATTCTGATCTAGGTTAGAGTGCACGCTGAGTGTTTCTTTTCTCTCTCTCTTTGGCAGCGACCATTGACCCGACCCTAAGACTATGACTCAATGACCAAATTAACCGAACCTTCTTAACACTGGCTTTTGGATTGTCAGCGTTGCAAACCTCATTGCCACTCCTACTTTTACCCTTTTCTCCAGGACACCCCGTATTACTACGAACGTCCACTTCCATTGGACAAAACCATCGTATGGTTAGATACGAACTCGGAAGAATTTATTCGAGGATGGTTTCAGGTTCTGGAGAAAACGGATAGGACTATTCAGTTGTCTTTTCCTTTTACCTTCTCTCAGGTTACGAGCACTCCTTGGATTAGGACAGTACACCCATTATGCTTATTGGATAGTCTTCTTCCAAACCATAGGCAGGTGTCGACCGGTAGGGAATGAAGAAAACCAATTAGCATAATGATGATGTGCAGAAGGTATTAAGTTCAGACAAAGTAAGGGATTAGTAAGAGGGCAAAGTAAATTGCGACTGCTATTCACGACCAAACCAAGTATTCCTTCGCCAATCCTAAAATCACCTTTGTATTTATCCAGGACACTCCGTATCACTACGAAGATCCACAGTTTATTGGATATTCCATCGTATGGTTATATACGAACTCGAAAGGAACTTGTTCCAGTTCGGGGATGGATTCTGGTTCAGGAGAAATAGGAATAAGGTTTATTCAGGTTGTCTTTTATCTTCACCTTCTCTCGCTTTGCGAGTGTTCCTAGGATTAGGACAGTACACCCATTATGCTTATTGGATAGTCTTCTTCCAAACCATAGGCTGGTGCCGAACGGTAGGGAAGGAAGAAAACCATTTGGCCTAAGGGGTGTGCAGAAGGTAATGACTAAAGACATATAAAGGGATTTGGAGAGGTGGCAAAGAATTATACGGTTGCAGTCGTGAATCTGGAAGAGGCATTACTAGGAATACCGGATACCCTATCGAAACATTTCAATGTTTCAGTTTCACTGTGTACTGTTAAAGGAAAACTGATTTCCCAATTAGTCCTTACTCCAGGGTATGTATTTACCAGGTATGATTCTCACATCTGTATGGTTTTACAGATGATGAGTGGGAGTAGGTTAGTGGGAATTAAGCGATCATCCTCATTATATCGGGATTCGTTGTAATCGGTGATATTTGAGGAAGTTACCTGGATTGTTTGCCGGTCGGCAAATATTTGGTTTTGAATATCCGCTGTTATGCACCAATCTCAAATCGATATATCTGTACGTCTATTTTCATAGAGTGAGATATACTTTTTGAAATTATGTCGATGACATTTACCTATATCAATGGATGGTTAGGTAAGGAGCATAAAACAGCGGTGTAATTCTTCATAACCATAAGTACAGTTTTCAACCTACGACACACAGGGAATGAGTAATCAGACTCACAGGACTTATACAGAGTATTGTATGTTGTCCAGGGTCTATTAGGATAGAGGGGTTGGTCCTCATACTATATTCGGTTTACTTATGACTTCTCTAGTTTTTAGACAGGTGTTTCGTGGAAACACAGGGTCCGAATTTTGAGAAGTTATAGGTATATGGATAAAGTAGAGAACCAGGTACTACAAGAATCGGGATTCTTCAAAGTGATCGAAGATGTAGATACTTGTGTATGGTGTTCAGTTGATAGTAATGAATAAGAGAACTTGCTTCTCTTTTCAGGTTACTCATAAATGGAAGCATTCCTAAGTTGAGTAACGCTGATAGGCCTCCTTCTATTTAGTAGACATGCACTGGAGACAGGTGCATGATTTGAATCTGGTTCAATTAAATCAGTGCCTCTGGTTCTATATTGGATATAGAACAGTTCATATCTTAACGTTGTTAAGGTACGGGGAGTTGTCCGGCTTATGATTAAAACCAGACACTGGACAACTCAAGGCACGTTTCTGTAATGGCTGTTTGTGGGTTGACCCAGGCTATGACGAGGGTTGATTTTCTACCATCTGGATGAACAATAGCAATATTGTTCTAGATTCGCCACAGTTTTAATAAAAATAGATTTTTTCAGAAAACAGTAGTGGGAGTATGGTAGAACTGGAAGTGATTCCAGAACCATAGACGATTACTGAAGATTTCATAGGAACCTAAAGATTCAATCTGGTTTGACATTCCATTGGCCACTCCGCAGATAAGGTGGGTAACCTCAGGCACCCGAGAGGTACTCCGGTAGCCTCAAGGACGGTGACAGGGAAGTTCTTATTTACCCACACTTGCCATTGCTATTGTTCCAGACTGTAAGACCCGGCAGGAGGATGAGTATAGCGTCATTCTGAACTCGCTTTAGAAGTGTACGTGTATTTGACTCTGCCAGAGGGTTGTCGTAGTCAGTGGGAGCAGCGGAAGCATTGGTGGATAGGTAGCTTATATCTATTTATAGACTGAAGCACCTGTAGCGGAGATAGATCATATATTTCTGATGTGACAGTCATAGGTTTGACTTCATCAGAATAGGGGATAGATCTGTTGAGAAGGTAGTAGAGTGTGATGTCCTAGTATTTGGATGACATACACATAGTAGGAAAAGAAACTCCTATACTACAATCGGTTATACTTTGGTCGTCACACAGTGGTTTCTCCACAAAGGGCTTGGATTTTATATCTGACATACTGGTTACTGGATCTATGGTTTTAGATCTAGATTTGGGTGGTCTCCCAATTAAGGGTACTTAGACAGCATTCGAAGAGTATTTAGAATGGACGACTCCTGGCACAGTAGTGTACCTGCAGGTAATGGAGTCACCCTCTCTAAAGGTGTCTTACAGACTAAAGGGGAGAGGGATGTGCATGATTGGCAGATCACTTGCTTAGGCAATTGAGTCAATCATGAGATGTCAAGTACCACACCAGATATTGTTCTTGCACTAGATGCAATAAGTTGATATTGATCCAATCCTGGAGAAGCAGTCGGAAGCAGTTTTAGAACATAAGTGAATGTTCTAGGGATATGATAACGATAGCCTCATACAGGAGACAGTTATCATTCCAGGCTTCCAAGGTGACCTGGACGACAAGGAGGTTGTCAGAGTTATAGTTTTTCCTTCTGATGAGGGGCAGTATTTTGGACAGGTGGTCCAAGGCAATACTGAGGGAGGCATGGCGCAGGATACTGATTAAGTTCAGTTGACGATACAGTCTAAGAAGTTTGGATTTGGAGTTCATTTATGAGCTAGGTCCCATCAGACATCCAGACATTCTAAGACAGGTATTGCTCATTTCGGGAGATGGCTTTCTCCGCGAACTTGAGATATGGAGAGACATAGAAAAAAACATCAAGGCGGATCCACTCACTGGGGCTATTCCTCGAACGCAATAGTTTCTCAAACAGGCTTTGTGAGACTGACTAGTAGAGGAGTTGGGTGTTCGGTATCACACGGGCTGTGAGTATGCGACATCGCAATAATTAGCCTTGAGTGCAAGTGGGAGATTGTTGGAGATAGTGCCCTCAGAGTCAATTATTGGATCACAGGTACGCGATTACAATGATTGAGAGAGGACCTGTCCCAGTAGGACAGTCTTACTCGAGATGATAGTATGCTATCTGGTTTACCTTTATCATCATGTACTGCTTTAGGTGACCTGACAAGTCGCTATTACACGTTGATAGAGCCCCTAGGATTCTTGCTTGACCACCAGCAGTATGAAGGCGATCATATACGTGGGGAGCTGGCAGTCTATAAGCATATCCTTAAATGGTCCCTAGTCGTGAGAGTTTCGAGACAGGGCATCGATACTCCAAAGTAGACTAATGTATACAGTCGAGACCCCGACGAGGGGCAGTGGCCGGTCTTACAAGCCACTGGTGTCAGTTGGATCACCTAAGATGTATACAGGTGCTCATTGGGTTATGAGTACACCGGACAGGACTCGCCGGGAACATGCTAGTTGGTCATATACCAGACGTCAGATGGCAGTTCCCTGGTGACATGTGTACAGGTTAGTTCATCGACCTGGGGATCGTCATTTGTCTTGTGTGAGTTCCCACTGTACTTTGATTACTATCCTACCACGGCTCAAAGGAGTCGTGCAAACAGGTTTTAGTTGGGTACAGTCCCGAGCCACATGGAGGCAGTGAGCGTATCTTCAGGGGTTCGTCTCTCCCGGTATTGGGGGTGAGGTCGTGCTGTGTCTAGGAGAGCCATTACACGTAGCCCTCGGCCGAGGCAAGGAGATTTACTGGTAGGTATTCCAGTAGTATCTCAGGGTGTTCTTGGCTACACTCCGACACGACTTGTACCGCTTTTGGGGCTTTGACTTTTACCAACCCCCTAGGCCCGCCATGCGATACTCATAGACGAACGGACCGGACTGTACGGATATTGTCACTGACAGGCTCAGTAGGGTTGTCGGGCTGAGTTCGCTCACAGACGTCCCTTTTAGTCAATACCTGGTAGCCCGTTACGTATTGGTTTATACCTCTGACGTGCTAGTGGTTAAATCCACAACCAAGGTGTTGACGAGTCTTTAGAGTCCCCCACATTCAGTTACTCAGCTTTCAGGCGAAAGGTTGTAGAGGCCGTATGGAGATATGGCAAGGTCCGATCAGATACGTACGGTATTGCACGGATCAAGATCGGACAGTTTGTACTACAGGCCGTATGGATATATGGCAGGGTTCGATCAGATGCGTGCGGTATTGCACGGATCAGGATCGAACGGATATTACTAGCCGGCTTTGGTTTAAGCCGGATCCTAGTATAGTACAGTGTAGATTTTGTCTCATAGCATTTGTATTTCGGTCGGAATACAAATGCGGGTGTGTATGCACAGTATCGGGTTTTTCCTGTAATTTATTACGGGACCAGTTTTCTGGAGTTGCTAGTTTGTTTTCCGTTTCGGCCATTTTCCTTTGTATCGTTCATTGGCCGAAGATTGGTGGAGGAGGGCTTATTTGCATTTGTGCAAATAAGCTTTTGTGGAGGGGGTCTTTTGCATATTGGTTGGATCATGATGGTTGCTCCATACCTTGACCTTTTGACTTGATTTGTTCATGATGGCTTGACCATTTTGGAGTCATCATGCTTGTGATAATGGTTCGATCCGGGTTTTTTAGTGCGCAGTGGTGCCGGTTTGCTAGTTTGCAAAATTAAAGTTTATCACCGCTTCCGCATTTGGCCGTCGGATTGACTGCCGGGGCGCCGCCGTGCACTTACAGAACTGACATTGCCTTGATCTTGTCCGAATTTTGTTTTTGACATAGGCCGGACAATCCCAAATCTTAACTTACTTAAGAGATAGGCTCTTCCTATACCATATCTTATATGGAGTGGTAGGCATTGATTTGAATCGAACCCTATTCAATAGGTATGCAACTTTATAAGTGCATAACTCCCTAAAAGGAAATAGGAAACTCAGTGGTACTTATCATAGAGCGCACCATATCATATAGGGTGTGATTGCTCCGCCCCGATATACCATCATGCTATGGTGTATACGGAGGAGTAATGCTGAGAGAGAATCTCATTCTCCTTTAGAATAGTCCAGGAATTCCATGCACAAGTATTCTCCTCCCTGATCTTATCATAGGACATAATACTTATACCCGTATTTTGGTTCTCTACTTCTAACTTGTGTTCTGTGAATATCTCAAAAGGTTCGGACTTGTGTTTCAACAGGAACATATGTCTGAATCTTGAGAGATTATCAGAGAATATAATGAAGTACAAAGAACCGGTCCTGGCAAGTGTAGACAGGAGACCTTATATACATCATCATGTATCAGTCCCAAGAGTTTACTAACTTTTTCTCTATTTCCAATAAACAGAGCTATGGTCATCTAATCTTTGTGACATGACCGGCAAGTTTTCATAAGATGTAAATTCAAACTGATTAAATATACATCTAAATGTAACTTCAGCCAGTCGGGTCGCATTGATATGACCTAGTCTACAATGCCTCAAGAAGGATTCGTTCATTTCTGAACTCTTCCTCTTGTGTGTGTTCTGTATACTAGGAACTGTAGTTTGATTTAGAACGTTAATGCTTTTAGATAACGTGCCTGAACTGATCAACTTTTGATATAATAAATGTTCAAAACATTATCCATCAATATAAAATTTTATCATTTCTTTACTAATAAAGAGACTAATATGATTTTGTATATCAGGTTCGGTATCTAACAGCATTTGTTCAGAATCAATGTATTAGTAATACAGGGTGACAGTGACCAACAGACTTGGCTGCAACACTTGCCCCGTTTTCTGTCTCATGAAACTTATCACCCGTTCTCAGTTTTCTACCTTTTGTAGCCCTATGTAACAAATTACATATCTGGGATCTTGATCCGGTATCAAATACCCAGGATGCAGAGGATACTGAGAAACAGTTCTTTGTAATGAACACACCCGAAGGAGATGCATCATATGCACTTTCTTCGTTTGGGCGGCATAGGAATTCTGGTATTCCCCTATTTCTGCTCTGCCTTATAACAATTATAAGTTGGAGCGGGACCAACATTCTCCAGCTCAGTATAACAAGCGGGTTCGGTCAATATCCGTATTATTATCTTGATTAAGACGTGATATGGTCGCTACCAGGAGAGAGAGAGAAGAAAACAATTTGCGTGCGCTCTTGCAAGATTAGATTGGTTATATATTTTATCTAATCAGGATGGCTCCCACTCTTTTTATCAAATCTTCCTTCAAACCTTAAAAGGAAAGACTAGCCGGGATTAATTACACTCTACAAGTTCGCCAATCTTTCAGCCAGGCCAGTGTCGGTACTTTGAGGGAGGTTCCCCGTGCTTTCGCACGGACCTAATTACAGTAAACCTCATTTTCCCAGAGGCATAACTCCGTTGACACCTTTCTAGACACCTACTTGATCGGCTAATTGCAAAGTGCAAAACTCTCCCAGGAGTAACAATTACTCGCAGTGGGTATCGGGATCCAACTATCACATAGAAGGTATGCAATCTCATTGCAAATTTCAACACTTGAAACTCCCGATAATGATTTTTACCCCTAGCACTTATGACCTTAACTATGGTCAACAAATCATAAGTACTAGTCAAGTTCTACCCGTCATTTCGTGATTAATTAGACCCACCCACATGACCCTTAACTAAGGTCAACAAAGTCACGCGACTGTCCTAACTAATGGCATCATATGCGGTGTAGGAAGACATCACTTAGCTACCGTACACTGTGCCTTGACTATGGTCAACAAACACAGCACGAATACTAAGTACTTTACTTCCTAAAATGACGGAGGGTTGCGAATGGTTTTTATGAAAACCTTTAACGCTTTGAACTTGATCTCGTTGTGAAATCAAATGGTTTTTAAATGGAATGTTTTTCGAATCTTTTCTAGTTTTGCTAAAGGGGTCACTCCCGGTGAAGGGATCGTCGGCCCTTTCCTCGTCGAATGAGGTGCGGGATATATCATATATATCACTGTGCAAAGCAGAAACTATAGAAGCGATCAAAAGACAAACCGAATGTGTAGCATCTGCCAGTTATTGCTAAAGGAGTCACTCCCGGTGAAGGGATCTCGGTCCTTTCCTTATCGAATAAGGTGCAGGATGTTCTATAATGAACACCGCGATGCAAAGCAAGAACTGTAGCTACCTGTTTTATTTTGAAATTCGATTCCACAACATCAATTAGGTTTATTTTCTTTCATTAATCTCATTAATGAACGTCCCATCATTTAAGTTCACCTAAACATCACAGATAAATATAACGTACGCTTATGCCATCCGCATTCGCCTCGATGTCCCGTCTGCACCGTTAGGTTAGGTAACTAACGCCAGAACGAGGCAGGGCTAGCGCGGGTGTAAAACATAAGCAACTTCTATATAATATATCATATATACTATATACTATATCTATTTGAACATATCACATGATCACATCACAGAAATCGCAGCAAAAGAAACATATGAAATATTGGATATACTAGGACGTCCGTGTTTTCAATACGAGCCAGTATAAAACACGGATTCCACGGTCGCGATGAATAGCCAATCCAGACCCCTACGAGAGCGGCAAGCAAACCTACCAATTCTAGGGTTTGGAGACCCGGACTCGACTCCTCGAGATGGTCTCCCACTGGACCGTAGAACCCGGTTACTTGTGCTCCCCTCCTTGGGTCTATCCTAGTGCGGAAAAGTAAATAATATACAAAGGGTGACATCTTCCGCAACCTGGAAGTGCCCAATAAAAGAATATTACATACAAGTTTTTACATGAATGAAAATGAAAAACACTCATCTCACATAAAAACCCCCGGCTATTCAAACACGACGATCCAATATAACATATCCAGCAACACATAACATCACATGTCATCAACGTAAGTAAACATGCGCATCCCAATTGTCGTTGGCATATAGCAACGAAACCGGCGATATCACATATTACACTTACGGTCACAGAAAAGAAAGTGTAAAACTACAACAGTTGGAATCCGCAACCTACATAGACATCGCATGCCTAATCAAATGAATTCCTTAGACATCGCATGCCTAACAATTATAAACCCCGCATTTAGTCTCATTATCGAAAACCCTTTTCATTATCAAGTCGGGCAATTCAACAAGATTCCCGACATCCTGATCGAATGCTCGTCGCAAACTTTAGTAGACGGCCGCACCACCGATGCTGTCGACGAAGTGCCCCAAGGCGGAACACCGCTGCCGCGGGCACCCTTACGAATGTTTTCGGCGACGGGGTTCTCCTACAGTCACTTGGTCGGGGCTATGGAGTGAGGCTGTCTATTAAGTTTACCCGGCGTGTATCCGCGTATGCTACGTGATTGCGACGGACTTTTGATCACATCAAAATTCCGTGGCAACCGATCAAGTGAGACTAAACCGCTAGATTTATAACATTCATTCAGTTATCTCATAACTACTTGTGAATTCCAAATATTGTATCACATTCCGGATAAGATAGAAAATGTTAAACTTTCCGATCGAACAATCGAACACCCAAGTTTTCACGAAACAGATCAACACATGAAACAAGTTTAAAAACATCCAGTTCATGCCTCAGTACCAACGGTCCAGCCGTAGAAGGGTCAAGCCAACGCCTCACATGTGGCACGCCGTACTGCCCCAAATCCGAAGGTTCAAAGGGCAGTTCAAGACGGTCACATAATTGAGTTAAGGTTTGTTGTCTTCTAGAGGGACCATCGTGTTACTTGCACTACTTAGAACGTGATTAAACTACAGAAAAATCCAACAATTGGAAATTTCCCGGCAGGGGAAAAAGTGGGTATTTATATCCAGACGAACTTTTTAACATATTCTAAAATTACCCGGAAAAACACACTGACAAAATTAGACAATCCGATCGATACACCGAGTCCCCAATACAACCCAGAAAACTCAACTCTTGAGTAAATATAAAAAATTCCCAGAAAACTCAGCACTGAAAAATAGGAATTACTGTGCAAAATTCAATGCAAGAGGAGACTAAAGGGCCGCGGAACCGCCGCATTAGCATGCTAATGCCGCGGTTCCGCCGCGCTTTAATGGACTCAGGAGTACGGGCTTCTCAGTAATTCTTAGAATCTCCTGCTGGGTTTTCTGCATATTTTTAATTCTCAAAAATCCACGATTTCAGAAAATGTACAGAGAGCAAGTTTGAATTAGGGTTTCGGTTCGATCGGACTTCTAACTCCGTCTACGCATCGCCTAAGGCTCTAGCTAGGCTCTGATACCACTGTAGGGTTCCTAGGCACACTAATGAAGTCTCACAAGGCATCAAACTTGGCCAATTCAAATTTTACAAGTGCCGAGAAACCCTAATACGGATCGTTAACTAGATGTATAGGTGATGCGATGCAAGTAAACAACTTTAACTTAAAAGGAAAGGGGCTACAACCTTTGTAGATCCGGTCCTCCACCTCCTAGGCTCCGTGATGACGTCCCTCCACTGTCCAAAATGAATCCATGACTCTAGCATCGGGTTCATCGGAGAAAAGGGCGGACTTGGTCGTCGGCTTCGATGCCGAAGATGATCTACGTCGAGGTATCACAAGATCAAGCTCCCACTTCACCAAGTCATGAAAACTTGTGAAGAAAACACCCTATACTACTTGGCAAGGGGTAGAGGATGAAGAAATAGGAAGTTTGTTCACTTTAGAATTGGATTTCTCACTCTTTTTCACTAGTTGCCATTGATGGAGGCAAGCTTTCTTCATGTTGAAGAAGGAGAAGAAGATGAAGATGATATGATAAGTTGTTTTTTAAAAAGAAAATAAAATGAATACTTATCATATTTCAACCATGGTCAAGTGTAGAGAAAGAACTATGGTTAGTTTGGATGGTTAGGGTTAAAGCATGAAGACAAAATGGTCACTTAGTCAAAACTTCATGAAGCTTCAATAACAAACAAAGAAAGCCACCATTTTCTCTTTATCATTTCCATAATAAATAAATAAATAAATAGATAAATGAATAAGTAAATCAAATGAAACCCTAACCACTAACTAACCATGGTTTAATTCTTTACACAAACCCAAGCTAGCATGTATCATCAAACATGATACAATCTTGTGCACAAAAATATATCACATATACAATGTGCATTTCAAGTGAACTTCAAGTGAGAAAATCCATTTAAAGTGAACCAATACTAGTTAATGCAAAGTAATATATCAAATATATAATTATACATCAAATCATCAAATCAACACTTGATTCAATGATCCGGTCATGTCGCATATAACCGACTAGTATCCAATGTATCGGCTTATCGAATCAATCCTCGATTCGATAACTAGGTTATATCGCATACAACCATTCGACACATTCATCACGAGAATGGAATACGGTATCACATACATGCATTATTCTCGGTCCCGCACATATCTCATATGCGCTCCCAATTCGTTTCGCTTGAGCCAGGAAACCTCTGTGTAGGACTCTAAAGATTCGTCAATACGCCGGCAGCAGATGATGATCATATCAAGCACCCACAAGCCGCAAGCGGTCTGCTAAACGTAACGGCCACCCGGGTATTGAGCGATCAGAAGATCGACGAGCAAGCCCGCTCACATTCCTGTGAATCCAACCAGTAACACTTACCGTACAGTCCGGTCTGTTCGTCTGATATGTCGCATATCTCGCCTAGGGGTGGTAAACGTCAGACCCCAGTAGCTCGATAAGTCATGCCGACGTAAGGTCCATAACATGTGTGAGACTACTGATAACACTTACCAGTAGATCACTGCAACCCTGGCCAGGGATTTCCTGTTATGGCCAGTCGAGCATAGCGCAACATCAACCCCCAATACCGGGAGAGACGAATCCCCTCCTATCGCTCATTGCCTCCATGTGAATCGGGACTGTACCCAAAAACCACCTGTTTGCATGACTCAGTAGAGCCGTGGTAGGGTGGAAATCAAAGCACAGTGAGAGACACACAAGATTCTATGACGATCTCGGGTCAACAGACTAAGCTGTACCAGTGTCACCAGAGAACTGCCATCTGACGTGAGGTATGATACCATCTGGGAGTTCTCGGCGAGTCCGTTCAGTGTACCCAGTCTCCACTGAGCACCCGTATACCATCTCTGATGTCAAACACCAATGGATATGGGATCATCCATCGCCCATCGCATGGGTCGAGAAGACATACGCTGGTCTACTCTGGAATATCGATGCCCCATCTCGATATTCCCACGACTAGGAACATTGAAGGATGTACTCATGGACTATCCAGGCCCCACTAGTATAATCTGCATCATAGTCCTGGAAGTCGAGTACACATCCTAAGGGCTTTATCAACATGTAACAGAGAGACAGAAAGTATACATGTTAAGATAAAGAGCAACCAGATAGCGTACTATCATGTCGAGCAAGAAAGTCCTACCTATATATGTCCCAGCATCCATTACAATATACATCCAATGTACAATAATGGCCTCTAGGGCATACATATAACTAACAAGGAAAGCGTAGCAACATAATGAAAAGATGAAACACCAAGTGAGGAGTATACTAACCAATGTCGAATGGGGAACTAATTCCGAGTGGAAGGAAAAATGCGGGCTTAACACCTTGTGTAAGTGATCAAAGAGCACTCCTGCAGGATTGCGACAATATATGGTTAATGCAGGAAAATGGTATCTACACTGAAGCAAAGAAATGATAAATTTTCACCTCCCAGAGTTCGGAGAGACGCGGAAGAAAGGAATGGAACTGTGGCAATCAGAGCAATGATCGGCGGCAATTCTTTAGTCAGTACAGCAACAGGGTCTATCGCACTTATACTCAGAATAAACGAGATATCATTAGATGTTTAGTGGGGTTAAAAATTCAAAGTTAATAACTCAAGGAGTACCTGACAGAGCAAAAATTGAGACAATGCCCAAAGCGTCACCAGTTGTAACGGCTTCCTCGGTTTCCATTGGGAAAGTGGATTCAACATCCACACCTTCATCCCCTGACTCGATAAGGGCCGTTGTAATGCTTGCATCCCCCGCCGATATCAAGGATCCACAGGGAGAAGAAATGCCAGTTGGAGCGATCTTAGATTCCAGAGAAAGGTTGGCCACTTCAGACATTTTAGTCGTCAGCACTTCACTTGCCACGCCATTACCTAAATTTGGCCCTGTTAAGAAATGCGTGTGTTATGATGTAATAAAAAGGCTGTTACAAAGAACCGTGTATTGTTCTACCGTGAAGTAGTCGTTCAATCTCTTCTCGGGCCGCACACGCAACCTGTCTTTGGGCAGTAGACAGGGCAGAACGAACGTCCACCATAAGAACGCCAGAGAGTTGGGCATTACTCGAACCCACACCTACAGCCAAGAGAGCTCGACGTTCCTTCGCAGCGTGCTTTCTATGCTTCCCCTCAGCCTGGGCTGTATGAGCTGATCGCCTCCAAACTTCTGATAAGAGGACATCATCGTCTAAATCTAGCTCGGGCTCTGGATCCGCTGTGGCATCCATCATCGGCTGTTTCAGAAACACCTCCTGTGGTGGTCTTGGGAAGGCCTCAGCCATAGCCGATAGCTCTGAAGGCTTTTCTACATCACCACCCAGGGTTGGCATTACATTCGGAACAACCTGTGTTGTGGTGGTTCCTGTAATAGGATAAAAAAAAGGGTCAGATCATAAATAAAAGGAACTAAAAATATAACTGTGTTGTGAAGCGAATCAAACCAAGGCCCAAGGATTCAAAGCGAAGAGAATTTACGGTTCGGTTTGCACATAACTGGATACTAGGATATGGAAAGGACCACCCTGCTTCTAAACGTCAAGAACATCTGGTCAAGAACATCTGATGACGAGATAACACGTTCGCCACTCGCGCCCCATATTCCTGCAAGCTCATATATCATGTGACTTGCATAAAATGTTTAAGCCAAAACAATAATTTTATAGCAGGTTTATAATTGATAAGTGCTACATTTTACACGTTATTATGTAAAATAGATACAAATTTGTTGCATGATTGAATATAACCTGTTATAACTCATGCCTACTGTATAGAGAATGTTTTCTGTATAACATGAAATGAGGATGCCGATTCAAATTTATATATAAATTCTACTCGTAAATTATAGCTTTGAATTTCCTTCAACCACAATGAATCGTATCTGTTAAGTGTTGCGGTTTACATGACATACATTATAACCCACAATTCATTAGTTTGAAATATGCATAAAATAATCAGTGTTTAAGAACAAGGTAGCCTCAGTTTACCCTTTTTCTGCATAATTCTCCATCATCTGATTATGCGATGCGTGTTATATTTATGCGTCATGCGTTGGTCGACCGAATAGAGAAGACACGTGTTTCAGGTGACAACATCGACGGCAATTTTCTAGCCTGGACTCATGTAGAACCCGTGGATGATGCGTATGTATCTCGATGCGAATCTAGACGTAGGATGCATACATGAATTCCTGCTGAGCCTCTCCTCTTCTTCAAACTTCGCTTTGAATCCAAAGAAGATTCTCCATTTATTTTTTGAGCCCCTCCTCCTCTTCAAATGTCTTGAGGGAAGCCGAGAGAGCCTCTTCAACAGAAATACCTATTAAGAAAGAGAGCTTTAGTAAACCATAATAAATTCAAGAAAAGGAGGGGATATATACAGGAGAGTATAAATGAAGTATACCGGACTCCGCAATAGAGGCTAACGCCGCATGTTCATGGGCCAGTCGTTTGGAAGCTTCAATGGCAGCTTGAAGATCGGTATCAGTCACAGGCGCATCGAACAGACCGACATTGGTGCCATACTCGCACAAGATCTCGCTATAGGGGGCATGAGGCCCATGGCCGAATACGACGTCGGCAAAACATAAGGATTTCTTTCTCTTCTGCGAGCTGGCACCAACACTCAATGATAAGAGTTTTCGCTTGACGGGTCTCTTCAGACGACGAGTCCTAATCTCTGAACCAATGCTTGACTCTGAGGATGCCACAGCAACCGTAGTCGCAGGAACATCCAGTCGAAGCTTATCAAGAAAAGCTCGTGGGACTACAGCCGTAGCGATATCTCTTAAAGAAGGATGAACGATTGTCCATCGCTTCAGTGGGACCGCTGGATTACGAGTGGGAATGGCATCCTTATGGTCAAGCAGCAGCCGCCTCTCTTCCCTAATGATAGCACCCGTTGCATGTTAATACTAAGCAACGTAAACATTCGATGCCCTTTGAGTATAACCCGGCTCACTGACAAGGAAGTGGGACCCTGTATTTAGACGTATGAAGTGATGCATCGCATTACGAACACCTTCCTCAGTAGTAACTGGGTCCATGATGAACGCCTCGAGAGGAACCCCTTGGTTGTAACCCAATTGCTAGGAAAAGCGGTGTAGGTTATATCTTATAAATAAAACCGAGGTGTTTGTTTGAATACCGGCAAACCTGGCCTGATAGAATACAGGTGGACGATCTCACAAGCCCTCAACACAGAAGCTCCGTCCTTTAAAACATCGTGCAGTGGCTGGATCACTGTTAAAGATTCTTTACCGATGGCCAGGACTATGTTAATGAAGGTCACGCTATCCCCGACCATGAACGGGCAAAGAAGCAGTCGCCGAGCCTCCCGTTGTGTCGGGTCGGGTGAAGAAGCATCGACTAAGTGCTTGACCCGAGGAAAATTGTATCCCTCATAAAATTTAGGTCATTTATGCACCCTAAAGGCACCCAGTACATGCATCTAAATCCACGAGGTGAAGTAATGTAGTGGGAGATTGATGGGCTTCAGACCCGACTGAGTAGTGTCAGCCGCTAGACTCAAGCCATGGTATAAGTGAGCCAGACCTGCAACCCAAACGGCCAAGTGTGTCTCCATCATAATATAGTGAGCCGGATAAAAGACAGACGGCCTCATATAACGAGGATGCATCGGGAGTGCGAACCAGCTCAACCACAGGCTAATGAACCCCAGGAAGAATGTCTCCACATCAATGTCAGGAGCAGTGACCTCTGCGAAGGAAACGATCGGAGTATCCGGAATAATAAACTGCTTTAAATCTTCTTCTGCGGTCGGTATCTTGTCCAAGACAAATCCGAATGGATCATCAAGCTTGGCAAACTTGGCAGCTTCCTTGGGCAAAGCCTCCGGACGAAGGAAGTGGGCGATGAAATCTGTAAAGCCAACTCCGTGCCAGCCCGAATCCAGGAATAAGCTCTCGTATATATTCAACACCTTAATAAAGCTTGGAAACTTGTGTTGAATGGCATTCTCTGGGGTAAGACCCATCACCACTGATTTGGTGGCAAAGATATACTCGTCGGGGGGAAGTATCTTTTCATAATGTTCCCCTTTGACGGGTAATACGAATATCTCCGCAAACTCCTCCAATGAGATAAAAACCTCCCGATCTGATAAGAGAAAGGTGTGGGTCGGGATGTTCCACTGTTCCGGGAATGATTTGACCCACCACACATTAGGAGTATGGTAGTGAAAGAGGGACACATAGATCGCGAGATACAGCCCAGTCTTCAGTAACAACGATTTCTTGGCCGACAGGATATATCGAGACCACTGCAGATAGCCAGCCGAATGACGGGGAGTCATTCCTATCATGTAAACTTGCCCCCAAGGACGTGACTCTCCTTGGCATATGCATCGCCCTAAAATGTCCAAGGCTATCGGCGGCCGCACTGGTATTGATGCCATGGAAGGCTGAAGACGGCCTTATGAGGTCCAGTTGACCTCTTCTACTGCGTAAGTTACCGGCGGCGGATCGGCATAATGGATCGCCGTCATCGGTTCTGAAGGCGCCGCGCAAGTAAAACTGTGCCGACGCCGTATAATTTGACTGTACCATGGTCCCCACAAATGAATAGACTTTTGCTCTGGGTCATAGTCCCGAATAAGTGCGAACACTTCCCGATGTGTAGGTGCGTCGGCAAAATCACTCTCCGAGCGAATGAAGGCAAAGGAGGAATCGAAAGCCATAGTACCAGCACACAAAATAAATGAGGGGTTAATTATCAACACAATATTCTTTTACACCTAAAATAGTACTGCGTCACAGTTCAAAGAGAAAAGGACAAGGGGCCCCACAAAATCAAGGTAATGCCCTATCTATGATGAGTCGGTCACTCGTTGAAAGAATCCAAAAGGATTCTCATTTAATAAGAAAATTTCATTGAACTATGGAGTTAAACTCCCTCGAGAAATGTGTTCTGCAAACAGATTTCAAATCTACATGGAAAATAAGAAAGGGAATACAATTCCCAAAAGAATTTCTTTAAAAGAAATTTTTTAGAGCCAAGCTCTGTAGAACAACGGGATAACATTCCAGAAATCCGCTCGAGAAATAGAATTAAATTCCAAATACCATAAAAAATCAAAGTTAATAATAGGGTAAAACCCTAAAGATCTTTAAGATCTATGTGCTACTCAAGTAAAAGTTTGGATCTCTAAGAGATCATTACAAAAGAAGAGAAAAGTTCTGTTAATGGGTTAAAACCCCTAGAACATGAAGAGATTCCTTCAAAGGTTTCTTCAGGAGTTAAGATATGGTCATGATTCTTACCAATTTTGACAGAGTTTTAACTCTGAAGGAGTTTCTTTGAACAAAGAGCTGAGCTCTAAAAAGAGAATTAAATTCTCAAGAAAGGAAGAAGACTAAGGAATATGAAGAGCAGTCATCTCAAGTGCCAAAGGCCCTACATATAAACACAAGGAGACGGTTCAACTCCTTAGGAGATCGAACGGTGGAAAAGATGCCACCGCTGCACTCATGTGCGAGCCATGTGAGCGCAACGGTAGGGGGCATTTGTTACCCCAATAAAAGAACAAAGCTCTGTTCAAAATTATTGAGGCAGCGTCTTACGTGCCTTCCACAAAGGCGCCAGCGCCGATAGGATCAAATCTTATGGTGGCGCCTCACGTGCTCCTCACGCGGGCGCCAGTGTGCAAAGCACAAAAGAATCAATTAGATTAAATAAGAGCTAAATCTCTCATATAGCACCGCGTTCTTTTCATGCGGGCGCTAGTGTGCAAAGCAAAGAATGCCCACCCTAAGGACCAAATTCTTAAGTGGCGCCCACGTGAGGAACACATGAGCACCGATGTCCAGATATAATTAAAATTAACTCTCTGTTAAATAGAGTCGTTGGATCAAAGATCCAACGGAGATGATAAATTATCAAGATACAGAATTAAATTTTGTTAGGGGGAAAACATTTCCCAAATCTTTCTAAAATAAGAAAGATACCTTCGGTTGGATCATAGAATAAAATTTTATGCCCTCTTTAAAACAGAGAACACTCGGATTGAAAATCCAATGGTGATTAAAAATCACCATTTCATATAGTAAAACACCGCATATGGAAAATATTTTCCCAATCTTGTTAAAAATAAGAAAATAAGTTCTGTAAAAACAGAAACCTTTGAATCAAAGATCCAATGGTGGGTAAATTTTCCCAAATCAAGTGGGATCTCTTAATAAGAGATTTCTTCAAAACTAATTAACAAACTTGCCTCTACTATATAAAGGACCGAAGACTTCAAGTTTGAGATGGAGGAACCCCCCATAAGCTTCCAAAAACAAAAACATAAAGCTTCAAAAAGGAACAGAGAATTAAATTCTCAAGCAAGAAGATCTCCCCCTTAAAAACTGTAGGTAAATAAAAAAATATAGAGAGATAAAAACATTTCATTTACATATCTGAAGGGTTTAACCCTTCTCAAAGAATTTAGTTCTTTCTCTGGATCTAAGATTCACAAGACAAGTCTCCCACAAATTGAGAATTTAATTCTCATCGCGAGGAACTTGTTCTTGAGAATCAAACATTCAGAAAAGAACTAGGAAATGAATTCCTCGAAACAAAGCATATAAGAGAAACCTAGTTCTCATAAAAGAACTTGGTTCTTAAAAATGAAGTTTGATCCGAGATCTACAAAACTAAGATCATATTGATCATTAATGGGCAAAAATGCTATCAGTAGAGGAGAAAAGCGCCCAGCGCCGCACATATTCCTCACGTGGGTGCCACAGAAGAGATGAGTGCTTAGCACTCACTTAGCAGCGTCCAACGCCGCACGTGTTCCTCACGTGGGCGCCACAGAAGAGAAGAGTGCTTAGCACTCACTGGGCAGCGCCCATCACCGCACGTGTTCCTCACGTAGACGCCACAGAAGAGAAGAGTGATTAGCACTCACTGGGAAGCGTCCAGTGCCGCACGTGTTCCTCACGTGGACGCCATAGAAGGGAAGAGTGCTTAGCACTCATTGGGAAGCGCCCAGCGCCTCACATGCTCCCCACGTGTGCGCCGCAAAAGAAAAAAAAGAGTGCTTAGCACTCCACAAGCAATCCAAAACGGCTGAGTGTTCAACACTCATTGGGCAGCGTCCAGCTCCTCACGCGCTCCTCATGTGAACGCCATAAAGAGTGCCTAGAACTCCATATAAAGACAAAAGGAGTAAAGTGTTCAACACTTATTGGGTAATCCCCATGACTGAAAGCTCTATATGATCATATGTGGGCGTCAGAACTTATATATGTACTCCGCACTTTCTGCATAAAAAATGGACTGATTAAATAGAGCCCAAACAAGTGCTTAGCACTTTTTCAGAAAAGATGGGAGACTCTGCAGACTAATGCCCAAATTGGCTAAGTTGCTAAAGTCTTGCAAATGAGTCCAAATGCTCTGTTGCTGGATATTAAATAAAGAAGATCCTAAAATGTTGTTAAGTGGATCTTAGTCTCAAATTGGACTAATGTATCCTTAACAAAAATTCTTAAGGCCACAATAACCCCCTTTTCCTTCAAATACGGGATTTGGTTTAAGGATACATCTCTCCACACCGCTGATATATGTCGTTGTAATTCTTCAACGTCTTCGGAGAGGTGGCGGGTCCTGACAACCAATAACACCTTTCTTATCCCAACTTGATATAAAACTTCATCAAGATTGGGAATGATACATCCCATGTTGATGTACTTCCAAATTGACGTGCACACCTCAAATCGGATCGCATCCCAAATTGGGTGCATTCCATATCACCATTATTCGCTTCATCACATAACAAATACACGTGTGCGCAAGATGGATAAAGGACCGAGAAGTCCCTAAACTAACATTCGCCTCCAAAATGGCAATAATGGACCGAGATGTCCCTAAACTAATAATGGACAGAAATGGCCCTAAACTAATATTCGCCTCCAAAATGGCAATAATGGACCGAAACGTCCTTAAACTAAAATAATAGAGCCCAAACGCTCTTTTGTTGGATCCTAAATAAAAATGATCTTGAAACCTCGTTAAGTAGATCTTGGTCTCAAATTGGACTAATGTATCCTTAACAAAAACAAATCGAGCCCTAAATGCTCACATACATTTAAGTCGATCTTAATCTCAAAACAGATTAACGGTCTTTAAATAAAAACCCCAAATCTTAGATATACGGATTTGGACTAATCCGCGCCCTACAAGCAATAACATAAATTAGTCTCCGTAAACAATCCACAGGCAACCTAAACAAACAAAAACACACACGACACGAAGTGAACTTCCAGAGCAGGAGAAATGGCTATCGCGATTTGGTAACATAATTAACAGCATGGGCTTGCGCCTGTAGGGAAGAGCGTCCCCACAATAAAAAAAAACCCTCGCAAATGAGGGGGAATCTGTTGAAATCTGCTACAACGACCGCGTCCGTCCAAACCTCCGATGTACGGTGCCATAAATCAACTTAGCATTTTCGGAGAGTTGGAGGATAAATCCAAATTGCATCTTCCCCCAGGATTCAGGCCGGATGTCCCGACTTCCTGGTCTTTCTTCCGGCGGTGAACACACTTGTAAGCGTGGACATAAAAAAAGGTTTGCCATTCATACTTCAAAGAAATTTATACAATGGTAATGAGGATGATAACAAAAAAAGAAACAAACAAACATCATCAAAGGTCTACATTGGCAAGACACTAAATTCTGAACATGGATTCTCAAACTTGAAGGCAAGTTTGAGTAAAGTGCTCCTAGCTTCTTTGATCATCTTCTTATGCGTCCTCTTCCGAATACAAGCTTTGGGATCCCCGCTGATTGTTCCCCCAAAATTGAAACAATATAAAATGAGCTAAGCTCTGTTGAATTTTAATGAGCCAGGGCCTCACGTGCTCTTCATGAGGGTGCCAGCGCCAATTTTATAGGATTAAATCCTATGATGGCGCCGCACATGCTCCTCACGTGGGCGCCAGTATCAGAGAATAGAAATGCCTATCATAAATAAGAATTTAATTCTTAAGTTGAACCCACGTGCACAACACGTGAGCATCGGCGCCCAAGTTTATACCAGTAGAATTAAATTCTACATTTCCCTAACAAAAAGTTGGGATATTCTCTGTTAAACAGAGCCGTTGGTTCAAAAATCCAATGGTGATGATAAATTATCAAACAATAGAATTAAATTCTATTCTGAGGAATATTTGTCCTTAATCTTTACAAACAAAGAAGATTTCTCTCTATAAAACAGAGAACTCTTGGATCAAAAATCCAATGATGATTAAAAATCACCGCTTAACAGAATAAAATTCTATATATGGGAAAATATTTCCCCAATCTTGTTAAAAAACAAGAAAATATATTCTGTAAAACAGAAACATTTGGATCAAAGATCCAACGGTGGGTAAAATTCCCCAAATCAATTTTGAGACCAATTAAATCAATTAGAATCTCTTAATGAGAGATTTTCTCAAAACTAATTAACAATTTTCCTCTACTAAATAAAGGACCCGAGACTTCAAGTCTCAAATAGAGGAAAACCCCCATAAGTTTCTGAAAAATATAGAAAGCTTTAATAACACAAAAGAGAAGAAGAAGACTTGCCTCCTCAAAAAAAAACGTAGGTAAAAAAAACAGAGAGATCAAAATATCTCATTTTACCTATCTAAGGGTTTAACCCTTCTCAAAGAACTTAATTCTTTATCTGGATCAGATATCCACAAGACAAATCTCCCACAAGTTGAAATTTTAATTCTCATCGGAAAGGTCTTATTCTTGAGAATCAAAAGATTCAGAAAAGAATTAGGTTAAAATAAAGAAAGAGAAATAGGGTTTAACCCTAAAAGAAACTTAGTTCTTATAAAAGAACTTAGTTCTTAAAGAAAACATGTTCCTAGATCTTCAAAACGAAGATCTTGGTGATCATTAATGGTCTAAATGCCATTAACAGAGATTCAATCTCCAAAAAAGAAACGGGCTTAGCACCTCACGTGTTACCTATGTGGGCGCCCTCCCAATAGCGCCCAGCGCCTCACGTCAAAAACACACGGGTGTCCAAAGCAGAAGGCCAGCGCCTTACGTGAAACACACGTGGACGCTGAATAAAAGTGCTTAGCACTTCATATACAGCAAAAATGGCTGAGTGCTTAGCACTGATTCGGCAGCGCCTAGTGCCTCACGTGCTCCTCACGTGGACGCAACACAAAAAGTGCTTAGCACTCCACATACAGCCAAAACGGCTTAGTGCTTAGCACTAATTGGGAAGCACCTAGCGTTGCACGTGCTCTTCACATGGACGCCATATAAAAAAGTGCTTAGCACTCTATATATAACTGAGTGCTTAGCAGCGCCCATAACTGAAGGCTTCACATGATACCCATGTGAGCGTCGGAGCGTCAAATAAGTGCTTAGCACTTTTGCATAAAATGGGAGGGCTGAACAAACAGAGCCTAAATAAGTGCTTATCACTTTTGAACAAAAAAAACTGAGAAGACTAAGCCCAAATTGGCTAAGTCTCTTGTAGCTGAGCCCAAATGCTCTATTGATTGGACCTTAATAAAATTTAAGGACCCTGAAATTATTGCTAAGTTGATCTTAATCTCAAATAAGACTAATGTATCCTTAGTTAAAATAAATTGAGACCAAACGCTCATATGTTTAAGTTGATCTTAATCTCAAACTAGATTAACGGTCCTTAAACCAAACAAAATATTTTGAACTAAAGGAAAAATATAGCTTAATTTCAAAATCCTGAATCTAAAATATACGGATTTGGACTAATCCGCACCCTACGGGAGACGATATAAACTAGTCTCCATAAACAATCCAAAGGCAACCAAAATAAACAAAAATACACACGATATGAAGTGAACTGCCGGAGAAAGAGAAAGTGGTTATTGCAACGTGATAACGTAATTAACTGCAGGGGCTTGCGCCTGCAGGGAAGAGCGTCCCCACAATCAAAAACCCCCTCACAAATGAGATGGAATCTGATAAAGTTTGCTACAACGGTCGCATCTATCTAAACCTCCGATATATGGTTCCATAAATCAACTCGGTATCTTCATAGAGGTGGATGGATAAGTCCAAATAGCATCTGCCCCTAAATTTTGGCCAGACGTCCCCCGTCTCAGTCCTGTCTTTCGGCGGTGAACAGATTTAGGCACGGCCGGTGGGACCTTTTCCGTCTTTCCACTCCACACTTCATGTGTTATGTTTTGCGAAAAAAATCGCGGCTCACTATAGTTGCCCTTGGATTCGAGGTACTAAAACTTGGTGTCTTACTCCTATGCAAAGAAAATCGATGGATTGCCAATGCACTTCATGCAACAGCAACTCTCGCTCCACCCCAACTGGAGGAGTGACGTAGGGGCCCAATGCGGCCTCTATTTTTTCAATGCTTGTAGGGCAGGTCACACAAGCTACTACTGGATTGTTCTTCAGAACCATGCTCTCACCTACAAGTTTCGGTGCCTCAGCACCGCAAGGAGAAGCTCCTAAAAGGTAGGTCTTTGATCAATTGGCAACCACAACGGCCCTCCTCAACGGGCCATCCAAATCTGACGTCTTAGTCTTCAACAGGCTGGGTAAGAACCCAAACGGGCCCGCAAAGAGGCTCGTGATACCTGAAGGGGCTTCCCCAAAATGGATAGCCCTCCCAACTACTGCTACAAGTGATGCCGTCAAAAGCACTTCCCCCATCAGACGGTCGGTCTTCGAAAAACTGGCTGGCTCTCCTCAAACTCTATCAAGGACGTCGGTCTTCAACATGCTGACGCCGACTGAAGCCCCTCAGCAAAGCCGGGGCATGAAGAAACCGCTTCCAAAACTGAGGCGGTCTTTTCCGCAAGGCACGCTCGACGCCGCCACTGGTGCCGAGTGAGAAAAGCTGGGGGCAACTCTCCCTTTAGACTTACCCCACCAGCTCCAATCGTGGAACTTGACATTGTTGTTCCAACCAGGAACAACTTTGATCTGCTCAGGAGGGTACGAAAGAACTCCCCAACGGCGGTGTTAAAAAAATCACCCCCACCTGCGGAAGTCCCTATACAAGCATAGCCAGAGCGGTCCCATCAGTGGCTCTTCTCGCAAATTCGTAGAGTCTGGAGGAAAGTCCGAGACTCCGTGATTGATGAAAATCACTCTCGTCGACCAAAAAAATTGAAGGCTCGACAAGTGAAAGATCACTACTCCGCCATACAACGGAGGAGTCCTTCTACACAGGCGCCTGTTACAGCGGCCCCTTCAACTTCAACCTCTCATAAAAGAACGGGGCTGGAAAAAATCCCACCACCTGCGGAAAATTCCAAAGGTGATGGACCCGAACGCCCCAAATCTAGGGGCATGATCATACAAATGGTCTACATGGCTTCGGAAAAAGAAGAAATCCGTGCCTCCGTGAGTCACCGACCGCAAACTAGGTCGCCGACGAAAGCTCAGGAACAACAGCAAAAGCTCCAGGAAATGCTAACCAAAATGGAAGCACTTACCAGAAAGAAAGAAAGTCCAGACAAAGAAGCTGAACAGCGCCAAGAGCAGGAGACCGGTACAAAGTTCCTGCGAAGGGTGCTCGAGAGAAAGGACAAGCAAGCTGTTGAGCAAGCTGCTAATATAAAGCAGATGGATCTCTTGTTCCAAGACATGGTTAGAATGATGATCCAGCCAGAACCCTTGGCCAAAGATTCACCGATAATCTTCATGGATTACAGGGGTAAACATCAAAACCTCCTCCGGCCTTATCAGCAGCTAGGGAGGAAACAATCTCCAAGGCCGCCCTTGATGATTATATTGCTCAACAAATAAGAGCCCATCAAGCTAATGAAGCTGCTGGCCAAGTAGTCTGAACCGGGCGACCGTTTCCACGTTGGTATGACAAAATCAAATACCCGCCGGGATATACGATCCCCAAGTTCCATGTGTACAAAGGGACATGCAACCCTCATCAGCACGTCGCGCAATTCAGAGCCCTATGCGGCAACACCGGAGGCGACGATAAATTGTTGCTTCGCCAATTCATCGGTAGCCTATCAGAAACAGCCTTTGAATGGTACTCGGAGCTCCCAAATGACTCCGTGAAAACATTCACAGAGATGGAACTGCTGTTCACACAGCATTTCACCAGTGTGAGCGAGCACACTCCAATTATGGCATTAATCAATGCCAGGGTAAAGCCGGGAGAAACCTGGGTCCAATACGCGATCCGGTGGCGGAACCTGTGGTCTAAGTGTGAACATCGCATTGAAGAGTCTCCTGCTATAGGCATGTTCATCGGGATTCTTGATCCTCAAACGACTGTGTCCCAGTTCATGACATTCTTCAAACCAATCAATTTCCACGCTCTGATAGATAAACTGCCTCAAATGGACCAGATAGGCCATGGCTATTCCTTCTCAAATAAGGACCCTCGAAATGCTAAGGGTAAAGGGAAGCGGCCTTCGTTGCCAATACGCAACAACAACCGAGCGACTTAAAACCAGCTACTCACCAAAACAACGCACGTCCGCGCCTATCCTTGAAAGATTGACTAGGGCATGCATGCTCGTTTCCCCATGACAAGACGAGGAGACTGTTTCAATTGGCAATGCGTAATAAACTCATCACATTGCAAGATCTGCGGTGTTCAACGCAACCCGGCAACGTCAACAACACTAACTACTAATCCTATCATAGAATGGTGAGCCACCCAATTGAAGATTGTTACGTCTTCAAGAACTGGGTCGAAGACCAGTATCAACAGGGGAAATTCACGTTGTCTGATAACTTGAGGGTAAACCCACCCAAAAAGCACACTCCCAAAAATGTGGATGCGTAGGGGGTCTTATGCTCACTCGTGGAAGAAACTCCATGGGAAGTCGTTCTTTCAGCAAAAACCAAAATAATGCTGACGGATCTACAAGCATGTCCAGCAGTCAGGTGGAAAAGCCCACTTGAACCCGAAATAATCAAAGGGATGCTGAAACCTCGTCCCGCACCGAAAATTGTCAACAAAGGTAAAAACCCCCAAGTCGAGCCTTCAAAGTCTTCAAAGAAAAAAAGAAGACCAAGAAGCCTTTGCAGCCTGCCGAGTATGAAGACAAGCACACAGATCTACAAAAATACATTGACGCGCTAGAGGAGTACAACCAGAAGGCGCGGACACCGGTCATGCTCGAAGAGTTCCTCAATAATATTCTTGAGGAAGAAAATAGTGATATCGATGAGTAAAAAGACTCATCGGAAGACACCGAAGACCGTGTAGCAAGTTGCCACATGGTCTCCCATTCATCGTCATATGGAGAAAAGCTCCCTCAGGGTCAGAAAACCATGCAGAGGAACTGGGGGCAGAATCGGCGCTAAAATCCCCGGAACAGCCAGAGGAAGACCCGATCGAGAGGCTGTTAAACAAAGCCTTTCACAAAATCAAACTTGACCGAGAACGTGAGACAGCCATATATGAAAAGGCTAAGCGTCAGCGTCTGAACAAAGAAGCTGCGGCGAGGACGAGTCGAAAAGTATGTTAGTGATATGTATGCCCTGGAGGCCATTATTGTATATTATAGTAGATGCTTGGACATATATATTTATAGGACTTTCTTGCTTGACATGACAGTATGCTATCTGGTTGCACTTTATCTTAACATGTACACTTATATTATTCTGTCTCTCTGAATAATATGTTGATAAAGCCCTTAGGCTGTTAGCTTGACTACCAGGATTATGATGCAGATCATACTAGTGGGGCTTGTGTAGTCCACAAGCACATCCTTTAACAGTTCCTAGTCGAGGGAGTATCGAGACAAGGCATCGATATTCCAGAGTAGACTAGTGTGTATGTTTCTTGACCCTATATGGGGCGATGGTTGATCTAACATCCATTGGTATTTGACATCAAAGATTGTACACATGTGCTCATTAGAGAATAGGTACACCGAAAAGGATTCGCCGAGAACTCCTAGTTGGTACCATACCTATCGCTAGATAGCAGTTCTCCGGTGACACTAGTATGGTTAGTCTGTAGACCCGAGATCGTCATAGAGTCTTGTGTGGTTCCCACCGTGCTTTGATTTCCTCCCTACCAGTGCTCAAAGGAGTCGTGCAAATAGGTGGATTTTGGGTATAGTCCCGAGTCACATGGAGGTAATGAGCGATAGGAGGGGTTTCGACTCTCCCGGTATAAGGAGTTGATATTGCGCTATGCTCGATTTGCTATAACAGCAAGTCCCTGGCCAGGGCTGATGAGATTTACTGGTAAGTGTTATCAGTAGTTTCTTGAACGGTTGTAGGCCATACATCGGCATGACTTATCAAGTTACTGGGTCTGACAATTCCACCCCTAGACTTGATATGAGACATATCAGGCAAAAAGATCGGACTGTACGGTAAGTGTTGCTTATAGGCTTTATGGGAGTTTGGAAAAGCTTGCTTGTTGATCTTCTATTCGCTCAATTCCTGGGTAGCCGTTATATCTAGCTAGTACCACTGACGGCTTGTGGGTGACTGATGTGATCATTACCTTCTGCTGGCATATTGACGAGTCTTTAGAGTCCCACACAGAGGTTTCCTAGCTCAAGCGAAACAAAGTAGGGCACATATGGTGATATGTGCGGGAGCTTGATTAAATACGAGTATGTGATACCGTATTTTAATCTCGCGATATGTGATATCGGTTAGATTATATGTGATATAACCGGATTGTTGAATCAAGTATTGATTCAATGATATGTTATATGTATATATATTTGATATTGGTCGGTTATAAATGATATGATAGGATTATTGAATCAATTGTTGATTTGATAAAGAATATTGAATGTTGTCGGTTATATGTGATATGACCGGGTTATTGAATCAAGTGTTGATTCGATAATATGATATACATATAAGTGATATTAGTCGGTTATATGTGATATGACAGGATTATTGAATCAAGTGTTGATTTAATAATTTGATATATATTTTTATATTTGATATATTAATATATATTAACAAATATTGTGCTCACTAAAGATTTTATTCTCTTTTTATATATAATTATATATGTATATATGTGATATATATATATATATGTTTATATATGAAATACTATTGTGTCATAGTGGATGATACAAAGAACATAGGTGTATGACACTTACACTAAAGCTAAAAGATAATTGGGGTAATTATTTATTAAGAGTAAATTCAAAATTAGGTGAAATAAGCATGGCATAAGATACTTGTAGAAGTATGTTGAAGTCATGACTCATCCCACTTAATTTGTTTTACTCTAGATATTTTTTCACCCAACCTTTATCTTTAGCCTATGGTTAACTCTCATTAGGACTTGAGATATTTTCCTCACCCAAGTTCATCTTCATCCTCTTTAGGTTTTCTTGAGTTGGAAAAGAAAAAGAGAAAAGAATTTCTAAAGTGTGCAAAATTCCTACTTCATCAACCTACCCTCATCTAGCCCATAAAATTAGGTTTTTTTCTTCACTAAATCCTTGATTAATGAAGAGATAGCTTAAGTTAGATAAACTTCAAGGTGGATCATCTTCGGCCTCGAATACGACGAAGCAAGCTCGTTCCTTTCACCAAGTGGAGCCTAAGAAGAGTTCTAGGGACTGCTACTTGGAGATTAGGGACTAATAGTTGGAGTTATTGAAGTGAAGGACTTGGTCTACAAAGGTTGTAACCCTCTTCACTTAGTGTAAAACTTGTTTACTTTCTTACAAACCCTAATTCTCTAGTTCGATTCTAGGTTAGTGTAGCTTAGCATACTAGATTTTTTAAAATTGCATACTTGATACTTGTCTAAATCTAGTGGTAATGCTAAGACACACTTTCATGGTATCAGAGCCAAGCTAGAGCATTTGGTAAGGTCTTGACGATGTTAAAGTGTTCGATCAAAGTTCAAAAACCCGCTTTTTACAAGTTTCTGTCCATTTTTTCAAAAGTTGATATTTTGCAGATTAAAAATATTAAAAAAAATCTTGCTGGTTAAATTATGGAGCCCCAAATACGAGTCCCCAACTCCATCAAGGAGCCACGGAACCGTAGCCCAAACCCTTGTTTGGACACGGTTCTGGCGCAATCTTGATGAGTTGTGGGATCATTTTTCTTGTGCTGCTCCATTTTTGTATTTGGCATTTTCTGGGTATTTTTAGTGAGGATCAAGTTGTTGAGGTCTCTGTGATTTGTGGGTGTTTGATGAATCGATCGAAATGTTTAACGTCATCTAGATATTTAAGATATGTGATACAATATTTGGAATCCGCATTAATTAGTTTTGTGAAAACTATTTTGTGTTTTGTAAATCTCGTGTTTTATTCTCTTTTGATCGATTGCCTTGAAATTTCGATTCGGTTCAAAACTCCGTCGCAATCTCGTATTGTACGCGAATAGTCGCCAGGAAACACTACTAGATAGCTACGTCCCATAGCCCCGACCAAGTGACTATAGGAGAACCCCGTTGCCAAAAGCATCCACTCGGGTGCTCGTGGCCACGGTGTTCCACCCAAGTGCACTTCATTGACGGCATCGGGGGTGCGACAATCTATTAAAGTTTCCGATGAGCATTTGATTATTTAGTCGGGAATCTTGTTGAATTACCCGACTTGATATTGAAAAGTGTTTTCAATTCGAGACATAAATGCAAGATTTAAAGGGTTAGGCATGAAATCCGAAATATGAGATATTCCGGGTTTATGATGTCTAAGGATATGCAGATTCTAATTATTGTAGTTTACATTTCTTTTCTGCGACCATAAGTGTAATATGTGGGGTATCCCATATTTCGTTGTTATACGTCAACGACATTCGGGATACGTATATTTACATACGTTGATGACATGTGATGTTATGTGTTACTGTGATATGTTATATTGGATCTTCGTGATTAAATTGCCGGGGGTTTTTACGTGAGATGAGGGTTTTTCTATTTTCATTCATGTAAAAAGTTGTATGTAATATTCTTTTATTGGGGCACTTCTGGGTTGATGATGATGTCACCATTGGTGTATATTATTTACTTTTCCGCATTAGGATAGGCCCAAGACAGGGAGCACAAGTAACCGGGTTCTAGAGTCTAAAAGGAGACCATCTTGAGGAGTCGAAACCGGGTCTCCTAACTCTAGAATTGGCAGGGTCACTTTCCGCTCTCATAGGGGTCTAGGGATGTGGGTTTGGCTATTCATCACGACCATGGAATCCATGTTTTTCATTACTGGCTTAATTTAAAACATGGACCTTTTAGTATATCCTATATTTCATATGTTTGTTTCTGCTGCCTGTGTTCTGTTATTTGATCATATAACTGTGTAAGACAAATGCTATATATATATATATATATATATATATATATATGATATATATAATAAACGTTGCTTATGTTTTGCACCCGCGCTACTCCTGTCCCCGCTCTACCGTTAGTTAAGTAACCTAACGGTGCATGACGGGCCCCGTGGCGAATGCGGATGGCATAAGCGTACATTCAATTTTCGTTTCTTCTATGATTTTTAGGAAACATAAATGATGGGACGTCATTAATGAGATTAATGAAATTGTTGAATCAAATTTTTCAAAAAGGTAGCTCTAGTTTTTGCTTTGCGTAGCGGTATTCCTTTATGAATATCCAGCACCTCATTCGATGAGGAAAGAGCCTAGATCCCTTCACCGGGAGCGACCTCTTTAGAAAAACCAGCAGATGCTACAACCCACTCGGTTTGTTTTGAAAACTACTCGATTTTAAAAAGCGGAGCTTAAATCACTCATTTTCAATTCACTCGATTCTACAACGATATCAAGTTCTTTACGTTAAAGGTTTTATTCAAAATCAGTCGTAGCCCTTCGTCATTTCAGATAAGCGTTATTTAGTATTCGTGCTGTGTTTTTTTACCATAGCCAAGGCGTAGTGTACGGTAGCTGATTAGTGCTTATCTGCAGCATATAATGCGATTGGATTAGGGTAGTCGTACGGCTTTGTTGACCATGGCTAAGGGTCATACGGGTGGGTATAATTCAATCACGAAATGATGGGTTGAACTTGGCTAACGCTTATGATTTATTGACCATAGCCAAGGTCATAAGTTGCTAGGGGTAAAAATAGATATTGGGAATTTCAAATGTTGAAATTTGCAATGAGATTGCATACCTTCTATGAGATAGTTGGATCCCGATACCCACTGCGAGTAAGAGTTACTCCTGGGAGAGTTTTGCACTTTACAATTAGATGATCCAGTAGGTGTCTAAGAAAGGTGTTAAGGGGGTTATGACTCTGCGAAAATGAGGTTATTTAATTAGTTCCATGCGAAAGCATGGGGAGACTCCCTTGGAGTACCAATACCTTCCTGGCTGACCGATTGGCGAACTTGTAGGGTGTAATTAATCCCGGCTAATCTTACCTTTTAGGGTTTGAAGGAAGAATTTATAAAAACAGTGGGAGTCATCCTGATTAGATAAGATAATAACCAATCTAATCTTACAAGAGCGCACACTAAAGTGTTTTCTTCTTTCTCTCTCCAGGTAGCGACCATGACACGCTTTAATCAAGATAATAATATGGATGTATTGACTGAACCCGCTTATTATACTGAGCTGGGGAACGTTGGTTCCGCTTTTTCTTATAATTGTCATAAGTCTGAGAAAGGAATACGGGAATATCAGGATTCCCATGCAACCCGAACGAAGAAAAAGCATAATGATGCATCTTCTTCGGGTGTGTTCGTTACAGAGAACTGTTTCTCAGCAAGCTCTACGTCCTGGGTATTGGATACTGGATCAGGATTCCACGTTTGTAATATGTTACATGGGTTAAGAAGAAGTAGAGAACTGGGAAAGGGTGATAAGTTTCTCGTAGTAGGGAATGGTGCAATTGTTACAGCCAAAGTAGTTGGCGAATATCACCTTGTATTACCAAATGGTAATACATTGATTTTGAACGACTGTTATTTCGTACCAAAAATGATGTGCAATATAATATCAATTTCTTTATTGTTAGTGTATATGCCCTAGAGGCCATTACTGTATCATACTAGCTTGTATATTACTTAATGGAAGCTTGGGATATTCACAGTTGTATAGACAATCTTGCTCAAAATGGTAGTATGCTACTTGGTTTGTCTCTACTTCAATATGTGCATGTGTTTCTTTTAGCATATCGCTTATATACATATTAGTGGAGCCCTTAGGATCTTTGCTTGATTACCAGCGTTGTGAAGGCAGTCATACTTGTGGGGGCTGGGTAATCTATAAGCACATCCTTATACAGGTCCCTGTTCGTAGGACTATCGAGACAGGGCATCGATACTCCGGAGTAGACTAGCGTATGCGCTTCTCATCCCAGCGTGGGAGACGGTCTGTCCCACAGCCGTCAGTACGTTGTACTTGAGATAGTATGCGGGTGCTCGTTAGGTTACGAGTACACTGGATAAGACTCGTCGGGAACTGTTGGTTGGTATTATACCTATCGTCAGTTATCAGTTCCCAGGTGACATGAGTACAGCTTAGTCCGCTGACTTGACACTATCACTTCGCCTCGAGTGTGTTCCTACTGTACTTAGATTACTACCCTACCACGGCTCAAAGGAGTCATGCAAACAGGCAGTAGTTGGGTGCAGTCCCGAAGCACTTGGAGGCAGTGACGGTTAGACAGGATTCGTCTCTCCCGGTATTGGGGGTTGACATCGCGCTGTGTCTAGGAGAGCCATTACACGAGTAGTCCCTGGCCAGGGCAAGCGAGATATACTGGTAGGTTTCCAGTGTTATCTCAGGGTGTTCTGGGCTACACTCCGACACGACTTGTACCGCTATTAGGGGACTGATGTTCACCACCCCCTAGGCCCGCCATGCGATGTATCAGACGAACAGACCGGACTGTACGGAGATTGTCACATATAGGCTCAGTAGGAGTTCGGATGGGTTTACCTCATTGGCCTTCTTATCGACATCTACCTGGGGACCGTTACGTACAGCTAGTGCCGCTTGCGGTCTGTGGTTAATCCCACTGCCAGTGTAGTGCCGAGTCTTCAGAGTCCCACACAGAGAGTTTCCCTGCACTGAGCGAAACGTGTAGAGGCCGTATGGTTTTACAGCAGGGCTGCGATCACTTACGTGCACTTGTGTGCGTATGCTGTTCGGGCAGGCAATACTAGTGGGCTTTGGTTTAAGCCGGATCCTAGTATTGCACGGATGGATTTGTTTTGTCTTCTGTGCATTCGCATTCTACGGAATGCGGATGTGGGTGTGTATGCACAGTTTTGAGGAGAGCAGAAGGAGGAGGTGTCTCATTAGGGTTTTGGCAGTTGGTTCGGCCAAAACCGTTATGTGGCAGGCTCATTAGGATTTTGGCGGTTGGTTCGGTCAAAACCATTATGAGCCGGAGATATTATTTACTAATCCTTTTAGTGATAATTTTGTGATGGCTAATTGCTTTGACCATTTGACCACCTTGACCACTCTTGACTTTGTTGACTAGTTGACCAAAGTTGACCTTGACCTTCATGAGAGGTCTACACTCTTCTTTGGTTTTCTTTTTCATTTTGGATTATGAAAATGGTCATGTCAATGTAGCCATCAACTTTATCATGATAGGATTAGTAATGATGACGTTTAGTATTATTGCAACCATGGTTCATTTTTTCTTGAGTTATCTTTTTCATTTCTCTTTTCTCACTCTCTCTCTTGCAAGTGAGAAGAAAAAAGAGCTCCATGGTTGCTTGTTCTCCTTCATCTTCCTCCTCTTGAAAAATTCTTTTGATCTCATGTGTTGAGAGAAAAAGAATCCACATAGACAAACACTTCCATCAACCTCCTCTACACAACCTAGGACATCAAGACTAGCGATCTTGTTGCCCTAGTTGCCTCGGCTCGAGGTGGAGCTCGGTGTACAACTCTCGGGTGGATCGTCCTCGACTCATGGAGGCCGCGGAGGTGACCAAGATCCGGATCGATCCTAGGAGCTTGGATGGACGAGCGGGACAGAGGAATGAAGACCCGAAAGATCGGTTTCGTGAGGTATAATTTCTATGGCATTATAGATAACACCTCTAGTAGTTTGCTAGTTCATAGTATAGCAAAGATCCGTGCTTTAGTCCATGTTGCCTTTGCGCCAAAAATCATTTTTCGCCGTTTCCGCCTCCCCGTAAGAACCGGGATGAGCAACATGGACTTATAGTGGTATGAGAGCCTAGCTAAACATAAACTAGCAAGTTAGCAAAGTATTTAGAATATCGATCGGAAAAAATTCGCAAAACAAGTCCGGAAAATTTAACTTTCTGCCGATTTTTTATACTGCTCAAAAAATAATTTAACATATATGAAAATTCGGCTCAGGGTTTTCTAAAGACACAGACCAAAAACGATCCACTGAACCGGTCAAAGCGCCGCGGTTCCACGGCAAGAACATGCTTCTTGCCGCGGATCCGCGGCCGAGTTGACTCGGCCGTGGACCGAGTTTGGTGCAGTGTACTTAGTTGGAGTTTTTTGGATTTTTAATATAGTTTGTTTATACCCAGATTTTCCAGAGAACAAATTGATTTTTGTGGTGGTTACAATTCCGTATTTTGATCGATATTCCGTAGACTTTGGCTAATGGATATTATCTGTGATGTGATATATCTATTGAACATCTGCTAATCGCTATACGTCGATTAGTGGGGGTTATACATATCTGTGATCTGTAATGTTGATGGTTTGTGTATATGAACTCGTTGGATTGTCGCGGATGAATAGTCGGGGTGGATGTGAGATGAGAGTTTCTTTTTCTTTCATTCATTGTAAAATTTGTAAATTGATGTAATATTATTTGTTTGGCCGCACATCCAGGATGAGGTTGTAGCCGCCATTGTATAATTTCTTTTTACTGTTTTTGCTCCTAGGATAGACCTATGGTGGGGTGCACAAACTATCGGGTATCTCGAAGTGCCAAGTAGCCTACTCACGTTGTTGAGGGAGGTTGCTTCGCTTCGGGTACTTGGCGGGTAGTTTGCCGCACCCGTAGGGGTCTATGGTGGGGTTTGGCTATTCATCGCGACCATGTAATCCGCTTTTCTTTGCAGGCTCGAACGAATCGCAGGATTTCTAGTATATCCAAAGTGTTCATCTGTGATCTAGAATGGCTATCATTGTATGTGACGAATGTATATATCTATATATGATATCTATTTAGACGTTGCTTATGTTTTGCATCCGCGCTAGTGCAGCCCCCGCTCTGTCGTTAGTTAAGTAACCTAACGGGTGATGACGGGACCCCGTGGCGAATGCGGATGACATAAGCGTACGTTATATTTTCGTTGTTTTCTGCAATGGTAGGATTAAATGATGGGACGCATTAAAATTAATGCAAGAAAATAAACCAAGTAAAAGTCGTTGGAACACTTTCAAAACCTCTCGGTTCTTTTCAAAAACCAACTTTTAAATGCGGAGCTTGAACCACTCCTTTTAAAAGGTATCTCGTTCCATCGATTATATCAAGTTCACTATGTTCATGATTTCTCCAAAACCATTCGTAGCCCTCCGTCATTTCAGTTAAAAATTCAGTAGTATTCAAGCTATATATTTTGACCTTTGCCAAGGCATAGTGATTGGTAGCTGCTGAATATTTATCTGTAGCATAGATAAATGTGTTGGTTTGGGACAGTCGTACTACTATTTTGGCCTTCGTCAAGGGTATGTACGGGTGGGTTCAAATTAACCTGGACAATGACGGGTAGAACTTGACATGTGACTTATGATATGTCGGCCTTCGTCAAGGTCATAAGTGTTGGAGATAGTGCCCTCAGAGTCAATTATTGGATCACAGGCACGTAATTATAATGATTGAGGGAGGACCTATCCCGATAGGACAATCTTACTCGAGATGATAGTATGCTATCTGGTTTACCTTTATCATCGTGTACTGCTTTAGGTGACCTGACAGGTCACTATTGCACGTTGATAGAGCCCCTAGGATTCTTGCTTGACCACCAGCAGTATGAGGGCGATCATATAAGTGGGAGCTGGCAGTCTATAAGCATATCCTTAAAAGGTCCCTAGTCGTGAGAGTTTCGAGACAGGGCATCGATTCTCCAGAGTAGACTAGTGTATACAGTCGAGACCCCGACGAGGGGCGGTGGCCGGTCTCACAAGCCACTGGTGTCAGTTGGATCACCTAAGATGTATAGAGGTGCTCATTGGGTTATGAGTACACCGGACAGGACTCGCTGGGAACATGCTAGTTGGTCATATACCAGACGTCAGATGGCAGTTCCCTGGTGACATGTGTACAGGTTAGTTCATCGACCTGGGGATCGTCATTTGTCTCGTGTGAGTTACCACTGTACTTTGATTACTACCCTACCACGGCTCAAAGGAGTCGTGCAAACAGGTTTTAGTTGGGTACAGTCCCGAGCCACATGGAGGCAGTGAGCGTATCTTCAGGGGTTCGTCTCTCCCGGTATTGGGGGTGAGGTCGCGCTGTGTCTAGGAGAGCCATTACACGAAGCCCTCGGCCGAGGCAAGGAGATATACTGGCAGGTATTCCAGTAGTATCTCAGGGTGTTCTGGGCTACACTCCGACACGACTTGTACCGCTTTTGGGGGTCTGACTTTTACCAACCCCCTAGGCCCGCCATGCAATACTCATAGACGAACGGACCGGACTGTACGGATATTGTCACTGACAGGCTCAGTAGGGTTGTCAGGCTGAGTTCGCTCACAGACGCCCCTTTTAGTCAATACCTGGTAGCCTGTTACGTATTGGCTTATACCTCTGACGTGCTAGTGGTTAAATCCACAACCAAGGTGTTGACGAGTCTTTAGAGTCCCCCACATTCAGTTACTCAGCTTTCGGGCGAAAAGTTGTAGAGGCCGTATGGAGATATGGCAAGGTCCGATCAGATACGTGCGGTATTGCACGGATCAGGATCGGACAGTTTGTACTATAGGCCGTATGGATATATGGCAGGGTTCGATCAGATGCGTGCGGTATTGCACGGATCAGGATCGAACGGATATTACTAGCCGGCTTTGGTTTAAGCCGGATCCTAGTATAGTACAGTGTAGATTTTGTCTCATTGCATTTGTATTTCGGTCGGAATACAAATGCAGGTGTGTATGCACAGTATCGGGGTTTTCCTGTAATTTATTACGGGACCAGTTTTTTGGAGTTGCCAGTTTGTTTTCCATTTCGGCCATTTTCATTTGTATCGTTCATTGGCCGAAGTTTGGTGGAGGAGGGCTGATTTGCATTGTTGCAAATAAGCAATTGTGGAGGGGTTCTTTGCATTTTTGTTGCATCATGATTATAGCACCATACCTTGACTTTCCTTAGTTGATCATGGCTTGACTTTTGGCTCATCATGGTTGTTGATGATGAGGCTGGTGGTAGGTGGTTGAGTGTGGGTTTTGATTTGGTGATCATTGTTTATCATTGCAACCCTCTCTCTCTCTTGTATGATGGTGGGCTTATTTTCTTTGATTGATACACCCACTCTTTCATGCTCTCCTCCCCACATTGTAGTGGCCGGCCCAAGCTTTAGTGGGGCTGTCCAAAATTTTGGAGAGTGAAATTTGGTTCATTTCATGCTCCCAAATATCCACAAGTTCCATCTCCAAACTCCATAGTTCATCCCTCCACCAAAAGGCAATTCCTACAACCCAAAAATGAGACTTGTACACTACATTCTACAGCAAACCTTGGGCACGTCGACTAGCCAGCTTCGTGCCCGAGTTGCCTCGGCATTGAGGTGGGAGCCCGTAAAAGAAGTAGGCGATGTGGTGCACTTCCGGCGACGAGGTGGAGACCGGAGCTTCCGCAGGAGATCGGGACGACGACGAGAAGACCGGAGGACTTGGATCAGTCGGTATATCTCTCTTCCCTTTCTTCTAGTTAGCTAGGACTAATTAATGGTTCGATCCGGATATTAGTGCGCGGCGGTTTGCCAGTTCAAGAAAAATTAAAGTTTATCACCGCTTCCGCATTTGGCCGTCGGATTGACGGCCGGGGCGCCGCCGTGCACTTACAGTGGTATCAGAGCCTCGCTATTAACTTAGTCTAGCTTTTTTTTATGTGTTTACATTTCCGATCGACCAAAATTCCAAAATCCGCGTTTTTGTTTACATCAGTTTTCTGTTGAAATTTTTTGGAGTCGAAAATTTTTTCAGGTTGCAGAAAAGTGATATACTAGAAAAAATAAGAGTTCTGTGAAAATTAGATGCACTAACTCCACTGTAGGAGCGCGGAACCGAGGCCAAACACCCTTTTGGGCCGCGGTTCCGCCGCACTATTTTGGGTTCCCTGCACTAAATTTCTACAGTATCTTTCTGGGGTGAAAATTGGGTTTTTGGAATAATAACATTGGGCCCAGAATTTCTTGATCTGCTACAGTAATGCTTGGGGGCCCACTTGTTAAAATTTGATCGATCGGATATTTTAAACACATTATTTCACAGTACTTGCATTATATCTGCGACCGTGAATGTCACTTGATCGGTAAATCCGGTCTAACTGCTATAGCCCGGTTAGACAGATTTGCGAATGTGACTTTCACGTTGATGTTCTGTTTTTGCTGTGATGTTGCGGATCGGTCGTGGGGATAGCCTGGTTGCAATGCTAGTACAGTTGTGGTTGTATTATGTACATTTGATTTTGCGGGGCGAGCATCCGACATGTGGACTGCCGTCACTGCCTGTTTGTATTATTATTTTGGGGCACGGCCAGGTTGCAGTCGATATACCCGTTGTATGTATATTTTACTTTCTGTACTAGGATTACCCCGCGGAGGGGTGCATGGATAGCCGGATTCTGGAGGGCAACAAGCCCGCATCTCATGGCATTGAGACGGAGGGGGCTTCGCTCTAGGATTGGCGGGCTATTCGCCGCACTCGTAGGGGGTACAGGTTGACCCAGGAGGGGTGCCCAAGTTACCGGATTCCGTGAAGTGCTGGGTGGTCCATTCACGATGCTGAAGGGGGCTGCCTCGCTTCAGGTTTTGGCGGGTAACTTGCCGCGCCCGTAGGGGTCTAGGATTTTATTGCACAGGCTATCCACACGACCAGGGGAACGTCGAGTTTCAGTAGTGGCTCTGTGAAACCCGGGGATCCCAGATATCTGTATTGTTTCTGTGATGCTGTACATTTTCTGTGATGTTGCATTTTTATCACGCCTTGAGCGAATATAATATATTGGTATATATATTAGTAGATGTTGTATATGTTTTGCATCCGCGCTAGTCCAGTCCCCGCTCTGTCGTTAGTTTGCTAACCTAACTGGTAACGACGGGACCCAGTGACGAATGCGGATGGCATATACGTACATCAGTATATTTTCGTTCTTTTTAGTGTGATCAATTGATGGGACTGCGTTGATTCGGATCAATGCAAGTTAAAAACAAACCTAATCTGATGTTGTTGGAACACTTTTTCAAAAAGCTGTTATTACAAGGACGTTCACTTTTGTTTTGCATCGTGGTATTCAGTTGGAATATCCTGCTCCTCAGTCGACGAGGCAAGGGCCGAGATCCCTTCACCGGGAGTGACCCCTTGGACAAAAAGTTTGCGTCAGGGCAATGACTTCACTATAGCCGATTGCTTTTGCTTTGCACCGTGGTATTCTGTTGGAATATCCTGCACCTCATTCTACGGGGAAAGAGCCGAGATCCCTTCACCGGGAGTGACCTCTTTAACAAAAGTTTTCGTCACTATATTTTTAAAAAAGCTATCAGTTCCTTCAACGATATCAAGTTCATTACGTTAAAGGTTTTCGCCAGAAACCATTCGTAGCCCTCCGTCATTTCAGTTAAATATTCGGTAGTATTCAAGCTATGTATTTTGACCTCACGCCAAGGCATAGTGATTGGTAGCTGCCGGGTATTTATCTGTTGCATAGATAGATGCGTTGGTTTGGGACAGTCGTACTACTATTTTGGCCTACGTCAAGGGTATGTACGGGTGGGTTCAAATTAACCTAGATAATGACGGGCAGAACTTGACATGTGACTTATGACATTTTGACCTCATGCCAAGGTCATAAGAGCATGGGGCAGAAATCACATCGGGAGTTTCAAAAGAACTGAAACTTTCCAGATATGCGCATACCTTCTGGAGTGTGATACCGTGAGCGGATCCCGTCACGTTATCATACGATGATAGTTGGATCCCGATTCCCATTGATGAGTTAGTTTACTCCTCGGGTGACCCCGACTAATTCTTCTTTCAGGTTTGGAGGAGAATTTGACGGTACAGTGGGAGGTTTCCAGATTAGATAAATTGGTAACCATTCCGATCTAGGTTAAAGTGCACGCTGAGTGTTTCTTTTCTCTCTCTCTTTGGCAGCGACCATTGACCTGACCCTAAGACTATGACTCAGTGACCAAGTTGACCGAACCTTCTTAACACTGGCTTTTGGATTGTCAGAGTTGCAAACCTCATTGCCACTCCTACTTTTACCCTTTTCTCCAGGACACCCCGTATTACTACGAACGTCCACTTCCATTGGACAAAACCATCGTATGGTTAGATACGAACTCGAAAGAATTTATTCGAGGATGGTTTCCGGTTCTGGAGGAAACGAATAGGACTATTCAGTTGTCTTTTCCTTTTACCTTCTCTCAGGTTGCGAGTACTCCTTGGTTTAGGAGATAGTACACCTATTACGCAAATTGGATAGTCTTCTTCCAAACCTTAGGCTGGTGCCGACCGGTAGGGAATGAAGAAAACCAATTAGCATAACGATGGTGTGCAGAAGGTATTAGGTTAAGACAAAGCAAGGGATTAGTAAGAGGGCAAAGTAAATTGCGACTGCTATTCACGACCAAACCAAGTATCCCTTCGCCAATCCTAAAATCACCTTTGTATTTCTCCAGGACACTCCGTATCACTACGAAGATCCACGGTTTATTGGATATTCCATCGTATGGTTATATACGAACTCGAAAGGAACTTGTTCCAGTTCGGGGATGGATTCTGGTTCAGGAGAAATAGGAATAAGGTTTATTCAGGTGTCTTTTATCATCACCTTCTCTCGCATTGCGAGTGCTCCTAGGATTAGGACAGTACACCCATTATGCTTATTGGATAGTCTTCTTCCAAACCATAGGCTGGTGCCGAACGGTAGGGAAGGAAGAAAACCAATTGGCCTAAAGGGGCGTGCAGAAGGTAATGACTAAAGACATATAAAGGGATTTGGAGAGATGGCAAAGAATTATATGGTTACAGCTGTGAATCTGGATAATGGAAGAGGCATTACTAGGAATACCAGGATACCCCATCGAGACATTTCAATGTTTCAGTTTCACTGTGTAATGTTAAAAGAAAACTGATTTCCCGATTAGATACTTACTCCAGGGTATGTATTTACCAGGTTTGATTCTCACATCTGTATGGTTTTACAGATGATGAGTGGGAGTAAGTTATTGGGAATTGGGTGATCATCCTCATTATATCGGGATTCGTTGTAATCAGTGATATTTGAGGAAGTCACCTGGGTTGTTTGCCGGACGGCAAATATTTGGTTTTGAATATCCTCTGTTATGCACCAATTTCAAATTGATATATCTGTACGTCTATTTTCGTAGAGTGAGATATACCTTTTGAAATTATGTCTACGACATTTACCTATATCAGTGGATGGTTAGGTAAGGAGCATTAAACAGCGGTGTAATTCTTCTTAACCATAAGTACAGTTTTCAACCTACGACACACAGTGAATGAGTTATCAGACTCAAGGGACTTATACAGAGTATTGTATGTTGTCCAGGGTCCATCAGGACAGAGGGGTTGGTCCTCGTACTATATTCGGTTTACTTATGACTTATCTAGTTTTTAGACAGGTGTTTCGTGGAAACACAGGGACCGAATTTTGAGAAGTTATGGGTATTTGAATAAAGTAGAGAACCAGGTATTGCAAGTATCGGGATTCTTCAAAGTGATCGAAGATGTAGATACTTGTGTATGGTATTCAGTTAATAGTGATGATTAAGAGAACTAGCTTCTTTTTTCAGGTTACTCATAATTGGAAGCATTCCTAAGTTGAGTAAACGCTGATCGGCCTCATTCCATTTAGTTGACATGCACTGGAGACAGCTGCATGATTTGGATCTGGTTCAATTAAATCAGTGCCTCTGGTCCTATATTGGACATAGAACAGTTCGTATCTTAACGATGTTAAGGTACGGGGAGTTGTCCGGTTTATGCTTAAAACCAGACACTGGACAACTCAAGGCACGTTTCTGTAATGGCTGTTTGTGGGTTGACCCAGGCTATGACGAGAGTTAACTTTCTACCATCTGGATGAACAATAACAATATTGTTCTAGACTCGCCACAGTTTTATTAAAAATGGATTTTTTTCAGAAAACAGTAGTGGGAGTATGGTAGAACTGGAAGTGATTCCAGAACCACAAACGATTACTGAAGATTTGATAAGGAACCTAAAGATTCAATCTGGATTGACATTCCATTGGCCACTCCGCAGATAAGGTGGGTAACTTCAGGCACCCGAGAGGTACTACGGTAGCCACAAGGACGGTGACAGGGAAGTTCTTGTTTACCCACAATTACCATTGCTGTTGTTCCAGGCTGCGAGACCCGGCGGGAGGATGAGTATAGCATTGTTCTAAACTAGTTTTAGAAGTGTACGTCTATATGACTCTGCCAGAGGGTTGTCGTAGTCAGTGGGAGCAGCGGAAGCATTGATGGACTGGTAGCTTATGTCTATTTATAGACTAAAGCACATGTAGCGGAGATAGATCATCAATTTCTGATGTTACAGTCATAGGTTTGACTTCATCAGAATAGGGGATGGATCTGTTGAGAAGGTAGTAGGGTGTGATGTCATGGTATTTGGATGACATACACAGAATAGGAAAAGAAGCTCCTATACTACGATCGGTTATACTTTGGTTGTCACACGGTGGCTTCTCCACATGGGACTTAGACATTATATCAGACAATCTGGTTACTAGATCTATGGTTTTAGATCTAGATTTGGGTAGTCTCCCAATCTGGGTACTTAGACAGCATTCTAAGGGTATTTAGAATGGACGACTCCTGGCACGGTAGTGTACCTGCAGGTAATGGAGTCACCCTCTCTAAAGGTGTCTTATAGACTAAAGGGGAGAGGGATGTGCATGATTGGCAGATCACTTGCTCAGGCAATTGAGTCAATCATGAGATGTCAAGTACCACACCAGATATTGTTCTTGCACTAGATGCAATAAGTTGACATTGATCCAATCCTGGAGAAACAGTCGGAAGCAGTTTTAGAACATAAGTGAATGTTCTAGGGATATGATAACGACATCCTCATTCGGGAGACAGTTATCATTCCAGGCTTCCAAGGTGACTCGGACGACAAGGAGGTTGTCAGAGTTATAGTTTTTCCTTCTGACGAGGGGCAGTATTTTGGACAGGCGGTCCAAGGAAATACTGAGGGTGGCATGGCGCAGGATACTGATTAAGTTCAGTTGACGATACAGTCTAAGAAGTTTGGATTTGGAGTTCATTTATGAGCTAGGTCCCATCAGACATCCAGACACATTCTAAGACAGGTATTGCTCATTTCGGGAGATGGTTTTCTCCGCGAACATGAGATATAGAGAGACATAGAAAGAAACAACAAAGCGAATCCACTCACTGAGGCTATTCCTCGAACGCAATAGTTTCTCAAACAGGCTTTGTGAGACTGACTAGTAGAGGAGTTGGGTGTTCTGTATCACACGGGCTGTGAGTATGCGACATCGCAATAATTAGCCTTGAGTGCAAGTGGGAGATTGTTGGAGATAGTGCCCTCAGAGTCAATTATTGGATCACAGGCACGTAATTATAATGATTGAGGGAGGACCTATCCCGATAGGACAATCTTACTCGAGATGATAGTATGCTATCTTGTTTACCTTTATCATCGTGTACTGCTTTAGGTGACCTGACAGGTCACTATTGCACGTTGATAGAGCCCCTAGGATTCTTGCTTGACCACCAGCACTATGAGGGCGATCATATAAGTGGGAGCTGGCAGTCTATAAGCATATCCTTAAAAGGTCCCTAGTTGTGAGAGTTTCGAGACAGGGCATCGATTCTCCAGAGTAGACCAGTGTATACAGTCGAGACCCCGACGAGGGGCGGTGGCCGGTCTCATAAGCCACTGGTGTCAGTTGGATCACCTAAGATGTATACAGGTGCTCATTGGGTTATGAGTACACCGGACAGGACTCGCCGGGAATATGCTAGTTGGTCATATACCAGACGTCAGATGGCAGTTCCCTGGTGACATGTGTACAGGTTAGTTCATCGACCTGGGGATCGTCATTTGTCTCGTGTGAGTTCCTACTGTACTTTGATTACTACCCTACCACGGCTCAAAGGAGTCGTGCAAACAGGTTTTAGTTGGGTACAGTCCCGAGCCACATGGAGGCAGTGAGCGTATCTTCAGGGGTTCGTCTCTCCCGGTATTGGGGGTGAGGTCGCGCTGTGTCTAGGAGAGCCATTACACGAAGCCCTCGGCCGAGACAAGGAGATTTACTGGTAGGTATTCCAGTAGTATCTCAGGGTGTTCTGGGCTACACTCCGACACGACTTGTACCGCTTTTGGGGGTCTGACTTTTACCAATCCCCTAGGCCCGCCATGCGATACTCATAGACGAACGGACCGGACTGTACGGATATTGACACTGACAGGCTCAGTAGGGTTGTCAGGCTGAGTTCGCTCATAGACGCCCCTTTTAGTCAATACCTGGTAGCCCGTTACGTATTGGCTTATACCTCTGACGTGCTAGTGGTTAAATCCACAACCAAGATGTTGACGAGTCTTTAGAGTCCCCCACATTCAGTTACTCAGCTTTCCGGCGAAAAGTTGTAGAGGCCGTATGGAGATATGGCAAGGTCCGATCAGATACGTGTGGTATTGCACGGATCAGGATCGGACAGTTTGTACTATAGGCCGTATGGATATATGGCAGGGTTCGTTCAGATACGTGCAGTATTGCACGGATCAGGATCGAACGGATATTACTAGCCGGCTTTGGTTTAAACCGGATCCTAGTATAGTACAGTGTAGATTTTGTCTCATTGCATTTGTATTTCGGTCGGAATACAAATGCAGGTGTGTATGCACAGTATCGGGGTTTTCCTGTAATTTATTACGGGACCAGTTTTTTGGAGTTGCCAGTTTGTTTTCCGTTTCGGCCATTTTCATTTGTATCGTTCATTGGCCGAAGTTTGGTGGAGGAGGGCTTATTTGCATTGTTGCAAATAAGCAATTGTGGAGGGGTTCTTTGCATTTTTGTTGCATCATGATTATAGCACCATACCTTGACTTTCCTTAGTTGATCATGGCTTGACTTTTGGCTCATCATGGTTGTTGATGATGAGGTTGGTGGTAGGTGGTTGAGTGTGGGTTTTGATTTGGTGATCATTGTTTATCATTGCAACCCTCTCTCTCTCTCTTGTATGATGGTGGGCTTATTTTCTTTGATTGATACACCCACTCTTTCATGCTCTCCTCCCCACATTGTAGTGGCCGGCCCAAGCTTTAGTGGGGCTGTCCAAAATTTTGGAGAGTGAAATTTGGTTCATTTCATGCTCCAAAATATCCACAAGTTCCATCTCCAAACTCCATAGTTCATCCCTCCACCAAAAGGCAATTCCTACAACCCCAAAATGAGACTTGTACACTACATTCTACAGCAAACCTTGGGCACGTCGACTGGCCAGCTTCGTGCCTGAGTTGCCTCGGCATTGAGGTGGGAGCCCGTAAAAGAAGTAGGCGATGTGGTGCACTTCCGGCGACGAGGTGGAGACCGGAGCTTCCGCAGGAGATCGGGACGACGACGAGAAGACCGGAGAACTTGGATCAGTCGGTATATCTCTCTTCCCTTTCTTGTAGTTAGCTCGGACTAATTAATGGTTCGATCTGGGTATTAGTGCACGGCGGTTTGCCATTTCAAGAAAAATTAAAGTTTATCACCGCTTCCGCATTTGGCCGTCGGATTGACGGCCGGGGCGCCGCCGTGCACGTACAATAAGAGCATGGGGCAAAAATCTACATCGGGAGTTTTAAAAGAACTGAAACTTGCTAGCGCTGCATACCATTTGGAGTGTGATGATTCTGGTAGGATTCCTTCAGTTTTGTCACGCGATGATATTTGGATCCCGATCCTACTGTGAGTATATGCTACTCCTCGGGAACTTTCTCACTTAACGATCAATGCTATAAACCAAGTAGGTGTGTAGAAAGGTGTTAGCGGGGCTACGCCCACAGGGAAAACAGGTTACTTAATTAAGGAACTTCGCAAAAGCGTTGGAAAACCTCCCTCGAAGTACCGACACTGGCCTGGCTGAACGGTTAAGCAAGTATTGTACGGTGAGATTGATCCTGACTAATTCTTCCTTTATGGTTTGAGGAGGGATTCGAGAGACAGTGGGAGCCATCCTGTTTAGATAAATTAAAAACCAATCTAAACTTGCAAGAGCATTATGCTAAGTGTTTTCTTCTCTCTCTCTTAATTGCAGCGACCCAGTGACCACAACTAGGTTACATCTAGATAATAAAATGACTGAATCTGACTGTTATGACTGGCAAAGGTCTGTCCCGATGTCCATTGCCTATGACAAGCTGGGACACCTCTTGACTAATCCAACCTCTGCCGTCTCAGGTCCAGTTTCCCCTGTCGCGGATATTGATATCCGTAGGACATCGGAAAAAGACTGTGCGAAAGCCAAGTGCCTCGTGTTAGCCTTAGTTGATGGTGCATACCAGGGGCAGCACGAGAAGATGGACTTAGTTTCTATCTTCCTCCATAACAAAGATTTATATGGAGAGCAATCTCGTATCGCAAGATATGAGATCTCGAACGAATTGCTTCCAGCGAGGTTAGCTATCGGGTCATCTGTATGGGGCAACGTCCTTACGGAGACCAGCTATTTTGAGCTCACGGACCTGAAGACTACGTTGAAAAACGAGTCAGGTGCTAACTTAATTCTGCAGTCTCTACCTTCTACCCTGAAGGAAACCAGGGAAGTAGAAGGGAAGGGAAAGGCAAAAGTTTTGGGGCTGGATGTAGTAAAAGAGGGACGTTCCTATTGTTACGGGAATGAACATTGGCAGAAGGATTGCAGGGCTAGCAAAGCCAGTAGCCAGAATTCGAAGCATGTTGTGGTTTCGGCTTTGGGTGTGTTTGTAATAGAGAATTGTATGTCAGTTAACCCTACTTCCTGGGTATTGGATACCAGATCAGGATGTCACGTCTGAAATTCGTTATAGGCTCTGAGAAACCGTAGGGTTATCAAGATAGGTGATATGACTCTCAGGGTTGCTAACGGAATGAGCATGTACGCTGAATCCGTATGGGAGTATCATCTTGGACTGACAACTGGGCAGATATTGATTCTGCGTGACTGTTTTTATGTACCAGGTGCGACTTGTAATATCATATCTGTATCCTTACTTTCTAAGGAAGGATATGATTTTACTTTTGTAAGCGATGTGGTGAACATCCACCTAAATCAAGTTCTGATTGGGTCAGGTACATTAAAAAATGGGATATACGTATTAAATCAAGCTCAGATTTTCAGTGTCCATAACACACTTAAAAGAAAGTCTCCGGAATTAAATCAGGCTTTCTTATGTCATTGTAGACTGGGTCACATTAATAAGACACGGTTGACAAAGTTACATAAAGAAGGATACTTGGATCCGTTCGAGTACCAGTCCTATGCCACTTGTGAATCTTGTCTCATGGGAAAGATGACAAAGACTCCGTTCACTGGATACGGAGAAAGAGCAAGCGAGCTCTTGGGACTCATACACAGTGACGTGTATGGTCCAATGTCTACACATGCGCGAAGTGGTTATTCATACTTCATTACTTTCACAGATGATTTCTCTAGGTATGGACATGTCTTCTTGATGAAGCATAAATCCGAGGCCTTTGAGAAATTTTGGGAATACAAGAATGAAGTTGAAAAACAAACAGGTAAAAGTATCAAGACACTGAGATCCGATCGAGGTGGTGAATACTTGAGTGCCGAGTTTCTGGGCTACTTAAAAGAGAATGGAATTCTCTCTCAGCTTACTCCTCCATACACACCACAACACTACGATGTATCGGAAAGGCGGAATCGAACCCTATTGGATATGGTTCGTTCCATGATGAGTAAGGCTGAGTTGCCGCGATCTTTCTGGGGTTATGCACTAGAATCAGCTGCATATCTTTTGAACAAGGTTCCCTCCAAGACTGTGCCTACCACACCATATCAGATGTGGTGTGGGAAGAAACCACATCTTCAATATCTGAAGATATGGGGATGTCCAGCTTTTGTTAAAAAGCAGCATGCGGACAAGCTCGAGGCACGCTCGGTACTGTGTAAGTTTGTGGGATACCCAAAGAACTCCAGGGGGTATTTTTCTATTACGCAGAGGAATAAAAGGTTTTTGTTTCTCGTCATGCCCACTTTCTGGAACATCAGTTTTTAGAAAAAGAAACAAGTGGGAGCGTAGTAGAACTGGAAGAAATTCCAGAACCACAAGCTATTACTGAAAGCTTGGAAGAACCAGAAGGTTCAGGAGAACCGGACATTCCAGCGCCACTCCGCAGGAGTAGTAGGCAGTCTCATCCGCCCGAGAGATACTACGGTTTTCTCATAGACGGGGATAGAGAGGATTGCACCATGGATTATGGTGAGCCTACTAGCTTCCAGCAAGCCATTCAGAGCGGTGACTCGGTAAAATGGGTGGATGCAATGCGGACCGAGATGGAGTCCATGTACACCAACAAAGTTTGGACTTTGGACTTTGCTCCAGAAGGGGTAAAACCCGTAGGATGCAAATGGATCTTCAGAAAGAAGATTGGTGTAGATGGGCAGGTTGAAACCTATAAAACTAGACTTGTTGCAAAGGGTTTTCGTCAAAGACCTGGTTTGGACTATGACGAGACTTTTTCTCCAGTGGCTATGCTGAAATCCATTCGGATCCTTCTTACCATTGCTGCCTTCCACGATTATGAAATCTGGCAGATGGACGTAAAGACGGCTTTCCTAAATGGAAATTTAGAAGAGTGCGTCTATATGGATCAGCCAGAGGGATTCATTCAGAGTGGGAGCAGTGGTAAAGTGTGCAAGTTGCTCAAGTCCATCTATGGACTGAAGCAGGCATCGTGGAGTTGGAACATCTGCTTCGATGATACTGTCAAAGAATTCGACTTTATCAAAAACCCAGATGAACCATGCATTTACAGTAAGATTGTAGGGAGAACTGTGGTATTCCTCGTCTTGTACGTGGATGACATTCTCCTAATAGGAAATGATATTCCTATGCTACAGTCAGTCAAAGGATTCTTGTCACAGAGGTTCACCATGAAGGACCTGGGCAATGCCAACTACATTATGGGGATCCAGATCTATCGTGATAGATCTAAGAGGATGTTGGGACTTTCACAGTCCAGGTACATTGACACCATACTGAAAAGTTTCAGTATGGAAGATTCCAAGTGCGGTAATTTACCAGCTTGTCACGGGATCACCCTCTCCAAAGAGATGTCTCCCAATACTGATTTGGAAAGGGATCACATGTCTATTATACCCTACGCTTCTGCGGTAGGCTCTATAATGTATGTGATGTTATGTACCAGACCAGATGTAGCATACGCATTGAGCGTTGTAAGCTGGTATCAGTCGGACCCAGGGGAGAAACACTGGATAGCGGTAAAGAACATTCTCAAGTACCTGAGAAGGACTAAGGAGATGTTCTTGGTGTATGGCGGAAAAGACCTCCAGGTCGAGGCCTTTGCTGACTCCAGCTTCCATAGTGACATGGATGACTCCAAGTACATGTCGGGTTATGTCTTTACCCTCAATGGAGGGGCGGTTTGCTGGAAGAGTTCAAAGCAAGAGACCGTTACTGACTCAACTATGGAAGCGGACTACATAGCTGCTTGCGATGCCGCAAAGGAAGCTGTCTGGACGAAGAAGTTCCTCACGGAGCTTCAAGTGGTTCCTACCATTATTGATCCAATACCGCTGTATTGCGACAACAGCGGCGCTATAGCTTTAGCGAAGGAACCCAGGTCCCATCAGAAGTCCAGGCTCATTTTGAGGCGGTACCACCTGATCAGGGAGATCGTAGATCGCCGGGAGATCGAGGTGAAGATAGTAAATTCGGAGAATAACACTGCAGATCCACTCACGAAGGCCCTACCCCAGACTCAGTTCAAGCGGCTGATCGAGATGATAGGTCTTCGATACGCCAGTACATGGCCTTAGTGCAAGTGGGAGATTGTTAGTGTATATGCCCTAGAGGCCATTACTGTATAATACTAGCTTGTATATTACTTAATGGAAGCTTAGGATATTCACAGTTGTATAGACAATCTTGCTCAAAATGGTAGTATGCTACTTGGTTTGTCTCTACTTCAATATGTGCATGTGTTTCTTTTAGCATATCGCTTATATACATATTAGTGGAGCCCTTAGGATCTTTGCTTGATTACCAGCGTTGTGATGGCAGTCATACTTGTGGGGGCTGGGTAATCTATAAGCACAACCTTATACAGGTCCCTGGTCGTAAGACTATCGAGACAGGGTATCGATACTCCGGAGTAGACTAGCATATGCGCTTCTCATCCCAGCGTGGGAGACGGTCTGTCCCACAGCCGTCAGTACGTTGTACTTGAGATAGTATGCGAGTGCTCGTTAGGTTACGAGTACACTGGACAGGACTCATCGGGAATTGTTGGTTGGTATTATACCTATCGTCGGTTATCAGTTCCCAGGTGACATGAGTACAGCTTAGTCCGCTGACTTGACACTGTCACTTCGCCTCGAGTGTGTTCCCACAGTACTTAGATTACTACCCTACCACGGCTCAAAGGAGTCGTGCAAACAGGTAGTAGTTGGGTGCAGTCCCGAAGCACTTGGAGGCAGTGACGGTTAGACAGGATTCGTCTCTCCCGGTATTGGGGGTTGACATCGCGCTGTGTCTAGGAGAGCCATTACACGAGTAGTCCCTGGCCAGGGCAAGCGAGATATACTGGTAGGTTTCCAGTGTTATCTCAGGGTGTTCTGGGCTACACTCCAACACGACTTGTACCTCTATTAGGGGACTGACGTTCGCCACCCCCTAGGCCCTCCATGCGATGTATCAGACGAACAGACCGGACTGTACGGAGATTATCATATACAGTCTCAGTAGGAGTTCGGATGGGTTTACCTCATCGGCCTTCTTATCGACATCTACCTGGGGACCGTTACGTACAGCTAGTGCCGCTTGCGGTCTGTGGTTAAACCCACTGTCAGTGTAGTGTCGAGTCTTTAGAGTCCCACACAGAGAGTTTCCCTGCACTGAGCGAAACGTGTAGAGGCCGTATGGTTTTACAGCAGGGCTGCGATCACTTACGTACACTTGTGTGTGTATGCTGTTCGGGCAGACAATACTAGTGGGCTTTGGTTTAAGCCGGATCCTAGTATTACACGGATGGATTTGTTTTGTCTTCTGTGCATTCGCATTCTACGGAATGCGGATGCGGGTGTGTATGCACAGTTTTGAGGAGAGCAGAAGGAGGAAGTGCCTCATTAGGGTTTTGGCAGTTGGTTCGGCCAAAACCGTTATGTGGCAGGCTCATTAGGGTTTTGGCGGTTGGTTCGGTCAAAACCGTTATGAGCCGGAGACATTATTTACTAATCCTTTTAGTGATAATTTTGTGATGGCTAATTGCTTTGACCGTTTGACCACCTTGACCACTCTTGACTTTGTTGACCAGTTGACCAAAGTTGACCATGACCTTCATGAGAGGTCTACACTCTTCTTTGGTTTTCTTTTTCATTTTGGATTATGAAAATGGTCATGTCAATGTAGCCATCAACTTTATCATGATAGGATTAGTAATGATGATGTTTAGTATTATTGCAACCATGGTTCATTTTTTCTTGAGTTATCTTTTTCATTTCTCTTTTCTCACTCTCTCTCTCTTGCAAGTGAGAAGAAAAAAGAGCTCCATGGTTGCTTGTTCTCCTTCATCTTCCTCCTCTTGAAAAATTCTTTTGATCTCATGCGTTGAGAGAAAAAGAATCCACATAGACAAACACTTCCATCAACCTCCTCTATACAACCTGGGACATCAAGACTAGTGATCTTGTTGCCCTAGTTGCCTTGGCTCGAGGGTGAGCTCGGTGTACAACTCTCGGGTGGATCGTCTTCGACTCAAGGAGGCCGCGGAGGTGACCAAGATCCGGATCGATCCTAGGAGCTTGGATGGACGAGTGGGACAGCGGAATGAAGACCCGAAGGATCGGTTTCGTGAGGTATAATTTCTATGGCATAGTAGATAACACCTCTAGTAGTTTGCTAGTTCATAGTTTAGCAAAGATCCGTGCTTTAGTCCATGTTGCCTTTGCGCCAAAAATCATTTTTCGCCGTTTCCGCCTCCCCGTAAGAACCGGGGTGAGCAACGTGGACTTACATTTATTAGATAAAGAAAGATATAACTTTGTATTAGAGAAAAATGTTATGAACATTTTCTTAAATCAAGTGTTGATTGGGTTTGGTACGATGTATAGTGGTATATACGTTCTAAATCAAATTACAGTTATAAATATACAGAACACACACAAGAGGAGAAGTTCAGAAATGAATGAATCCTTCTTGTGGCATTGTAGACTTGGACATATCAATGCGACAAGACTAGCGAAGTTGCATAAAGTTGGATATTTGAATCAGTTTGAATTTACATTTTATGAAACTTGCAAGTCATGTCTCACAAGTAAGATGACCAAAACCCCATTTACTGGACCTAGAGAAAGAGCTACTGAACTCTTGGGATTGATACATAGTGATGTATGCGGTCCGATGTCTATGCATGCCAGGAATGGTTCCTCGTACTATATTATATTCACCGATGATCTCTCAAGATTCGGACAAGTGTTCTTGTTGAAACACGAATATGAAACTTTCAAGAAATTCATGGAATACAAGTACGAAGTTGAGAACCAGACAGGTAAAAGTATTAAAATCCTTCGATCTGATCGGGGAGGAGAATACTTGAGCACGGAATTCCATAACTATTTAAAAGAGAATGGGATGCTCTCTCGGCTTGCTCCTCCATATACACCACATCACAATGGAGTATCAGAGCGGAGGATTCGCACCCTATTAGATATGGTGCGCTCTATGATGAGTATTGTTGAGTCACCTATTTCCTTTTGGGGTTATACACATGAGACAGCTGCATACCTATTGAATAGGGTTCCGACCAAATCCATGCCCACCACTCCATATGAGATATGGAATGGGAATAGACCATTTCTTAAACGAGTTTAGATATTGGGTTGTCCGGCCTATGTTAAAAGGCAAAATCCGGATAAGATCGAGGCAAGATCTATTTTGTGCAAGTTTGTGAGATATCCAAAAGATTCATATGGATATATCTTCTACCATACTGAGGAACAAAAGGTGTTTGTTTCTCAACATGCCACCTTTTTAGAAAATGAATTTCTTGTGAAAGAAATTAGTGGTAATTAGGTAGAACTGGAAGAAGTTACATCTACACAAACTATAATGATTTGGTAGAACCGGAGGATTTCATAGTCCCCGATGAACCTCAGCCGCTCCACATATCTAGTAGGGTTCTTCATCCACCAGAGAGATACTACAGTTTTCTCATAGACGGTGGGAGTGAGGATTGCATCATGGAAGATGATGACCCAACTAGTTTTGAGCAGGCCATTACGAGTGGGGTCTATGAAATGGCTAGATGCTATATGATCTAAGATGGAATCCATGTACACCAACAAAGTATGGACTTTGGAAGTTGCTCCTGAAGGGGTAAAACCCATTGGGAGCAAGTGGATCTTTAAGAAGAAACTTGGTGTAGATGGAAAGGTTAAGACCTTCAAAGCTAGACTTGTTGCTAAAGGTTTTCGTCAACAACCAGGTGTCGATTATGATGAAACCTTTTCTCCAGTGGATATGCTTAAGTCCATCAGGATCCTACTTGCCATTGCTGCATACCATGACTACGAAATCTGGCAGATGAACGTCAAGCCCGCTTTTCTAAATGGTGATTTAGAAGAGAGCGTGTACATGACACAGACAGAGGGCTTCGTAGATATTGGGAGCAGCGGAAAGGTGTGCAAGCAGCTTAAATAAATCTACGGATTAAAGCAGGCACGGAGCTGGAACATCTGTTTTGATGTGGTGGTCAAAGAGTTTGATTTCATCAAAAACGTAGACGAACCTTGTATATACAAGAAGGCTGTAGAGAGTAAGGTTGTCTTCCTCGTATTATACGTGGATGACATACTCTTGATAGGAAATGATGTTCCTATGCTACACTCGGTCAAGCTCTTCTTATCACAAAAGTTCTCCATGAAAGATATAGGTAATGCCTCCTACATCCTGGGGATTAAGATCTATAGAGATAGATCTAAGCGGATGTTGGGATTGTCCCAATCTAGGTACATTGACACCATACTAAAGAGGTTTAGTATGGAAGATTCTAAGCGTTGTAATTTACCCGCTTGCTCAGGAATCAATCTCTCCAAAGAGATGTCTCCCAAGACTGATTTGGAGAGGGCTCACATGCAAGGAATACCCTATATTTCTGCAGTTGGGTCAATCATGTACGCGATGTTATGCACCAGAACGGATGTAGCTTACGCACTTAGTGTTGTAAGAATGTATCAATCAGATCCTGGGGAGAAGCACTGGACAGCTGTGAATAACATTCATAAGTACTTGAGAAGGACTAAAGAAATGTTCTTGGTGTATGGTAACGGTGAACTCCAAGTAGAGTCCTTTACCGACTCGAGCTTCCAGAGTGATAAGGACGACAGTAAGTCGGTCTCGGGTTTTGTCTTCACCCTCAATGGAGGGGCGATTTGTTGGAAGAGTTCCAAGCAAGATACTGTGGCAGACTCCACGATGGAGGCTGAATAAATCGCTGCCGACGATGCTGCCAAAGTGGCTGTCTGGATGAAGAAGTTCATAGCTGAACTTGGTGTAGTTTCATCCATTGAAGATCCAATACCCTTATATTGTGAAAACAATAGAGTTGTGGCTTTGGCCAAGGAACCCCGGTCCCATCAGTGATCTATACATATTCTTAGGCGGTATTACCAGATCTGGGAGATAGTTGATCGCTGGGAGATCGAGGTTAGGAGAGTTGCCACGAAGGACAATACAGCGGATCCACTTACGAAGGCCCTCCCCTAGACACAATTTGATAGATTTTTTAGGATGTTGGGTATGAGATACTACAACAACTGGCCTTAGTGCAAGTGTGAGATTGTCAGTGATATGTATGCCCTAGAAGCCATTATTGTATATAATAGTGGATGCTTGGACATATATATATAGGAATTTCTTGCTCGACATGATAGTATGCTATCTGGTTGCACTTTATCTTATCATGTACACTTATATTTTTCTTTCTCTCTGATACATGTTGATAAAGCCCTTAAGATGTTAGCTTGACTACCAGGATTTTGATGTAGATCATACTAGTGGGGCTTGTGTAATCCACAAGCACAGCCTTTAACAGTTCCTAGTCGAGGGAGTATCGAGACAGGGCATCGATATTCCAGAGTAGACTAGTGTGTACGTTTCTTGACCCTGTATGGGGCAATGGTTGATCCCACATCCATTGGTGTTAGATATCAAAGATTGTACACAGGTGCTCATTAGAGAATGGGTACACCGAACATGACTCACCGAGAACACCGAGTTGGTACCATACCTATCGTCAGATAGCAGTTTTCTGGTGACACTTATACAGGTTAGTCTGTAGACCCGAGATCGTCATAGAGTCTTGTGCGGTCCTAATGTGCTTTGATTTTATCCCCACCACGGCTCAAAGGAGTCGTGCAAACAGGTGGATTTTGGGTACAGTCCCGAGTCACATGGAGGCAATGAGCAATAAGAGGGATTTCGTCTCTCCCGGTTAGGGAGTTGATATTGCACTATGCTTGATTAGCTATAACAACAAGTCCTTGGCCAAGGCTAATGAGATTTACTAATAAGTGTTATCAGTAGTTTCTCGAACGGTTATAGGCTACATATCGGCATGACTTATCAAGTTACTGGGGTCGAACGATTCTACCCGTAGACTTGATATGCGACATATATGACGAAGAGACCGGACTGTACGGTAAGTGTTGCTTATAGAATTTGCGGGAGTTTAGACAAGCTTTCTTATTAATCTTCTATTCGCACAATAGCTGGGTAGCCGTTACGTCTAGCTAGTACCGCTGACGGCTTATGGGTGACTGATGTAATCATTACCTACTGCTGGCGTATTGACGAGTCTTTAGAGTCCCACACAGAGGTTTCCTAGCTCAAGCGAAACGAAGTAGGGCACATATGGTGATATGTGCGGGAGCTTGATTAAATATGAGTATGTGATACCGTATTCTAGTCTCGCGATATGTGATATCGGTTAGGTTATATGTGATATAACTGGATTGTTGAATCAAGTATTGATTCAATGATATGTTATATGTATATATATTTGATATTAGCCGGTTATATATGATATGACCGGATTATTGAATCAAGTGTTGATTTGATAAAGTATATTGAATGTTGTCGATTATATGTGATATGACCGGGTTATTGAATCAAGTGTTGATTCGATAATGTGATATACATATAAGTGATATTAATCGGTTATATATGATATGACCGGATTATTGAATCAAGTGTTGATTTAATAATTTGATATATATTTTTATATTTGATATATTAATATATATTAACTAATATTGTGCTCATTAAAGATTTTATTTTCTTTTTATAAATAATGATATATGTATATATAATATACGTATATATATTTGTTTATATATAAAATACTATTGTATCATGGTAGATGATACATAGAACATGAGTGTTTGACACTTACACTAAAGCTAAAATATAATTGTGGTAATTATTTATTAAGAGTAAATTCAAAATTAGGTGGAAATGAACATGGCTTAAGATACTTGTAAAAGCATGTAGAAACCATGACTCATCCCACTTAATTTGTTTTATTCTAGATATTTTTTCACCCAACCTTTATCTTTAGCCTATGGCTAACTCTCTCATTAGGACTTGAGATATTTTTCTCACCCAAGTTCATCTTCATCCTCTCTAGGTTTTCTTGAGTTGGAAAAGAAAAAGAGAAAAGAATTTCTAAAGTGTGCAAAATTCCTACTTCATCAACCTACTCTCATCTAGCCCATAAGATTAGGTTGTTTGCTTCACTAATTCCTTGATTAGTGAAGAGATAGATTGATTTAGAGAAACTTCAAGGTGGATCATTTTCGGTCTCGAAGACGACGAAGCAAGCTCATTCCTTTCACCAAGTGGAGCCTAAAAAGAGTTCTAGGGACTACTACTTGGAGCTTAGGGGAGCTATTGAAGTGAAAGACTTGGTCTGCAAAGATTGTAACCCTCTTCACTTAGTGTAAAACATGATTACTTGCTTACAAACCCTAATTTCTAGTTCGATTCTAGGTTAGTGTAGCTTAGCACTCTAGATTTTTTTAAATTGCATACTTCATGCTTGTCTATACCTAGTTGTAGTGCCACCAAACCAAAGCCCACCTACTACAAATAAAAGCAGGATCAAAACAGAGAAGCGGTTCGCCAAAGCCCTGTCAATGGGGATGAAGCTGCCACCTCTTATAAAGAACACTCCCAGGGTCATATGCCTCGATGGAGAAGAATCACATCCAAACTTCACTCATATACTCGGAGGGTTATGCACCCCACCGAAGAATGCAATGTCTTCAAGAAGTGGTGGCAAGGATACGTTGCCCATCACAAACACTTTAAGAGGATGAAGCACGAAGCTCGCCAAAGGCAAAATAGTGCAACAAATGCGCATGAAGAAACTGCTGGCAACTGTCATATGGTTGGTACCAGTTCGGAAAGGGAAAACCCCAAGTTCTTACCTTCGGGAGTGATTCTGAGGACGAAACATCTCTCAGCCCTCTCTTCAAAGACTCCACCTCTGAAAAAGGAAGAGGAGGAGAAGAACTGCGAAAATATTCAGCTGCTTAACCGCACGCTGCCTGAGAAGAAGCTTGGACCTACAAACAAAATTCGAATAAAAAAGACAAATGGAAGGGGAAAATCTCTGAGGAAATCGCCCTTGATGGAACAGCAGTCAATGAGCTCACCGCAAAAGACTCGCCTAAGAAACATAAGGTGGATTACAATGTCGTAGCACATCTGAGGAAAATACCTCACAACTAAGAATATTGGATGCTCTCCTCCTGTCCAAAGAGACACGAGATTCTCTGATCATGGCACTACAAGAACCCGATCAGTTCCAAGCTTTCTTTACGGAAGAAAAGATGAAAGATGAACTGGCAGAGGTCCGCATGGATGACATTATATTCAGCGATGAAGATCTCCTCCTCGGTATGTGCAAACATAATCGCCTGTTATACGTCACAGGATACTGCCACGACATCAAGATAGAGAAAATCCTTGTCAACAATGGATCATCCGTCAACCTTCTCAACGTGAGGGTGCTGAAGGAAATTTGCATGGACGTTCAACACCTTACCCGAGATAAAATTACCATCTCCGGGTTTTACCCACAGTCGTCACGAACACTTCGGTCCGTAATACTGACGTTACGCTTCTGGCTGCTCGTCACTGACATCAAATTTCATGTAATTGACGCTAAGACTTGCTATAACGCTTTGCTCGGTAGGCCTTGGTTACATGAGTACAACGTCCTTGTACACAACATCAGTGTATGAAGCATTTCAGGGATGGTTTGGAATACCCCATCATAAGGAAGCTAAATCCATTTTCCGTAAACGAGGTCTGAAAATATGAAGATGCAAAATACTTCCTACCAGATTTCGAGGATACGCAAAGGTGCCACAAGCCGGAGAATAAACATTAATTCGTCTCCACTATCCCAATCTTTGGGAGTGCCACCGAGGAAGATGATGAAATAGTCTACTCGGGGCAACCCAAGAAAGAAAAAAATATGTCCGGACCATCTACTCCTATTTTGGTCTTTGGCAGCGACTCAGAGAACGGGAACAACGTAGTGTTCTCCGTCCGCCCATTAGTGCAAACATTTGCTGGAATATATCAGAATCTAAAAATTACAATGGCTCCTCCTCGGCATTACATGGAACTTGATGCGCTCTATACATACAGCGTACATGAACTGCAAACTTTCTACGTACCTTCCAGGCAAAGAGGTGAAAAAACGATCCTCTTCTACCAATCTACGGAAAATAAAGTAGAAAAAGAAGTCTGGTATGGTGCCGATTTTCAGTCGACAGGCTTCAACCAGTCCGTCTGCCAAGATACTACGTAGAAAGATTGAAAAGGCTGTTAAGATGCCAAGGTGTACCCCTCGAACAAACTGTTCAACAAGCCCAATTCTATAAACATATTTGGGATATTTCCAGGACTCAGCGAAAGATACCCAACAGGAAGATGGAGACAACCGGGTTCAGATATGTTCGGTCCAAAAAACGGGAGCAGTTCTATAGTTGCCACGTCATAAACAACTCAGGTGAAGCGGAAAACGCTTCTCCAAATAGCCGTGACGTCAAATCAAAGCGAGATCCCGCTCTAAAAACGTTAAGTCCGTTGCTGGGAGAGCAAATTGACAGGTTAATAAAAGAAGCGTATCAAAAGAGCCGGGACAATGACAGCCATGAAATGGCCATTTATGAAAAGGCCAGGACGCAGCGTCTCAATCAGCAATCTGCGGAGAAGGAAGACTATAATGTTCTTCATCCCCGGCCCGCTGTATGTTCTCACGAAAGGGGAAAATCCCGAAATGGAGCCAAAAACAGGGCAAAGAGCGCAAACAATGTTCGAAATCAACAAAGTGGATCCAAGACGCCATGCAATTGAGAAAAACTCAGTTGAAGCCCATCCTTTATAAAAAAGATAGGTCGGGAATACTCTTTCCCCCAAGTCAAGACAAGGAAAATATTCAACCTTGTCATGAAGCACCAAATGATGACACTTCCGGAGTCTCGGCGCCCTAAAAAAATAAATGAGGTCCATCATCCGGATTATCGCTCCTACCACGGAGCAATATGTCATCCCCTTGAAGACTGCTTTACTTTCAAAGAATGGGTAGAGACCAATATCGATAAGGCAGGTTTATTTATCTGACAGCTGTAGGGTAACCCCGCCATTAAAACACGAGCCAAAAAGGACCTATACCGTCAAGATAAGACCAGCTCAACCACAAAAAGGGAAGCGAACTCGTACTTGCCATAAGATAACATTCTCAAAAGAGGGAGGGCACGAAACTATGAATGACCTCTTCATGTGCTTTGCAAATAAAGACGAGGACGAGGTGATCTTAGAGTTTCCACCAGCACCAAAAGAGCTAGAAGATGGGATACATACCACGATGGACACTCTAAGAAAAATTGACTTAAGGACGGAAAATGATCCGAGGCCGACGTTCGTCAGTGAGCTACTATCTGAAAAATAGGTAGCCATGTTAAAAGAAGTGCTCATACAATATAAAGACTTCTTCACCAGGAACTATTCTGAAATGCCGGGTTTAGATCCAAAAGTAGCGGTTCATAAACTCGCCATATCACCGGACATAAAGCCAATCAAACAGGCGCCGAGAAAGATGTGACTCAAACTTGAGATGAGCATCAACACTGAAGTCAAGAAATTAATCGACTCCGATTTCATCTAAGAAGTTCAATATCCCGACTGGATCGCTAACATCGTTCCAGTAATGAAGAAAAATGGGACGGTGCGCATCTGTTTACACTTTCAGGACCTCAACAAAGCTTGCCTGAAGGATGACTTCCCTGTACCTGGTACCGAGCTGATGATCGATAACACGTCTACCAATGAGGTCTTCTCCTTTATGGATGGATCTTCAGGATATAACCAAATAAAAATACATCCAGAAGACTAAAAGGATACCACTTTTCGGACTCCACTGGGCATATTCTGTTATAAGGTGATGCATTTCGGTTTAAAGAACGCTGGCGCTACCTACCAGAGGGCCATAATAAAGATCTTCGATGACCTCATCCATGAGATTGTCGAATGCTACATCGACGACCTTGTGGTTAAAAGCAAATCTCACGAGGAATATTGGGAACATCTAAAAATAGTGTTCCGGTGTCTTCGGAAGTATAATCTGAAAATGAATCCTCTAAAATACGCGTTTGGAGTCTCCTCAGGCAAATTCCTAGGATTCATCATAAGGCACCTGGGTATCGAAATCAATCCCTCAAAGATCAAGGCGGTAATAGAAATGCCCACTCCAAGGACCCTCAAACAGTTACGATCTCTTCTGTAAGTCAATGTAGCACACCCCACGTGTTCGCGGGGATTTGAAATTCGCAAAAAATGATTTTTTCAAGCTTCGCAACACCGACTAGAACCAATGATCGTTCATAAACCCTAGCTAGCAAACTACTTGAGGTTTAACTACTCGGATAAGAAGTTATACCTCATGATACTTGTCCTTCGGGTCTTCATCATTGTCCTCCTCATTTACGTAGGCTCCAAGGATCGATCTGGATCATAACAACCTCCACGGCCTCCTTGAGTCGAAGATGATCCACCCGAGAGTCTATAGTCCAAGCCCCACCTCAAAACCGAGGTAACTAGGGCAACAAGCTTGCTAAACTTGATGTCCTAGGTGATGTAGAGTATGAAGATGGATTTATTTGTCTCTTGAAACCCTAGGATTCTCAACACATGAGAGCTTTTAGGGTTTGTACCGAGGAAGAAGAAGAGAGCATGTATGAGAGCTCACTAGAGGAAAAAGAAAGTCTTTTTGATAAATGATAATCTCATAGAAAATATGATGGCTACCTTGACTTGACTACTCTCATGTCAACAAAATATCTCACCCAAAAATATCTAGTGCCACAAAATATCTAGTCAAAGAGTCAAACCATGTCAAGTGGTCAAACAAAGTCAAATGGTCAAACCAAGTCAAGTAGTCAATCTAAGTAGCCATGCCACATTTATCATTTACAAAAATAACAAATACTTTCATCCACCTCATAATTGTTTTAATCAAGTAAATGGCCAAAACCCTAATGAGGTGTCTCCTTCTGTGCTCCTCTCATCCGTATATACATACCCGCATTCGTGTTCCGAGAAACATGAACAAAAAGAGACGAAACTGATCCATCAATATAATATTAGGATCCGGCTTAAACCAAACCCCACTAGTATTATCCGCCCGAACATCATACGCGCACAAGTGCACGTACGTGATCGAAGCCCTGACGTAAAACCATACGGCCTCTACACCTTTTGCCAAGGGCAGGGAAACTCTCTATGTGGGACTCTAAATACTTGACACTACGCTGGCAGTGGGTTTAACCACAGGCCGCAAGTGGTACTAGTTGCACGTAACTGTCCCCAGGTATATGTCGATAAGAAGGCCGATGAGGAAAATCCATCCGAACTCCTACTGAGCCTGAATGTGACAATCTCTGTACATTCCGGTCTGTTCGTCTAAGAGTATCGCATATCGGGCCTAGGGGCGGTAAACGTCATACCCCTAATAGCTGTATAAGTCGTGTCAGAGTGTAGCACAAAACACCTTGAGAAACTACTGGAATACCTACCAGTAAATCTCGCTTGCCCTAGCCAATGACTTTGTATAATGGCTCTCCGAACAAAGCACGATATCAACCCCCAATATCGGGAGAGACGAATCCTATCTAACCGCCACCGCCTCTAAGTGCTTCGGGACTGCACCCAACTACTACCTGTTTACACGACTCGTTTGAGCCAGGTAGGGTAGTAATCAAAGTACAGTGGGAACACACTCGAGGCGAAGTAGCAGTGTCAAGTCGACGGACTAAGCTGTACTCATGTCACCTGGGAATTGCTACCTGACGATAGGTATAATACCCACCAATAGTTCCCTACGAGTCATGTCCAGTATACTCATAACCTAATGAGCACCTACATACTATCTCCAGTACGACGTACTAATGTCTGTGGGACAGACCATCTCCCATGTTGGGATGAGAAGCGTATACACTAGTCTACTCCGGAGTATCGATGCCCCGTCTCGATAATCTTACGACTAGGGACCTGTATAGGTTGTGCTTATAGACTACCCAGCCCCACTAGTGTGACTGCCATCACAACGCTGGTAATCAAGCAAAGATTCTAAGGGCTCTACCAATATGTATAAGCGATATGCTAAAAGAAACACATGCACATATTGAGGTAGAAACAAACCAGGTAGCATACTACCATTTTGAGGAAGACTGTTACTATATCCGTGTATATCCCAAGCTCCCATAAAGTAATGATACAATAATGGCCTCTAGGGCATATATCACAAACAATCTCCCACTTTAACTAAGGCCATATACTGGCATATCGCAGACCGAATGTCTCGAATAGCCTCTCGTCTGAGGGATGGCCTATGTTAGTGGATCTGCAGTGTTGTTCTCCGTATCTACTCTCCTCACCTCGATCCTCTGGGGATCAACCATCTCCCTAACCAGGTGGTACCGCCTCAAAATATGTCTGGATCTTTGATGGGATCTGGGTTCCTTCCCTAAAGCTATAGCGCCGTATGTTGTCACAATACTAAAGTATTGGACCAACAAATGGAAGGAACCACCTGAAGTTCAATTAAGAACTTCCATATCCAGACTGCCTCTTTTGCGGCGTCTCATGCAGCGAACTACTCCGTTTCCATCGTCGATTTTGCAACGGTGTCCTGGTTAGAGCTCTTCCAACAGACCGCCCCTTTACTAAGGGTAAAGCCATAACCTGACATGGACTTAGAGTCATTCTTATCACTCTAAAAGCTGGAGTTAGCAAAGGCCTCGATCTGGAGTTAGCAAAGGACTCCACCATACACCAAGAAAATCTCCTTAGTCCTTCTCAGGCACATGAGAATGTTCTTTACTGCTTCCCAGTGCTTCTCCCCTGGGTTTGACTGATACTAGCTTACCACGCTCAGTGCGTAAGCTACATCTGGTCTGGTACACAACATCGCATACATTATAGAGCCTACCGCAGAAGCATAGGTGTAACACCTGATAATGCATTTAGTGACTAAATATATTTTAATATGTGATTTGAATAAAAAGTTTACCAAATTGATTTTCAAATATTTTATTAAAATTAATAAATATTTTTTTAGAATTTTCCTAAGCTTTCACAAACATGTGCATGTAAACTAAGGTTAAGTCTAGGGTTACCAAGTTTAGGGATGCATGGTGGGTTAGCCATGTTTTGCCAACCATGTTGGTTTAGCCCTTGGTTAAGTCAATTAGTTTTAATCAAGGATTTAGTTTTGGTTAAGAGTGATTAGGGTTGGGTTGACTTCTGATGAGAAAGAGAGATTATGATGTGTGTCATGCAAGCATTTAATGAGAGAGAGAAAGAGAATGGTGGCTATGGTTATGTCACCCTCCACTTCTTTTCAAAACTTTTTACACATCTCTCACACTCTCTTTCACACTATCATATCTCTCACATCCTTCCTTCTCACACACACACACATCAGCCCAAACATCAGCACTTTTCAGCCCAATTCATTAGCAGCTCAGCAACAATAAAGCAGTAGCTTCAGCAGCTACAACAGCCACAGCAGCAACACATCTTCAGCCATCAAAAACACACCAGCTACATAACCCCAGCACCACACCAGCTGCACACAACATCAACACAACACCAACACAACACCAACACAGCAACAGCATCAGCACCTTCAGCAATAAACAGCAACAGCCTGCACAGTGTAGCAGATCAGCATTCCATCCAAAGAATTGAGCACTTGGAGCTATAGCAGCTGCACAACACCTTCCTCCTTCCTCTCTTCTCCTTCATTTAGTATCTCTAGAGGGTATAACTTCTAAAACTCCTTCTTTGTTGTCTTAGTTGTGTCGATATAGCTTCGATTAGCGATAATTATACGATTGTGTGCTTGTTTTGGTGACTTGTGTGAAGTTCTGTTTAAGTAATATCAGTGTTGGTTAGACTAGCCTAATTAGGTGTTGTTAGGGCCAAATTAACCTAGGTAAACCCCAGATTACACTAAAATACCCCAGTTTTCAAATTGTGCAAATTTTAACGTTTTTATAGACTTTTTGGCCTCTCTGGGATCTGCTTTTGACCCGAGCCACTCAGGTAAAAATTGGGAATACTGTAGCACAGTTACCATGTCAGAAACACACACACGAAGTACGGGGACCCACCTCCCAATCTTGGCCGCAGATTTATTACATCTGGCCGCAAATTGTGGCCAGAGTAGGGGGTGGGGTGTTGGATTTTGGTTTTCGGGGGTGTTCTTGGTAGCTTAGGGTGTTGGTATATGCAACCTTTTGTATTGGAACCAGAGTCAAAATCTGGAGTCTAAAACCTGTTCTTGACGTTTTTTTAAGCAAAGTCTTAGCATTTTAAAATCTGCTTTAGCCCCAGTGAGTCCAGAATTAAATTAAGTGGACTGTAGCCTGCTAGTGATACCCTGACCCCATCACCAGAGCCCGACCCCACCAACCTAAACCCAGGCCGCTGGAAAACTCATTCTGGCCTCAAATTGCGGCCAGACTAGGGAGATAGGTCCTAGGGTTTTTGCTACAGGTGTCTGCTACATTTTGTAGGTCTCTGGTTTATATAGTTTTGTAATATTTTGACCTGGGTAAAATCTGAAGCTGTATATCATTTTCTGGTGTTTTTAGTTTGCGCGATACGCGCGATACGCGAGGGGGTTCTGTGATTCAGCGTATCGCGGAGTGTCGGGTTAAGTGTTAGGCGCGTACACACACGATTCAGCGTATCGCACACACGCGCGTTAATTCGCGATGCGAGTTTCTCGTTTTGTTCCGATATCGCGTTTTTGCGAGATTTTTGATTATATTTGGATTCTTGTGTAAATTCCAGGTTCGCAGGCGGGTACGTCAGACGCCGCCAGGAAAGGGAAGCAGGTGGTCGGCTATACTTAGCACGTGATCAGGTGAGTTGATTTAACATCTACGGAGAAATCGCCCGTATGGCGTTAAGCGTCAGGGCGTGAAAGGATGTTTAGTTTTATGTTTCATATAGACATATTAAAGTAGCATACCTCCTATTATATATAGAACTTGTAGTATAGAACACTGCACTGTCACTAACGGTACAAGTTGCACGAGCACGATTTATATGTTACACTCACGCCGTTAGTGATTGCCATGACACTCACTTTATAGGATTGCTAGAAATCATATATCATATTGATTCCGTTTTATTGACGTTGTCATGATTTTCCACATATCAGCATATGTTATATTCATACCATGTACACTATATACTCACGGTTGTGCATACCTTCATTGATATATCACTACCTGTAACATGTACCCGTATATTTCGTCGTAGCGCATATATATATATATATATATATATTTATATCTTGATATGTTTACCCTTGTGCCCCTACACATCATATATTCATACTTGGGCACAGATACATCACATATTCATACTTTTGCCACATATATCATCTATTCATACTTGGGCACAGATACATCACATATTCATACTTGTGCCATATATATCATCTATTCGTACTAGGCACATATACATCATATGTCCACATTAGTGCACATGTACATTACTACATTCACTTAGTATACTTATCCTTTCGTACATCCATACCCATACACATATTCATATGTTACTTACATGGATGATATTGACTTGATTTAAAAACTAAGGGACCGTATGTGATATTTTCTGGATCTTTTAAAAGAGCGGTTTCCTTTTATTTTACTCTTAGTGTCATACGACGCATGGCATGGATTTACGCAATAGATTTGATTTATGTGATTTCTGGATTTGGGAACCGGAGTACTATTTTAAGAAAATACACACTGTTTAAAAACCCAGTTTCTTGATATGATATTTCAGTACGTCCACCACGTGTTTTCTCGGTGCTAGAGCGATATATGTGAACCCGAATCGAGGAGCTGGACGAGGTCGATTGCGAGTATATGGTGAACCCGGTATGGTACTCCGGGGCGAGAACGAATCGCTGTGCAGTAGACGGTGAGCCTGGCAGAGGGACTACTACCTACCGGTGATTGGTTGGACCTGGCGGTTATCCAGAGGATACTGCCCAGAGTCGAGAGATGGATACGGGACGACTCGTACTGCCAGGGCCGAGGGCCGATACTGCAGACGGAGCCCGTGGGTTGATCCGGACTGACGGATGCCCGATATATAAGGATTTGCGTGTCGATACTGGACATGAGTTTTCTTGATATTTAGGTGCCGATGTTTGGCACTCACAATTTTATGAGATTACAGGATTTGAGGGCCGATGTGGATGACGGCGCCTGAGTTTTACTGGGATTTGGGTGTATTGATAGACACCAGTTATTTTCCACGTTGATATTCCGTATAGACATTATTCCTTCCCATACTCAGCATTCAGTACTTGACATCTCATCCTGTAGCTAGCATACCTGATAGAGTACACATGCTTGAACATCATTGCGTACCCTGCTCATCATATATAGGGTTGTTATATTGCATTGCCATGCCTGATTATCACATATCTTGCTCATCAATAGAGACGTTATTAGATCGCACTTGTTGCATGAGGTTGAGCATCCAGTTCATCATATAGATGTTTATCTGTTGGCATAGGTTAGAGTATCGCAGCACATGCATACTCGCGATTACCTTTATATGTTATCTACTATTCATGAGTTAGCAACTCACCCCCGTTGTGCCACAGTGCTTGCAGGTTGCCCTTTGGAGTAGTCGCGGCTGGCTATTTACCGCATCTTTTGACACAGATACCATTGCTGAGGCGTGCTATCCCTTTTGCTATTAGGTGGGTTTTGTACGGTATCTGTTTACTTTCCAGTTACTTCTTGATGTATCTAGTACTCTCCATCTACCTTCATGTATTGACTTAGAAACTGTTGTGTGGACGACGTATGTTATTTTGTACTCTGGTGTCGAGCTCGTGTGAGCCGACTTATTTATACAGTCCTATATTTCTTGCTGTATTCATTTCATTTTTACTCGGCCGTACATTATCATTGTGATGCTCTATTTATTCCATATATCATTTTACTTACATCTTGTCTTGTACCCGCTCCTCGGGACAAATTTTTATAAAGGAATTGTTGCCAAAATTATTAAACAACACTTGAACTTAAAAAGGATTTCTACTAAATTAATTAAAGTTTTCTAAACATTTATAAATGTTTTTACAAAAATGTTTTAACACTCTAAATTTAATGGTTTTGATTTCTGGATTTCGGCTTATTTAGTCGCGTTACGCCTGTAGACGTTACGTGGTTAAGTGCCGGTCACGGGCCGAACTTTGGGTCGTGACAATGTTGGTATCAGAGTGTAGGTTTTACCTTCGTACTGTAGGATGACCCTGGTATGATGGAGTAGGTAGCCACAGCAGAGTGGCGTAGCGTGTGTATGTTCCGCGGCATACTCACGACACGGTACCCCGCCTAAGCGACCTTAGGACTTATTGATTGAAATTCCTTCTCGATTATTTATATTCCTGCGATTCGATTTCCGTATCCTCTTCGAATCCTACTTTCCTTTCAGCCATTATGCCACCAAAGACTACGAGGGCATAGAGAGCGGCCGTGAGGGCCGAGATGCGAGTTGACTCATCCGAGACGAGGACTGATCCGGGTAGTACCCCTATTATACCCGAGCAGACTGTTCCTCCTATGACAGATCAGATCGCCACACTAGGGGCTGGCATGCAGGAGATGCGCCAGACGGTGGGATCCAGCATGCAGGAGATGCGTCAGATGATAGGATTGCTAGTTGAGATGCTTCAAGCGCAGCGACCAGAGGTAGCTCCACCAGTCACGGGGACCGCGATGGTATCTACCGCACAGGCCGTTGCCCCTGCAGCCACGGAGGTGATTACAGTATCGTTAGCAGAATTCATGAGGCTGAAGCCTCCGGTCTTCACAGGCACCGATGCAGCCGAGGACCCGCGGTCCTTCATTGATAGGATGGCCCGGATATGCCGTTCCCTTATATGCTCAGATGCGAGATGGGTAGATTTCGCGAGCTTTTGCTTGGAAGGATTTGCGCAGAAACGGTGCGAATCGGTCAAGAAGGGCAGAGCAGCAGGTCTTCCTCCTTTGACCTGGACGGAGTTTGTGACGATATTTCTGGCCCGCTTCCTTCCCAGAGTGTTAGGGATGCCCGAGCACGCAGATTCGAGTCCTTACGCCAGACACCAGAGATGACCGTGGCAGAGTACGATGTGCTATTCACCGAGCTATCAGTATATGCTCCGTACCTAGTGGCGACTGAGGAGTTGAGAGTCAAGAGATTTGTCCGAGGCTTGCTTACACCACTGTTCCTTGCGATCAGCGCACAGCATTACGAGACATATGCAGCAGCTGTAGACGCAACCCTATTAGTCGAGGCGCGCCTTGCAGAAGCTTCGGCAGTTCCAGGGCCGAAGAGAGTTCGTACTGATACACCAGCACAGAGATGGCCATTCAGGCACCGCGACAGACACCTTGCAGGTGGCAGAGACTCGTGACGAGGTCAGCTTTTTAGCTCTTATCCCCAGGAGGGTCAGCCAGTATCATCCGGATGTTTCCGATGCGAGAGTTCCTATCATCGTGTTCGAGAGTGTCCTGAGATACCCCGTAGGGAGGCAGCCGTACCACATGTCACACTACCACCTTCACCACCTCAGAGGGCGTTGCCTATTGTACCCACAGTTGCTCCGCGTCAGACTCATGCATAGAGAGGCCGTAGTCGCGGAGGGTTTGCTCCTAGAAGGAGAGGTGGTCGAGGCAGAGGACAGCCAGCCACCGGCAGAGTACAGCCAGTTGCTAGTAGGGGACCGCCAGTTGCAGGTGGAGGACAGGCATGGGTTTTCGTGTTGACGCATCAGGAAGCGCAGGCATCCAATGCGGTGGTCTCAGGTACCCTATCAGTATATTCTGTTGATGCACACGTATTGTTCGATCCCGGATCCACACACTCATACGTATCCACATATTTTGTGCCGAGTTTGGGTAGAGAGTCTGGGTTGCTCGATCAGCCGCTTGTTGTGACCACTCCCGTAGGATAGTCATTTGTTGCTAGGCACGTGTTCCGATCCTGTGTTGTCCGTGTTGTCAAGAGAGATTTTCCTGTCGACTTGATCCTTCTTGAGATGTTGGACTTCGATGTTCTTTTGGGCATGGATTGGTTAGCCACGTGCTATGCGTCTGTGGACTGCCGCGAGAAGACAGTTAGATTTTGTTTTCCCGGCGAGTCGGCTTTGTTGTGCATGAGGACCGTGGTGCCGCCCCTCACAGATTGGTTTCTTCTCTTCGTGCTGGACAGCTTTTGAGGAAGGGATGTCAGGGATTTCTAGACTATGTTTACGATACTAGAGCTACAGATGTTCCATTGGACCAGGTTCCGATTGTATGTGAGTTCCCTGACGTGTTCCCTGACGAGCTTCCTGGGCTACCGCTTGAGCGTGATGTTGTGTTCTGTATTGATTTGATTCCCGGCACGGGGCCTATTTTTATACCGCCTTATCGGATGGCCCCGGCGGAGCTTAGTGAGTTGAAGAGTCAGTTAAAAGATTTTCTGGACAAGGGACTTATACGACCCAGTGTTTCTCCTTGGGGTGCTCCGGTCCTGTTTGTCAAGAAGAAGGACGGAAGCTTACGTTTGTGTATCGACTACCGGCAGCTGAACCGGGTGACCGTACGGAACATATATCCTTTGCCACGCATCGACGACTTGTTCGACCAGCTTCAGGGGGTAGGATATTTTCGAGGATCGATTTGCGATCAGGCTATCATCAGCCGCGAGTTCGGTAGGAGGACATTCCGAAGACAGCCTTCCGTACGTGTTATGGCCATTATGAGTTTTTGGTGATGTCGTTCGGACTCACCAATGCGCCAGCAGCCTTCATGGACTTGATGAACCGTATATTCAGGCCGTACCTTGACTTGTTCATCATCGTATTCATTAACGATATCTTGGTGTATTCTCGAAGTAGAGAGGAGCACGAGCAGCACCTGCGAATCACGTTGCAGACCTTGAGGGAGCACCAGCTTTTTGCAAAATTCTCCAAGTGCGCGTTCTGGCTGGATAGCGTGGACTTCTTGGGTCACGTGATTACACGAGATGGTATATGTGTAGACCCGAGGAAGATTGAGGCCGTTCAGAGTTGGCCCAGACATACATCCGTTACTGAGATACGCAGCTTTCTTAGACTGGCCGGCTACTATAGGATATTTGTACAGGATTTCTCCCGTATTGCTGCACCCTTGACCGGATTGACCCAGAAGGGAGTTCCTTTCGTTTGGACGGAGGAGTGCGAGCGCAGTTTCCAACAGCTACGGACTTGTTTGACTACGGCGCCAGTGTTATCATTGCCTTCAGGATCAGGCGGATTTGTAGTTTATTGTGACGCTTCACGAGTGGGGCTAGGATGCGTATTGATGCAGCATGGCAGGGTGATCGCTTATGCTTCCCGAAAATTGAAGAAACATGAACAGAACTACCCCACTCCCGATTTGGAGATGGCTGCAGTGGTCTTTGCACTTAAGATCTGGCGACATTACCTATACGGCGAGTCGTGCCAGATATTCACTGATCACAAGAGCCTAAAGTATATATTTCAGCAGCGAGACCTGAATCTCCGACAGCGTCGTTGGATGGAACTGGTAAAGGACTACGATTGCGAGATCTTATATCACACGGGCAAGGCTAACGTAGTAGCAGATGCTTTGAGCAGGAGGCCCGAGGGTAGTCTATCGTCTTTGAGTGCAGTACAGAGGCAGTCGTCCGCAGATTGGCAGATATTATACGACAGCCGAGTGCAGTTCGAGTTCTCGCAGATCGGGGGACAGCTTGCGCACGTTCGTGCACGCCCACAGTTGCTTGACCGTATATATGAGGCACAGTGCAGTGATGACCGTTGCTCAGAGATCATGGCACAGATTAGACAGGGCAGATTCGCCGAGTTCGTGATCGATGATCAGGGGATATTACGCTTTGGGTCTAGACTGTGCGTACCAGATGCTGAGGGATTGCGGCGCGATATTCTGGAGGAGGCACATCGATCAGTGTACAGTGTCCATCCCGGTTCCGCCAAGATGTACATGTTTCCACCAATCAGAGCAAAGCTCTGTTTGAATTTCAAAAATTCAAAATTCGAAGCAACGCTTCAAATTCCTTGCGCTGCACGCAACGCGCCACGTGTCAAAAGCTAATACGTCAGCGCAGCGCCCAAGGCAGCACGCCCAATCAGAGCAAGGCTCTATATAAAATAAAAATTAAAGAAAGCAACGCTTCAGTTGCGCAAGCGCTGCGCTGCGCGACACGTGTCAGCAAGCACAGTTGCGCAAGCGCTGCGCTGTGCGCTGCGCGACATGTGTCGGCGCAGTTGCGCAAGCGCAGTTGCGCTGCGCGACACGTGTCGGCGCAGTTGCGCAAGCGCAGTTGCGCTGCGCTCTGCGCTGCGTGACACGTGTCATGCGCTGGGGCGTTTGCGCCAAACAGAATTAAATTCTAGTAAGATTTTTCTGTTCTTGTTAAAACAAGAAGATTGCCTTTTGTAAAACAGAAGCCCTTGGATCAAAGATCCAACGGTGGGGAAAATTCCCCAAATCACTCAGAGAAAAATCTCCTTAACAAATTTAACAAATTTATGTGCACTATATAAAGGCCCCTAGACCCCAATTCAAAGGATCATCAACATCATCATCAAGATCGAGAAGAAAAGAAATCTGAAGAATTTGAGAGAACTCTTAAAAAACAAAAAGAAAAGGTAAAAAACCTTTAGAAAAAGAGAAGATTCTCTTATGAAAAGATCATTGATCTAAGAACAAGATCAATGATCTTCAATAAAAAAGAAAAAGAAATAAGAACAGTGCCTTGCACTTTTTTATGAACCACTGGTTCTTTGAAAACAAGAAAAACTTGTTTTCTTTGATCTAAAATTGATCCAAAGATAAAACAGTGCCCTGCACTTGCAAAAACTGCACTGTTGCGCTCCTGCGTTGGCGCAAGCCACCAGGGAGCGCCACGTGTCAGCAGCGTAACGGCGCAGCGCACTGACACAGCGCACTGCACTGCTGCGCTTGCGCTCATCAGAGAGCGACACGTGTCAGCAGCGCAAGCGCAGCGCACTGCGCTTGCGCGACACGTGTCAGCAGCGCAAGCGCAGCGCACTGCGCTTGCGTGACACGTGTCACCACCACAAGCGCTTGCGCTCAATGATTGGCGCAAAGCGCCTGACAAATGCACTGCATTATTCACTGAAGGGCTACGCCCAAATCAAAAAGACCTAGCTGGCCAAAATAAATAGCAATGCAATAAAAGGGCAGAGCCCAAACAAAATTGATGCTCTGCTTCATTTATAAAAGGGTAGAGCCCAAACAAAACAAAAAAATGCAGTGCATTATTTAAAAAGGGACAAAACCCTAGCACAGGCCTAATAGGCCATAGGCAAATAAAAATGTTGAACATTCTTTTTAACTGGACTTAGCCCAATCATGGCTGTAAGTCCTCAAATTAAATTGACTGAGCACGACTGCTCTCCTAAATCAATTTACATCCGGTTCAAGGGTACATCTCTGAACTCCTCTGACACCTATCGTTGTAATCCTTCAACGATGTCAGAGAGGTGACGGGTCCCGACAACCACACATCGATATAGACTGCGGGGTCCTTAAACTCGTGGACCGAAACGTCCCTAAACTAATGTTGGACCGAAACGTCCCTAAACTAATGCCCGTCCCCAAATGGCAATGATGGACCACCATGTCCCTAAACTGGCAATGGACCGCAATGTCCTTAAACTACCTATGGACCACTACGTCCCTAAACTGGAACAATAGAGCCCCCCAAACGCTCTTTTGTCGGATCTAAACGATCCCGTTTAAGTTGATCTTAGCCTCAAACCTGGCGAACGTATCCTTAAACATTCAAATGGACTATAAAACTCTAAATCAACTTTGGTTCAAGGGCACATCTCCGAACTCCTCTGACACCTGTCGTTGTAATCCTTCAACGTCGTCAGAGAGGTGACGGGTCCCGATGGCCATACACATTAAACGGACCGCTACGTCCCTAAACTGGAATAATAGAGCCCTCAACTGCTCTACCCGTTAAGTTGATCTTAGTCTCAAATTGGACTAACGTATCCTTAACAAACGTTTAAGTTGATCTTAGCCTCAATGCGGCTAACGTATCCTTAAACTAAAACACCAAACCCCAAATCTAAGTAAATACGGATTTGGACTAATCCACGTCCTACGGGCGACGGCATCACTTAGTCTCCGTATACAATCCACGGGCAACCACAAACAAAACAAACACACATGACACGAAGTGAAATTCTGGAGAAGGAGAAAGTTGTTACCGCGATGCGGTAGCGTAATTAACTGCAGGGCTTGCGCCTGCAGGGAAGAGCATCCCCACAATCAAAAACCCCTCAAGCGAGGGGGAATCTGATGAAGTCTGCTACATCGGCCGCATCCGTCTAAACCTCCAATACATGGTGCCATAAATCAACTTGGCATCTTCGGAGAGGTAGACGGATAAAACCAAATAGCATCTGCCCCGAATCTCAGGCAAGACGTCCTAATGTCTCGGCCGCCATTCGGAGGGGAACTGTACCATGACATGAGAGAAGTTTACTGGTGGGACGGAATGAAGAAGGACATCGCAGATTTCATATCGAGATGCCTGACGTGTCAGAAAGTCAAGGCCGAGCACCAGAGGCCCGCAGGAGAGCTACAGCCATTACCCATTCTGGAGTGGAAATGCGAACAGATTTTGATGGATTTATTTGTGGGTCTACCCAGGACTAGGCGAGGGTATGACTCTATTTGGGTGATCGTGGATCGTTTGACGAAAGCAGCTCACTTCCTGCCAGTGAAGACGACTTTCGGATTTGCTCAGCACGCCCAGATTTACATCGACGAGATTGTACGACTGCATGGGGTCCCGACGTGTATTGTGTCCGACCGAAGCACCCAGTTTACCAGCTGACTATGGCAGAGGCTTCAGGAGGCTTTGGGCACTCGTTTGAGTTTCAGCACAGCATTTCATCCGCAGACCGACAGACTGTCAGAGCGGACCATTCAGACTCTCAAGGACATGCTCCTAGCGTGCGTTTTAGACTTTGGTGGTAGCTGGGATCATCATTTACCCTTGATAGAGTTCTCCTACAACAATAGCTTCTAGGACACTATTCAGATGGCACCTTTCGAGGCTTTGTATGGAAGGAGATGTAGATCGCCCGTCTGTTGGACAGAGCTGAGCGAGAGCAGTATTTTGGGGCCACAGATCGTACAGGAGACGACCGAGAAGATACAGCTGATTCGAGACAGGATGAAGACAGCTCAGAGCAGGCAGAAATCGTATGCTGACAGACGCCACCGCAGATTAGAGTTTGCAGTTGGCGATCATGTTTTTCTGAGGGTCTCTCTAATGAAGGGAGTGATGAGGTTTGGACGAAAGGGGAAGCTTAGCCCCAGATTCATAGGTCCTTTCGAGATCCTCAAGCGGGTAAGCGCAGTAGCATATCTTTTGGCTCTTCCACCCAGCCTTTCAGATGTTCACCCCGTCTTCCACGTGTCGATGTTACACAGATATCTTCATGACCCTTCCCACTCGATCCAGCATCAGACAGTTCAGCTTGAGCCCGACCTTTCGTTCACCGTACAGCCAGTTGAGATAATAGATCGGCAAGTGAAGAAACTTCGATCTAGGGTCCTGCCATCGGTGAAGGTTCTTTGGCGCAGCCCGAATGGTGAGGAGATCACTTGGGAGGCCGAGGGAGATATGCGGAAGAAGTTCCCTCATCTCTTTGAAGGTACGCGTAGTTTCATATTTTAAAATTCGGGGACGAATTTTCTTAAGGGGGGAAGACTGTAACACCTGAGAATGCGTTTAGTGACTACATATATTTTAATATGTGATTTGAATAAAAAGTTTACCAAATTGATTTTCAAATATTTTATTAAAATTAATAAATATTTTTCTAGAATTTTCCTAAATTTGCACAAACATGTGCATGTAAACTAGGGTTAAGTCTAGGGTTACCAAGTTTAGGATGCATGGTGGGTTAGCCATGTTTTTCCAACCATGTTGGTTTAGCCCTTGGTTAAGTCAATTAGTTTTAATCAAGGATTTAGTTTTGGTTAAGAGTGGTTAGGGTTGGGTTGACTTGTGATGAGAAAGAGAGATTATGATGGGTGTCATGCAAGCATTTAATGAGAGAGAGAGAATGGTGTCTATGGTTATGTCACCCTCCACTTCTTTTCAAAACTTTTTACACATCTCTCACACTATCTTTCACACTCTCATATCTCTCACATCCTTCCCTCTCACACACACACACACATCAGCCCAAACATCAGCACTTTTCAGCCCAATTCCTCAGTAGCTCAGCAACAATAAAGCAGTAGCTTCAGCAGCTACAACAGCCACAGCAGCAACACAACTTCAGCCATCAAAAACACACCATCTACATAACCCCAGCACCACAACACCACACCAGCTGCACACAACATCAACACAACACCAACACAACAACAACACAGCAACAGCGTCAGCACCTTCAGCAATAAACAGCAACAGCCTGCACAGTGTAGCAGATCAGCATTCCAGCCAAAGAATTGAGCACTTAGAGCTGTAGCAGCTGCACAACACCTTCCTCCTTCCTCTCTTCTCCTTCATTTAGGATCTCTAGAGGGTATAACTTCTAAAACTCCTTCTTTGTTGGCTTAGTTGTGTCGATATAGCTTCGATTAGCGATAATTATACGATTGTGTGCTTGTTTTGGTGACTTGTGTGAAGTTCTGTTTAAGTAATATTAGTGTTGGTTAGACTAGCCTAATTAGGTGTTGTTAGGGCCAAATTAACCTAGGTAAACCCCAGATTACACTAAAATACCCCCAGTTTTCAAATTGTGCAAAATTTAACGTTTTTATGGACTTTTTAGCCTCTCTGGGATCTGCTTTTGACCCGAGCCACTCAGGTAAAAATTGGGAATACTGTAGCACAGTTACCATGTCAGAAACACACACACGAATCACGGGGACCCACCTCCCACTCTTGGCCGTAGATTTATTACATCTGGCCGCAAATTGCGGCCAGAGTAGGGGTGGGGTGTTGGGTTTTGGTTTTCGGGGGTGTTCTGGGTAGCTTAGGGTGTTGGTATATCCAACTTTTTGTGTTGGAACCAGAGTCAAAATCTGGAGCCTAAAACCTGTTCATGACGTTTTTTTTAAGCAAAGTCTTAGCTTTTTAAAATCTGCTTTAGCCCCTGTGAGTTCAGAATTAAATTTAGTGGACTGTAGCCTGCTAGTGATACCCTGACCCTATCACCAGAGCCCAACCCCACAAACCTAAACCCAGGCCGCCGGAAAACTCATTCTGGTCGTAAATTGTGGCCAGACTAGGGTGATGGGTCCTAGGGTTTTTGCTACAGGTGTCTGCTACATTTTGTAGGTCTCTGGTTTATACAGTTTTTTAATATTTTGACCTGGGTAAAATCTGAAGCTGTATATCGTTTTCTGGTGTTTTTAGTTTGCGTGATACGCGCGATACGCGAGGGGGTTCTGTGATTCAGAGTATCGCGGCGTGTCGGGTTAAGTGTTAGGCGCGTACACACACGATTCAGCATATCGCACACACGCGCGTTAATTCGCGACGCGAGTTTCTCGTTTTGTTCCGATATCGCGTTTTTACGAGATTTTTGATTATATTTGTATTCTTGTGTAAATTCCAGGTTCGCAGGCGGGTACGTCAGACGCTGCCAGGAAAGAGAAGCAGGTGGTTGGCTATACTTAGCATGCGACCAGGTGAGTAGATTTAACATCTATGGGGAAATCGCACGTATGGCGTTAAGCGTCAGGGCGTAATAGGATGTTTAGTTTTATGTGTTCATATAGACATATTAGAGTAGCATACCTCCTGTTATATATAGAACTTGTAGTATAGAACACTGCACTGTCACTAACGGTACAAGTTGCACGAGCACGATTTATATGCTACACTCACGCCGTTAGTGATTGACATGACACTCACATTATAGGATTGCTAGAAATCATATATCATATTGATTCCGTTTTATTGACGTTGTCATGATTTGCTACATATCAGCATATGTTATATTCATACCATGTACACTTTATACTCATGGTTGTGCATACCTTCATTGATATATCACTACCTGTACACATGTACCCGTATATTTCGTCGTAGTGCATATATATATATATATATATATATATATATTTATATCTTGATATGTTTACCCTTGTGCCCCTACACATCATATATTCATATTTGGGCACAGATACATAACATATTCATACTTTTGCCACATATATCATCTATTCATACTTGGGCACAGATACATCACATATTCATACTTGTGCCACATATATCATCTATTCGTACTTGGCACATATACATTATATGTCCACATTAGTGTACATGTACATTGCTACATTCACTTAGCATACTTATCCTTTCGCACATCCATACCCATACACATATTCATATGTTACTTACATGGATGATATTGACTTGATTTAAAAATTAAGGGACCGCATGTGATATTTTCTGGATCTTTTAAAAGAGCGGTTTCCTTTTCTTTTACTCTTAGTGTCATACGACGCATGGCATGGATTTATGCATTAGATTTGATTTATATGATTTCTGGATTTGGTAACCGGAGTACTATTTTAAGAAAATACGCACTGTTTAAAAACCCGGTTTCCTTTGATATGATATTTCATTGCGTCCACCACGTGTTTTCTCGGTGCTAGAGCGATATATGTGAACTCGAATCGAGGAGCTGGACGAGACCGATTACGGGTACATGGTGGACCCGGTTTGGTACCCCGGGGCGAGAACGGATCGATGTGCAGTAGACGGTAAGCCTGGCAGAGGGACTACTACCTACCGGTGATTGGTTGGACCTGGCGGTTATCCGGAGGTACTGGCCAGAGTCGAGAGATGGATACGGGACGACTCGTAATGCCGGGGCAGTGGGCCGATACCGCGGACGGAGCCCGTGGGCTGACCCGGACTGACGGATGCCCGATATATGAGGATTTGCGTGTCGATGCTGGACACGAGTTTTCTTGATATTTGGGTGCCGATGTTGGGCACTCACGATTTTATGAGATTACAGGATTTGAGGGCCGATGTGGATGACGGTGCCTGAGTTTTACTGGGATTTAGGTGTATTGATAGACACCAGTTATTTTCCACGTTGATATTCCGTGTAGACATTATTCCTTCCCATACTCAGCATTCAGTACTTGACATCTCATCCTGTAGCTAGCATACCTGATAGAGTACACATGCTTGCATATCATTGCGTACCCTGCTCATCATATATAGGGTTGTTATATTGCATTGCCATCCCTGATTATCACATATCTTGCTCATCACATAGAGACGTTATTAGATCGCACTTATTGCATGAGGTTGAGCATCCAGTTCATCATATAGATGTTTATCTGTTGGTATAGGTTAGAGTATCGCAGCACGTGCATACTCGCGATAACTTTTATATGTTATCTACTATTCACGAGTTGGCAACTCACCTCCGTTGTGCCACAGTGCTTGCAGGTTGCCCTTTGGAATAGTCGCAGCTGGCTGTTTACCGCATCTTTTGACACATATACCATTGCTGAGGCGTGCTAGCCCTTTTGCTATTAGGTGGGTTTTGTACGATATCTGTTTACTTTTCAGTTGCATCTTGAAGTATCTAGTACTCTCCATCCACCTTCATGTATTGACTTAGAAACAGTTGTGAGGACGACGTATGTTATTTTGTACTCTGGTATCGAGCTCGTGTGAGCCGACTTATTTATACAGTCCTATATTTCTTGTTGTCTTCATTTCAATTTTACTCAGTCGTACATTATCATTGTGATGCTCTATTTATTCCACATATCATTTTACTTACATCTTGTCTTTTACCCGCTCCTCGGGAGAAATTTTTATAAAGTAATTGTTGCCAAAATTATTAAACAACACTTGAACTTAAAAAGTATTTCTACTAAATTAATTAAAGTTTTCTAAACATTTATAACTGTTTTTACAAAAATGTTTTAACACTCTAAATTTAATGGTTTTGATTTCTGGGTTTCGGCTTACTTCGTCGCGTTACGCCTGTAGACGTTACGTGGTTAAGTGCCGGTCACGGGCCAAACTTTAGGTCGTGACAATAGGGTATAATTGACATGCGAGCCCTTTCCAAATCAGTCTTGGAAGACATCTCTTTGGAAAGGGTCATTCTGTGATAAGCCGGTAGACTACCGCGCTTAGAATCTTCCATACTAAATATTTTCAGTATGGTGTTATTATAACTTGATTGTAAAAGTCCCACTATCCTCTTTGATCTATCACGATAGATCTGGATCCCCAGAATGTAGTGGGTATCACCCAGGTTTTTCATGAAGAACCTCTGTGACAAGAATCCTTTGACTGATTGTAGCATAGGAATATCATTTCCTATCAAGAGAATGTCATTCACGTACTCAATGAGGAATTCCACGGTTCTTGCTACAATCTTACTATAAATGCATAGTTCATCTGGATCTTTGATAAAGTCGAATTCTTTGACTGTCTCAATAAAAATAGATGTTCCAACTCCGCGATGCCTGCTTTAGTCCATAAATGGACTTAAGCAACTTGCACATTGTCCTGCTGCTCCCACTCTGATTGAAACCCTTTGGGTGATCCATATAGACGCACTCTTCCAAATTACCATTTAGAAAAGCCGTCTCTAAATCCATCTGCCGGATCTCAAAATATTGGAAGGCAGCAATGGCAAGAAGGATCCTAATGGATTTGAGCATAGACACTGGAGAAAAGGTTTCATCATGGTCCAAACCTGGTCTTTGACGAAAACCTTTTACAACAAGTCTAGCCTTATAGGTTTCAACCTATCCATCTACACCAATCTTCTTTCTGAAGATCCATATGAAGCCTACGGGTTTTACCCCTTCTGGAGCAATGTTCAAAGTGCATACTTTGTTGGTGTACATGGACTCCATTTAGGTCCGTACTGCATCCATCCATTTTACTGAGTCACCGCTCTGAATGGCTTACTAGAATCTAGTTGGCTCATCATTATCAATGATGCAATCATCTCGATCCCCGTCTATGAGAAAACTGTAGTATCTCTCGGGAGGATGAGGCTGCCTACTAGTCCTGCGGATTGGTGTGGGGATGTCCGGTTCTTTTGAAATCTCTGGTTCTACCATACTTTCAGTAACAGTTTGTGGTTCTGGAATTTCTTCCAATTCTATTGCGCTCCCACTATTTCCTTTTTCAAAATATTGATTTCCAAAAAAATGGGCATGACGAGGAACAAAAACCTTTTGTTCCTCTGCGTAATAGGAAATATGCCCCCTGAAGTTCTTTGGGTATCCCACAAACCTACACAGTACTGAGTGTGCCTCGAGCTTTTCCGCATACTGCTTTTTGACGAAAGCTGGACATCCTTATATCTTCAGATATTGAAGATAGGGTTTCTTGCCACTCCACATCTGATATGATGTGGTAGGCACAGTCTTAGTAGGAACCTTATTCAAAAGATATGCAGCTTATTCTAGTGCATAACTTCAGAAGGATCGTGGCAACTCAGCGTTACTCATCATGGAATGAACAATATCCAATAGGGTTCTGTTCCGTCTATCCTATACACCTTTGTGTTGTGATGTGTATGGAGGAGTAAGTTGAGAGAGAATTTTATTCTCTTTTAAGTAATCCATGAACTCGGCAATTTAAGTATTCACCACATCGATCAGATCTTAGAGTCTTGATACTTTTGCCTGTTTGTTTTTCCATATCATTCTTATATTCTCGGAATTTTTCAAAGGGTCTCGGATTTATGCTTCATCAAGAAGACATGTCCTAACCTAGAGAAATTATCCGTAAAAGTAATGTAATAGGAATAACCACTTCGTGAATCTGTAGACATTGGACTACACACGTTGTTGTATATGAGTCCCAAGAGCTCGCTTGCTCCTACTCTGTGTCCAGTGAATGGAGCCTTTGTCATCTTTCCTATGAGACAAGATTGACAAGTTGCATAAGACTGATATTCGAACAGATCCAAATATCCCTCTCTATGTAACTTCGACAACCGTGTTTCATTGATGTGACCCTGTCTACAATGCCATAAGAAAGTTTTATTTAATTCTGGAGACTTTCTTTTAAGTGTGTTCTGGACGTTTGAAAACCTGAGCTTGATTCAATATATACTGTCCTCTAGTGTACCTTACCCAATCAAACTTTGATTTAGGTGGATGTGAACCACATCGCTTACATACTAGACTTGGTACACACAAACAGTTACGTAGAATCAATATCTGTCCATCTGTCAATTCTAAGTGATATACCCGATGGATACAGTGTCCACACTCATTCCGTTAGCAACCCTATGAGTCATATCACCTTTCCTGATAACTCTACGGTTTCTCAAAGCCTGTAATAAATTACAGATATGAGATCCTGATCCGGTATCTTATACCCAAGAAGTATAGTTAATTGACAGAATGTTTTCAATCACATAACACACCCGAAGTCGAAGCCACAACAAGCTTCAGATCTTGGATTATGGCTTTCCAAGCCCTACACCCCTTCTGCCAATGCCCTTTCCCGTAACAATAGAAACATCCATCCTTCCCTACTGTTAACCCCAATACTTCTGCCCTTCCTTTTTCTTCTACCTTACTGACACCGCTTATCGTCTTTTTGGAGGTCTTCTTCTTGTCACCCTTTGCTTTCGCCCTGGATGCAGAAGAGGAAGATTCCCCAATAAACTAAGTGGGTGTCACCCTGGTTTCCTACAAGGTGCCCTCAACTGGAAGTATAACTTTCTTCCCCTGGGCGTAAGTAGGAGGTAGGGACTATAGAATCATGTCAGTACTTGACTCGTTCTCCAATGTGGTCTCCAGGTTTGTGAGCTTTTCAATATAGCTAGTCATTGTAGGGACGTGGTCCCCTACAGATGACCCGACAGCCAACCTTGCATGAAGCTATTCTTTCGAGGTCTCATATATTGCGATACGAAATTGCTCTCCATATAAAACATTGTTATGGAGGAAGATGGAAATTAAGTCCATCTTCTCATGCTGCCTCTGGTTTACACCATTAACTAAAGCCAACACGAGACACTTGGCATTCGCACTGTTCTTTTCCCTTGTCTTACGGATATACTTATCCACGACGGTGGAAACTGGACCTGGGATGGCGGGGGGTAATGAGTTGTAATGAGGTGGTCCAGCTTGTCATAGGTAATGGACATCTGGACAAACCTTTGCCAGTCAATATACTATAACTCAGTCATTTTATTATCTATCTTTAACCTAATCTGGTCACCTGGTCGCTGCAATTTTAGGAGAGAGAGAAGAATACACTTAGCATGTTTCTCTTGCAAGTTTATATTGGTTTTTAATTTATCTAAACAGGATTTCTCCCACGGTTTCTCAAATCCTTCCTCAAACCATAAAAGAAGAATTAGTCAGGATTAATCTCACCGTACAATACTTGCTTAACCGTTCAGCCAAACTAGTGTCGGTACTTCAAGGGAGGTTTTACGACGCTTTCACGAAGTTCCTTAATTAAATAACCTCTTTTCCCTGAAGGCGTAGCCCCGTTAATACTGTTATAGACACCTACTTGGTTTATAGCATTGATCGTTAAGTGAAAAATCTCCTAAGGAGTAGCGGATACTCACAGTAGGATCGGGATCTAAATATCATTGTGTGATAATGCTGAAGGAATCCTACCAACATTATCAAACTCCAAATGGTATGCAGCACTAGCAAGTTTCAGTTTCTTTAGAAACTCTCGATGTGGATTTTTTCCCCATGCTCTTATGACCTTGACTAATGCCAACAAATCATAAGTCACATGTCAAGTTCTACCCATCATTGTCCAGGTTAATTTGAACCCACCCGTACATACCCTTGACTAAGGCCAACAAAGTAGTACGACTGTCCCAAACCAACGCATCTATTTATGCAACATATGAACACCCAGCAGCTACCAATCATTATACCTTGACTAAGGCCAACAAACATAGCTTGAATACTATTGAATATTCATATGAAATGACGGAGGGCTACGAATGGTTTTGGCAAAACCGTGAACGTAGTGAACTTGATATAATCGAAGGAACCTGATAGCTTTTAAAAGGATTTGTTTAAGCTCCGCATTTAAAAGTCTGTTTTTTCAAAATAACCGAGTGGTTATTAAAATTTGTTCAAATGATTCAGCTTTGGATTGTTTGCTTTGCATTATTATAACGTAGTCCTGTCAATTAACCTACCATTGCAGAAAACAACGAAAATACAACGTACGCTTATGCCATCTGCATTCACCACGGGGCCCGTCATCACCCGTTAGGTTACTTAACTAACGACAGAGCGGGGGCTGGACTAGCGCGCATGCAAAACATAATCAATGTCTATTATATAATACATATATAATAATATCCATTCGTCAGATGCAATGATAGGCATTCCAGATCACAGATGAACACACTGGATATACTAGGAATTCCGTGTTTCGTTTGAGCCTGTAACGAAAAACAGATTCCACGGTCGTGATGAACAGCCAAACCCCACCCTAGACCCCTACGAGTGTGGCAAACTACCCGCCATATACCCGAAGTGAAGTAACCTCCATCAGCAAAGTGAGTAGGCCACTCGGCACTTCAAAATACCCGGTAGTTTGTGCACCCCATCTTGGGTCTATCCTAGGAGCAAAAAACAGTAAAAGAAATAATACAACGGTGGCTACAACCTCAACCCGGATGTGCCCCGCAAAATAATATTACATCACTTTACAAATTTTACATCGAATGAAAGAATGAAAACCCTCATCTCACATCTCCGGCTATTCATCCACGACGATCCAACAAGTTCATATACACAAACCATCACAACAACATCACAGATATGTGCAACCCCGACTAATCGACGTATAGCAATTAGTTGACGTTTCCAAACACATATATACAACACAGATCTTGTAAAGTAACTACGACATTAGAATTCCGTACGCAATTAGCAAACATAACCAATTTTCCAAGACTTGAAAATATAGTGAGCTAAAATTCCAAAATTGAAACTTTTGAGCCAATCCGGAAGTCAAAACGAACTCGAAACCTGCTTGAATCTTCGTGGAGGCGAAGAAACATAATTACCATTGAATGGGGGGCCTAGGGGGTGCCCACCCCTGGGGGCCACCATAAGGTGGCCCCTAAAAGAGGAAAGACCCGAGAGCACCTGTTTCTGGTGCTCTCGGGTCAGCAACCCCCAAGGACACCAATTGGTGGTCTTGGGGGGTGTTCCCGGCCATTGGACCGCCATGAGGTGTCCTCGGGATGCGTACACTTCAACCCGCGGCTTCTCGGTTCAAACCATGAGCCCACGGGGTGTGCAAACAACTCAAAACCTCACTTTTGAAAACTGTTTTTGTCAACAGTTTTTCCGCGACAAAAATGGCGGAATTCTATCGTTACAAGTTATCTAAGGTTTATAAGAGGCTCTGATATCACTGTAAGTCAATGTTGCACACCCCACGTGTTCGCGGGGAGGTGGAATTTTCAAAAAATGATTTTTTCGAGCTTCATAACACCGACAAGAACCAAGGATCGTTCATAAACCCTGGCTAGCAAACTACTTGAGGTTTAACTACTCGAATACGAAGTTATACCTCACGATACTTGTCCTTCTTCATCGTTGTCCTCCTCGTTTACGTAGGCTCCAAGGATCGATCCGGATCGTAGTAACCTCCACGGCCTCCTCGAGTCGAAGACGATCCACCCGAGAGTCTAAAGTCCGAGCTCCACCTCAAAACCGAAGTAACTAGGGCAACAAGCTTGCTAAACTTGATGTCCTGGGTGATGTAGAGTATGAAGATGGATTTATTTGTCTCTTGAAACCCTAGGGTTCTCAACACATGAGAGCTTATAGGGTTTATAGTAAGGAAGAAGACAAGAGCAAGCATGAGAGCTCACTAGAGGAAAGAGAAAGTCTTTTTGATAAATGATATTCTCATAGAAAATATGATGGCTACCTTGACTTGACTACTCTCATGTTAAGAAAATATCTCACCCAACAATATCTAGTGCCATAAAATATCTAGTCAAAGAGTCAAACCAAGTCAAGTGGTCAAACCAAGTCAAATGGTCAAACTAAATCAAGTAGCCATGCCACATTTATCATTTACAAAAATAACAAATACTTTCCTCCACCTCATAATTGTTTGAATCAAGTAAATGGTCAAAACCCTAATGAGGTGTCTCCTTCTGTGCTCCTCTCATCCGTATATACATACCCGCATTCGTGTTCGGAGAAACACGAACAAAAAGAGACGAAACAGATCCATCAAAATAATACTAGGATCCGGCTTAAACCAAAGCCCCCTAGTATTATCCGCCCAAACATCATACGCGCACAAGTACACGTACGTGATCGAAGCCCTGCCGTAAAACCATACGGCCTCTACACCTTTTTCCCAGTGCAGGGAAACTCTCTATGTGAGACCTTAAAGACTCGACACTACGCTACCGATGGGTTTAACCATAGGCCGCAAGCGGTACTAGCTGCACGTAACGGTTCCCAGGTAGATGTCGAAAAGAAGGCCGATGAGAAAAACCCATCCGAACTCCTACTGAGCCTGAATGTGACAATCTCTGTACAGTCCAGTCTGTTCATCTAAGAGTATCGCATATCGGGTCTATGGGGCGGTAAACGTCAAACCCCTAATAGCGGTATAAGTCGTGCCGTAGTGCAGCCCAAAACACCCTGAGAAACTACTAGAATACCTACCAGTAAATCTCGCTTGCCCTGGCCAGAGACTTTGTGTAATGTCTCTCCGAACACAGCACGATATCAACCCCCAATACCGGGAGAGACGAATCCTATCTAACTGCCACTGCCACCAAGTGCTTCAGGACTGCACCCATCTACTACCTGTTTGCACGACTCCTTTGAGCCGTGGTAGGGTAGTAATCAAAGTACAGTGGGAACACACTCGAGGTGAAGTAGCAATGTCAAGTCGACGGACTAAGCTGTACACATGTCACCTGGGAACTGCTACTCGATGATAGGTATACTACCTACCAACAGTTCCCGACAAGTCCTGTCTAGTGTACTCATAACCTAATGAGCACATGCATACTATCTCCAGTATGACGTACTAATGGCTGTGGGACAGACCATCTCCCCTGCTGGGATGAGAAGCGTATACACTAGTCTACTCCGGAGTATCGATGCACCGTCTCGATAATCCTATGACTATGGACTTGTATAGGATGTGCTTATACACTACCCAGCCCCCACTAGTGTGACTGCCATCACAATGCCGGTAATCAAGCAAACATCCTAAGGGCTCTACCAATATGTATAAGCGATATGCTAAAAGAAACACATGCATATATTGAGGTAAAACAAACCAGGTAGTATACTACCATTTTGAGCAAGACTGTTACTATATCCGTGTATATCTCAAGCTCCCATTAAGTAATATACAATCTAGTATGATACAATAACGGCCTCTAGGGCATATATCACTAACATCTTCAATGAAACCTCACATATATCCGGCGGTTCATAGCTAACATCTCCGAAAAATGTCGTCCTTACAGTCATTTGATGAAAAAGGGGACCTCGTTCATCTAGGATAAAAAATGCCAAAACGCACTGCACGAAATCAAGCAATACCTACAAAATTCGCCAGTATTGACCACTCTGGTTAAAGGAAAACCCTTATCCTATACACAATGGCCCTTGAGGGTTCTCCAGGCGTACTATGGGCATAAGAGAACGATCATGGAAAAGAGAGAGCTCTGTACTATTTGAGTCAAGTTCTCCTCGGGGAAGAAAATAACTACTCCCCCATCGAAAAGCATTGCCTGGCACTGATCTTCGTAATAACGAAGCTCAAACATTACGCCTTGGCATATAAGGTCCATCTCATATCAAAGGTGGATCCTCTCAAGTATCTAATGTCGAGGGCCATACTAACAAGAATGCTTGCCAAATGAGCCTTCCTCCTAATGGAGTTCTCGATAACGTATCGTCCCCTCAAAGCAGAGAAAGGGCAGGCCATTGCCGACTTTCTTGCAGAGCATCCGATACCAGCTGACTCCCCCTTAAATTGCGAGTTGCCAGACGAACATGCATTTGATACAATTGAAGAAGAAAATGATTCTCAATGGGAACTCTACATCAATTGAGTATCTTCCATAAAGCGGCGAAAGCAAAACACCCCCATAATCAAAGCTGGGGTGGTCCTTATCTTCGTGACTCCGCAAGGAGGGATATTGCATTATGCCCTCTCATTAACAGAGCCAAAGAATAATAACGAAGATGAAAATGATGCTTTGATAGCAGGTCTAAAGATTGCTATCGACATGGGAATCAAAGACCTCCTCATATATGGAGATTCCCAGTTGGATACGAGCGGTTTAACTGGAATTGCATCAGTTCGGATGAACCGTTACGATATAAAGCAAAGTGATGCTCCAGTGTCGAACAGTGCTAAGCCAGGTAGGGAGGCTACTAAGATTGTACCTAAGTTGTGTGGGATATGTTTAGGTATAGAAAAAATACATTGATGTATTCAAGGATTGAAAAGGTTTGAAAGATTGGGAGTTACCAGTGATGACGTGGCCAGTGGTTTCAGCTTCTTCTACAGTCATTGTGAAAGCCTGACATCGGGATACATTCCTCCTTGCTGGAGGCACATTCCTTTGTCCTTAGGGCACGTTTCTCTGCCCTTGAGGCATGTTCTTATAGGCCTAATGAAATTGATGAGGAGGCCATGCAGGAGGACCACGTGGAGTTGGAGCATGGAGAGCAAGACGAGGTTTTGGAGCCTGGATAGTTGGCCGCTACGGAAAAGCGATCGCTGGTCGGGGTGCAAGAGCCGGGTTAAGACGATGTGGGCAAGCTCCAATGGCATGAGTGGGTGCACCACAAATCAAGCATAGGACATTCGCACACCTGCAGTCCTTCGCCAGGTGTCCATTCCTCTTGCAGTAAAAGCAAAAGTCTGGACTTCGCTGGTTCAAAATTACTCCCGGTCTCCTGGGTACAAAAGGTGGCCTGGAAGAGGCTCCTCCTGCTATCTGAGTGGCAGGGCGTTTCTGTAGGGTTGCTATGCACACGCACAAGGGTCTACGGGGCATCAACCATGCCCGATTAAAAATTTAGCCGTGCCGAACAACCCGAATACGGATCTTTAAACTAGAGATTAGGCGAAAGCTAACAAGCTAAACACTTTAACACTAAGTGAGAGGGATTACAACCTTTGTAGATCCGGTCCTTCACTTCACAAGCTCCGTGTTGTGGTCCTTTCGCTGCGATCATCGGGTTCCGGACTCTTGAGAGGTTCCACGAAGAGAAAGATGCAGTCTTGCTTCCGATCTTCGATACAAAGATGATCTACCTTGAAATTTCATTAACACAAGCTAGTACTCACTAAAATTGAGTGAACACCTTCATCTAAAGGGCAAGGGAAGATGAGGATGATGAAGTAGGATTTTTGCTCTCTTTATTTATCTTTTTCTCACATATTTTCATCACAAATATCAAAGCAAGAAAGCTTTGCATGAAGAACTCAAGGAAGAAGAAGAATAGTGATCCATTTTCTTTTGTGATGAATAATGAAAGGATTAATATGATAAATAATGCAACCATGGTTGACTTAACCATTGTAGAGAATTAACCAAGGGTTAGGGTTTGGGTTGAGTTAAGAATGAGTCACTTGAAAATATTTTTTCCAAAACAAAATAGAAAACCTTCTAGAATCTACTAGAAGTCATTAACCCAAATCAAACCCTAATCTTGATTAATCTTTACTAAACATATTGCATTAGTTATCATATCATGTTACAATATTATATATCACATATATAATATTTATTGTAACCAAATAAAATAATACAATTAACATATATAGCATATATATCAATGTATTACCCGAGTGAGAAAAAGAATCTTTTAGTGAGCTAATATTAGTTAATGTAATTTAATATATCATATATATTATTATACATTAAATTATCGAATCAACACTTGATCCGACAATCCGGCTATATCGTATATAACCGACTAATATTTATCCGTACCGATTCATCGAATCAACACTTGATCCGATGACCCGGCCGATATCAAATATCGCGAGAATAGAATTCGGTATCTCATATCGTATTATCCTCGGTCCCGCACATATCACATATGTGCCCCTACTCCGTTTTGCCTGAGCCAAGAAACCTCTGTGTAGGACTCTAAAGAATCGTCAATACGCCGGCAGTAGGTGATGATCATATCAAACACCCACAAGCTGCAAGCGGTCAGCTAAACGTAACAGCCACCCAGGTATTGAGCGCTCAGAAGATCAACAAGCAAGCCTGTACATTCTCCTGTGAATCCAAACAGTAACTGTAGGGTTCCTAGGCACACTAGTGAGGTCTCACAAGCCATCAATCATGCCAATTTCAAATTTAAATGGTGCCGAGAAACCCTAGAACGGATCGTTGGCTAGATTTCTAGGCGAAAATTAAACTAGTTAACAACTTAACTAAAGTTTAAACGGAAATACAACCTTTGTAGATCCGGTGCTCCACCTCCATAGCTCCGCAACGAAGTCCCCTCGCTGTCCAAATGAATTCCCGGGCTCTAGCGTCGGCTTCGTCGGAGAAATGGCGAGCTAGGTCGTCGATGTCCATGCCGAAGATGATCTACGTCGAGGCATCGCTAAATCAAGCTCCACCTTCACCAAGTCATGAAAACTTGTGAAGGAAACACGCTCTACTACTTGGCAAGAGGTAGAGGATGAAGAAATAGGAAGTGGGTAGACTTTAGAATTGGATTTCTCACTCATTTCCATCAGTCACCATTGATGGAGCTTGCTTTCTTCAAGTGAAGAAAGGAAGAAGAAGATGAAGCTAATATTATGATAGGTTAATTAAAAAGAAAAGAAAAAGGATACTTATCATAATAATAACCATGGTAAAGTGTAGAGACTAAACTAAGGTTAAATGAAGTGGTTAGGGTTAAGCATGAGACAAAAATGGTCACATAGTCAAAAATTCAAGAAGCTTCAACTAGAATACAAAATTAGCAACCATTTTCTTTTTATGCTTATCATATTCCAAAATGAATAAATAAATAAGATAAAAGAATAAAACAAAACCCTAACCATTATCATGTAACCATGGTTTGATCTTTACACAAAAACCCTAGCATAACATGTATCATCAAACATGATACAATCAAGTGCACAAAAAGTATATCACATATACAATGTGCACACCCGAGTGAGAATATCCATCTTAAGTAAACCGATACTAGTTGATGCAAACTAATATATCAAATATATAATTATGCATTAAATTATTATATCAACACTTGATTTAACGATCCGGTCATATCGCATATAACCGACTAGTATCCTATGTATCGGCTTATCGAATCAATACTTGATTCGATAACTAGGTTATATCGCATACAACCATTCGATACATTCATCGCGAGAATAGAATACGGTATCACATACACGCATTATTCTCGGTCCCGCACATATCTCATATGCGCTCTTATTTCGTTTCGCTTGAGCCAGGAAACCTCTGTGTAGGACTCTAAAGACTCGTCAATACGCCGGCAGCAGGTGATGATCATATCAAACACCCACAAGCCGCAAGCGGTCTGCTAAACGTAACGGCCACCCGGGTATTGAGCGATCTGAAGATCGACGAGCAAGCCCGCTCACACTCCAGTGAATCCAACCAGTAACACTACCGTACAGTCCGGTCTGATCGTCTGATATATCGCATATCTCACCTAGGGGTGGTAAACGTCAGACCCCAATAGCTCGATAAGTCGTGTCGATATGAGGTCTATAACAATTCGAGAAACTACTGGTAACACTTACCAGTAAATCTCAGCAACCCTGGCCAGGGATTTCCTGTTATAGCCAATCGAACACAGCGCAACATCAACCCCCTATACCGGGAGAGACGAATCCCCTCCTATCGCTCATTGCCTCCATGTGACTCGGGACTGTACCCAAAAACCACCATTTTGCACGCCCTCTTGGACGTGGTAAGATGGAAATCAAAGCACAGTGGGAACCACACAAGACTCTATGACGATCTCGGGTCAACAGACTACTCTGTACCAGTGTCACCAGAGAACTGCCATCTGACGTAAGGTATAATACCATCTGGGAGTTCTCGGTGAATCCGTCCAGTGTACCCAGTCTCCACTGAGCACCCGTATATCATCTCTGATGTCAAACACCAATGGATATGGGATCATCCATCGCCTATCTGTATGGGTCGAGAAGGTATACGCTAGTCTACTCTGGTATATCGATGCCCCGTCTCGTTATACCCTCGACTAGGGACTTTGAAGGATGTACTTATGGACTACCATGTCCCCACTAGTATGATCCGCATCATAGTCTAGGTAGTCAAGTACACATCCTAAGGGCTTTACCAACATGAAACAGAGAGACAATCAATGTACACGTTAAGGTAAAGTTCAACCAGATAGCATACTATCATGTCGAGCAAGAAAGTCCTCCCTATATATGTCCCAGCATCCACTACAATATACATCCTATGTATAGTAATGGCCTCTAGGGCATACATATAACTAACAATCTCCCACTTGCACTAGGGCCATCTGATAGCAGTGGTTATAGTATCTCATACTCAACCATCCCATAAAAATCTCTCTTTGGGAACAGGCCTTTGTGAGTGGATCCGCTGTGTTGTCCTCTGAGTCTACTCTCCAAACCTCGATCACCCTGGAGATCAACCATCTCCATGATCAGGTGATACTGCCTTAGAATATGTCTGGATCACTGATGGGACAGGTGTTCCTTGGCATAAGCCACAACTCCATTGTCTCACAATGGTCGGAACAAAGTTCATCTTATGAACTATTATACACCCAGACTGCCTCTTTGGTAGCACCTTAAGTAGCGATGTATCCTTCCTTTATCGTCTAGTATGCCACGGTATCTAGCTTGGAACTCTTCCAACATACCGTCCCTTTACTTAGGGTAAAGACAATGCCTGTGACTGACATTCAGTCGTCTTTATCACCCTGGAACACTTCCAGTGATTCTCCCCAGGATCAATTGATACTATCTCACTATAACTAGTGAGAATCCTAACATCCAATTAAATAGATCCAAAACTCAGGATTTAGGAGGTATCACTTTGATCCTATGTGGAGAATCATTGTGATAAGCGGAGATTGATCGAGCGTAGCATAGGAAACTCCTTCCCTATCAAGAGTATGTCATCCACGTACTCTACGAGGATCGTCACCATACTCCCTACTACCTTTTTGTATATACAAGGTTCATCTACCATTTTGATGATGTCAAACTCTTTGACTACTTCATCAAAACAGATGTTCCAACTCCGCGATGCCTGCTTTATCCTATAAAGCATCTTGCACACGTTTTCGCTGCTCCCACTGTCTACGAGGCCCTCTGGCCGTGTTCTTATAGACGTTCTCTTCTAAATCATTATTTAGAAAAGTTGTCATGGCACCCAACCACCAGATATCGTAGTCATGGTATGTAGCCGTGGCAAGTAGGATCTGGATGGACTTAAGCATAGTCCCTGGAAAAGGTTTCATCATTATCCGTGCCTGGTCGATGACGAAAACCTTTAACAAGTCTAGCTTTGAAAGTCTCAACTTGTCCATCTACACCAAGTAATCTTCTCAAGATATACTTGCTCCTGATGGGGATTTAACCCTTCAGATATCGCAACCAAAGTCCATACTTTGTTGGTGTATATGGATTCCATCTCAGATTGCTAAGCATCCAGCCATTCTTACAGAGTCTCTACTCTCGATGGCCTGCTCGAAACTGGTTGGGTCATCATCTCATGATGCAATCCTCGCTCCCACTGTCATCGAGAAACCGAGGTATCTCTCAGGTGGGCGAGGAACCCTACTAGATCGGCGGAGAGGCTGAGGTTCGTCGGAAACTATTGAATCCTTTGGTTCTGTCAAACCATTAGCAGTTTTGTACAGCTGGAACCTTTCCAGTTCTACAGAACTGATCTTGCCTCGATCTTGTCCGGATTTTGCTTTTGACCTATGACGGACAATCCCAAATCTTAACTTACTTAAGAGATAGGATCTTCCCGCACCATATCTTATATGGAGTGGTAGGCACTGATTTGATTTGAACCTAATTCAATAGGTATGCAGCTTCTCAAGCGCATAACTCCCAAAGGAAAAAGGTAACTCAGTAGTACTCATCATAGAGCACACCATATCAAATAGGGTGTATCTGCTCCGCCCCGACATACCATCGTGCTATGGTGTATTCGGAGGAGTAATGCCGAGAGAGAATCTCATTCTCCTTTAGAATAATCCAGGAATTCCGTGCTCAAGTATTCTCCTCCTCGATCACATCAAAGAACATAATACTTATACCCGTATTTTGGTTCTCTACTTCCAACTTATATTCTGTGAATACCTCAAAAGCTTCGGACTTATGTTTCAACAGGAACATACGACTGAATCTTGAGAGATTATCAGAGAATATAATGAAGTATAAAGAACCAGTCCTGGCATGTGTAGACTGGGGACCTACATACATCAACATGTATCATCCCAAGAGTTCACTAACTCTTTCTCTGTTTCCAATAAACAGAGCTGTGGTCATCTTATCTTTGTGACATGACTGGCGAGTTTCACAAGATGTAAATTCAAACTAATTTAAATATGCATCTAAATGTAACTTCAGCCAGTCGGGTCGCATTGATATGACCTAGTCTATAATGCCTCAAGAAGGATTCGTTCATTTCTGAACTCTTCCTCTTGTGTGTGTTCCGTATACTAAGAACTGTGGTTTGATTTAGAACATTAATGCTTTTAGATAACGTGCCTGAACCGATCAACTTTTGATATAGGAAATGTTCAAAACATTATCCAACAATACAAAATTTTATCATTTCTTTACTAATAAAGAGACTGATATGATTTTGTATATCAGGTTCGGTATCTAATAACATTCGTTCAGAATCAATGTATTGTAATACAGGGTGACAGTGACCAACAGACTTAGCTGCAACTCTTGCCCCATTTTCTGCCTCATGAAACTTATCACCCGTTCTCAGTTCTCTACCTATCTGTAGCCCTATGTAACAGATTACATATCTGGGATCCTGATCCGGTATCATATACCCAGGATGTAAAGGATACTGAGAAACAGTTCTGTATAATGAACAAACCCGAAGATGATGCATCAGCATGCACTCTCTTCGTTTGGGCGGCACGGGAATTCTGGTAATCCCCAATTTCCTGCTCTGTCTTATAACAATTATAAGTTGGAGCGGGACCAACGTTCCCCAGATCAGTATAACAAGCGGGTTCGGTCAATAATCCGTTTTATTATCTTGATTAAGGCGTGATATGGTCGCTACCTGGAGAGAGAGAGAAGAAAACACTCAGCGTGCGCTCTTGCAAGAATAGATTGGTTATTATTTTATCTAATCAGGATGGCTCCCACTGCTTTTTATCAAATCTTCCTTCAAACCCTAAAAGGAAAGACTAGCCGGGATTAATTACACACTACAAGTTCGCCAATCTTTCAGCCAGGCCAGTGTCGGTACTTTGAGGGAGGTCCCCCGTGCTTTCGCACGAACCTAATTAATGTAAACCTCATTTTCCCAGAGGCGTAACCTCGTTAACACCTTTCTAGACACCTACTTGATCGGCTAATTGTAATGTATAAAACTCTCCCAGGAGTAACTCTTACTCGCAGCGGGTATCGGGATCCAACTATCTCATAGGAGGTATGCAATCTTATTGCAAATTTCAACACTTGAAATTCCCGATAATATTTTGCCCCTAACCTCCTATGACCTTGACAAAGGCCAACAAACCATAGGATGCTAGTCAAGTTCAACCCGTCATTTCCTGATTGAATTAAACCCACCCGCACGGCCCTTGACAAAGGCCAACAAGGTCGCACGACTACCCTAACTCAATCTGCATCATATGCATAAGCAGATAAGCACCAGTTAGCTACCGCACACTGCGCCTTGACAAAGGCCAACAAACGCAGCACGAATACTAACCACTACTTATCTGAAATGACGGAGGGCTACGACAGGTTTTTATGAAAACCTATTGCGTAATGAACTTGATATCGTTGTAGGATCGAATGAATTTTGAAATGGAGTGCTTTTGAGGCTTTTCTAGTTTTGCTAAAGGAGTCACTCCCGGTGAAGGGATCGTCGGTCCTTTCCTCGTCGAATGAGGTGCGGGATATATCATATATATCACTGTGCAAAGCAAAAACACTTAAAATCAATCAAAAGGCAAACCGAGTGTGTAGCATCTGCCAGTTATTGTTAAAGGAGTCACTCCCGGTGAAGGGATCTCGGTCCTTTCCTCATCGAATAAGGTGCAGGATATATCACATATACCTCTGTGCAAAGCAAGAACTGTAGCTACCTGTTTTATTTTGAAAATTTGATTCTACAACATCTTAGGTTTCTTTTATTTCATTAATCACATTAATGAAGTCCCATCATTTAAGTACCTAAACATCACAGATAAATACGATGTACACTTATGCCATCCGCATTCGCCTCGATGTCCCCTCGTGCACCGTTAGGTTAGGTAACTAACGGCAGAGCGGGGCAGGGCTAGCGCGGGTGTAAAACATAAGTAACTTCTATATAATATATCATATATACTATATACTGTATCTATCAAAGAACATCACATGATCACATCACAGATATCGCAGCAGAAGAAACATATGAAATATTGGATATACTAGGACGTCCGTGTTTTCAATACGAGCCAGTATAAAACACGGATTCCACGGTCGCGATGAATAGCCAATCCCACACCCCTAGACCCCTACGAGAGCGGCAAGCAACCCTACCAATTCTAGGGTTAGGAGACCCGGACTCGACTCCTCGAGTTGGTCTCCCACTGGACCCCAGAACCCGGTTACTTGTGCTCCCCTCCTTGGGTCTATCCTAGTGCGGAAAAGTAAATAATATACAAAAGGTGACAACTTCCGCAACCTGGAAGTGCCCCAATAAAAGAATATTACATACAACTTTTTACATGAATGAAAATGAAAAACACTCATCTCACATAAAAAAAACCCCAGCTATTCAAACACGACGATCCAATATAACATATCCAGCAACACATAACATCACATGTCATCAACGTAAGTAAATATGCGCATCCCAATTGTCGTTGACATATAGCAACGAAACCGGCGATATCACATATTACACTTACGGTCAAAGAAAAGAAAGTGTAAAACTACAACAGTTGGAATCCGCAACCACCTCAGACATCGCATGCCTGACCAAATGAATTACTTAGACATCACATGCCTAACAATTATAAACCCAGCATTTTAGTCTCATTATCGAAAACACTTTTCAATATCAAGTCGGGCAATTCAACAAGATTCCCGAAAAACTGATCGAATGCTCATCGCAAACTTTAGTAGGCGGCCGCACCCCCTGACGCCGTCGACGAAGTGCACCAAGGCGGAATACCGCTACCGCGAGCACCCGAACGGATGCTTTCGGCGATGGGGTTCTCCTACAGTCACTTGGTCGGGGCTATGGAGTGGGGTTGTCTATTAAGTTTACCCAGCGAGTATCCGCGTACGCTACGTGATTGCGACGGACTTTTGATCACATCAAAATTCCGTGGCAACCGATCAAGTGAGACTAAACTGCTATGTTTATAACATTCATTCAGTTATCTCATAACTCTTTGTGAATTCCAATTATTGTATCCCATTCCAGATAAATAGAAAGTGTTAAACTTTCCGATCGGACAATCGAACACCCAAGTTTTCCCGATACAGCTCAACACATGAAATAAGTCTAACAACATTCAGTTCGTGCCTCAGTACCAACGGTCCAGCCGTAGAAGGGTCAAGCCAACGCCTCACATGTGGCACGCCGTACTGCCCCAAACCCGAAGGTTCAAAGGGCAGTTCAAGACGGTCACATAATCGAGTTAAGGTTTGTTGTCTTCTAGAGGGTCCATCGCGTTACTTGCACTACTTAGAACGTCGTTAAACTACGGAAAAATCCAACAATTGGAAATTTCCCGGCAGGGAAAAAAGTGGGTATTTATATCCGGTCCAATTTTTTAACATATTCTAAAAATACCCGGAAAAGCACACCGACAAAATTAGACAATCCGATCGAATACACCGAGTCCCTAATACAACTCAGAAAATACAACCCTGGAATAAAATATTAAAAATTCCCAGGAAAACCAGCACAGACAGCTAAGAACTACTGTGCAAAATTGGATGCACAAAACGACAAAAGGGCCGCGGATCCGCCGCATGAGCCTCCTGTAAGGCCGCGGATCCGCGCTGCCTTTATGGAATCAATCCATCGAATTTTACAGTAATCCTTGTATCTTCCTGCTGATATTTCTGAATATTTTTAATCTACAAAAATCCACATTTTACAGAAAAGTCCAGAGAGCATTTTTCAAGTCGGGTTTTGGGTCGATCGGACTTCTGATTCCGTCGGGACTTCGCCTAAGGCTCTAGCTAGGCTCTGATACCACTGTAGGGTTCCTAGGCACACTAGTGAGGTCTCACAAGCCATCAATCATGCCAATTTCAAATTTAAATGGTGCCGAGAAACCCTAGAACGGATCGTTGGCTAGATTTCTAGGCGAAAATTAAACTAGTTAACAACTTAACTAAAGTTTAAACGGAAATACAACCTTTGTAGATCCGGTGCTCCACCTCCATAGCTCCGCAACGAAGTCCTCTCGCTGTCCAAATGAATTCCCGGGCTCTAGCGTCGGCTTCGTCGGAGAAATGGCGAGCTAGGTCGTCGATGTCCATGCCGAAGATGATCTACATCGAGACATCGCTAAATCAAGCTCCACCTTCACCAAGTCATGAAAACTTGTGAAGGAAACACACTCTACTACTTGGCAAGAGGTAGAGGATGAAGAAATAGGAAGTGGGTAAACTTTAGAATTGGATTTCTCACTCATTTCCGTCAATCACCATTGATGGAGCTTGCTTTCTTCAAGTGAAGAAAGGAAGAAGAAGATGAAGCTAATATTATGATAGGTTAATTAAAAAGAAAAGAAAAAGGATACTTATCATAATAATAACCATGGTAAAGTGTAGAGACTAAACTAAGGTTAAATGAAGTGGTTAGGGTTAAGCATGAGACAAAAATGGTCACATAGTCAAAAATTCAAGAAGCTTCAACTAGAATACAAAATTAGCAACCATTTTCTTTTTATGCTTATCATATTCCAAAATGAATAAATAAATAAGATAAAAGAATAAAACAAAACCCTAACCATTATCATGTAACCATGGTTTGATCTTTACACAAAAACCCTAGCATAACATGTATCATCAAACATGATACAATCAAGTGCACAAAAAGTATATCACATATACAATGTGCACACCCGAGTGAGAATATCCATCTTAAGTAAACCGATACTAGTTGATGCAAACTAATATATCAAATATATAATTATGCATTAAATCATTATATCAACACTTGATTTAACGATCCGGTCATATCGCATATAACCGACTAGTATCCTATGTATCGGCTTATCGAATCAATACTTGATTCGATAACTAGGTTATATTGCATACAACCATTCGATACATTCATCGCGAGAATAGAATACGGTATCACATACACGCATTATTCTCGGTCCCGCACATATCTCATATGCGCTCCTATTTCATTTCGCTTGAGCCAGGAAACCTCTGTGTAGGACTCTAAAGACTCATCAATACGCCGGCAGCAGGTGATGATCATATCAAACACCCACAAGCCGCAAGCGGTCTGCTAAACATAACGGCCACCCGGGTATTGAGCGATCTGAAGATCGACGAGCAAGCCCGCTCACACTCCAGTGAATCCAACCAGTAACACTACCGTACAGTCCGGTCTGATCGTCTGATATGTCGCATATCTCACCTAGGGGTGATAAACGTCAGACCCCAATAGCTCGATAAGTCGTGTCGATATGAGGTCTATAACAATTCGAGAAACTACTGGTAACACTTACCAGTAAATCTCAGCAACCCTGGCCAGGGATTTCCTGTTATAGCCAATCGAACACAGCGCAACATCAACCCCCTATACCGGGAGAGACGAATTCCCTCCTATCGCTCATTGCCTCCATGTGACTCGGGACTGTACCCAAAAACCACCGTTTCGCACGCCCTCTTGGACGTGGTAAGATGGAAATCAAAGCACAGTGGGAACCACACAAGACTCTATGACGATCTCGGGTCAACAGACTACTCTGTACCAGTGTCACCAGAGAACTGCCATCTGACGTAAGGTATAATACCATCTGGGAGTTCTCGGCGAGTTCGTCCAGTGTACCCAGTCTCCACTGAGCACCCGTATATCATCTCTGATGTCAAACACCAATGGATATGGGATCATCCATCGCCCATCTGTATGGGTCGAGAAGGTATACGCTAGTCTACTCTGGTATATCGATGCCCCGTCTCGATATACCCTCGACTAGGGACTTTGAAGGATGTACTTATGGACCACCATGTCCCCACTAGTATGATCCGCATCATAGTCTAGGTAGTCAAGTACACATCCTAAGGTCTTTACCAACATGTAACAGAGAGACAATCAGTTTACACGTTAAGGTAAAGTTCAACCAGATAGCATACTATCATGTCGAGCAAGAAAGTCCTCCCTATATATGTCCCAGCATCCACTACAATATACATCCTATGTATAGTAATGGCCTCTAGGGCATACATATAACTAACAGTAACACTCCCGTACAGTCCGGTCTCATCGTCTGATATGTTGCATATCTCGCCTAGGGGTGGTAAACGTCAGACCCCAGTAGCTCGATAAGTCGTGTCGATATGAGGTCTATAACAGTTCGAGAAACTACTGATAACACTTACCAGTAAATCTCAGCAACCCTGGCCAGGGATTTCCGGTTATAGCCAATCGAACACAGCACAACATCAACTCCCTATACCGGGAGAGACGAATCCCCTCCTATCGCTCATTGCCTCTATGTGATTCGGGACTGTACCCAAAAGCCACCTTTTTGCACGCCCTCTTGGACGTGGTATGATGGAAATCAAAGCACAGTGGGAATCACATAAGACTCTATGACGATCTCGGGTCAACAGAGTACTCTGTACCAGTGTCACCGGAGAACTGCCATCTGACGTGAGGTATAATACCATCTGGGAGTTCTCGGCGAGTCCGTCCAGTGTACCCAGTCTCCACTGAGCACCCGTACACCATCCTTGATGTCAAACACCGATGGATATGGGATCATCCATCACCCGTCATATGGGTCAAGATGCGTATACGCTAGTCTACTCTGGTGTATCAATGCCCTGTCTCGATATACCCTCGACTAGGAACAATTATAGGATGTACTCGTTGACTACCGTGGCCTCACTAGTATGATCTCATCATAGTCCTAGTAGTCGAGTACATATCCTAAGGGCCTTATCAACATGTAATATAGAGACAATCAGAGTACATGTTAAGATAAAGTACAACCAGATAGCATACTATCATGTCGAGCAAGAAAGTCCTCCCTATATATGTCCTAGCATCCACTACAATATACATCGTATGTACAGTAATGGCCTCTAGGGCATACATATAACTAACAATCTCCCACTTGCACTAGGGCCATCTGTTGTGGTATCACATACCCAACAATTAGCTGTGGTTGAAGTATCTCATACTCAACCATCCCGTAAAAGTCTCTACTGGGAAAAAGGCCTTTGTGAGTGGATCTGCGCTGTCGTCCTCTGTGTCTACTCTCCTAACCTCGATCTCCCTGGAGATCAACCATCTCCATGATCAGGTGATACTGCCTAAGAATTATATCTGGATTTCTGATGGGACGGGGGTTCCTTGGTATAAGCTACAACTCCATTGTCACATAATGGTAGGAACGAAGTTCATCTCATGAACTTATATGTATCCAGACTGCCTCTTTGGTAGCATCCTTGGTAACGATGTATCTTGCCTTTAATCGTCTAGTAAGTCACGGTATCTAGCTTGGAACTCTTCCAACATACCGTCCCTCCACTGAGGGTAAAGACAATGCCTGCGACTGACATTCAGTCGTCCTTATCATCCTGGAACCTTTCCAGTGATTCTCCCCAGGATCGATTGATACCATCTCACTACAACTAGTGAGTATCCTAACATCCAATCAGATCTATCTCATAGATCCAAAACCCAGGATTTAGGAGGTATCACTTTGATCCTATATGGAGAATCCTTGTGATAAGCGGAGATTGACCGAGCGTAGCATAGGAAACTCCTTCCCTATCAAGAGTATGTCATTCACGTACTCTACGAGGATCACCACCATACTCCCTACTACCTTTTTGTATATACAAGGTTCATCTACCATTTTGATGAAGTCAAACTCTTTGACTACCACATCAAAACAGATGTTCCAACTCCGCGATACCTGTTTTATCATATAAAATATCTTGCACACATTTCCGCTGCTCCCACTGTCTATGAAGCCCTCTGGCTGTGTACTTATAGACGCTAACTTCTAAAACATCATTTAGAAAAGCAGTCATGACACCCAACCACCAGATATCGTAGTCATGGTGTGTAGCCGTAGCAAGTAGGATCTGGATGGACTTAAGCATAGCTTTGTAAGTCTCAACTTTTTCATGTACACCAAGTAATCTTCTTAAGATATACTTGCTCCTGATGGGGATTTAACCCTTCAGATAAAGCAACCAAAGTCCATACTTTGTCGGTGTATAAGGATTCCATCTCAGATTGCTAAGCATCCAGCCATTCTCACAGAGTCCCACTCCTGATGGCCAGCTCGAAACTAGTTGGGTCATCATCTCATGATGCAATTTTCGCTCCCACTGTCATAGAGAAACCGAAGTATCTCTCTGGTGGGTGAGGAACCCTACTAGATCGGCGAAGAGGCTGAGGTTCGTTGGAAACTATTGAATCCTTTGGTTCTACCAAATCATCAGTTTGTAGTTTGTATAGCTGGAACATTTCCAGTTCTACATAACAGACCTTGCCTCGAGCTTGTCCGGATTTTGCTTTTAAACATAGGCCAGACAACCCCAAATCTTAACAAACTTAAGATATGGGCTCTTCCCTTTCCATATCACAAATGAAGTGGTAGGCAACTGATTTGATTTGAACCCTATTCAATAGGTATGCAACTTCACAAGTGCATAACTCCCTAAAGGAAATAGGAAACTCAGCAGTACTCATCATAGAGCACACCATATCACATAGGGTGCTATTGCTCCGCCCCGATATACCATCGTGCCATGGTGTATACGAAGGAGTAATGCTGAGAGAGAATCTCATTCTCCTTTAGAATAGTCCAGGAATTCCGTGCACATGTATTCTCCTCATTGATCTCATCAAAGGACATAATACTTATACCCGTATTTTGGTTCTCTACTTGTAACTTATATTCTGTGAATATCTCAAAAGGTTCGGACTTATGTTTCAACAGGAACACATGTCTGAATCTTGAGAGATTATCAGAGAATGTAATAAAGTACAAAGAACCGGTCTTGGCATGTGTAGACAGGGGACCTTCATACATCAGCATGTATCAATCCCAAGAGTTCACTAACTCTTTCTCTGTTTCCAATAAACAGAGCTGTGGTCATCTTATCTCTGTGACATGACCGGCAAGTTTCACAAGATGTAAATTCAAACTAATTTAAATATGCATCTATATGTAACTTCAGCTAGTCGGGTCGCATTGATATGACCTAGTCTACAATACCTCAAGAAGGATTCGTTCATTTCTGAACTCTTCCTCTTATGTGTGTTCCATATATTAAGAACTGTAGTTTGATTTAGAATGTCTATGCTTTTAGATAACGTGCCTGAACCGATCAACTCTTGATATAGGAAATGTTTAAAACATTATCCAACAATACAAAATTATATCCTTTCATTACTAATAAAGAGACTGATATTTTGTATATCAGGTTCGGTATCTAATAACATTTGTTCAGAATCAATGTATTCTGGTAATACTGGGTGATAGTGACCAACAGACTTGGCTGCAACACTTGCACCATTTTCTGTCTCATGAAACTTATCACCCGTCCTCAGTTCTCTACCTATCTGTAGCCCATGCAACAGATTACATATGCGGGATCCTGATCCGGTATCTCATACCCAGGACGTAAAGGATACTGAGAAACAGTTCTCTGTAATGAACACACCCGAAGAAGATGCATCAGCATGCACTTTCTTCGTTTGGGCAGCACGGGAAATCTGGTATTCCCCAATTTCCTGCTCTGTCTTATAATAATTATAAGTTGGAGCGGGACCAACGTTCCCCAGCTCAGTATAACAAGCGGGTTCGGTCAATATATCCGTTTTATTATCTTGATTAAGGCGTGATATGGTCGCTACCTGGAGAGAGAGAGAAGAAAACACTCAGCGTATGCTCTTGCAAGATTAGATTGGTTATCTAATATATCTAATCAGGATGTCTCCCACTGTTTTAATCAAATCTTCCTTCAAACCCTAAAAGGAAAGACTAGCCGGGATTAATCACACGCTACAAGTTCGCCAATCTTTCAGCCAGGCCAGTGTCGGTACTTTGAGGGAGGCCCCCCGTGCTTTCGCACGAACCTAATTAAGTAAACCTCATTTTCCCAGAGGCTTAACCTCGTTAACACCTTTCTAGACATCTACTTGATCGGCTAATTGTAATGTGTAAAACTCTCCCAGGAGTAACTCTTACTCGCAGCGGGTATCGGGATCCAACTATCTCATAGAAGGTATGCAATCTCATTGCAAATTTCAACACTTGAAATTCCCAATAATATTTTGCCCCTAGCGTGCTATGACCTTGACGCATGCCAAACAACCCATAGTTCGCTAGTCAAGTTCAACCCGTACATTTCTTGATTGAATTAAACCCACCCGCACGACCCTTGACGCATGCCAAACAACGCCGTACGAATACCCTAATCCAATCGCATCGTATGCTAGCAGATAAGCACTAGTTAGCTACCGTACACTACGCCTTGACGCATGCCAAACTACCGCAGCACGAATACTAAATAGTGCTTATCTGAAATGACGGAGGCTACGCAGGTTTTTAAGAAAACCATGAGTGTAATGAACTTGATATCGTTGTAGAATCGAGTGATTTTAAATGGAATGTTTTTGAGGCTTTTCTAGTTTTGCTAAAGGGGTCACTCCCGGTGAAGGGATCGTCGGCCCTTTCCTCATCGAATGAGGTGCTGGATATATCATATATACCGCTGTGCAAAGCAAGAACTATAGAATAAATCAAAAGACAAACCGAGTTTGTAGCATATGCCAGTTATTGCTAAAGGAGTCACTCCCGGTGAAGGGATCTCGGTCCTTTCCTTATCGAATAAGGTGCTGGATGTTCTACAAGGAACACCGCTATGCAAAGCAAGAACTAGAGCTACCAGTTTTTAAACAAGTTTCTACAACATCTTAGGTTTCTTTTATTTCATTAATCTCATTAATGAAGTCCCATTTTATTATGCTTCACAAGCATCCTTTTTGAAACGAAATCTGCAATATAACATATATCTCATATATATAATATAAACATTCGTCACAGGCAGTAATATGATCTCATCACAGAACATTGCAGCAGAAGAACATATATGAAATATTGGATATTCTAGGGCGTCCGTGTTTTCAATACGAGCCTGTATAAAACACGGATTCCACGGTCGCGATGAATAGCCAAACCCACATCACTAGACCCCTACGAGAGCGGCAAGCAACACAGCCAATTCTAGGGTTAGGAGACCCGGTCCCGACTCCTCGAGATGGTCTCCCACTGGACCCTAGAACCCGGTTACTTGTGCTCCCCGCCTTGGGTCTAGCTAATGCGGAAAAGTAAATAATATACAACGGTGACATCTTCCGCAACCTGGAAGTGCCCCAATAAAAGAATATTACATACATATGAATTTTACATGAATGAAGAAGAAAAAACTCTCATCTCACATAAAACCCCCGGCCATTCAAAACGCGACGATCCAATATAACATATCACAGCAACACATAATATCTCATATCATCAACGTAAGCAAGTATGCGTATCCCGATTGTCGTTGATGTATAGCAACGAAGCCGGCGATACACCACATACTATGCTTACGGTCACAGAAAAGAAAGTGTAAAACTACAACAGTTGGAATCCGCAATCTCTTTAGACATCGCATCCCTAACAAAATGAATTCCTTAGACATCGCATGCCTAATAATTATAAACCCCGCATTTTAGTCTCTTTATCGAAAACTCTTTTCAATGTCAAGTCGGGGAATTCAACAAGATTCCTGATATTCTGATCGAATGCTCGTCGCAAACTTTAGTAGACGGCCGCACCCCCGGATGCCGTCGACAAAGTGCACGAAGGCGGAACACCGCAGCCGCAAGCACCCGAATGGATGCTTTTGGCGATGGGGTTCTCCTACAGTCACTTGGTCGGGGCTATGGGGTGTAGCTGTCTATTAAGTTTACCCGTCGAGTATCCGCGTACGCTACGTGATTGCGACGGACTTTTGATCACATCAAAATTCCGTGGCAACCGATCATCTGAGACTAAACTGCTATGCTTATAATATTCAAATTAGTTATCTCATAACTACCTGTGGATTCCAAATATTGTATCACATTCCAGATAAATAGACAATGTTAAACTTTCCGATCAAATAATCAAACACCCAAGATTTCCCTAATATATCTCAACACTTGAAATCAGTTTAAAAACATCCATCACATGCCACAGTACCAATGGTCCAGCCGTAGAAGGGTCAAGCCAACGCCTCACATGTGGCACGCCGTACTGCCCCAAACCCTATGGTTCAAAAGGCAGTTCAAGACGGTCACATAATCGAGTTAAGGTTTGTTGTCTTCTAGAGGGTCCACCGCGTTACTTGCACGACTTAGAACGTTCTTAAACACGAGAAAAAATCCAACTTTTGAAAAATTTTCCGACAGGGGAAAAAGTGATTTATTGATATCCGTTCGAACTTTTTAACAGTTTCTAAAAATTATCCGGACAAACTAAACAAAGTCAAATTATCCGATCGAATCAACGATTCCCCAATACAACCCTTGAAAACTCAACATTTGAGTGGAATTAAAATATTCACAGAAAAAATTGCCAAGAAAGGACCTAAGGATAAATACAAGAAATTTCAGGGACTAACTCGAAATTTTGGCCGCGGAACCGCCGCAAAACCCATGGTTTCGCCGCGGTTCCGCGGTCATTTTGGCGAATTAGAAGTCCGTACTTTACAGTAATTCTTATTTTTTCCTGCTTGTTTTTCTGAGAATTTTTAATTAATAAAAAACCACATTTTTGAAAAATGTACAGAGAAGGGTAAACATCGGGGTTTCGGGTTTCGATCGGACTTTAAACTCCGTCTAGACTTCGCCTAAAGCTCTAGCTTGGCTCTGATACCACTGTAGGGTTGCTATGCACACGCACAAGGGTCTACGGGGCATCAACCATGCCCGATTAAAAATTTAGCCGTGCCGAACAACCCGAATACGGATCTTTAAACTAGAGATTAGGCGAAAACTAACATGCTAAACACTTTAACACTAAGTGAGAGGGATTACAACCTTTGTAGATCCGGTCCTTCACTTCACAAGCTCCGTGTTGTGGTCCTTTCGCTGCGATCATCGGGTTCCGGACTCTCGAGAGGTTCCACGAACAGAAAGATGCAGTCTTGCTTCTGATCTTCGATACAAAGATGATCTACCTTGAAGTTTCATTAACACAAGCTAACACTCACTAAAATTGAGTGAACACTCTCATCTAAAGGGCAAGGGAAGATTAGGATGATGAAGTAGGATTTTTGCTCTCTTTATTTATCTTTTTCTCACATATTTTCATCACAAATATCAAAGCAAGAAAGCTTTGCATGAAGAACTCAAGGAAGAAGAAGAATAGTGATCCATTTTCTTTTGTGATGAATAATGAAAGGATTAATATGATAAATAATGCAACCATGGTTGACTTAACCATTGTAGAGAATTAACCAAGGGTTAGGGTTTGGGTTGAGTTAAGAATGAGTCATTTGAAAATATCTTTTCCAAAACAAAATAGAAAACCTTCTAGAATCTACTAGAAGTCATTAACCCAAATCAAACCCTAATCTTGATTAATCTTTACTAAACATGTTGCATTAGTTATCATATCATGTTACAATATTATATATCACATATATAATATTTATTGTAACCAAATAAAATAATACAATGAACATATATCGCATATATATCAATGTATTACCCGAGTGAGAAAAAGAATCTTTTAGTGAGCTAATATTAGTTAATGTAATTTAATATATCATATATATTATTATACATTAAATTATCGAATCAACACTTGATCCGACAATCCGGCTATATCGCATATAGCCGACTAATATTTATCCGTACCGATTCATCGAATCAACACTTGATCCGATGACCCGGCCGATATCAAATATCGCGAGAATAGAATACGGTATCTCATATCGTATTATCCTCGCTCCCGCACATATCACATATGTACCCCTACTCCGTTTTTCCTGAGCCAAGAAACCTCTGTGTAGGACTCTAAAGAATCGTCAATACGCCGGCAGTAGGTGATGATCATATCAAACACCCACAAGCTACAAGCGGACAGCTAAACGTAACAGCCACCCAGGTATTGAGCGCTCAGAAGATCAACAAGCAAGCCTGTACATTATCCTGTGAATCCAAACAGTAACACTCCCGTACAGTCCGGTCTCATCGTCTGATATGTTGCATATCTCGTCTAGGGGTGGTAAACGTCAGACCCCAGTAGCTCGATAAGTCATGTCGATATGAGGTCTATAACAGTTCGAGAAACTACTGATAACACTTACCAGTAAATCTCAGCAACCCTGGCCAGGGATTTCCGGTTATAGCCAATCGAACACAGCACAACATTAACTCCCTATACCGGGAGAGACGAATCCCCTCCTATCGCTCATTGCCTCTATGGGATTCGGGACTGTACCCAAAAGCCACCTTTTTGCACGCCTACTTGAACGTGGTATGATGGAAATCAAAGCACAGTGGGAATCACACAAGACTCTATGACGATCTCGGGTCAACAGACTACTCTGTACCAGTGTCACCGGAGAACTGCCATCTGACGTGAGGTATAATACCATCTGGGAGTTCTCGGCGAGTCCGTCCAGTGTACCCAGTCTCCACTGAGCACCCGTACACCATCCTTGATGTCAAACACCGATGGATATGGGATCATCCATCGCCCATCATATGGGTCAAGATGCGTATACGCTAGTCTACTCTGGTGTATCGATGCCCTGTCTCGATATACCCTCGACTAGGAACAATTATAGGATGTACTCGTCGACTACCGTGGCCCCACTGGTATGATCTCATCATAGTCCTTGTAGTCGAGTACATATCCTAAGGGTTTTATCAACATGTAATATAGAGACAATCAGAGTACATGTTAAGATAAAGTACAACCAGATAGTATACTATCATGTCGAGCAAGAAAGTCCTCCCTATATATGTCCTAGCATCCACTACAATATACATCGTATGTACAGTAATGGCCTCCAGGGCATACATATAACTAACAGTTTCACGCCGACAGTCTGAGGTCTACCCTTCTTCTTCACCACTGCCTCATATCGTCGGACAGCCTTCAGAGCAAGATTATGGGTTGGGAAATCCCCTGTAGCTAATGCAACTTGGATTTCCGGGTCCAACCCTTGCTGAAATCTTCGTGCCCTGATCTCAGCATACAGGATCAGGTGTGCCGCGAACCTGTTAAGACCTTGTGTTAATAGTGTAGTATGTGATATCAGGAAAATGAATATTGAGACATATCTTACTTGATAAGCATGGTAAACTCAGCATCGTATTCATCCACGGATTTGCTCCACATCGAGCCTTGCTGTAAGTGGATGAACTGTTGTTCCATGTCAAAATGGGAAGTTTCAGGAAAATATTTCATATCGAACATATCGCGAAATGCCCTCCATTCAATTGGTTGGGCGAGTCGGCTTTCTTCATCCTTCCACCAGACTCTGGCGTTATCAGTTAGTTGCAGCTTTTTAACTCTCACCCAAGAAACCTCTGGCACTTGTGCTGCTGCCAGGTCATCTTCTATAGACTGAGCCCATTCCTCTGCCTCTAGCAGGCTCTCTTTCCTAGAGATATGTTTCGGATGCAAAGCCAGGAATTGGTTGACTCCGGGTGCCTCGGTCTCTGTATGGTGCAAGAGAATAGCAGTCTGCTGCTGCGGACCCTCCAAAAGGCTCTTAATCGTCTCAAGCAATACCGTTTGCTCGTTGATAGGAGATGCAATGGTAGGTAGTGGTGGTAAAGTAATTGTGGAGTGTTTCCATTGACGTTCGTTCTTGTATTGTTGGGAGAATCCATTACCTTGATAGAAAAAGAAGGGTTAGGATAGCTTCAAGAAATTTGAAATGTAAAGAGTGTACATTTGCTGATTCTTATACTTCTTATGATATATTGCTTAGGATTCCATGCAGAATTGACCTGTATGGGCCGCCAACAAAACCTGTCACGCCCAACTCCCAGTTTATGGGAAAGTAGATGTGGCGGGCACGCTACGTATTTACTCAGAAGTAAACACGTTAAGTGTAAAGAAGAAATATAAATAGTGCAGAAGAAAAACAAGAGATGTAATATAAAAATCAACTTTTATTAATATCCATTCTTTACATTATAACTGATTTGAAAAGGAAATGTACAATGATAAAAGCAATGCTTAAACAGCGGCATACAAATGAAAAGGTAAGTACAAGTAAAGACTAGAAGTCTGGCTCCTCTGTGAACTATCCAAGTCCTCCTGGCTGGGCTCGGTCTCCTAAGAGTCGGGTCCTCCTGACGAACATTCCAAAAAAAAGAAGGGGCAGGAATGTCGTTAGCGAACTAGCGTACGGTAAGTCCCAAAGATAAGGGTGGAATAGAACAAGTAAAGAATATATGACTGGTGATCTGAACAAGTATATGTTTGTTATACTAACGTAGTTGTTTGTAGCTTGGTATAGAATGCAATAGTGTATACGAGAGTAGTCCAACTATCCCGTGGACTATGGTAACATGTAAGTACAAGGCCCCGTCAAAACCCACGGGACAACGGCACGAGAGTTCATGTAGGTGTCTTTTAGTGTCCATCATCGTTCCACTTTTAACACATTCCGTACCAATCTATCCCGTTAAACCCTATAATGTATTGTATTGAATTATACTTATCAGACTTGCTGAGACTATGGTTACAAGTTGTTCATGTAATCAGGTTCGGGATGTAAACAAGTAGGCATGTATTCAAGTCAAGATATAGCCATGGTTCGGTCAAGTCAAGTCATGTTTGCGTTTTGATCTTGTTCTGGTATTCAGGTTCAGATTAAAGTATACATGTTGATATATTTGATTCATATTGAATTGGATTCTGATTTGGATTAGACTAAGATTGATTTGGACTCAGACTTGAGTCAAACACTTAAAACTGATTTGGATCCTGAATTAGGTTTAGGAGTTATCGGTAAATGCTGCACATGAACAGCAGGATTTGTGTCTTTTTCCAAAACAATTACCATTGATAATTCCATTAAGTTTTTCTACCTTAAATAGGCAAGTACTCACTTTCTCCGGCTATCTGAGGCTCAAGAGAATTGATCCCGCTTAAACCTATATTTACTAAAGCTCTTAATTGTAATTTTATATAACTCGAATGGGTTTTATGAAAAATAATTTATATACTTTCAAAAAAATCTCGAGTATTTATTTATATTATTTAAGGTTTTCATGGATGTAAATTTTAAGATTTGAGGTATTTTAGTGAATATTAACTTAGCTTGAATAGTTCATGGTATTTAAGTGTAAAACTTGTCTTTTGGATAACTTGAGGGTATTTTGGTGAAACTTGTCATTATTTTATCTTTTTAGAAAACATGGAATTTTATTATATCTTGAAAGTATGTGGTATGATAATATTTATATATTTATAAAAAATTAATTTTATTACTAAATAGAAATTGTCGTTTTTCTTAAAAATCGTATTAAAATCTTTCAAGGCCGAATGCTCCGTGAGGAGGTCTGCATCTCGTTCTACTAGCCCAAGAATGTGCGATAATCTGCACCATCTAATAGCGGGTCCCATAAAAAGGGTTGTAGAGGCATAATCGCAAAGAATTTTGATAATACAATTCAAAGAAAACCGTTTTTTTTATAGTTCATGGTATTTTAATGAAATGTTGTAATCGCCACAAATTCAAAGAGTATCGTGCTATGTAAACATGTGTGTATGTGAGGGGTCGGTCATTAACCCGTGAAGTTTTCTACAGGTGTGATTAAGCAAAGTAATAAAATACGGTGGATACAAAGTTCATGGTATTTAAATGTAAAAGTTGAATTAAAGTTATATAGCATAATGTATTTGAGTGAAAATTATTTCTAAACATTAGGTTCATGGTTATGAACATGGGGTACCAGTTTGCATGAAAGTTATGGCAGAAAATAATGAAATTTTTAGGTTTTAGAATGAGATGTCGGTAGTAACTCAATTTACCGACATGTTTTATAAAGAGAACTTTTTTAAGAAGAGTAGAATGGGGAGGGACTTACTAGCTAATTGAATGAAAAGGAGGAAGAAGAAGATAGTATAGCTGCCGTGGCATCGTGGAGCCACCGGAACTTGCTTGATTCCTCGCCGGAAGTTGACCTTTGGCTAACTCCGCTTATACACTTCTTGTACTTAGAAAAACATAATACTTTTTGCTAGGGATTTCAGAATGAGGAGGAGCTAGGGTATGGGATTGTATTTATAGTGTGGAATTAGGGTTTTGGAATTGAAAAATTGAATTAAAATGCATTAAAATTGGATTTAAAGGTGAAATTGAATTCTTATACATAGATCCTTATACATTTTGGTACCACCAGGGTGTACTGAGTATGGAGAGCTGTGAGCTTCTTTCATCAACTCTTCTCGAACAGGACCTTATGGTACACACAATCTACTCCCGTATCTCAAGGATCCGTCTTCGTAGATGATGAAGTCTCTTCGCGGTCCACTTTCTACCTATTTTTGGATCTTTTGCAGCTTGGCATCACTCGCTTGAGCTGCCTTGATCTGATTGAAAATAGTAAACTGAACTTTTAAGTTCATTAACTATTAAGCATTACCAGGCATAACTACCTCGATCTCCATCCTGTGCAATTCTTTCTGCAGCTTCCACTGTGCGGTGAAGTTTATTGATAATGGCTGATGGCTAAGTGCATCAGGAACTACATTCAGCTTCCCTGGATGATACTGTAGGTTGATGTCGAAATCCGCCATATGTTCTAGCCATCTTCTCTGCCGCATGTTCAACTTCTTCTGAGTAAATACATACTTCATAATTTTGTGGTCCATGTATATATCCACTCGTTCTCAAAGAAGATAGTGGCGCCAAATCTTAAGTGCAAAGATAACGACCGCTAACTCCATATCATGTGTTGGATAGTTGCGCTCATGAACCTTCAGCTGTCTTGATGCAAGAGCTACAACCTTTCCATGCTGGTGTAAATCACATCCTAATCCCTTACCGGACGCATCGCAATACACAACGAAACCTCCAAATTGATCCAGTATCATAAGAATTGGAGCCGATGTCAATCTTGACTTGAGTTCTACAAAAGCTTGTTCACATGCTTCTGACCATACGAATGCTTCATCTTTACATGTGAGCTTGGTCAAGGGTATTGCAATCTTTGAGAAACCTTCGATGAATCTTCAGTAGTATCCTGCCAAACCCAAGAAAGTTTGAATATCTTTCACCACCTTTGGTGTTGGCCATTCGCTGACAGCTGACACCTTAGCTGGATGTACTTAGATTCCTTCGCCTAAAACAATGTGTCCAAGAAATCCGACTTGATCTAGCTAAAATTCGCACTTGCTGTACTTAGCATTGAGTTGATGCAGTTGCAATGTCTCTAGGACAATCTGCAAATGCTCAGCGTGCTCTTTCCGATTCTTTGAATTCACCAGGATGTCGTCAATAAAAATAACAACGAACCTGTCTAAGTACTCTGGGAAAACTTGGTTCATCAGATTCATAAATATCGCAGGTGCATTGGTCACCCTAAATAGCATTACGAGAAACTCATAATGACCATAGCGAGTCCTAAATGCCGTCATCGGAATATCAAAATCTTTGACCTTTACCTGATGATAAACTTGTTGGATATAGTGCCCTCAAAATCAATAATTGGATCGCAGGCACGTGATTGCAATGATTGAGGGAGGACCTATACCGATAGGACAGTCTTACTTGAGATGATAGTATGCTATCTGGTTTATCTTTATCATCGTGTACTGCTTTAGGTGACATTATATATATCACTATTGCATGTTGATAGAGCCCATAGGATTCTTGCTTGACTACCAACAGTATGATGGCGATCATATACGTGAGAGTTGCGTAGTCTATAAGCACATCCTTAAAAGTGGTCCCTAGTCACGGGAGTTTCGAGATAAGGCATCGATACCCCGGAGTAGACTAGTGTATACAGTCGAGACCCCGACGAGGGGCGGTGGCCGGTCTCATAAGCCATTGGTGTCAGTTGGTTCACCTAAGATGTATACAGGTGCTCATTGGGTTATGAGTACACCGGACAGGACTCGCCGGGAATATGCTAGCTGGTTATTAAAACCTGTCGTCAGATAGCAATTCTCAGGTGACATGTGTACAGGTTAGTCTATCGACCTGAGATCGTCATTTGTCTCGTGTGAGTTCCCACTGTGCTTTGATTATTACCCTACCACGGCTCAAAGTAGTCGTACAAACAGGTTTTAGTTGGGTACAGTACCGAGCCACATGGAGGCAGTGAGCGGATCGGCAGGGGATTCGTCTCTCCCAACGTTGGGGGTGAGATCGCGTTGTATTTAGGAGAGCCATTACACGAAGTCCATGGACATGGCAAGCGAGATTTACTGGTAGGTATTCCAGTAGTATCTCAGGGTGTTTTGGGCTACACTCCGACACGACTTATACCGCTTTTGGGGGGTCTGACGTTTACCAGCTCCCTAGGCCCGATATGCGATACTCATAAACGAACGGACCGGACTGTATGGATATTGTAACACATAGGCTCAATAGGGTTCCAGGATGATTTCTCTCATCGGTTTCCCTTTCGCTCAATACATGGGCAGCCGTTACGTGCAGCTAGTACCACTGACGGCTTGTGGTTAAACCCACTGCCAGAGTATTGATGAGTCTTTAGAGTACCCCACAGAAAGTTTCCCAGTTCAGGAGAAATGTTGTAGAGGCTGTTTGGTGTTATGGAAGGATTCGAACATACGTGTGCACTTGTGCACGTGTCATGGTTCGGACGGATAATACTAGCGGGTTTTGGTTTAAGCCGGATCTTAATATTATACTGTATAGATTTTGTCTCATTGCAATTGTATTCAGCCGGAATACAAATACAGGTATGTATATACAGTTGCGGGGTTATCCTGTAATTTTGTTACGGGATCGTCTTTTGAAGTTTCCAGTTTGCATTCCTTTCAGCCATGCCCTCTGTTCTTTCCTCATGGCTTATGCCTTCTGTGCTTTCCTCATGGCTGATTTTTGTGAGGAGGGGGTTTCTTGCAAATTCCGAATTAGCGTAGGGAGGAACTTTTTGTGGCGGGGGTTCTCCAGCAGCATGTGGATGTTTCATGAGGGCTCTAGATGTGCTTGGTTGAATGTTTGCATTAATTGGTTTTTGGATATGGCTAGATTTTTTGTGAGGATTTTTAGCTTATGATTATATTCATTCTTTCCTTTGCACTCACCCCATATTTTTCCTCTGGCCTTGGCCGAGAGCACAACTTTGGCAGCCCCATTTTTATTTATGTGATTGATTCATCTTCAATTTCAACACAAAAATTCCTTAAGCTCATTTGATCTTCACACCTCCAAATGGCAACTTCAATTAACTGTTCATCTAATCGCTTGGATGATTTGAGACAAAGTATTCTACACTTATTCTACAGCAACCTTGGACACGTCGGCTAGAAAAATTCGTGTCCGAGTTGCCTCGGTTCAGAGGTTGGAGCTCGTATAAAGATTCGATGACGTGGCACGGCTTTCGGCGAGGAGGAGACAGTAGATTGATCGAGATCGGAGAGCGAGCATCGTCGGCGCAGCCGCAACAAGCAAGGGGAAGAGATTAAAGACCGAAAGACACGGATCGATCGGTATAATTTTTAAAACACCTTTTACAGAATACTAGTTTACGGTTAATAGAACGATCCGAGTTTTAAGTTTGCGTTAGCGCCAGTTCGTAAAAAGTTTTTTGTTCCGCATTTGGCCTCGGAAAGACTGCCGGGGCGCTGGCGTAGATTTACACTGGTATCAGAGCCAAACTATTAACCGCATACTAGTTGTTTAGATGATATTAAAATATCGAAACCGAAACATCCCAAAACAATACCAATGATATTTTTGTTGATGAGGGAAATTTGTCGCAAAATTAAGTGGCTTCCATTTTTTTGGGGAAGGGATAAATTCGTGGCTGGGTGTTTTTTTTGTGTGCTGAAAAAAAAAATTCATGAGATTCCTTTAGCACAAATTCCTCACTGCAACTTCATATACATCAGCCACTTCATTCATCTAATTCCTCAGAGCCACTTCAAAGTAAAACCAGGCGCCACTTTCTTTTTCATTTTCATGTCTCGAACAAAAACTAATTGCTTCACATTTTCTTCATCCCAATAATATTAGTTCAGTGGTATTGCTAGTTTAGCCCAGTTTGGATATGATTTTATCTAGTTGTTTTGGGCTATTCGGGGGTTATTTCGAAGTCGATATTTTCTAATATTGTTTAAAGTTTGCAGTACTTACATTACTTTCTGCGACCGTGAATGTCATTTGATCGGTAAATCTTGTCTAATCGCTATAGCATTTTTAGACAGGTATGCGAATGTGACATTCGCGTTGATGTTCTGTGTTGTGCTGTGATGTTGCGGATTTGTCATGGTGGATAACTTGCGTGCAATGGTAGTGCAGTTTGGATATATTTGTACATTTGATATTGCGGGGCGAGCGTCCGACATGTGGACTGCCGTCACTGCCTGTTTGTATATTATTCTTTTGGGGCATGACCGGGTTGAGGTCGATGTACCCGTTGTACATATTTTCTTTTCTGTACTAGGATTACCCCGCGGTGAGATGCACGGATATCCGGGTTCTGGAGGGCAACGGGTCCGCATCTCATGGCTTTGAGAGGGAGGGGACCTCACTCTAGGATTGGCGGACTATTCGCCGCACTCGTAGGGGGTATAGGTTGACCCAAGGAGGGGTGCTCAAGTTATCGGATTCCGTGAAGTGCTGGGTGGTCCATTCACGATGTTGAAGGGGGCTGCCTCACTTCTGGTTTTGGCGGGTGACTTGCCGCACTCATAGGGGTCTAGGTTTTCATTGCACAGGCTATCCACACGATAGGGGAATGTCGGGTTTCATTTGTCGCTCTATGAAACCCGGGGATCCCAGATTATCTGTATTGTTCTGTGGTACTTATTACTTTTATGTGATGTTGCATTTATCACGCCTGGAGCGATTTTTTGTATATTGATATATAAATATATACTAGTAGATGTTATATATGTTTTACATCCGCGCTAGTCCTGTCCCCGCTCAGTCGTTAGTTAAGTAACCTAACGGGGGATGTCGGGACTCAGTGGCGAATGCGGATGGCATATACATACATTTTATTTTCGTTCTTTATTGGTGGGATTAATTGATGGGACTGCGTTGATTCAGATCAATGCAAAAGAAAACAGACCTATACAGATGTTGTTGGAACAATTTTTCAAAAGCTGTTATTGCAAGGTCGTTCTCTTTTGTTCTGAACAGCGGTATTCGGTTATGAATATCCAGCACCTCATTCGACGAGGCAAGGACCGAGATCCCTTCACCGGGAGTGACCCCTTGGACAGAGGTTTGCGTCAGGATAATAACTTCACTATAGTCGATTACTTTTTGTTTTGCATCGTGGTATTCAGTTTGGAATATCCTGCACCTCATTCTACGGGGGAAGAGCCGAGATCCCTTCACCGCGAGTGACCTTTTTAGCAAAGGGTTTTCACCACTATATTTTTGTAAAAGCTATCTGGTTCCATCAACGATATCAAGTTCATTACGTTAAAGGTTTTTCGCCAAAAACCATTCGTAGCCCTCTGTCATTTCAGACGAGTAGCATTTAGTATTCATGCTATGTATGTTGGCCTTCGTCAAGGCATAGTGTATGGTAGCTATTTGTTTCTTTTCTGTTGTATAGATAGATGCGTTGGTTTGGGACAGTCATACTGCTATTTTGGCCTTCGTCAAGGGTATGTACGGGTGGGTTCAAATTAACCTGGATAATGACGGGTAGAACTTGACATGTGACTTATGATATGTTGGCCTTCATCAAGGTCATAAGAGCATGGGGTGAAAATCACATCGGGAGTTTCTAAAGAAAGTGAAACTTCCCAGGCATGCGCATACCTTCTGGAGTGTGATAACGTGAGTGGATTCATCACGTTATCATGCGATGATAGTTGGATCCCGATTCCCACTGATGAGTTAGTTTATTCCTCGGGTGATCCCGACTAATTCTTCTTCTAGGTTTGGAGGAGAATTTGAGGATACGGTGGGAGGTTTCCTGATTAGATAAAAGTGATAACCATTCTAATCTAGGTTAGAGTGCACGCAGAGTGTTTCTTTTCTCTCTCTCTTTGGCAGCGACCATGACCCGACCCAAGACTGTGACTCAGTAACCAAGTTAACCGAACCTTCTTAAAACACTGGCTTTTGGATTGTCTGAGTTTCATACATCATTGCCACTCCTTCTTTTACCCTTTGCATTTCTCCAGAACACCTCGTATTACTTTGAACATCCACTTCCATTGGATAAATCCATCGTATGGTTATTTACGAACTCGATGGAACTTGTTCCAGATTCGAGGATGGATTCTGGTTCTGGAGAGATTGAATAGGACTATTCAGTTGTCTTTTCCTTTTACCTTCTCTCAGGTTATGAGGGCTCCTAGGATTAGGGGACAATACACCTATTATGCTTATTGGATAGTCTTCTTCCAAAGTATAGGCAGGTGCCGAAAGGTAGGGAATGAACAAAACCAATTAGCCTAACTGTGGTGTACAGAAGATAATAAGTAAAGACAAATAAAAGGATTAGAAAGAGAGCAAAGTAAATTGTGACTGCTATTCATGACCAAACCAAGTATTTCATCGCCACTCCTATTTCACCTTTGTATTTCTCCAGAACACCCCGTATAACTATGAAGATCCACAGTTATTTTGATAATCCATCGTATGGTTATATACGAACTCGATGGAACTTGTTCGATTTCGGGGTTAGATTCTGGTTCAGGAGAAATAGAACAAAGGTTTATTCGGTTGCCTTTTATCATCACCTTCTCTCAGGTTGCGAGTACTCCTAGGATTTAGAGAGTACACCTATTACGCTTATTAGATAGTCTTCTTCCAAACCATAGGCTGGTGCCGAACGGTATGGAAGGATGAAAACCATTAAGCCTAACTATGGTATACAGAAGGTAATAAGTAAAGACAAATAAAGGAATTTGGAGAGATGGCAAGGAAATATACGGTTACAGTCATGAATCTGGATAATGGAAGAGGCATTACTAGGAATACTCGGATACCCCTTCGAAACATATTCATGTTTCAGTTTCACTGTGTATTGTTAATAGAAAACTGATTTCTCAATCAGTCCTTGCTCCAGGATATGTATTTACCAGGTATGATTCTCACATCTGTATGGTTTTACAGATGATGAGTGGGAGTAAGTTATTGGAAATTAGGTGATCATCCTAATTATATCGGAATTCAATGTAATTGGTGATGTTTGAGGAAATCGCCTGGGTACAGTTTTCAATCTACGACGCACAGGGTTTAAGTTATTCAACTCAGGGGACTTATACAAAGTTTTGTATATTGTCCAGTGTCCATTAGAACAAAGGGGTGGGTCCATAGATCCTTATACATTTTTGTACCACTAGGGTGTACTGAGTATGGAGAGCTGTGAGCTTCTTTCATCAACTCTTCTCGAACAGGACCTTGTGGTACACACAATCTACTCCCGTATCTCAAGGATCCGTCTTCGTAGATGATGAAGTCTGTTCGCGGTCCACTTTCTACCTATTCTCGGATCTTTTGCAGCTTGGCATCACTCGCTTGAGCTGCCTTGATCTGATTGAAAATAGTAAACTGAACTTTTAAGTTCATTAACTATTAAGAATTACCAGGCATAACTACCTCGATCTCCATCCTGTGCAATTCTTGCTGCAGCTTCCACTGTGTGGTGAAGTTTATTGATAATGGCTGATGGCTAAGTGCATCAGGAACTACATTCAGCTTCCCTGGATGATACTGTAGGTTGATGTCGAATTCCGCCATAAGTTCCAGCCATCTTCTCTGCCACATGTTCAACTTCTTCTTAGTAAGTACATACTTCATACTTTTGTGGTCCATGTATATATCCACTCGTTCTCTAAGAAGATAGTGGTGCCAAATCTTAAGTGCAAAGATAACGACCGCTAACTCCTTATCATGTGTTGGATAGTTGCGCTCATGAACATTTAGCTGTCTTGATGCAAAAGCTACAACATTTCCGTGCTGGTGTAAAACACATCCTAATCCTTTACCGGACGCATCGCAATGCACAACGAAATCTCCAAATTGATCCAGTATCACAAGAATTGGAGCTGATGTCAATCTTGACTTGAGTTCTACAAAAGCTTGTTCACATGCTTCTGACCATACGAATGCTTCATCTTTACATGTGAGCTTGGTCAAGAGTGTTGCAATCTTTGAGAAACCTTTGATGAATCTTCAGTAGTATCCTGCCAAACCCAAGAAACTTTGAATATCTTTCACCGTCTTTGGTGTTGGCCATTCGCTGACAGCTGACACCTTAGCTGGATCTACTAAGATTCCTTCGCCTGAAACAATGTATCTAAGAAATCCGACTTGATCTAGCTAAAATTCGCACTTGATGTACTTGGCATTGAGTTGATGCTGTTGCAATGTCTCTAGGACAATCTGCAAATGCTCAGCGTGCTCTTTCCGATTCTTTGAATACACAAGGATGTCGTCAATAAAAATAACAACGAACCTGTCTAAGTACTCTGGGAAAACTTGGTTCATCAGATTTATAAATTGTAGGGTTCCTAGGCACACTAATGGGGTCTCACAAGGCATCAACCATGCCAAATTCAAATTTTACATGTGCCGAGAAACCCTAATATGGATCGTTAACTAGAATTTTAGGCGAAACATGCAACTAGTTAACAACTTAACTAAGTGAACGGAAATACAACCTTTGTAGATCCGGTCCTCCACCTTCATAGCTCCATGATGAAGTCTCCTTGCTGTCCAAATCAAATCCCGGGCTCTAGCGTCGGCTTCATCGGAGAAATGGGCTGGCTTGGTCGTCGGCTTCGATGCCGAAGATGATCTACGTCGAGGTATCACAAGATCAAGCTCCCACTTCACCAAGTCATGAAACTTGTGAAGAAAACACCCTATACTACTTGGCAAGAGGTAGAGGATGAAGAAATAGGAAGTGGGTTCACTTTAGAATTGGATTTCTCACTCTTTTTCTCAAGTTGCCATTGATGGAGGCAAGCTTTCTTCATTGTTGAAGAAGGAGAAGAAGAAGAAAAGAATATGATAAGTATTTCTAAAATAAGAAAATAAAATCAATACTTATCATACACTAACCATGGTCAAGTGTAGAGAGTAAACTAGGGTTAGGTGAATGGTTAGCGTTAAGCATGAAGACAAAAATGGTCACTAAGTCAAAGCTTCATGAAGCTTCAATAACAAACAAAGAAAGTCACCATTTCTCTTCATCTTTTCAAAATAAATAAATAAATAAATAGATATGAAAATCAAAACTCTGACCATTTAAATAACCATGGCTTAATCTTTACACAAACTCAAGTGAGCATGTATCATCAAACATGATACAGTCAAGTGCATACAAAAATATATCACATATACAATGTGCACATCAGGTGAGAAAATCCTTTTAAAATGAACCAATACTAGTTAATGCAAAGTAATATATCAAATATATAATTATACATTAAATCATTAAATCAACACTTGATTTAACGATCCGGTCATATCGCATATGACCGACTAATATCCAATGTGTCAGCTTATCGAATCAATCCTCAATTCGATAACTAGGTTATATCGCATACAACCAATCGATACATTTATCACAAGAATAGAATACGGTATCACATACACGCATTATTCTCGGTCCCGCACATATCTCATATGCGCTTCTATTTCGTTTCGCTTGAGCCAGGAAACCTCTGTGTAGGACTCTAAAGACTCGTCAATACGCCGGCAGCAGATGATGATCATATCAAACACCCACAAGCCGCAAGCGGTCTGCTAAACGTAACGGCCACCCAGGTATTGAGCGATCAGAAGATCGACGAGCAAGCCCGCTCATACTCCTGTGAATCCAACCAGTAACACTTACCGTACAGTCCGGTCTCGTCGTCTGATATGTCGCATATCTCGCCTAGGGGTGGTAAACGTCAGACCCCAATAGCTCGATAAGTCATATCGATATAAGGTCTATAACAGTTCGAGAAACTACAGGTAACACTTACCAGTAAATCTCAGCAACCCTGGCCAGGGATTTCCGCTTATAGCCAATCGAACACAGCGCAACATCAACTCCCTATACCGGGAGAGACGAATCCCCTCCTTTCGCTCATTGCCTCCATGTGATTCGGGACTGTACCCAAAAACCACCATTTTGCACGCCCTCTTGGACGTGGTAAGGTGGAAATCAAAGCACAGTGGGAACCACACAAGACTCTATGGCGATCTCGGGTCAACAGACGACTCTATACCAGCGTCACCAGAGAACTGCCATCTGACGTAAGGTATAATACCATCTGGGAGTTCTCGGCGAGTCCGTCCAGTGTACCCAGTCTCCATTGAGCACCCGTATATCATCTCCGATGTCAAACACCAATGGATATGGGATCATCCATCGCCCATCTGTATGGGTCGAGAAGGTATACGCTAGTCTACTCTGGTATATCGATGCCCCGTCTCGATACACCCACGACTAGGGACCTTGAAGGATGTACTTATGGACTACCATGTCCCCACTAGTATGATCCGCATCATAGTCCAGGTAGTCAAGTACACATCCTAAGGGCTTTACCAACATGTAACAGAGAGACAATCAGTATACACGTTAAGGTAAAGAGTAACCAGATAGCATACTATCATGTCGAGCAAGAAAGTCCTCCCTATATATGTCCAAGCATCCACTACAATATACATCCTATGTATAGCAATGGCCTCTAGGGCATACATATAACTAACATAAATATCGCAGGTGCATTGGTCACCCAAATAACATTACGAGAAACTCATAATGACCATAGCGAGTCCTGAATGCCGTCATCGGAATATCAAACTCTTTGACCTTTACCTGATGATAACCTCTTTGGATATAGTGCCCTCAAAGTCAATTATTGGATCGCAGGCACGTGATTGCAATGATTGAGGGAGGACCTATACCGGTAGGACAGTCTTACTCGAGATGATAGTATGCTATCTGGTTTATCTTTATCATCGTGTAGTACTTTAGGTGACATTATATATATCACTATTGCACGTTGATAGAGCCCATAGGATTCTTGCTTCACTACCAACAGTATGATGGCGATCATATATGTGAGAGTTGGTTAGTCTATAAGCACATCATTAAAAGTGTCCCTAGTCGCGGGAGTTTCGAGATAGGGCATCGATACTCCGGAGTAGACTAGTGTATACAGTCAAGAACCCGACGAAGGGCCGCGGCCGGTCTCACAAGCCATCGGTGTCAGTTGGTTCACCTAAGATGTATACAGGTGCTCATTGGGTTATGAGTACACCGGACAGGACTCGCCGAGAAGATGCTAGCTGGTTATTAAAACCTGTCGTCAGATAGCAATTCCCAGGTGACATGTGTACAGGTTAGTCTATCGACGTGAGATCGTCATTTGTCTCGTGTGAGTTCCCACTGTGCTTTGATTATTACCCTACCACGGCTCAAAGGAGTCGTGCAAACAGGTTTTATTTGGGTACAGTCCTGACCCACATGGAGGCAGTGAGCGGATCGGCAGGGGATTCGTCTCTCCCAACGTTGGGGATTAGATCGCACTGTGTTTAGGAGAGCCATTACACGAAGTCCATAGCCATGGATAGCGAGATTTACTGGTAGGTATTCCAGTAGTATGATGTTTTGGGCTACACTCCGACACGACTTATACCGCTTTTGGGGTTCTGACGTTTACCAGCTCCCTAGGCCCGATATGCGATACTCATAGACAAACAGACCGGACTGTATGGATATTGTCACACATAGGCTTACTAGGGTTCCAGGATGAGTTCGCTCATCGGTTTCCCATTCTCAAAATACATGGGCAGCCGTTACGTACAGCTAGTACCACTGACGGCTTGTGGTTAAACCCACTGCCAAAGTATTGACGAGTCTTTAGAGTCCCCCACAGAAAGTTTCCCAGTTCGGGCGAAACGTTGTAGAGGCTGTATAGTTTTATGGCAGGGTTCGAACATACGTGTGCACTTATGCACGTGTCATGGTTCGGACGGATAATACTAGCGGGTTTTGGTTTAAGCCCGATCCTAGTATTATACTGTGTAGATTTTGTCTCATTGTATTTGTATTCGGCCGGAATACAAATACGGGTATGTATATACAGTTGCGAGGTTATCCTGTAATTTTGTTACGGGATCGCCTTTTGAAGTTGCCAGTTTGCATTCCTTTCACCCATGCCCTCTATTCTTTCCTCATGGCTGATGCCTTCTGTGCTTTCCTCATGGCTGATTTTTGTGAGGAGGGGGTTTCTTGCAAATTCCGAATTAGCGAAGGGAGGTGGTTTTTTGTGGCGGGGGTTCTCCAGCAGCATGTGGATGTTTCATGAGGGCTCTAGATGTGCTTGGTTGAATGTATGCATTAATTGGTTTTTGGAAATGGCTAGATTTTTTGTGAGGATTTTTAGCTTATGATCACATTCATTCTTTCCTTTGCACTCACCCAATATTTTTCCTCTGGCCTTGGCCGAGAGTACAACTTTGGCAGCCCCATTTTTATTTTTGTGATCGATTCATCTTCAATTTCAACACAAAAATTCCTTAAGCTCATTTGATCTTCACTCCTCCAAATGGCAATTTCGATTAACCGTTCATCTAATCGCTTGGATGATTTGAGACAAAGTATTCTACACTTATTCTGCAGCAACCTTGGACACGTCGGCTAGCAAACTTCGTGTCCGAGATGTCTCGGTTCAGAGATGGGAGCCCGTATAAAGATTCGATGACGTGGCGCAGCTTTCAGCGAGGAGGAGACAGTAGATCAATCGAGATCGGAGAGCGAGCATCGTCGGCGCAGCCGCAACAAGCTAGGGGAAGAGATTAAAGATCGAAAGACACGGATCGATCGGTATAATTTCTAAAACCCCTTTTACAGAATACTAGTTTACGGTTAATAGAACGATCCGGGTTTTAAGTTTGCGTTAGCGCCAGTACGTAAAAAGTTTTTTGTTCCGCATTTGGCCTCCGAAAGACAGCCGGGACGCTGGCGTAGACTTACACAGGTATCAGAGCCAAACTATTGACCGCATACTAGTTGTTTAGATAATATTACAATATCGAAACCGAAACAACCTAAAACAATACCAATGATATTTTTGTTGATGAGGGAAATTTGTGGCAAAATTAAGTGGCTTCCATTTTTCTGGGGAAGGGATAAATTCGTGGCTGGGTGTTTTTTTTGTGTGTTGAAAAAAATTCATGAGATTCCTTTAGCACAAATTCCTCACTGCAACTTCATATACATCAGCAACTTCATTCATCTAATTCCTCAGAGCCACTTCAAAGAAAAACTAGCAGCCACTTTCTTTTTCATTTTCAAGTCTCGAACAAAAACAAATTGCTTCACATTTTCTTCATCCCAATAATATTAGTTCAGTGGTATTGCTAGTTTAGCCCAGTTTGGATATAATTTTATCTAGTTGTTTGGGGCTATTCGGGGGTTATTTCAAAATCGATATTTTCTAATATTGTTTAAAGTTTGCAGTACTTATATTACTTTCTGCGACCGTGAATATCATTTGATCGGTAAATTTTGTCTAATCGCTATAGCACTTTTAGATAGGTATGCGAACGTGATATTCGCGTTGATGTTCTGTGTTGTGCTGTGATTTAGCGGATTTGTCATGGTGGATAGCTTGCGTGCAATGGTAGTGCAGTTTGGATATATTTATACATTTGATATTGCGGGACGAGCGTCCGACATGTGGACTGCCGTCACTAGCTGTTTGTATATTATTCTTTTGGGGCACGACCAGATTGAGGTCGATGTACCCGTTGTACATATTTTCTTTTCTGTACTAGGATTACCCCACGGTAGGGTGCACGGATAGTCGGGTTCTGGAGGGCAACGGGTCCGCATCTCATGGATTTGAGAGGGAGGGGACCTCACTCTAGGATTGGCGGGCTATTCGCCGCACTCGTAGGGGGTATAGGTTGACCCAAGGAGGGGTGCTCAAGTTACCGGATTTCGTGAAGTGCTGGGTGGTCCATTCACGATGTTGAAGGGGGCTGCCTCACTTCTGGTTTTGGCGGGTGACTTGCCGCACTCGTAGGGGTCTAGGTTTTCATTGCACAGGCTATCCACATGATAAGGGAACGTCGGGTTTCATTTGTGGCTATATAAAATCCGGGGATCCCAGATTATCTGTATTGTTCAGTGAAGCTTATTACTTTTATGTGATGTTGCATTTATCACGCCTGGAGCGATTTTTTGTATATTGATATATATATACTAGTAGATGTTGTGTACGTTTTGCATCCGCGCTAGTCCTGTCCCCGCTCTGTCGTTAGTTAAGTAACCTAACGGGTGATGTCGGGACTCAGTGGCGAATGCGGATGGCATATACGTACAGTTTAATTTTGTTCTTTATTGGTGTGATTAATTGATGGGACTGCGTTGATTCAGATCAATGCAAAAGAAAACATACCTATACAGATATTGTTGGAACAATTTTTCAAAAGCTGTTATTGCAAGGAGGTTCTCTTTTGTTTTGAACAGCGGTATTCGATTATGAATATCCAGCACCTCATTCGACGAGGCAAGGGCCGAGATCCCTTCACCGGGAGTGACCCCTTGGACAGAGGTTTGCGTTACGGTAATAACTTCACTATAGTCGATTACTTTTTGCTTTGCATCGTGGTATTCAGTGTGGAATATCCTGCACCTCATTCTACGGGGAAAGAGCCGAGATCTCTTCACCGGGAGTGACCTTCTTAGCAAAAGTTTTCGCCACTATATTTTTGTAAAAGCTATCCAGTTCCTTCAACGATATCAAGTTCATTACGTTAAAGGTTTTTCGCCAAAACCATTCGTAGCCCTCCGTGATTTTAGACTAGTAGCACTTAGTATTCATGCTATGTATGTTGGCCTTCGTCAAGGCATAGTGTATGGTAGCTATTTGTTTCTTTTCTGTTGCATAGATAGATGCGTTGGTTTGGGACAGTCGTACTGCTATTTTGACCTTCGTCAAGGGTATGTACGGGTGGGTTCAAATTAACCTGGATAATGATGGGTAGAACTTGATATGTGACTTATGATATGTTGGCCTTCGTCAAGGTCATAAGAGCATGGGGTAAAAATCACATCGGAAGTTTCTAAAGAAACTGAAACTTGCCAAGCATGCGCATACCTTGTGGAGTGTGATAACGTGAGTGGATTCCATCACGTTATCATGCGATGATAGTTGGATCCCGATTCCCACTGATGAGTTAGTTTACTCCTTGGGTGATCCCGACTAATTCTTCTTTCAGGTTTGGAGGAGAATTTATGAATACAGTCGGAGGTTTCCTGATTAGATAAAAGTTATAACCATTCTGATCTAGGTTAGAGTGCACGCAGAGTATTTCTTTTCTCTCTCTCTTTGGCAGCGACCATGACCCAACCCTAGACTATGACTCAGTAACCAAGTTAACCGAACCTTCTTAAAACACTGGCTTTTGGATTTTCTGAGTTGTATACATCATTGCCACTCCTTCTTTTACCCTTTGCATTTCTCCAGAACACCTCATATTACTTCGAACATCCACTTCCATTGGATAAATCCATCGTATGGTTATATACGAACTCGAAGGAACTTGTTCCAGATTCGAGGATGGATTCTGGTTTTGGAGAGATTGAATAGGGCTATTCAGTTGTCTTTTCCTTTTACCTTCTCTCAGGTTATGAGGGCTCCTAGGATTAGGGGATAGTACACCTATTATGCTTATTGGATAGTCTTCTTCCAAACCATAGACAGGTGCCGAAAGGTAGGGAATGAACAAAACCAATTAGCCTAACTGTGGTGTACAGAAGGTAATAAGTAAAGACAAATAAAAGGATTAGAAAGAGGGCAAAGTAAATTGCGGCTGCTATTCATGACCAAACCAAGTATTTCATCACCACTCCTATTTCACCTTTGTATTTCTCCAGAACACCCCGTATAACTATGAAAATCCACAGTTATTTTGATAATCCATCGTATGGTTATATACGAACTCGATGGAACTTGTTCCATTTCGGGGATAGATTCTGGTTCAGGAGAAATAGAATAAAGGTTTATTCGGTTGCCTTTTATCATCACCTTCTCTCAGATTGCGAGTACTCCTAGGATTAAGAGAGTACACCTATTACGCTTATTAGATAGTCTTCTTCCAAACCATAGGCTGGTGCCGAACGGTATGGAAGGATGAAAACCATTAAGCCTAACTATGGTGTACAGAAGATAATAAGTAAAGACAAATAAAGGAATTTGAAGAGATGGCAAAGAAATATACGGTTACAGTCATGAATCTGGATAATGGAAAAGGCATTACTAGGAATACCCGGATACCCCTTCGAAACATATTCATGTTTCCGTTTCACTGTGTATTGTTAATAGAAAACTGATTTCCCAATCAGTCCTTGCTCCAGGATATGTATTTAACAGGTATGATTCTCACATCTGTATAGTTTTACAGATGATGAGTGGGGGTAAGTTATTGGAAATTAGGTGATCATCCTCATTATATCGGAATTCGTTGTAATTGGTGATATTTGAGAAAATCGCCTGGGTACAGTTTTCAACCTACGACGCACAGGGTTTGAGTTATTCAACTCAGGGGACTTATACAAAGTATTGTATATTTTCTAGTGTCCATTAGGACAAAGGGGTAGGTCCTCATACTATATTCTGTTTACTTGTGACTTCTCAAGTTTTAGACATGTGTTTCGTAGAAATACAAGGTCTATGTTTTGAGAAGTTATAGGTATAAGAATAAACTAGAGAACCAGGTGTAGCAAGTATCGGGATTTCTCAAGGTGATCGAAGATGTTGATACTTGTGTATGGTATTCAGATGATAGTAATGGTTTAGAGAACTTGCTTATCTTTCGGGTTACTCATAATTGGATAAACTCCTAAGTTGAGTAATGCTGATCTGCCTCTCTCCATTTAGTTGGCATGCACTGGAGACAGCTGTATGATTTGAATCTGGTTCCAATTAAATCAGTGCATCTGTTTCTATATTGTATATAGAATGGATCATATCTTAAACATTTTAAGGTATATGGAGTTGTCCGGCTTATGCTTAAAACCAGACTCTGGATAACTCAAGGCACATTTCTGTAATGGCAGTTTGTGGGTTGACCTTGGCTTTGACGAGGGTTGATTTTCTTCCATCTGGAAGATCAATAGTGATATTGTTCTTGACTCGCCACAGTTTTAGTAAAATAGATTTTTTCATAAAACAGTAGTGAGAGTATGGTAAAACTGGAAGAGATTCCAGAACCGCAAACGATTACGGAAAATTTAATAGGACCTAAAAATTCAATCAGGTTTGAAATTACATTAGCCACTCCGCAGATATGGTGGGTAACCTCAGACACCCGAGAAGTACTCCGGTAGCCTCATGGACGGTGACAGTAAGGTTCTTGTTTACCCAGACTTGCCATTACTGCTGTTCTAGACTATGATACCCGGCAGGAGGATGAGTATAGCGTCATTCTAAACTATCTTTAGAAGTGCACATGTATATGACTCTGCCAGAGGGTTGTTGTGGTCAGTAGGAGCAACGGAAGCATGGTGGACAAGTAGCTTGTGTCTATTTATAGACTAAAGAAGATATAGCGGAGTTAGATCATCTATTTTTTATGTAACAGTCATGGGCTTTGACTTCATCAGAATAGGGGATGGATCTCTTAAGAAAGTAGTAGGGTGTGATGTCCTGGTATTTGGATGACATACACAGAGTAGGAAGTAAAATTCCTATACTACGATCGGTTATACTGTGGTTGTCACACAGTGTTTTCTCCACATAGGATATGGATATTATATCAGACATTCTGGTTACTAGATCTATGGTTTTAGATCTAGATTTGGGTAGTTTCTCAATCTGAGTACTTAGACAGCATTCTAAATGTACTTAGAATGGACGACTCCTGGTATGGTGGTGTACCAGCAGGTGATGGAGTCACCCTCTCTAAAGGAGTCTTACAGACTAAAGGGGAGAGGGATGTGCATGATTGGAAGATCATTTGCTTAGGCAATTGAGTTGATCATGAGATGTCAAGTACCACGCCAGATGTTGTTTTTGCACTAGATGTAATAAGTTGATATTGATCCAATTCTGGAGGAACGTTCGGAGGCAGTTTTAGAACATAAGTGAATGTTCTAAGGATATGATAATGATAGCCTCTTTCAGGAGACAGTTATCATTCCAGGCTTCTAAGGTGACCTGGATGACAGAGTGACTGTCAGAGTTATAGTTTTCCCTCCGACGAGGGGCAGTAGTTTGGACAGGTGGTCCAAGGGGATACTGAGGGAGGCATGGCGCAGGATACTGATTAAGTTCAGTTGACGATACAGTCTAAGAAGTTTGGATTTGGAGTTCATTCGTGAACTAGGTCCCATCAGATATCAAGACATATTCTAAGACAGGTATTGCTCATTTCGGGAGATATGTTTCTCCGCGAACTTGAAATATAGAGAGACATAGAAAGAAACATTAGAGTGGATCTACTCACTGAGGCTATTTCTCAAACACAATAGTTTTACAAACAAGCTTTGTGACACTGATTAGTAGAGGAATTGGGTGTTCGGTATCACACGGGCTGTGAGTAAGCGACATCGCAATAATTAGCCATAAGTGCAAGTAGGACATTGTTGGATATAGTGCCCTCAAAGTCAATTGTTGGATCGCAGGTACGTGATTGCAATGATTGAGGAAAGACCTATACCGGTAGGACAGTCTTACTCGAGATTGTTAGTTATATGTATGCCCTAGAGGCCATTACTATACATAGGATGTATATTGTAGTGGATGCTTGGACATATATAGGGAGGACTTTCTTGCTCGACATGATAGTATGCTATCTGGTTGCACTTTACCTTAACGTGTACACTGATTATCTCTCTGTTACATGTTGGTAAAACCCTTAGGATGTGTACTTGACTACCTGGACTATGATGCGGATCATACTAGTGGGGACATGGTAGTCCATAAGTACATCCTTCAAGGTCCCTAGTCGTTGGTGTATCGAGACGGGGCATCGATATACTAGAGTAGACTAGCGTATACCTTCTTGACCCATACAGATGGGCGATGGATGATCCCATATCCATTGGTGTTTGAAATCAGAGATTATATACGGGTGCTCAGTGGAGACTGGGTACACTGGACGGACTCGCCGAGAACTCCCAGATGGTATTATACCTTACGTCAGATGGCAGTTCTCTGGTGACACTGGTACAGAGTAGTCTGTTGACCCGAGATCGTCATAGAGTCTTGTGTGATTCCCACTGTGCTTTGATTTCCACCTTACCACGTCCAAGAGGGCATGCAAAACGGTGGTTTTTGGGTACAGTCACGAATCACATGGAGGCAATGAGCGATAGGAGGGGATTCGTCTCTCCCGGTATAGGGAGTTGATGTTGCGCTGTGTTCGATTGGCTATAACCGGAAATCCCTGGCCAGGGTTGCTGAGATTTACTGGTAAGTGTTACCTGTAGTTTCTCGAACTGTTATAGACCTCATATCGACACGACTTATCGAGCTATTGGGGTCTGACGTTTACCACCCCTAGGCGAGATATACGACATATCAGACGACGAGACCGTACTGTACGGTAAGTGTTGCTGGTTGGATTCACAGGAGTGTGAGCGGGCTTGCTCGTCGATCTTCTGATCGCTCAATACCCGGGTGGCCGTTACGTTTAGCAGACCGCTTGCGGCTTGTGGGTGTTTGATATGATCATCACCTGCTGCCGGCGTATTGACGAATCTTTAGAGTCCTACACAGAGGTTTCCTGGCTCAAGCGAAACGAAATAGGAGCGCATATGAGATATGTTCGGGACCGAGAATAATTCGTGTATGTGATACCGTATTCTATACTCGCGATGAATGTATCGATTGGTTGTATGCGATATAACCTAGTTATCGAATCGAGTATTGATTCGATAAGTCGATACATTGGATATTAGTCGGTCATATGCGATATGACCGGATCGTTAAATCAAGTGTTGATTTAATGATTTAATGTATAATTATATATTTGATATATTACTTTACATTAACTAGTATTTGTTCACTTAAGATGGATTTTCTCACTTGATGTGCACATTGTATATATGATATAGTTTTGTGCACTAGTTTGTATCATGTTTGATGATACAAGCAAACTTGGGTGTGTATGATTAAACCATGGTTATGTTAATGGTTAGGGTTTTGATTTACTTATTTATTTATTCTTTTATTCATTTATTTTGGCAAGAATAAAATGGTGGCTAACTTTGTTTCTTTCTTGAAACTTCATGAAGCTTTGACCATTTTGTTTCTTAGCCTTAACCTAACCATTAAACCTAACCCTAGTTTATTCTCTACACTTAATCAGAATCACTTTATTTTCTATTTTCAAGATATTCTTATCATATTCTTTTTCTTCATCTTCTTCTTCTTCAAAGAAGAAAGAAGCTTGCTAGCTTCAATGGTGACTTGAGAAAAAGAGTGAGAAATACAATTCTAAAGTGAACCCACTTCCTATTTCTTCATCCTCTACTACTTGCCATGTAGTATAGGGTGTTTTCTTCACAAGTTTCATGACTTGGTGAAGTTGGAGCTTGATCTTGAGTTGCCTCGACGTAGATCATCTTCGGCATCGAAGTCGACGACCTAACCCGCCCATTTCTCCGATGAAGCCGACGCTAGAGTCCGGGATCCGATGATTGCAGCGAGGGGACATCATCACGGAACTATGGAAGTGGAGGACCGGATCTACAAAGGTTGTATTTTCGTTCACTCTTTGTTAAGTTGTTAACTAGCTTGTTGTATCGCCTTACCTCTAGTTAACGATCCGTATTAGGGTTTGTAGGCACATGAAAAAATTATAATTTGGCATGGTTGATGCCTTGTGAGACCTCATTATTGTGCCCAGGAACCCTACACTAGTATCAGAGCCTAGCTAAAGCCTTAGGCGATGCGTAGACGGAGTTAGAAGTCCGATCGAACCGAAACCCTAATGCAAATTCCTTCTCTGTACATTTTTTGAAATCGGGGATTTTGGAGAATTAAAAATATGCAGAAAAATCAGCAGGAGTTTCTAAGAATTACTGTGAAGCCCGTGCGCCTGATTCAATCAAAGCGCGGCGGAACCGCGGCATTAGCTTGGCTAATACGGCGGTTCCGCGGCCACTTAGTCGCTTCTTTAATTGAATTTTGCACAGTAATTCCAATATTTTGGTGCTGTATTTTCTGGGAATTTTTAAATCGTACTCAAGAGTTGAGTTTTCTGGGTTGTATTGGGAGTTCGGAGATTCGATCGGATTGTCTAATTTTGTCTGTGTTTTTCCGGGTATTTTTAGAGCATGTTAAAAAGTTCGACCGGATATAAATACCCACTTTTTCCCCTGCCGGGAAATTTTGAATTGTTGGAATTTTCCGTAGTTTAATGACGTTCTAAGTAGTGCAAGTAACGCGATGGTCCCTCTAGAAGACAACAAACCTTAACTCGATTATGTGACCGTCTTAAACTGCCCTTTGAACCTTAGGGTTTGGGGCAGTACGGCGTGCCATATGTGAGGCGTTGGCTTGACCCTTCTACGGCTGGACCGTTAATACTGAGGCACGAAATGAATGTTTTTACACTTATTTCATATGTTGAGCAGTTTCGGGAAAACTTGGGTGTTCGATTGTTCGATCGGAAAGTTTAACATTTTCTATTTATCTGGAATGTGATACAATACTTGGAATCCACAAGTAGTTATGAGATAACTGATATGAATGTTATAAACATAGCACTTTAGTCTCACTTGATCGATTGCCACGGGATTTTGATGTGATCAAAAGTCCGTCGCAATCGCGTAGCGTACGCGGATACTCGCCGGATAAACTTAATAGACAGCTACACCCCATAGCCCCGAACAAGTGACTGTAGGAGAACCCCGTCACCGAAAGCATCCGTTCGGGTGCTCGCGGTAGCGGTGTTCCGCCTTGGTGTACTTCGTCGACGGTATCGGGGGTGCGGCCGTCTACTAAAGTTTGCGACGAGGATTCGATCAGGATGTCGGGAATCTTGTTGAATTATTCGACTTGATATTGAAAAGAGTTTTCGGTAATGAGACTAAAATGCGGGGTTTATAATTGTTAGGCATGTGATGTCTAAGTAATTTATTTGATTAGGCATGCGATGTCTAAAGAGGTTGCGGATTCCAACTGTTGTAGTTTTACACTTTCTTTTCTGTGACCGTAAGTGTAATATGTGATATCGCCGGTTTCGTTGCTATATGTCAACGACAATTGGGATGGGCATATTTACCTACGTTGATAACATGTGATGTTATGTGTTGCTGGATATGTTATATTAGATCGTCGTGTTTGAATAGCCGGGGGGGGGGGGTTTATGTGAGATGGGTGTTTTTCATTTTCATTCATGTAAAAACTTGTATGTAATATTCTTTTATTGGGGCACTTCCAGGTTGCGGAAGATGTCACCTTTGTATATTATTTACTTTTCCGCACTAGGATAGACCCAAGGAGGGGAGCACAAGTAACCGGGTTCTGGAGTCCAATGGGAGACCAACACGAGGAGTCGAGTCCGGGTCTCCTAACTCTAGAATTGGTGGGGTTGCTTGCCGCTCTCGTAGGGGTCTAGGGGTGTGGGTTTGGCTATTCATCGCGACCGTGGAATCCGTGTTTTATACTGGCTCGTATTGAAAACACGGACGTCCTTATATATCCAATGTTTCATATGTTTCTTCTGCTGCGATATCTGTGATGTGATCATGTGATATGTTCTGTGATGGATACTGTATATAGTATATATGATATATTATATAGGCGTTACTTATGTTTTACACCCGTGCTAGCCCTGCCCCGCTCTGCCGTTAGTTACCTAACCTAACGGTGCACGAGGGGACATCGAGGCGAATGCGGATGGCATAAGTATACGTCGTATTTATCTATGATGTTTAGGTACTTAAATGATGGGACTTCATTAATGAGATTAATGAAATAAAAGAAACCTAAAGATGTTGTAGAATCGAATTTCAAAAATAAAACAAGTAGCTACAGTTCTTGCTTTGCACAGCGGTATATATGATATATCCTGCACCTTATTCGATGTGGAAAGGGCCGACGATCCCTTCACCGGGAGTGACCCCTTTAGCAATAACTGACAGATGCTACACACTCGGTTTGTCCTTTGATTGCTTCTATAGTTTCTACTTTGCACAGTGATATATATGATATATCCCGCACCTCATTCGACGAGGAAAGGGCCGACGATCCCTTCACCGGGAGTGACCCCTTTAGCAAAACTAGAAAAGCCTCAAAAACACTCCATTTTAAAATCATTTGATTCTACAACGATATCAAGTTCATTACGCAATAGGTTTTCAGAAAAACCTGTCGTAGCCCTCCGTCATTTCAGATAAGTTGTATATAGTATTCGTGCTACATTTGTTGGTTTTCGTCAAGGTGTAGTGTGCGGTAGCTATATGCTGATATCTGCTGCATACGATGCGATTGGATTAGGGTAGTCGTGCGGCTTTGTTGGCTTTCGTCAAGGGTCGTGCGGGTGGGTTTAATTCAATCAAGAAATGTACGGGTTGAACTTGACTAGCGGGCTATGGTTTGTTGGTTTTCGTCAAGGTCATAGCACGTTAGGGGAAAATTATTATCGGGAATTTCAAGTGTTGAAATTTGCAATGAGATTGCATACCTTCTATGAGATAGTTGGATCCCGATACCCACTGCGAGTAATTGTTACTTCTGGAAGAGTTTTACACATTACAATTAGCCGATCAAGTAGGTGTCTAGAAAGGTGTCAACGGGGTTATGCCTCTGGGAAAACGAGGTTTACATTAATTAGGTTCGTGCGAAAGCACAGGGGACCTCCCTCAAAGTACCGACACTGGCCTGGCTGAAAGATTGGCGAACTTGTAGCGTGTAATTAATCCCGGCTAGTCTTTCCTTTTAGAGTTTGAAGGAAGATTTGATAAAAACAGTGGGAGCCATCCTGATTAGATAAAATAATAAACAATCTGATCTTGCAAGAGTATACGCTGAGTGTTTTCTTCTCTCTCTCTCCAGGTTGCGACCATATCACGCCTTAATCAAGATAATAATACGGATATTTGACCGAACCCGCTTGTTATACTGAGCTGGGGAACGTTGGTCCCGCTCCAACTTATAATTGTTATAAGACAGAGCAGGAATTGGGGAATACCAGATTTCCCGTGCCGCCCAAACGAAGAAAGTGCATGTTGATGCATCATCTTCGGGTGTGTTCGTTACAAAGAACTGTTTCTCTGTATCCTCTACGTCCTGGGTATTTGATACCGGATCAGGATCCCAGATATGTAATCTGTTACATAGGGCTACAGAAAGGTAGAGAATTGAGAACGGGTGATAAGTTTCATGAGGCAGAAAACGGTGCAAGTGTTGCAGCCAAGTCTGTTGGTCACTGTCACCATGTATTCCAAATACATTGATTCTGAACAAATGTTTTTAGATACCGAACCTGATATACAAAATCATATCAGTCTCTTTATTAGTAAAGAAATGATAAAATTTTGTATTGCTGGATAATGTTTTGAACATTTCCTATATCAAAAGTTAATCGGTTCAGGCACGTTAACTAAAAGCACTGACGCTCTAAATCAAACTACAGTTCTTAGTATACAGAACACACACAAGAGAAAGAGTTCAGAAATGAACGGATCCTTCTTGAGGTATTGTAGACTTGGTCATATCAATGCGACCCGACTAGCTAAGTTGCACATAGATGCATATTTAAATCTGTTTGAATTTACATCTTGTGAAACTTGCCAGTCATGTCACAGAGATAAGATGACCATAGCTCCGTTTATTGGAAACAGAGAAAGAGTTAGTGAACTCTTGGGATTGATACATGTTGATGTATAAAGGCCCCCTGTCTACACATGCCAAGACCGGTTCTTTGTACTTCATTACATTCTCTGATGATCTCTTTAGATTCAGGCATATGTTCCTGTTGAAACACAAGTCAGAACCTTTTGAGATATTCACAGAATATAAGTTAGAAGTAGAGAACCAAAATACGGGTATAACTATTATGTCCTATGATGAGATCAGGGAGGAGAATACTTGTGCATGGAATTCCTGGACTATTCTAGAGGAGAATGAGATTCTCTCTCAGCATTACTCCTCCGAATACACCACAGCACAACGTTGTATCGGGGCGGAGCAGTCACACCCTATATGATATGGTGCGCTCTATGATGAGTACTACTGAGTTTCCTATTTCCTTTTGGGAGTTATGCACTTATGAAGTTGTATACCTATTAAATAGGGTTCCAATCAAATCAGTTGCCTACCACTTCATATGTGATATGGAAAGGGAAGAGCCCATATCTTAAGTTAGTTAAGATTTGGGGTTTTCCGGCCTATGTCTAAAAGCAAAATCCGGACAAGCTCGAGGCAAGATCTATTATGTCGAACTGGAAATGTTTCAGCTATACAAACTGCAGCTGATGATTTGATAGAACCAAAGGATTCAGTAGATTCCAATGAACCTCTGCCTCTCCGCCGATCTAGTAGGGTTCCTCACCTACCTGAGAGTTACTTCGGTTTCTCTATGACAGTGGGAGCGAGGATTGCATCATGAGATGATGACCCAACAAGTTTCGAGCCAACCATCAGGAGTAGGACTCTGTAAGAATGGCTGGATGCTTAGCGATCTGAGATGGAATCCATGTACACCAACAAAGTATGGACTTTGATTGCTATATCTGAAGGGTTAAATCCTCACCAGGAGCAAGTATATCTGAGAAGATTACTTGGTGTAGATGGAAAAGTTGAGACTTTCAAAGCTAGACTTGTTAAAGGCTTTTCGTCATCGACCAGGCGTGGATAATGATGAAACCTTTTCTGGGGCCTATGCTTAAGTCCATCCAGATCCTACTTGCCACGGCTACATACCATGACTACGATATCTGGTGGTTGGGTGTCATGACAGCTTTTCTAAATGATGTTTTAGAAGAGGACGTCTATAAGTACACAGCCAGAGGGCTTCGTAAACAGTGGAAGCAGCGGAAACGTGTACAAGATACTTTATAGGATAAAGCAGGCATCGCGGAGTTGGAACATCTGTTTTGATGTAGTAGTCAAAGAGTTTGACTTCATCAAAATGGTAGATGAACCTTGTATATACAAAAAGGTAGTAGGGAGTATGGTGGCGATCCTCGTAGAGTACGTGGATAACATACTCTTGATAGGGAAGGAGTTTCCTATGCTACGCTCGATCAATCTCCGCTTATCACAATGATTCTCCACATAGGATCAAAGGAAGTGTTCCAGGGTGATGAGAACGACTGAATGTCAGTCACAGGCATTGTCTTTACCCTTAGTAAAGGGACGGTATGTTGGAAGAGTTCCAAGCTAGATACCGTGGCTTACTAGACGATTAAAGGCAAGATACATCGCTACTTAAGATGCTACCAAAGAGGCTGTCTGGGTGTATATTGTTCATGAGATGAACTTAGTTCCTCCAATTGTGTGACAATGGAGTTGTGGCATATGCCAAGGAACGCCCGTCCCATCAGTGATCCAGACATATTCTAAGGCAGTGTCACCTGATCGTGGAGATGGTTGATCTCCAAGGGATCGAGGTCAGGAGAGTAGACTCAGAGGACAACACAGCGGATCCACTCACAAAGGCCTTTTCCCAGAGAGAGACTTTTATGGGATGGTTGAGTATGAGATACTACAACCACTGCTATCAGATGGGCCTAGTGCAAGTGGGAGATTGTTAGTTATATGTATGCCCTAGAGGCCATTACTATACATAGGATGTATATTGTAGTGGATGCATGGACATATATAGGGAGGACTTTCTTGCTCGACATGATAGTATGCTATCTGGTTGCACTTTACCTTAACGTGTACACTGATTGTCTCTCAGTTACATGTTGGTAAAGCCCTTAGGATGTGTACTTAACTACCTGGACTATGATGCGGATCATACTAGTGGGGACATGGTAGTCCATAAGTACATCCTTCAAGGTCCCTAGTCGTGGGTGTATCGAGACGGGGCAACGATATACCAGAGTAGACTAGCGTATACCTTCTCGACCTATACAGATGGGCGATGGATGATCCCATATCCATTGGTGTTTGACATCAGAGATTATATACGGGTGCTCAGTGGAGACTGGGTACACTGGACGGACTCGCCGAGAACTCCCAGATGGTATTATACCTTACGTCAGATGGCAGTTCTCTGGTGACACTGGTACAGAGTAGTCTGTTGACCCGAGATCGTCATAAAGTCTTGTGTGATTCCCACTGTGCTTGGATTTCCACCTTACCACTTCCAAGAGGGCGTGCAAAATGGTGGTTTTTGGGTACAGTCACGAATCACATGGAGGCAATGAGCGATAGGAGGGGATTCGTCTCTCCCGGTATAGGGAGTTGATGTTGCGCTGTGTTCGATTGGCTATAACCGGAAATCCCGGGCCAGGGTTGCTGAGATTTACTGGTAAGTGTTACCTGTAGTTTCTCGAACTGTTATAGACCTCATATCGACACGACTTATCGAGCTATTGGGGTCTGACGTTTACCACCCCTAGGCGAGATATGCGACATATCAGATGACGAGACCGGACTGTACGGTAAGTGTTGCTGGTTGGATTCACAGGAGTGTGAGCGGGCTTGCTCGTCGATCTTCTGATCGCTCAATACCCGGGTGGCCGTTACGTTTACCAGACCGCTTGCGGCTTGTGGGTGTTTGATATGATCATCACCTGCTGCCGGCGTATTGATGAGTCTTTAGAGTCCTACACAGAAGTTTCCTGGCTCAAGAGAAACGAAATAGGAGCGCATATGAGATATGTACGGGACCGAGAATAATGCGTGTATGTGATACCGTATTCTATTCTCGCGATGAATGTATCGTTTGGTTGTATGTGATATAACCTAGTTATCGAATCGAGGATTGATTCGATAAGTCGATACATTGGATATTAGTCGGTCATATGCGATATGACCGGATCGTTAAATCAAGTGTTGATTTAATGATTTAATGTATAATTATATATTTGATATATTACTTTACATTAACTAATATTTGTTCACTTAAGATGGATTTTCTCACTTGATATACACATTGTATATATGATATAGTTTTGTGCACTAGTTTGTATCATGTTTGATGATACATGCAAACTTGGGTGTGTATGATTAAACCATGGTTATGTTAATGGTTAGGGTTTTGATTTACTTATTTATTTATTCTTTTATTCATTTATTTTGGCAAGAATAAAATGGTGGCTAACTTTTTTTCTTACTTGAAATTTCATGAAGCTTTGAAGCTTTGACCATTTTGTTTCTTAGCCTTAACCTAACCATTAAACCTAACCCTAGTTTATTCTCTACACTTAACCAGAATCACTTTATTTTCTATTTTCAAGATATTCTTATCATATTCTTTTTCTTCATCTTCTTCTTCTTCAAAGAAGAAAGAAGCTTGCTAGCTTCAATGGTGACTTGAGAAAAAGAGTGAGAAATCCAATTCTAAAGTGAACCCACTTCTTATTTCTTCATCCTCTACCACTTGCCATGTAGTATAGGATGTTTTCTTCACAAGTTTCATGACTTGGTGAAGTTGGAGCTTGATCTTGAGTTGCCTCGATGTAGATCATCTTCGGCATCGAAGTCGACGACCTAGCCCGCCCATTTCTCCGATGAAGCCGATGCTAGAGCCCGGAATCCGATGATCGCAGCGAGGGGACATCATCACGGAGCTATGGAGGTGGAGGACCGGATCTACAAAGGTTGTATTTTCGTTCACTCTTTGTTAAGTTGTTAACTAGCTTGTTGTATCGCCTTACCTCTAGTCAACGATCCGTATTAGGGTTTGTAGGCACATGAAAAAATTATAATTTGGCATGGTTGATGCCTTGTGAGACCTCATTAATGTGCCCAGGAACCCTACAGAGATGATAGTATGCTATCTGGTTTATCTTTATCATCGTGTACTGCTTTAGGTGACATTATATATATCACTATTGCATATTGATAGAGCCCATAGGATTCCTTTTTGACTACCAACAGTGTGATGGCGATCATATACGTGAAAGTTCGGTAGTCAATAAGCGCATCCTTAAAAGTGGTCCCTAGTCACGGGAAATTCGAGATAGGGCATCGATACTCCGGAGTAGACTAGTGTATACCGTCGAGACCTCGACGAGGGGCGGTGGCCGGTCTCATAAGCCATTGGTGTCAGTTGGTTCACCTAAGATGTATACAGGTGCTCATTAGGTTATGAGTACACCGGACAGGACTCGCCGGGAATATGCTAGCTGGTTATTAAAACCTGTCGTCAGATAGCAATTCCCAGGTGACATGTGTACAGGTTAGTCTATCGACCTGAGATCGTCATTTGTCTCGTGTGATTCCCCTCTGAGCTTTGATTATTACCCTACCATGGCTCAAAGGAGTCGTGCAAACAGGTTTTAGTTGGGTACAGTTCCGAGCCACATGGAGGCAGTAAGCGAATCGGTAGGGGATTCGTCTCTCCCAACGCTGGGGATGATATCGCGTTGTGTTTAGGAGAGCCATTACACGAAGTCCATGGCCATGGCAAGCGAGATTTGCTGGTAGGTATTCCAGTAGTATCTCAAGGTGTTTTGCGCTACACTCTGACACGACTTATACCGCTTTTGGGGGTCGGACGTTTACCAGCTCCTTAGGCCCGATATGCGATACTCATAGGCGAACGGACCGGACTGTACGAATATTGTCACACATAGGCTCAGTAGGGTTACAGGATGAGTTCGCTCATCGGTTTCCCTTTCGCTCAATACATGGGCAGCCGTTACGTATAGCTAGTACCACTGACGGCTTGTGGTTAAACCCACTGCCAAAGTACTGACGAGTCTTTAGAGACCCCCACAGAAAGTTTCCCAGTTCGGGCGAAATGTTGTAGAGGCTGTATAGTGTTATGGCAGGGTTCGAACATACGTGTGCACTTGTGCATGTGTCATGGTTCGGATGAATAATACTAGCGGGCTTTGGTTTAAGCCGGATCCTAGTATTATATTGTGTTGATTTTATCTCATTGCATTTGTATTCGGTCGGAATACAAATACGGGTATGTATATACAGTTGCGGGGTTATCCTGTAATTTTGTTACGGGATCGCCTTTTGAAGTTGCCAGTTTGCATTCCTTTCAGCCATTGCATTTGTATTCGGTCGGAATACAAATACGGGTATGTATATATAGTTGCGGGGTTATCCTGTAATTTTGTTACGGGATCGCCTTTTGAAGTTGCCAGTTTGCATTCTTTTCAGCCATGCCGTCTGTGCTTTCCCCATGGCTGATGCCTTCTGTGCTTTCCTCATGGCTGATTTTTGTGAGGTGGGGGTTTCTTGCAAATTTCGAATTAGTGAAGGGAGGGGCTTTTTTGTGGTGGGGGTTCTCCAGCAGCATGTGGGTGTTTCATGAGGGTTCTAGATGTGCTTGGTTCAATGTTTGCATTAATTGGTTTTTGGAAATGGCTAGATTTTTTTGTGAGGATTTTTAGCTTATGATCACATTCATTCTTTCCTTTGCACTCACCCCATATTTTTCCTCTGGCCTTGGCTGACAGCACAACTTTGGCTGCCCCATTTTTATTTTTGTGATTGATTCATCTTCAATTTCAACACAAAAATTCCTTAAGCTGATTTGATCTTCACTCCTCTAAATGGCAACTTCGATTAATCGTTCATCCAATCGCTTGGATGATTTGAGACAAAGTATTTTACACTTATTCTACAGCAATCTTGGATACGTCGGCTAGCAAACTTCGTGTCCGAGTTGCCTCGGTTCAGAGGTGGGAGCCCATATAAAGATTCGATGACGTGGCGCAGCTTTCGGCGAGGAAGAGACAGTAGATCGATCGAGATCGGAGGGCGAGCATCGTCGGCGCAGCCGCAACAAGGTAGGGGAAGAGATTAAAGACCAAAGGACAGAGATTGATCGGTATAATTTCTAAAACCCCTTTTACAGAATACTGGTTTACGGTTAATAGAACGATCCGGATTTTAAGTTTGCGTTAGCGCCAGTTCGTAAAAAGTTTTTTGTTCCGCATTTGGCCTCGGAAAGATGGCCGGGCGCTGGCATAGACTTACAAACCTGAAAGACGATATAACTTTGAGAATACGCAAAACCCACTTAGCTGATCGAATAGATCGTCAATGCGCGGTAATGGATACTTATTCTTTATCTTCACTTCGTTCAGAGCTCGGTAGTCTATACACATTCTGTATGAACCTTCTTTCTTCTTCATAAGCAAAACTGGAGATCCCCAACTTGAAGTACTGGGACGAATCCAACTTTTCTTAAAAAGTTCGTCCAACTGAGTATGGATCTCCTTCAATCTTTCAGGGCTTAACTGGTATGGAGCTTTGATCACTGGTCGTGCACAAGGTACTAAGTCAATGCTAAATTGAAGTGCTCGATCGGGAGGCAAACATGTTATATCTGTAAGTGCACGGCGGCATCCCGGCCGTCAATCCGAGTCCAAAATGCGGAAACGATAATTTACTTTAACTTTTGAACCGGCACCACCGCGCACTAAAATCCCGAATCGGGCCATTAATCTAATCCTAGCTAACAAGAGAAGGGGTAGAGAGATATACCGAGCGATCCGTGTCCTTCGGTCTTCTCATCGTCGTCCCGATCTCCCCGCGGAATCTCCGGTTTTCATCTCCTCGTCGGAAGGGCACCACATCGCCGGGTTCTTTTACGGGATCGTACCTCTGGACCGAGGCAACTCGGGCACGAAGTTGGTGAGCCGACGTGCCCAAGGATGCTGTAGGTTAACTGTAGAACTCATGTCTCATTTGGGGTTGTATGAAGTTGCCCTTTTTTAGTGGAGGAATCAGTTGTGGAGTTTTTGTGGAGCTATATGAATTCTTGCAAGCCAAAAGAGATCAAATCCCTCCCCAAAAAATTGGGACAGCCCCATCCTAAATAGTGGCCGGCCTCAAGAGGTGAAGGAGAGAGAGAGAGTCAAAAAAGGGGGAGTGAGTGTGTATCAATAATGCAAGAGAGAAAAACATGTGATGATGAGGAATAATCATCACAACTAAAGCCACACTCAAAAAGCCCATCATCAACCCATGTCATAAAAAAGTCAAGCCATGATGAGTGAAGTAGAAGTCAAGGTCAAACAAGAGCCATCATAAAGAAACAATATGCATAGACCACCCTCCACATTGCTAATTTGCACATTTGCAAATAAGCCCTCCTCCATCAACTTTCAGCCAAGGAAAGAAACAAAAGAAAATGGCCGAAACGGAAAGCAAACTGGCAACTTCAAAAAACTAATACCGTAATAAATTACAGGAAAACCCCGCGACTGTATATACATACCCGCATTTGTATTGCGACCGAATACAAATGCAATGAGACAAAATCTTCATTGTACAATACTAGGATCCGGCTTAAACCAAAGCCCGCTAGAATTATCCGTCCGATTATGATCCGTGCAATACCGCACGTATCTGATCGAACCCTGCCATATCTCCATACAGCCTCTACAGCGTTTCGTCCGAAACTTGAGAAAACGGTCTGTGGGGGACTCTAAAGACTCTTCAGCAGTTTGGCTGTGGATTTAACCACTAGCAAGTCAGAGGTATTAGCCATACGTAACCTTCTACCAGGTATTGACCAAAAGGGACGTCGATGAGCGAACTCATCCTGACACCCAACTGAGCCTGTCAGGGACAATATCCGTACAGTCTGGTCCGTTCGTCTATGAGCATCGCATGGCGGGCCTAGGGGGTTGGTAAAAGTCAGACCCCCAAAAGCGGTACAAGTCGTGTCGGAGTGTAGCCCAGAACACCCTGAGATACTACTAGAATACCAACCAGAAAATCTCCTGCCTTGGCCAAGGACTTCGTGTAATGGCTCTCCTAGACACAGTGCGACCTCACCCCCAATACCGGGAGAGACGAACCCCTGCAGATCCGCTCACTGCCTCCATGTGGCTCGGGACTGTACCCAACTAAAACCTATTTGCACGTCTCCTTTGAGCGTGGTAGGGTAGTAATCAAAGTACAGTGGGAACTCACACGAGACAAATGACGATCTCAGGTCGATGAATTAACCTGTACACATGTCACCTGGGAACTGCTGTCTGACGTCAGGTATAAGACCAACTAGCATGTTCCCGGCGAGTCCTGTCCGGTGTACTCATAGCCCAATGAGTACCTGTATATATCTTAGGTGAACCAACTGACACCAGTGGCTTGTGAGACCGGCCACCGCCCCTTGTCGGGGTCTTGACTGTATACACTAGTCTACTCTGGAGTATCGATGCCCTGTCTCGAAACTCCCATGACTAGGGACCTTTTAAGGATGTGCTTATAGACCTCAGCTCCCACGTATATGATTGCCCTCATACTGCTGGCAGTCAAGCAAGAATCCTTGGGGCTCTATCAACGTGCAATAGTGACCTGTAAGGTCACCTAAAGCATTACACGGTGATAAAGATAAACCAGATAGCATACTATCATCTTGAGTAAGACTGTCCTACCGGCATAGGTCCTCCCTCAATCATTGCAATCACGTGCCTGTGATCCAATAATTGACTCTGAGGGCACTATCTCCAACAATCTCCCACTTTCACTCAAGGCTAATTATTACGATGTCGTATACTCACAGCCCGTGTGATACCGAACACCCAACTCCTCTACTAGTCAGTCTCACAAAACCCGTTTGCGAAACTATTGCGTTCGAGGAATAGCCTCAGTGAGTGGATCCGCTTTGATGTTTCTTTCTATGCCTCTCTATATCTCAAGTTCGTGGAGAAAGCCATCTTCCGAAATGAGCAATACCGGTCTTAGAATGTGTCTGGATGTCTGATGGGACCTAGCTCATAAATGAACTCCAAATCCAAACTTCTTAGACTGTATCGTCAACTGAACTTAATCAGTATCCTGTGCCATGCCTCCCTCAGTATCCTCCTGGACCACCTGTCCATAATATCGCCCCTCGTCAGAGGGAAAACTATAACTCTGACAGCCACTCTGTCACCCAGGTCACCTTGGAAGCCTGGAATGATAACCGTCTCCCGAAGAAGGCTGTCGTTATCATATCCCTAGAACATCCACTTATGTTCTAAAACTGCTTCCGAATGTTACTCCAGAATTGGATTAATATCAACTTATTGCATCTACTGCAAAAACAACATCTGGTGTGGTACTTGACATCTCATGATTGACTCAATTGCCTAAGCAAGTGATCTGCCAATCATGCACATCCCTCTCCCCTTTAGTCTGTAAGACATCTTTAGAGAGGGTGACTCCATCACCTGCAGGTACACTACCATGCCAGGAGTCGTCCATTCTAAAACACCTTTAGAATGCTGTCTAAATACCCAGATTGGGAAACCATCCAAATCTAGATCTATAGATCTAGTAACCAGAATGTCTTGATATTATATCCAAGTCCCATGTGGAGAAACCACTGTGTGACAACCAAAGTATAACCGATCGTAGTAAAGAAATATCACTTCCTACTCTGTGTATGTCATCCAAATACCAGGACATCACACCCTACTACCTTCTTAATAGATCCATCCCCTATTCTGATGAAGTCAAAGCTATGACTGTCACATCAGAAATAGATGATCTATCTCCGCTATATCTGCTTTAGTCTATAAATAGACATAAGCCACTTGTCCATCAATGCTTCCGCTGCTCCCACTGACTACGACAACCGTCTAGCAGAGTCATATAAACGTACACTTCTAAAGCTAGTTCAGAACGACGCTATACTCATCTTCCTGCCGGGTCTCATAGTCTGGAACAACAGCAATGGCAAGTCTAGGTAAACAAGAACCTCCCTGCCACCGTCCTTGAGGCTATCGGAGTACCTCTCGGGTGCCTGAGGTTACCCACCTTATCTGCGGAGTGGCCAATGGAATGTCAATCCAGACTGAATCTTTAGGTTCTTATCAAATTTTCAGTAATCGTTTGCGGTTCTGGAATTACTTCCAGTTCTACCATACTCCCACTTCTGTTTTCTGAAAAAATCCATTTTTGTTAAAAACCGTGGCGAGTCAAGAACAATATCGCTATTGATCTCCCAGATGGTAGAAAGTCAACCCTCGTCATAGCCTGGGTCAACCCACAAACAGCCATTACAGAAACGTGCCTTGAGTTATCTAGAATCTGGTTTTAAGCATAAGCTGGACAACTCCCCGTACCTTAACATCGTTAAGATATGAACTGTTCTATATCCAATATAGAAATAGAGGGACTGATTTAATTTAACCAGATTCAAATCATGCAGCTGTCTCCAGTGCATGTCAACTAAATGGGGAAAGGCCGATCAGCATTACTCAATTTAGAAGTACTTCCAATTATGAGTAACCTGAAAGAGAAACAAGTTCTCTTAATCATTACTATCAACTGAATACCCTACAAAAGTATCAACATGTTCGATCTCCTTGAAGAATCCTGATACTTGCAACACCTGGTTCTCTACTTTATTCATATACCTATAACTTCTCAAAACTCAGACCTTGTGTTTCTACGAAACACTTGTCTAAGAACTAGAGAAGTCATAAGTAAACCGAATATAGTACGAGGACCAACCCTTCTGTCCTAATGGACACTGGACAACATACAATACTCTGTATAAGTCCCTTGAGTTTGATAACTCAATCCCTGTGTGTCGTAGGTTGAAAACTGTACTTATGGTTATGAAGAATTACACCGCTGTTTAATGCTCCTTACCTAACCATCCACTGATATAGGTAAATGTCACGGACATAATTTCAAAAAGTTATATCTCACTCTATAAAAATAGACGTACAGATATATCAATTTGAAATTGGTGCATAGCAACGGATATTCAAAACCAAATATTTGCCGTCCGGCAAACAACCCAGGTGATTTCCTCAAATATCACCAATACCAACGAATTCCGATATAATGAGGATGATCACCTAATTCCCAATAACTTACTCCCACTCATCATCTGTAAAACAATACAGATGTGAGAATCATACCTGGTAAATACATACCCTGGAGCAAGGGCTAATTGGGAAATCAGCTTTCTTTTAACAATACACAGTGAAACTGAAACATTGAAATGTTTCGTAGGGTTATCTGGGTATTCCTAGTAATGCCTCTTCCATTATCCATATTCACAACTGTAACCGTGTATTTCTTTGCCATCTCTCCAAATCCCTTCATATGTCTTTAGTCATTACCTTCTGTACACCCCTTTAGGCCAAATGGTTTTCTTCCTTTCCTACCGTTCGGCACCAGCCTATGGTTTGGAGGAAGACTATCCAATAAGCATAATGGGTGTACTGTCCTAATCCTAGGAGCACTCGCAACCCGAGAGAAGGTAAAGATAAAAGACACCTGAATAAACCTTATTCCTATTTCTCCTGAACCAGAATCCATCCCCGAACTGGAACAAGTTCCTTTCGAGTTCGTATATAACCATACGATGGAATGTCCAATAAACTATGGTTCTTCGTAGTGATACGGAGTGTTCTGGAGAAATACAAAGGTGATTTAGGATTGGCGAAGAAATTCTTGGTTTGGTCGTGAATAGCAGTCGCAATTTACTTTGCCCTCTTACTAATCCCTTGATATGTCTTTACTTAATACCTTCTGTACACTATCGTTATGCTAGTTGGTTTTCTTCATTCCCCACCGTTGGGCACCAGCCTAAGGTTTGGAAGAAGACTATCCAATTTGCGTAATAGGTGTACTATCTCCTAAACCAAGGAGTACTCGCAACCTGAGAGAAGGTAAAAGGAAAAGACAACTGAATAGTCCTATTCGTTTTCTCCAGAACCGGAAACCATCTTCGAATAAATTCCTTCGAGTTCGTATATAACCATACGATGGTTTTGTCTAATGGAAGTGGACGTTCGTAGTAATATGGGGTGTCCTGGAGAAAAGGGTAAAAGTAGGAGTGGCAATGAGGTATGCAACTCAGACAATCCAAAGCCAGTGTTTTAAGAAGGTTCGGTCAACTTGGTCACTGAGTCATAGTCTAGGGTCGGGTCAATGGTCGCTGCCAAAGAGAAAGAGAAAAGAAACACTCAGCGTGCACTCTAACCTAGATCAGAATGGTTACCAATTTATCTAATCTGGAAACCTCCCACTGCACCGTCAAATTCTCCTCCAAACCTGAAAGAAGAATTAGTCGGGATCACCCGAGGAGTAAACCAACTCAACAGTGGGAATCGGGATCCAACTATCATCGCATGATAACGTGACGGAATCCGCTCACGTTATCACACTCCAAAAGGTATGCGCATATCTGGCAAGTTTCAATTTCTTTAGAAACTCCCGATGTGATTTTTACCCTATGCTCTTATGACCTTGACTTTGGCCAACAAATCATATGTCACATGTCAAGTTCTACCCGTCATTCTCCAGGTTGATTTGAACCCACCCATTCCTACCCTTGACTTTGGCCAACAAGGCAGAACGACTGTCCCAAACCAACGCATCTATCTATACTGCATATGAATACCCAATAGCTACCAAACACTGTGCCTTGTCTTTGGCCAACAAACACAGCTTGAATACTATTGACCATCCATATGAAACGACGGAAGGCTACGAATGGTTTCTGGCGAAAACCTTTAACGTAATGAACTTGATATCGTTGAAGGAACTGGATAGCTTTATAAAAATATAGTAACGAAAACCTTTGCTAAAGAGATCACTCCCGGTGAAGGGATCTCGGCTATTTCCCCGTAGAATGAGGTGCAGGATATTCCAACTGAATACCACGATGAAAAGCAAAAGTAAATGACTATATTGAAGTTATTGCTCTGACGCAAACTTCTGTCCAAGGGGTCACTCCCGGTGAAGGGATCTCGGCCCTTGCCTCGTCGACTGAGGTGCAGGATATTCCAACTGAATACCACTGTGCAAAACAAAAGAGAACGCCTTTGCAATAACAGCTTTTTGAAAAGTTGTTCCAATAACATCAGAAAAAGTTTATTTAGCTTGCATTGATCCGAATCAATGCAGTCCCATCAATTGATCACACCAATAAAGAACGAAAATAATGATGTACGTATATGCCATCCGCATTCGCCACTGGGTCCCGTCAATACCCGTTAGGTTACTTAACTAACGACTGAGCGGGGACTGGACTAGCGCGGATGCAAAACATATACAATATCAACTAGTATATATATCAATATATAATATTCGCTCAAGGCGTGATAAAATGCAACATCACAGAAATGTAATAAGCATCATAGAACAATACAGATATCTGGGATCCCCGGGTTTCACAGAGCCGCTACTGAAACCCGACGTTCCCCTGGTCGTGTGGATAGCCTGTGCAATGAAATCCTAGACCCCTATAGGCGCGGCAAGTTACCCGCCAAAACCTGAAGAGAGACAGCCCCCTTCAGCAACGTGAATGGACCATCCAGCACTTCACGGAATCGGGTAACTTGGGCACCCCTCCTGGGTCAACCTGTACCCCCTATGAGTGCGGCGAATAGCCGGCCAATTCTAGAGTCAAGCCCCCTCCGTCTCAATGCCATGAGATGCGGGCCCGTTGCCCTCAAGTACCCGGCTATCCGTGCACCCCACCTTGGGGTAATCCTAGTACAGAAAGTAAAATATACATACAACGGGTACATCGACCTCAGCCCGATCGTGCCCAAAAAGAATAATATATAAACAGGCAGTGACGGCAGTCCACACGTCGGACGCTCACCCAACAATATCAAATGTACATAATAATACCAAAACTGTACTATCATTGCATCCAGGCTATCCCTCACGACCAATCCGCAACATCACAGAACATCAACGTGAATGTCACGTTCGCAAATCCGTCTAAAGGGGCTATAGCAGTTAGACAGGATTTACCGATCAAATGACATTCACGGTCGCAGATATAATGTAAATACTGTGAACTAATCATGTTTAAAATTTTCGATCGATCAAATTTACCGAAGTGGGCCCCAAGCACTACTGTAGCACTCAAACAAAATCTGGGCCCAAAAATAATATACCAAAAACCCCATTTTCAAGTCTAAGACCCTCTGTAAAAAATTGGTGCAGTAAGGAGTCAATGTGGCGGCAGAACCGCGGCCCAAGCATGGGTTTGGCCGCGGTTCCGCGGCTGAACAGTAACAACAGATGACCAAATTTTTACAGAACTCTTAGAATTCCCTGCATGTAATTCTGCAACACACTGAAAAAATTTTCGAGCCAAAAAAATTTCGACAGAAACTGATGCAATGAAAAACGTGGTTTTTGGAAAATCCGATCGATCGAACTTGTAAACATGTTAGAGCAAGCTAGATTAGGTTAATGGCGTGGCTCTGATACCAGTGTAAGTGCATGGCGGCGCCCCGGCCGTCAATCCGAGGCCAAAATGCGGAAACGATAATTTACTTTAACTTTTGAACCGGCACCACCGCGCACTAAAATCCCGAATCGGGCCATTAATCTAATCCTAGCTAACAAGAGAAGGGGTAGAGAGATATACCGAGTGATCCGTGTCCTTCGGTCTTCTCGTCGTCGTCCCGATCTCCCCGCGGAATCTCCGGTCTTCATCTCCTCGTCGGAAGGGCACCACATCGCCGGGTTCTTTTACGGGCTTCCACCTCTGGACCGAGGCAACTCGGGCACGAAGTTGGCGAGCCGACGTGCCCAAGGATGCTGTAGGTTAACTGTAGAACTCATATCTCATTTGGGGTTGTATGAAGTTGCCCTTTTTTAGTGGAGGAATCAGTTGTGGAGTTTTTGTGGAGCTATATGAATTCTTGCAAGCCAAAAGAGATCAAATCCCTCCCCAACAAATTGGGACAGCCCCATCCCAAATAGTGGAAGGCCTCAAGAGGTGAAGGAGAGAGAGAGTCAAAATAGGGGGGTGAGTATGTATCAATAATGCAAGAGAGAAAAACATGTGATGATGAGGAATAATCATCACAACTAAAGCCACACTCAAAAAGCCCATCATCAATCCATGTCATAAAAAAGTCAAGCCATGATGAGTGAAGTAGAAGTCAAGGTCAAACAAGAGCCATCATGAAGCAACAATATGCAAAGACCACCCTCTATAATGCTAATTTGCACATTTGCAAATAAGCCCTCCTCCACCAACTTTCAGCCAAGGAAAGAAACAAAAGAAAATGTCCGAAACGGAAAGCAAACTGGCAACTTCAGAAAACTGATCCCGTAATAAATTACAGGAAAACCCCGCGACTGTATATACATACCCGCATTTGTATTGCGACCGAATACAAATGCAATGAGACAAAATCTACACTGTACAATACTAGGATCCGGTTTAAACCAAAACCCGCTAGTATTATCCGTCCGATTATGATCCGTGCAATACCGCACGTATCTGATCGAACCCTGCCATATCTCCATACGGCCTCTTCAGCGTTTTGCCCGAAACTTGAGAAAACGGTCTGTGGGGGACTCTAAAGACTCGTCAACACTTTGGCTGTGGATTTAACCACTAGCAAGTCAGAGGTATTAGCCATACGTAACCTGCTACCAGGTATTGACCAAAAGGGACGTCGATGAGCGAACTCATCCTGACACCTTACTGAGCCTGTCAGTGACAATATCCTTATAGTCCGGTACGTTCGTCTATGAGCATCGCATGGCAGGCCTAGGGGGTTGGTAAAAGTCATACCCCCAAAAGCGGTACAAGTCGTGTCGGAGTGTAGCCCAGAACACCCTGAGATACTACTGGAATACCTACCAGTAAATCTCCTGCCTTGGCCAAGGACTTCGTGTAATGGCTCTCCTAGACACAGCGCGACCTCACCCCCAATACCGGGAGAGACGAACCCCTGCAGATCCGCTCACTGCCTCCATGTGGCTCGGGACTGTACCCAACTAAAACCTGTTTGCACGTCTCCTTTGAGCGTGGTAGGGTAGTAGTCAAAGTACAGTAGGAACTCACATGAGACAAATGACAATCTCATGTCGATGAACTAACCTGTACACATGTCACGTGGGAACTGCTATCTGACGTTAGGTATAAGACCAACTAGCATGTTCCCGGCGAGTCCTGTCCGGTGTACTCATAACCCAATGAGCACCTGTATACATCTTAGGTGAACCAACTGACACCAGTGGCTCGTGAGACCGGCCACCGCCCCTCGTCGGGGTCTCGACTGTATACACTAGTCTACTCTGGAGTATCGATGCCCTGTCTCGAAACTCCCATGACTAGGGACCTTTTAAGGATGTGCTTATAGACCCCAGCTCCCACGTATATGATCGCCCTCATACTGCTGGCAGTCAAGCAAGAATCCTTGGGGCTCTATCAACGTGCAATAGTGACCTGTAAGGTCACCTAAAGCAGTACACGGTGATAAAGATAAACCAGATAGCATACTATCATCTTGAGTAAGACTGTCCTACCGGCATAGGTCCTCCCTCAATCATTGCAATCACGTGCCTGTGATTCAATAATTGACTCTGAGGGCACTATCTCCAACAATATCTTCAGGGAATACGTCCTCGAACTCTCGAACTTCCTCTGGCTTGTCTTCTTCCTTCTGTAATATTGCAATCACTGCCATCTTTAGTTTAGCCTTGTAGGTGCTAGGTTCCAGGGTACGGTCTCCACTCTTGAAATAAAAAAATGGATGATCTGGTATCTCGAACACTGCCCTCCTTAGACGACAGTCGATGGTAGCGAAGAAAGTTCCCTACCAATCCATTCCCAAGACTACATCGAAGTTCAGTATGTCCAGCACCTTGAAGTCCGCATAAAATTCTCTGCTGCAGACGACCACTGGGCACAGATCGTATCCCATAGTTGCCTTTAGAACGCTATTTCCAGAACTGACATTCCAGTTGGATACGAGCGGTTTAATTGGAATCGCATGAGTTCGGACGAATCTTTGCGACATAAAGTACTGTGATGCTCCAGTGTCGAACAGTGCTAAAGCAGGTAAGGAAGCTAATAAAATTGTACCTTAGTTGTGTTGGATATGTTTAGGTATCGAAAAAATATATTGATGTATTCAAGGATTGAAAAGGTTTGAAAGATTAGGAGTTACCAGTGATGACTTGGCCGGTGGCTTCAGCTTCTTCCACAGTCATTGTCAAAGCCTGACGCCGGGGTACATTCCTCCTTGCTGAAGGCGCATTCCTTTTTCCTTTGGGCATGTTTCTCTGCCCTTGAGGCATGTTCCTCTGGGCCTGATGAAATTAACGAGGAGGCTGTGCAGGAGGTCCACATGGAGGTGGAGCAGGGAGAGCAAGACGAGGTGTAGGAGCCTGGATAGCTGGCCGCTGCAGAACAGTGATCGTTGGTCGGGGTGCAGGAGCTGGGTTGAGACGATGTGGGAAAGCTCCAATGGCATGAGTGGGTGCGCCACAAATCAAGCTCAGGCCATTCGCACGCCTGCAATCTTTAGCCATGTGTCCATTCCTCTTGCAATGGAAGCAAAAGTCTGGACTGGGCCGGTTAAAAGTTACTCCCGGTCTACTGGGTACAAAAGGTAGTCTGGAAGAGGTTCCTCCTGCCATCTATGTGGCAGGGCATTTCACACCGACGGTCTAAGGTCTGACCTTCTTCTCCACCACTGCCTCATATCGTCGGGTAGCCTTCAGAGCAAGATCATGGGTTGGGAAATCCCCTGTAGCTAATGCAGCTTGGATTTTCGGGTCCAACCCTTGCTGAAATCTTCGTGCCCTGATCTCAGCTTTCGGGATCAGGTGTCTCGCAAACCTGTTACGACCTTGTGTTAGTTGTGTAGTATGTCATATCAGGAAAATGAATAATGAGACATATCTTACCTTCTAAGCATGGTAAACTTAGAATCGTATTCATCCACGGATTTGCTCCACATTGAGCCTTGCTGTAAGTGGATGAATTGTTGTTCCATATCGAAACGGGCAGTCTCAAGGAAATATTTCTTGTCGAACATATCGCGAAATTTCCTCCATTCAATCGGTTGGGCGAATCGTTTTTCTTTAGCTTTCCACCAGACTCTGGCCTAATCAGTTAGTTGCAGCTTTGCAACTCTCACCCAAGCAACCTATGGCACTTGTGCTGCTGCCAGGCCATCTTCTATAGACTGAGCCCATTCCTTTTCCTTTAGTGGGCTCTCTTTCCTAGAGAAATGTTTCGGATGCAAAGCCAGGAATTGCTCGACTCCGGGTGCCTCGGTCTCTGGACGGTGCAAAAGGTTAGCAGTCTACTGCTGCTGACCCTCCAAGAGGCTCTTGGTCGCCTCAAGCAATACCGTTTGCTCATTGATGGGAGCTGCAATGATAGGTAGTGGTGGTAGAGTAGGTGGTGGAGTGTTTTCATTGACGTTCGTGCTTGTGTTGTTGGGCGAATCCATGACCTTGATAGAAAAAGAAATGTTAAGATAGATTCAAGGAATTTGAAATGTAAAGAGTGTACAGTTGCTGATTCTTATACTTCTTGTGATATATTGCTTAGGATTTCATGCAGAACTAACCTGCATGGGCCGCCAACAAAACCTGTCACGCCCCGCTTCGGGGAAGTAGGCGTGGTGGGAACATGACGTATTTACTCAGAAGTAAACAAGTTAAGCGTAAATAAGCAATATAAATAATGCACAAGAATAACAAGAGATGTAATATAAACAACAACTTTTATTAATATCCATTCTATACATTACAACTGATTTGAAAAGGAAATGTACAATGATAAAAGCAATGCCTAAACAGTGGCATACAAATGAAAAGGTAAGTACAAGTAAAGACTAGAAGTCTGGCTCCTCTGTGAACTATACAAGTCCTCCTGGCTGGGCTCGGTCTCTTGAGAGTCGGGTCCTACTGACGAACATTCCAAAGAAAGAAGAGACAGGAATGTCGTTAGAGAACTAGCATATAGTAAGTCCCAAAGATAAGGGTGGAATAGATAAAGTAAAGAATATATGACTGGTGATCTGAACAAGTATATGTTTGTTATACTAACGTAATTGTTTATAGCTTGGTACATAATGTATCAGTGTATACGAGAGGAGTCCAACTATCCCATGGTCTATGCTAACATATAAGTACAAGGCCCGGTCAAAACCCACGGGACAACGGTATAAGAGTTCATGTAGGTGTCTTTTAGTGTCCATCATCGTGCCACTTTTAACACATTACGTACCAATCTACCCCGTTAAACCCCGTAATGTATTGTATTGAATTATACTTATCAGACTTGCCGAGACCATTGGTTACAAGTTGTTCATGTAATTAGGTTCTGGATGTAAACAAGTAGGCATGTATTCAAGTCTAGATATAGCCATGATTCGGTCAGGTCAAGTCATGTTTGCGTGTTGATCTTGTTCTGGTATTCAAGTTCAGGTTCAAGTATACATATTGGTATATTTGATTCATGTTGAATTGGATTCTGATTTGGATTAGACTCAGATTGATTTGGACTCAGACTTAAGTCCGACACTTAAAACCGATTTGGATCTTGAATTAGTTTTAGGCATTATCGGTAACTGCTATGCATGGACGGCAGAATTTGTGTCTTTTTCCAAAACAATTACCTTTGATAATTCTGGTAAGTTTTTCTACCTTAAATAGGTAAGCACTCACTTTCTCCGGCTCTCTGACGCTCAAGAGAATTGATCCCACTTAAACATATATTTACTAAAGTCCTTAATTGTAATTTTATATAATTAGAAGGGGTTTTATGAAAAATAATTTATATACTTTCAAAATAAATCTCGAATATTTATTTATATTATTTAGGGTTTTCATGGATGTAACTTTTAAGATTTGAGGTATTTTAGTGAATATTAACTAAGCTTGAATAGTTCAAGGTATTTAAGTGTAAAACTTGTCTTTTGGATTACTTGAGGGTATTTTGGTGAAACTTGTCATTCTTTTATCTTTTTAGAAAATATGGAATTTTATTATATCTTGAAAATATGTGGTTTGATAATATTTATATATTTATAAAAAATTAATTTTATTATTAAATAGAAAATGTCGTTTTTCTTCAAAATCGTATTGAAATCTTTCGAGACCGAATGCTCCGTGAGTAGGTCTGTATCTCGCTCTACTAGCCCAAGGATGTGCGATAATCCACACCATCCAATAGAGGGTCCCCTAAAAAGGGTTGTAGAGACATAATCACAAAACATTTTGATAATACAATTCAAAGAAAACCGTTTTTTATAGTTCATGGTATTTTAATGAAATGTTGTAATCGCCACAAAAATATGTTTCAAAGAGTTTCGTGTTATGTAACTATGTGTGTATGTGAGGGGTAGGTCATTACCCTATGAAGTTTTCTAGAGGTATGATTAATCAAAATAATAAAATACGGTAGATACAAAGTTCATGGTACTGAAATATAAAAGTTGAATTAAAGCTATATAGCATGATGTATTTGAGTGAAAATTATTTCTAAACATTAGGTTCATGGTTATAAACATGGGGTAAGAGTTTGCATGAAATTTATGGAAGAAAATAATGAAATTTTTAGGTTTTAGAATGAGTTGTCGGAAGTAACTCCACTTACCGACATGTTTTATAAAAAGAACATTTTTAAGAATAAAGAGTAGAATGGGAAGGGACTTACTAGCTAATTCAATGAAAAAGAGGTAGAAGAAGATGGTATAGTTGCCGAGGCATCGCGAAGTCGCCGGAACTTGCTTGATTCCTCGCCGGAAGTCGAATTTTGGGTAACTCCACTTGTACTCTTCTTGTACTTAGAAAAAAATGATAATTTTGGCTAGGGATTTCAGAATGAGGAGGGGATAGGGTATGGGGTTATATTAATAGTGTGGAATTAGGGTTTTAGAACTGAAAGATTGAATTAAAGTGCATTAAAATTGGATTTAAAGGTGAAATTGAATTCTCTGTTTAAATTCAGAGTAAACAAACAGTGCAGGGGTAATGGAGGTAGGCCAAGGGTTTGTGTGCACAACATGGGTTAACTACAGTCTACCCGTCGCCGCCGGCTCTATAGCCGATCTCGCCGGTACAACTTGAGGAGGGTGTCGTCGGATTGAAGCCACGTGTCCTACTCATTGTATATAACATTTTACACATATTTATTTTTCCTGAGTGTTCATTTTTACGTATAGTGCACGTGTAAACTTTTGGGCTTCCAAAAACTTTTTAAAAAAATTCAGGAAAAAATAATATGTGTCTGATGGGATTCGAACACAGGGGCTATGTCACAGCGGTGTAGAAGCTTTACCAGTGAGCTTCAAGTTGCTTCTTCGTGTTCTTAAACTAAAATAACTTATAAAGTGTACTCAGGCTTGCAAACTCCTTTTTGTACATTAACTTAAAAAAATTCGTACAGTAAAATTAGAGTCGTTACAACTTGGATCAAAAATCTAATAGTGATTAAAAATCACCGCTCGACAGAATAAAATTCTGTATATGGGAAAAAATTTCTCAATCTTGTTAAAAAACAAGAAAACATATTCTGTAATACTGAAACATTTGGATCAAAGATCCAACGGTGGATAAAATTCCCCAAATCAATTTTGAGAACATTTAAATCAATTGGAATCTATCAATCAGATATTTTCTCAAAACAAATTAATAATTTGCCTCTACTATATAAAGGACCTAAGACTTCACATCTCAAATAGAGGAAACCCCCTATAAGCTTCTGAAAAATACAGAAAGCTTTGAGAAACAACAAAGAAGAAGTAGACTTGCCTCCTCAAAAACAAACCTTAGGTAAAAAAACAGAGAGATCAAAATATCTCCTTTTACCTATCGAAAGGTTTAACCCTTCTCAAAAAACTAAGTTTTTTCTCTGGATCAGAGATCCACAAGACAAGTCTTCCACAAGTTGAGAATTTAATTCTCATCGGGAAGATCTTGTTCTTAAGAATCAAAAGATTCAGAAAATAATTTGGTTAAAAAAAATAGAATGAGAAATAGGGTTTAACCCAAAAAGAAACTTAGTTCTTAAAAAAAACCTGATCCCAGATCTTCAAAACAATGATCTTGGCGATTATTAATGGTCAAAATGCCATTAACAGATTCAATCTCTAAAAAAGAAAAGATCTTAGCGCCTCACGTGGGCACCCTCCCAATAGCGCCCAGTGCCTTATATGAAAAACACGCGGGCGCCCATAGCAGAATGCCAGCGCCTCATGTGAAACACAGGTGGACGCTGAATAAGTGCTTAGCACTTCATATACAGCCAAAATGGCTGAGTGCTTAGCACTAATTGGGCAGCGCCTAGCGCCTCACGTGCTCCTCACATGGGCGCCTCACAAAAAGTGCTTAGCACTCTATATACAGCCAAAACGGCTGAGTGCTTAGCACTAATTGGGCAGCGCCCAGCGCCGCACGTGTTCTTCACGTGGACGCCATATAAAAAAGTGCTTAACACTATATATATAACTAAGTGCTTAGCACTGATTGGGCAGTGCCAATAACTGAAGGCTTCACATGATACCTATGTGAGCGTCAGAGCGTCAAATAAGTGCTTAACACTTTTGCATAAAAAGGGGAGATGAACAAACAGAGCCTAAATAAGTGCTTAGCACTTTTGAACAAAAATAAAAGACTGAGCAGACTAAGCCCGAATTGGCTAAGTCTCTTGCAGCTGAGCCCAAATACTCTGTTGATTAGACCCTAATAAAATTTAAGGACCCTGAAAATATTGCTAAGTTGATCTTAGTCTCAACTAAGACTAATGTATCCTTACTTAAAATAAATTGGGCCCAAACGCTCATATGTTTAAGTTGATCTTAATCTCAAACTAGATTAACGGTCCTTAAACCAAACAAAATATTTTGAACTAAAGGAAAAATATAACTTAAGTTCAAAAGCCCAGATCTAAAATATACGGATTTAGACTAATCCGCGCCCTACGGGCGACGACATAAACTAGTCTCCGTATACAATCCACGGGCAACCAAAATAAAAAAAAATACACACAACACGAAGTGAACTGCTAGAGAAGAAGAAAGTGGTTATCGCAACGCGATAATGTAATTAACTGTAAGGACTTGCGCCTGCAGGGAAGAGCATCCCCACAATCAAAAAACCCTCACAAATGAGGGGGAATCTGATAAAATCTGCTACAACGGTCACATCTATCTAAACCTCCAATATATAGTGCCATAAATCAACTTGGTATCTTCAGAGAGGTAGATAGATAAGTCCAAATAGCATCTCCCCCCAAATTCAGGCCAAACGTCCCAACGTCTCGGTCCCCTTTTTCGACGGTGAACACTTATATCTTCCATCCTCTGGTAAGCGGATAATATCGCTTTTTGTTGGAAGACGCGATGCAAAACAGCGACGAGATCATCTATCCACTTTTTCAAGATCAGACCCATCAGATATACTAAATGCACCTTGTCTTCAGCGTCATCAAGTGCCTCGAGCAGCATAGCCTCATCAAGCTCAGGAAGCACTTCCCAAATCGATCCAACGGTAATCTTCAAAAGGGCAAAACGGAGAGGGAGCAATCGACCGTTGTAAGCATCAAAGCGACGCATCACCTCATCGCATTAGGCGTCAGTGAACTCCTGGCCTTGAAAACGACCTTGGATACAAATCTTCTAATAAGAGACAATCTCTTCAAGATCGTACAAATGACCAGCCAGAGTACCTGAAAAGAAATCGGGTGGAAAGTTAGCAACAGAAAATGCTGGAACTACTAACTACAAAGACAGTGGACCACACGAAATCAAAATGGCGGCTATTGAATGATGAGACAAGTGCCCATTGTGAGAATCAAAAAGGATTCTCACTAAATTAATAGTGCTCATTAAATGAACAGTGGAGTTAAAACTCCTAATATCTTCGAAAAGCAGGTTCTTTTTAAAAAAATCAACAATAGATTCAAATCTGTGGAAAGGATATTAAAATCCTAAAAATCCTAAAAGAAAAATATCCAAGAACAGTAAAGGAAATAAAATTCCCAAAGTTCTTAAGAATCAAACCAGAGCTAAGCTCTGCAAAAAGATGGAATGGGATTAAATCCCAAACATCCCCATGTTGGGAAAAAGACGGGAAACATAATGGATTTAAATTCCAGAGACCCTCAAAGGTCAGGATCGATGATAGGGTAAAACCCTAAGAAGTCAGCGATTCTCAAGAATGCCCATTGATTCATACCCTTGATGTGGACATCAAGACCCACGGTCTACTCAAAAAAAGTTTCTTTAGATCTTCAGGAAATCGGTTCAAGAAAAGAGCCGAGCTCTGTTAAATTAATTAAAAATCCAAAATAAAAAAAGGACATCAAAAAAAATGTTTTCTAAGAACTAAGCTCTGTTCATAATCCTTACTAAAATTTTGGCAGATTTTAACTCTAATCAGAAGAGTTCTAAGGGTAGAGATCTAAGCTCTAAAATAAGAATTAAATTCTCAAGGAAGAAAAAAACGTAAGGTGGAAGATAAAAAAAAACAGTAGTCACTCTAAGCCCGAAGGCCCCATTTATAAGACGTAATGGGATTGGTTCAACTTCCTATTCCTCTAGGTGATCCAACGGTGGTAAAGATGGACATCATTGCACTCACATGCAAGCCATGTGAGAGAAACGCTGGGGGGCATTTATTCCCTTATAAAAAAAGGATAGAGAAAAGAGGAGAATTCCCCATGTTTTGAGCCTCACGTGTTCAACACGTGAGCGCTTAACTAAAGGCTAAACATGCCTCACATGTTAAATACGTGAGTGTTTATATGCAAAGCATATAAGCATTAATAAACAGATCAAAACCCACCTTAGGGTCACGTGTTAAACACGTGAAAATACCGTTTTGGAGCATTAGCTTCAGATAGAATTAAACTCTATATATAGAATTAAATTCTATCTTTTGTATGCAAAGCATATAAACACTAGAAGAAAATAACTAAAGGCCAACCTGGCCTCACGTGTTAAACACATGAGCGCTTATATGCAAAATTATATAAGCGCTGAGAGTAAATAGCCTATGGGCCAAACTGGCCTCACGTGTTAAACACGTGGGCGCTCATATGCATGGCATACAAGCGCTAAATAAAGCAGGCTGAAACCCACATTAGGGTCACGTGTTAAACACGTAAGAGCGCCTCCCTATATAGAATTAAATTCTATTATTGGGAAAATACCTCCCTCGATCTTTCTAAAAGGGAAAGATATTCTCTGTTAACAGAGAACCGTTGGATCAAAAATCCAATGGTCATTAAAAATCACCAAATATAGAATTGAATTCTATTGGGGGAAAATACCTCTCTAATCTTTCTAAATGAGAAGGATATTTTCTGTTAAACAAAAAGTTGTTGGATCAAAAATCCAATGAAATGGGAGAATATTTCCCTATATGTTTCTAAACAAATAAAGATGTGCTCTGTAAAATAAAGAGCCATTGGATTAAAAATCCTATGGTGGTTAAAAATCACCGTTTGACAGAATTAAATTCTGTATATGGAAAATATTTCCCTAATCTTATTAAAAACAGGAAAATATATTCTCTTAAACAGAAACTCTCTGGATTAAAGATCCGACGGTGGGTAAAATCCCCCGAATAATCTTTGAAACCAAGAAAATCGATTGGTATCTCTCAAATAGGAGATTTTCTCAAACTAATCAAACTTGCCTCTTCTATATAAAGGACCCGAGACTTCAAGTCTCGGGCATAGAGAGATATATAGTCACAAGAGAGAACCCCTTATAAGCTTATGCAAACAAAAGATAGAAGTTGCAACTGAGAATTTAATTCTCTCGCTAAAGAAAGCCCTGTTCTCCTTTCAAACCCTAGTTAAAGAAAAAAAGCGATTAAAAATATCTCCTTTGCCTAGTACAAACAAAAACAGGGGTTTAACCCTTCATAAAAGAACTTAGTTCTTTCTCTGGATCTGAGATCCATAAGACAAATCTCCCATAAGTTGAGAATTTAATTCTCATCGGGAAGATTCTATTCTTCAGACTCAAAATCTAAGGAAAAGAACTAGGTGGAAAAGAAGAAGAAGAAGAAAGAAAAGATGGAAGTTACATTCCGGGAATTTAATTTCTCTTAAAACAGGGTTTAACCCTATAAACAACTTAGTTCTTGTAATAAAGAGCATAAGAACTTAGTTCTCAAAAACTTGATCCCGGATTTTCAAAACAGAGATCTTGATAATCATCAACGGTTAAAATGTCATTAACAGATGTTAAAACTTCTTCAGAAAATATCAACAAAAGAAAAGACTTAGCGCCTCACGAGCTTCCCACGTAAGCACCCAAAAACAAAGGATTCGGTGCCTCACATGCTTCCCACGTAGGCGCTCAAAATAAAAGGTCCGGTACCTCACGTGAAATACATATGAGCGCTGTATAAAAGTGCAAAAGAACTATAAACTTAATCTAAATGAATAACTGCTTAGCACTGATTGGGCAGCGCCTAGGTCCAAGCACCTCACGTGATACACATGTGAGCACCCAATAAAATGAATGAGGCAGCGCCTCACGTGCCCCTCACGCGAGCGCTATACACAGTGCTTAGCACTCTATATTTAGTCAAAATGACTAAAGTGCTTAGCAGTGATCGAGTAGCGCCCATAACTGAGTGCCTCATATGATACACATGTGAGAGCCAGAGCCCCAAATAAGTGCTTAACACTTCTGCATAAAAGGAAAAGGGCTGAGCAAATAGAACAACAAATAAGTGCTTAGCACTTTCGAATAGAAAAAAACTGAGTAGAACAAACCCAAATTAGCAAATTCCTTCTGAAAGTTTATTACAGCTGAGCCAAAATGCTCTATTGTTGGATCTTGATAAAGTTTAATGATCCTGAAAATGTTTCTAAGTTGATCTTAGTCTAAAATAAGACTAACGTATCCTTAGTTAAAATGAATTGAGCAAAAACGCTCATATATTTAGGTTGATCTTAATATCAAACTAGATTAACGGTCCTTAAATAAAAATCAAAATATTTTTTTTAACTAAAGGAATATACAATTTAAGTTCAAACCCCAAATCTAAAATATACGGATTTGGACTAATCCACATCCTACGGTCGACGACATAAATTAGTCTCCATATACAATCCATGGGCAATCTTAACAAACAAAATGACACACGACACGAAGTGAACTGCTGGAGAAGGAGAAAGTTGTTATCGCAACACGATAACTTAATTAATTGCAGGGGCTTTCGCCTACAGGTAAGAGCGTCATCACAATCAGAAACCCCTCATAAATGTGGGGGAATCTGATGAAGTCTGCTATATCGGTCGCATCTATCCAAATCTCTGATATACAGTGCCGTAAATCAACTTGGTATCTTCGAAGAAGCGGATGGATATGTCTAAATAGTAACCTCCCCCAAATTCAAGCAAGACGTTCAATCCCAGCTCGTCTCTATTTTCGGCGGTAAATAACCAACTTTCGTGTGTGAAGAAGAATGACTGGAACATGAAAATCATCCCGCTGAAGAGGCCCTGGTCATTAAAGATGAGCCTGATTGGAGAGAACCCTTTATAAAGTATCTTCGATATGATAAGCTACCATAAGAGAAATCTGTTAGAGTTCAGTTAAAGAAAAGAGCTCTTCGGTATGTGTTCGTAAATGACATGTTATACCGAAGATCATATGATCAGCTATGGTTCAGATGTCTTTCCCCAGCCAAAGCCCAAAAATTCTTGAAAGTAGTCCACTTTGGTATCTGTGTTGCACACCAGTCCGGCCCCAAAATGGCCTTCAAATCAAGCGGCTAGGATATTACTGGCATTCCATGATAAAGGACTGTGAAGAACATGAGAACAAATGCCATCTCAGTCAAATACATGGAAACTTCATGCATTTGCATCCTAATCTACTGCATTCTACCGTGGCGTCATGTCCATTCGAAATCTGGAGCACCAACATAGTTGGCCCAATTGATCCTCCATCATATAAAGGCTACCGGTTCATATTGGCCGCAACTGACTATTTCTTCAGATGGGCTAAAAAAAGACTTACCGTGCAACAAAATCTAGAGTTGTACCGAGCCCAAATGTCACGGGCCTATGACAAAATGACATGCCTCCATGTTTTTAAGTAAGGCGAACTTGTTGGTCCTCAGAAGACCGATCATCTCTGGCCGACATGCAAAAGAAAATTTTGAATCAAATTGGGAGGGATCGTATGTCATCAAGAAAGTATTTCATGGAGAATCCTACCAACTAGTAAGTGCTGAGGGAAATAGGCCCATGCCACTGTTGGATATGTATGCCCTAGAGGCCATTATTGTATATATATAGTGGATATTTAGACATATATATGTACAGGACAATCTAACTCAATATGATAATATGCTATTTGGTCTGCCTTTATCTTAACACGTGCGTATGTTTTACTTGTTATTATGTATCGCTAATACATGTTGATAAAGATTATTTCCTGACTACTAGCGTTATGATGGCGACCATATATATGGGGGCTTGGTAGTCCATAAGCACATCCTTAAAAGTCCCTGGTCAAGGGAGTTTCGAGACCGGGCATCAATATTCCGAAGTAGACTGGTGTATACGTTGTTGGATATAGTGCCCTCAAGGAACTTATTGTAGTTGCAAGTAGGCGATTATGATAATTGAACGAGAACCTATACAGGTAGAACAGTCTTACTCGAGATGATAATATGCTATATGGTTAGTCTTTATCTTTATGTGTATACATTTTGATAAACCCCGTAGGATTATTGCTTGACTACCAGTATTATGATGGCGATCATATACGTGGGAGATGGGTGGTCCATAAGCACATCCTTAAATGTCCTTAGTCGAGGGAGTATCGAGATTGGACATCGATACTCCGGAGTAGACTAGTGTATACTTTTCAAGACCCAGACGAGGGGCGGTGGCCGGTCTCATAAGACATTGTGTTGAGTCACCTAAGATACTATAAAGGTGCTCACTGGAGGTGAGTACTGATTGATTTGATTTCTCGATGTGTCGTGTTTTAGAAATGATGTTTCACAATCAAAGGAATTTTTGACCGCAATCAATAATGGTGTCGATTGTAGCGCGTTAGCGAGTGCGGATCGTCCACAGGGAAAGTGAGATCCGTTCGAATTTGAAATAGATGAATTGAAAATTAAAGAAGAAAAGAAAATTCAATTCAAGATTATAAAGTGAATTTCAAGAATTATTAAAATCTAATATCAAGAAAACATTAAAAATCAAGATCAAGAATTGATGATATCCAATCGAATTAGGTTTCAAGAATCGAATTGAGGCTCGTAGGAATCGATCGAATCTATAGACGTGATGAAAACTAGTGATTACGTTTTCTTATCCATTAATAATTTGATACTAGATCGATGACGATTAATCGAAGTTTAAGGATCTTTCGAAGAAACTAGGGTTTCTTCATCTCATCCTTTGTCCTTTCGATGAATCTCATTCAAAAAGCTAGCCTCTAGTAAATTCAAGCATCGATCGTGGATCGCTAATTAAGAGCGAAAATATTCAAGAAAGCATCGCTCGAAACTAGGTTGTCGATGTTTCAATTTACAAGAGTTTACAAAACTTATAGGAATTAAGAATCGTTTCATGATTTGTAACATCATCATCTATTGATTCTCTCGACTCCTTCACGAGCGGAGTTTTACTCAAACATCGTCTTAAAGAACACAATCAAGAATCGAGATCAAATCATGATGCAAGAATGTAAAGAAAGCAAGATAAAGAATTTCACCTTTTATTTATCAACAATTTTGTTACAATTCTCTCAAAATCTACAATGAGGAAAGAACTCGATCGTTGATTTGGCGTCGCACGTCTTCGTGAGTCGCGGATCGTCATGGACCACTTGCTCGGATGAAGATCGGCTTCGCTCCTAAAAGGTTTAAGGCTTCTTGCTTGAATTGTACTCGGGGATCTTGAATTTGGCTTTGGATTGGATTAGGGTTAGGGTTACAAGTTGTGTCACTCAACTTGTGTTGGAAATTGGAGAACAACCTTGAGAGTGAAGCCTTAGGGTCCCTTTTATAGCCTTGATTAGGATTAGCTTCCTTTAGAAGCTAGGTTTAGTTTAACTTCCCTTGTAAGCTTGGTAGTTAGGTAGAAGGTTCTAGAGTTAGTTAGTTAGGGTTAGCTTCCTTCATAAGCTTGGAGGTTAGAGAGAAGCTTCTTGTCTTAGGTAGTTAAGTAGATTGCTTTGGAAGCTTGAAGATGTTTAGCTTGAACAATAAGCCTTGCTGTTCTGTCAGAAGATTCTGGAGTTCTCTGGACTTTGAAGTAGCTTGAAAAGGTGTAGTCCTTAAAATAAGAATACTAAAGAAGAGCGACGCTGGCGTCACCATGACGTGGCCGCGGATCCACGGTGCCAAGGGCCTTTTGGCCGCGGGCGCTATAGTAGCCTTGGGGCATGGAACTTCTGGGATTTTATTGGGCTGACTTTGTGGCCTTTGTAAAATGTGTGGAATCTCATTTTGCTTTCTTTATTTCTGCCAGATCTTAAGTCTTAGACTTGGCGTATTTTTACCAGCACTTTTAACTGTTTCGGCTTTTCTCCTGCAATTTCCTGCACAGATTCTCGAGACAAGTGTTGCGTTATACACAGATTATGTGATGCAATGATAAACACTCAATTTCCCTTAGAAATGTCGGTTTTAATATATAACACAAGTTATTTGGTATTTTACAGTCAATTTGCTAATATGTGTTATATTAATACCGAACACCTATAGATGAGTGCAAATGGTAGGGAAATTGTCGTGTTAAAAATGCAATATTTTCGACTGATCAAGTACACCGGACAGACTCGCCAAAAACTTTTAGATAGTATTATACCTATCGTCAGATGAAAGTTCTCTTGTGGCATGAGTACAGGCTTGTCCTTTGACCTGAGATTTTCATTTGTCTCGTATGAGTTCCTACTATACTTAGATTACTGTCCTACTATGGCTCAAAGGATTCGTGCAAACAGGTTTTAGTTGGGAACAGTCCTGAGCCACATGGAGGCAGTGAACAATCGTCAGGGATTCGTCTCTCCCAGTATTGGGAGTTGATATCATGCTGTGTTGGGTCAGCCATCACCAGAAATCCTTGGCCAAGATGGATGAGATTTACTGATGTGATATCAGTAGTTTCTCAGTGGGTGATGAGTTTCAGACCGGAACGACTTATCGGGTTAGTAGGGGTCTGACGCTATCCACCCCTAGATACGGTATACGATTATCTCAGACGAAAAGACCGGACTGTACGGAGATTGTCACAGACCGGCTCAGTAGGGGTACGGATGAGTTTGATCATCGGCCTTCCTTTCGCTCAATACCTGGGTAGCCGTTACGTATAGCTAGTGCCACTGAAGTGCTTGTGGTTAAATCCACTACCAACGTATTGATGAGTCTTTAGAGTCCCACACAATGGGTTTCCCTGGTTCAGGCGAAATGATGTAGTAGCCATATTTTGATATGTGCAGGGTTCCGATCGAATGATTGTACTAGATACTCGGACTTTCGATCGGACGGTTGATAATACTAGCTGGTTTAGGATTAAACTGGATTATTAAATTAGGTATTGATTTAATAATTTACATATACATATTTTGATATGTATATTCTAATATTATGTTCTTTGTATTATACTACCTCTTTGGGTATTCGTATTTTGATATGAATACATGTATGTATATACAGTAGAGTGTATTCCGAATTTATTCGAAAAATATTCTAGAAGGAGGACGCCTTATTTCCATGTTTTTTCTTTTCTAGAAAATTGAAATGAGGTGGAGGGGTGAGGTGGCAAAGAAAGTGGTGTGAAGCATGGTTGAATTGGGTATAATTCATTTGTCTACACTATTCAAGTATGGTTGGATTTTATACTTGCATATATCATTTTAATATAACCATGCTTGAATTATTTGTAGTGATGATGAGATTTTTCATTTCATAACTCTTTTTCTCTCTCCATTCTTGAGCTCCTTCTTCCTCTTCACCCTACACTCTCATGAGTTGAGAATCAAGGGTGAAGAGAGGTAGAAAAAATACTAGAACAACTCACTATATTACTAGACACTCTAAATTAGCAACCTAGAGCTTTTAGTTGTTTCGCTAGAGTTTTGTGTGGAGCTAGAGCCATGAACTGCATCCCTCGGGTTGATCATCTTCGATGGAGGAAGTCCAGAGATCAAGCTCGATCACGGAGACCCCATGGAGCTAAGGAAGAGGGAAGAAGACCGAAGGACAAGAATTTTTTGGTATAACTCTCTTATCACAGTAGCTTAACTCATTTAGTTTGCTAGTTTTAATATTTGGTTAAATTCTAGGTAGTAGTTTCTAACGCCAGGTTTCTTAAAAATCAAAGTTCTTCATTCTACAATGGTCATAGTTGGCGGCTAGGATGCTAGGAATCCCAACATGGTATCAAAGCTACCCAAACATTAGAAACTAGTAGTAGGAGATGCTTTAGTTTCAAAACCGAAAAATTCCGTTTTACAAAACCACTCTCTGTCCAAAAAAATTTTGGTCTCTGAAAATTTTTTAAACAAGTGCAGAGGCTTACTCTTGATATGTTAATGGCACACAATGAAAATGAGGAATTTTGGCCGTACAAAAACCGCTAGCTATCCCCAAATCGCCACTACCAGCGGTTTTCTTGCCTTCTCTGGTCCTCGTTTTCATTCAGTTTCTTGGGTTTTGAGAATTGGGATTTTTGGTCCTGTTTGATTTGCCCCAGATTTCACTTAGTGTTATCTTTGCTTTGAGGCAACTTGGAAAGTTTAGAACATAAAACCTTTACATCATTGATCTCTGTGGTGTGGTGTATATGTTTTCAAATATCGTCTATTTGCTATGATGGGGTTGCACATACTTGCTTCTATTGCTGTGATGTTTATATCTATGATGGTTTATTCGGATTGTCGAGTTGGATAGCCATTACTGTAGTGGTAGTTATACATTTTAGATTCATTTGTATATTCTTTATTGCGGGGTGAGCATCCGACATGTGGACTACTATTTCCACCAGCTTGTATATTCTTTTATTGGGGCACGGACGGGTTGAGGTCGATGTCACCATTGTATATTTTTTTTCTGTACTAGGATTACCCCGCGAAGGAATGCTCGAATAACCGGGTTCTAAAGGGAAACGGGACTGCAACTCATGGCGTTGAGACCGAGAGAGCCTTACTCTAGAATTGGCGGGGTATTCGTCGCACTCGTAGGGGGTATAGGATGATCTACGGAGGGGTGCTCAAGTTACCGGATTCCGTGAAGTGCTGGATGGCCCATTCACTTCGTTGATTGAGGTTGCCTCACTTCCGGGACTGGCAGGTAACTTGCCGCGCTCGTAGGGGTCTTGGTTTTACATTTCACAGGCTATCCACAAGACCGGGGAACGTCGAGTTTCATTTGCGGCTCAAATGAAACCCGGGGCTCCTAGATTATCCGCTATTCTATTTTGCTTATCGTTGTTCTGTGATGTTGCTTATATTATGCCTGGGACGAATAGTTATATATATATATATATTTATTTATATATACTAGTAGATATTGTATATGTTTTGCATCCGTGCTAGTCCTGCCCTCGCTCTGCCGTTAATTAAGTAATCGAACGGTACATGACAGGGCCTCGTAGCGAATGCGGATAGCATATACGTACATTTTATTTTCGTTCTTTTCTGGTGTGATAGGATTTAATTGATGGGACCGTATTAATTCCGATTAATGCAAGGAAAAATAAACCTAAAACATGTTGTTGGAACAAATTTTCGAAAAACTATAGCCGTATTCTTTAGTTTTGCATAGTGGTACTCGGTTAAGAATATCCAGCACTGCATTCGAGGAGGCAAGAGCCTAGATCCCTTCACGGGGAGTGATTTGTATGTCAAAACTATGTATAACCGCAATCAAGAACGGCGTCGCATGAAGCTAGCCGGTGAGTACGGGTCGGTCTACAGGGATGTTATGAATCTCCTAGTCGCGCTAACGAGTTAATTCCGAAGGGTGTTCGGATTGATTATTAAATCTAAAAACCTAATTATTCTATACTACGATTATCTAGATCTAGTCTTGTTAGGGTTAGATTTAGGGATGGTTTGGAGATGCAAGTAAATCTCAACGCTTTCTATACCCGAATAAAGATCTATGAGGAGTTATGGTAATTATCAATAAAAAGGATTAGATCCATTCGGGAAGGTGTTCCTTCCTCTAGGTTCTTGTCCTTCCTTTAGAGATCCTTACCCTAACCTCCATGGAAAATACGCGCAACCGGGCCTTTACACTACGGTATCACCGCTACCTCAAGGGATAGGGTGCCGTAGGACGCGGTGTGTGCGTGTATGCATGGAGTCCTATTGAAAATATATTATGGGTAAGAAAGGGATGAGAGATCTCATCTCTCAAAAGCCTTCCCCAAAGCTAACTCTAAGCAATTTATCTACGGCAAGAATTTAAATCTACCTAGGGCAAAGAATTGAAATCTAAACTAGAGCAAGGAATTTAATCTACTTACAGATGCATCTCTCCAATCATCAACGCAGGTTTGTCAGATCTGAATTCATGAATTGATAAGAAACACCGATGCTCTCCATAAAGAATTCTGAATTTATTATTAAAAGGAGGCATAAGAAATTACAATCTTTAGAATTCTATTTATAGGAAATAGAAACCCTAGGTTACATCTTGAACTGCATGTCTAAATTTACAAATATAGTCCTAAGGTTGACTATTCAGCACCGCACTCATTATGGCAAAAATATTTTGCTCTGTTCCCTTAACCCTAACGCGGAACCGCGGCTCTAGGCCCTGTTTAGCCGCGGTTCCGCGGCCAAAAAGAGGAGTTGGGTTTTGCAATTTCTTGTGTGGCTTCTGATAATTCTTGTGTTCCTATTTCTACAGTACTTTTCTGAACTTGGCTTCTGATTCTCTTCCAGATTTTTCAGTGAACAATTGCAATGGATTTTTAACCATCCGCTTTGTATTTTTGGACCTTGAGTTTCCTTGTTAATTGTGAACTGTCTTTCGATGTAGGCTTGACTAAGATCCTCCCATTTATTGGTCAAAAGTCTATATTTTCATCGTCTTTACATCGTCTTCACTGTTTTCTGTCGAAAAGCCTGTAACCTGTAACATGTAGCAGACATGCGTCAAAAGCACCTGTTTATTGATAAAAAGAATAAGAATGGGGAATATAATAATACAATATTTTTGTCTGAACAAATACCCCCAAACTTTTCTTTTGCTCGTCCTCGAGCAAACTTATTTTTATTCACTAAAAACCTAACCGCACTTTCGCAGGGAAACGCAATTGCACTGAGCACCTGCAACAAGCCGTTAAACCTCTAGGTGTCCCTAGTAAGAGGAGTGTTGTCTCCTGAGGGTTTTCAGCGGATTACACCCACAAAATCCTATCAATTTGGCTTTTTCGACTTTAATTCTCCAATTAGGTCTTCTAACAAGGAATTCTATTATCTTCTACTCGTAAACTATCCATCCGTATTCTTCACACTTCCTCATTATTTAACTTAAGATTATATATATCCTGCAGACCTACTTAGCTTTCGGCATCTCTTAAGTTTTCCTTCTAAAGTTCCATCTCCACTTAGGAATTTCTATCAACTCTACTAAAGATACAAGTTCTATTCTTCATCCCTTTTTCTCATCTAAACTCCAATCACATATCCCCACGTGTGTGTAAATATCACCCCTACACTTGGAAATTCAAATCAAGCAATCATACTCTCGTCCATTGTCTAAAGCACTTATTAATTTGTGAATTTTTAATTGAATTTTGGTTACACATCCTTCATGCGACCGTTAATACTTCTTGAGGTACCAACAACCGATTACAAGATGCGTTAGCACTTTAAAGCGTACTTCCTAGTTTTGCAACACCCAAGGCTTTTAGCAATGACTCCCAAACCAGTTGGTCTAAGGCACTAGGTGATGAAGCACCCTCGCTAAATATTTTTCTATTTTTACAGCCTTAAGTAATCACAAAAACCTGTGTCCATTTTTTCTTTATTCACTTTTTTTTTCTTTTAATCTTATTGTACTAAGGACTTTAGACAAGAGCATTTCAAGGTCTCTTTTACTATTCCAAGTTTCAAGGTGCGTGATTGTGCAAATTGTAGGGTATACGTTTTCAGAATCTAGATTTAAGTTAGGAACCATTTTTCAAACTCATACTCTAATAAGAACATCAATACTCTTCCCTCATTTTGACTTAACCCAAGAAGTGAACCCGAAATTTGCCTATTTCTAAATAAACTACAAGGCATATACTTTCTACCATTAAACTTTAAGGAATGTTATTTTTAGGGTTTTTAATTTACTGAGTCTAAGATCTAGTTGCTCCTAACCAGTTAACCTATTTGTCAAACTCAAGTCAATTAGCCAAAATTGAAGACAATAATTTTTATAATTTTTTTGAATTTTCAATTTTTTATGGGTTTTCAAATAAGTATGCAAATGCAAAAAATATGTACAAATGAATGCGAAGGAAGAAGACGTACCGAGCATACCCCCAAACTTGAACTTGACTGTGTCCTCACCGTCATGCTAAACCAAGAGGGTCAAAATGTCGGCACTCCCCTGTTTATTTATTTATATTTATTTTTTATTTTTTATTTTTTGAATTTTTTTATTTTTTTATTATTTTATAGAAAAAGAAAACAAAAATATATATACATATATACAGCGGTTCCCCCCAAACTTAAGCTTGGCCTTACACAAGCCAAAGGTTAGCACCAACCATTCAAAAATCTTATCGTGATACTGATCTAGTTGGTGAAAGAATGGGGTGGAAAGAAAAGAAATGAGAAACACACGAGACCATGTGGGAAGAAGGGTAGAATATGGTCTCGGTGGGGGAGAAGAATAGCGGAAAGAAGAAAGGGTGGCGCGATCTTGAGGGTGTAAATCGAGTGAATAAATTAGCGCAATTTGTGATGACCGATATGTTAAAAGCGATTGCGCTAACCTATCAACTCGTCGTGAAATGGGGTCAAATCACTCAAGATTCGCAAGAAAACATGGGTACGCCGAACTTGGTATAGTAGATGAAAGCGTAACGGTCATTTGTACGGTCGGGACAATAGGAGAGACGAAAGGGAGTGAATTAGGGATAGTATCTTTCTCACCGTAGTAAACTGTTTCGAACTTGAAAGATTCCATTAATGGTTCGAAACTACTATAATCAACCGAGTCTGATGGCTCATCTGAAAATGTAAAGGACTCAAACTCGAGCGGTGAGTCATCAGCATCGTCCGAAAAAGTGAAACACTCGTAGGTGTTATCGTCTGTGAGAATTGTGTCAGATTCAAAGGAAAAGATTTCAAGCTCACAGTCTTCAAGCGGGGTCGGAACGATGGGAAGGAGGGAGGGTGATATAACAGTCAAAGGTTCAGGAGGATGAATTGGAAAATCAGACACATTAAACAAAAATGATTCATCCTCAGTATTATCCTCAAGACTCTCCTCAATACTATCCTCAATATTTAACTCATCCATGCCATTATCATCAAAATCTAGACGCATATGAGATTCGGGAGAAACATTTAATAACTCAGGATGATGATTTGAACATAAAATTTCAATTAAATTGACAGGTTCATCATCCGAAATATTCCCGGCGTCTATATCCTCAATCAAGTGAAAATCAATTTCTTTAAAAACCTCCTCAAAAGCATGGATGTTTATCAATGTAGGTTCTAAAGTGGAGGTGTAAAGGTCAAACGGATTAGGTGCGGTTTCACTCGAAAGGGGTTCTTCACAATTTGGCAAATCAAGCACTACAAAATCACACAACTCATTTTTATTTTGAACAGGTGAACTATTTAGGGCAATCGATGGAAAACAGGAGTTGTGGGCTTCAATTGGGTAAGGGTAGGTTTGATTTGAAAATCCTCTCTCATTCTCACTCTGTCCAACCGCCTCCTTATACATTAAAAAATTTTGAGCTAGCGGGAAACTAGCTACCGGTTCACTAGGTTGCATAAGGGCGGCCACAGATGCTTCCACATTCCTAGTCATTTTATTTGTTGCTGCAATATAAGCCTCCAACGACTCTTCCAAACTAGACTTAGGTGGTGAGGGGGTTTCGGTGAAAGATTCGAAATTGGTTGGACATATGAAACTCCCTAATGGCTGTGTAGAAATAGTGTCTAGTGAGGGTGGGAAGGTCGGGTAAGACTGGTAGGAAGTGGGTGGTTGGACAGGGGTAAGGTCAACATGTGGATAAAAAGGTGAAAAGTCGTGTGGATCCTTAGAACTAGATGAGTGGAGAGGGGTGAAAGATCGGCTGCGAGATTGAGCAATATGCTCAGCAATGGACATCGGCCTAGGAGTGACAGAAGGACTTGAAGAAGTGGTATCAACGTATGTAGGTGGTAAAGGTTGACTTGGTTGACACAAAGTGGGTTGAAAAGTCAAACTGTTTCTCCTAGACGCTTCTATTTGATCTTTCAAAGATATTTTTGGCAAGGAAGGATCGTCTTTAAATTGACCGAACAAATTGACGTACGACGCAAAATTAGGTTCGGGATACCAAAGTTCGGCAAGTGATTTATTATGTGGGGTACCCATGTTAGAAGAAGGGGAAGGGAAAGAAAATTTGTCGTGCAAGGATTTATTTGCGGCTAAAAAAAAACTTGCAAGTTTCTACAAGGTTTTCCTTATTCTTTTTTTTTCTTTTCTCTTTATTTGGAAATTTCTCTTTTGCAAAAAGATTTTCGAGAAAAGATATGCAAACAAAAAAATATTACTTGCAATCAATTTCTATGTTAAGCGATGCGCAAAAATCCTGCACAAGACTTATTCGTTGGAAGGGAAAAGATTTTTAGCGCGAAGAATCCTGCAGAAGATTTGACAAAAAGATATATGGGGATTTGCAGAGGGGAGAAATAGGAAACAAACCGACAAAATTTCGTGCGCTGATGTTACAAGGGGGCCGCGGAAAGGCGGCGGGAGCGCGCTTATGCCGCGGTTTAGCAGTGGGATAGAGAGATCAGACCTCTGAAAAAATTCTGTAGCTCTCTACTTGCAATCCCTCTCTGTTTTGATGTAACTTTTTCTGTTTTGCACTCTGGATTTTTCCAGATCAATCCTGTAAAGATTCATACGAGAAACCCTTCCAAAAATAACAGATGATATATTTTTATATTTTTTTGATTTTTCATATTTTTATGATTTTTTAGTTTAGATTAACCCGAAATTGCGAAAAGGAAAGTTCTACGCCATCTCCGGCAACGGCGCTATTTGATTTGTATGTCAAAACTATGTATAACCGCAATCAAGAACGGCGTCGCACGAAGCTAGCCGGTGAGTACGGGCCGGTCCACAGGGATGTTATGAATCTCCTAGTCGCGCTAACGAGTTAACTCCGAAGGGTGTTAGGATTGATTATTAAATCTAAAAACCTAATTATTCTATACTACGATTATCTAGATCTAGTCTTGTTAGGGTTAGGTTTAGGGATGGTTTGGAGATGCAAGTAAATCTCAACGCTTTCTATACCCGAATGAAGATCTATGAGGAGTTATGGTAATTATCAATAAAAAGGATTAGATCCATTCGGGAAGGTGTTCCTTCCTATAGATTCTTGTCCTTCCTTTAGAGATCCTTATCCTAACCTCCATGGAAAACGCGCGCAACCGGGCCTTTACACTACGGTATCACCGCTACCTCAAGGGATAGGGTGCCGTAGGGCGCGGTGTGTGCGTGTATGCATGGAGTCCTATTGAAAATATATAATGGGTAAGAAAGGGATGAAAGATCTCATCTCTCAAAAGCCTTCCCCAAAGATAACTCTAAGCAATTTATCTACGGCAAGAATTTAAATCTACCTAGGGCAAAGAATTGAAATCTAAACTAGAGCAAGGAATTTAATCTACTTACAGATGCATCTCTCCAATCATCAACGCAGGTTTGTCAGATCTGAATTCATGAATTGATAAGAAACACCGATGCTCTCCATAAAGAATTCTGAATTTATTATTAAAAGGAGGCATAAGAAATTACAATCTTTAGAGTTCTATTTATAGGAAATAGAAACCCTAGGTTACATCTTGAACTGCATGTCTAAATTTACAAATATAGCCCTAAGGTTGACTATTCAGCGCCACACTCATTATGGAAAAAATATTTTGCTCTGTTCCCTTAACCCTGCCGCGGAACCGCGGCTCTAGGCCCTGTTTGGCCGCGGTTCCGTAGCCAAAAAGAGGAGTTGGGTTTTGCAATTTCTTGTGTGGCTTCTGATAATTCTTGTGTTCCTATTTCTTCAGTACTTTTCTGAACTTGGCTTCTGATTCTCTTCTAGATTTTTCAGTGAACAATTGCAATGGATTTTTAACCGTCCGCATTGTATTTTTGGACCTTGAGTTGCCTTGTTAATTGTGAACTGTCTTTCGATGTAGGCTTGACTAAGATCCTCCCATTTATTGGTCAAAAGTCCATATTTTCATCGTCTTTACATCGTCTTCACTGTTTTCTGTCGAAAAGCCTGTAACCTGTAACATGTAGCAGACATGCGTCAAAAGCACCTGTTTATTTATACAAAGAATAAGAATGGAGAATATAATAATACAATATTCTGGTCTGAACAGGGAATGACCTCTTGAGCAAAAGTTTATGTTACTATAGATTCCTCAGTTTCTTCAAAACCATTAGTTTTCAAAAGCGGAGCCTAAACCACTCCTTTTCAAAACTACTCGGTTCCTTCAACGATATCAAGTTCATTACATTAAAGGTTTTTTGCTAAAAATCAGTCGTAGCCATCCGTTATTTCAGATTAGTATTGCTTAGTATTCGTGCTATGTATTTCGATCTTTAATCGAGACGTAGTGTACGGTAGCTAAGTAATGCCTTTCTGTTGCATAGTGATGTGATTGGTTAGGATAGTCGTTCGATAGTTTTGATCTATAGTCAGGTGTTGTGCGGGTGTGTCTAATGAAATCAAGAAAATGACCGGTAGAACTTGACAAGGACCTTTTGATATTTTGATCTTTAGTCAAGGTCACTTGGGTCCTAGAGGCAAAAACCATATCGGGTGTTTCAAATATAAAGGAAACTTGCGAGGCATGCGCATACCTTCTGGAGTGTGGTGACTTGAGTGGTTTTCATCAAGTTATTACACAATGATAGTTGGGTCTCGATTCCCACTGATGAGTAGTTTACTTCTCGGGTTATCCTGACTAATTCTCCTTTTAGGATTTGATGGATAATTCGAGAAAACGGTAGGAGCCATCCTGATTAGATAAAGTGATTAACCAATCTAATCTAGATTAGCGTGCACGCTGAGTGTTTCTTTTCTCTCTCTCTTTCTATGGTTTGCGACTATGACCTGACCTTAAGCTAAAACTCATGAACCAAGTTAACCAAACCTTCTTACACACTCTGTCTTTGGATTGTCATGATTCACGACAAAGTTGCGTATATCTCTGCCACTCCTACTTTCCCTTTGCATTTCTCCAAAACACTTTGTATCACTACGGAGATCCATATTATTTTGAAAGGCCATCTTGTATAGTTACATACGAACTCGAAAAATCTTTTTTCAGTTCGAGAATGGCCACAGGTTCTAGAGAAATTGAATATAATTATTCGGTTTTCTTTTATCTTTACCTTCTCTTAGGTTGCGAGGGCTCCTAGTATTCGGAGAGTTCACCTATTACGCTTATTGGATAGTCTTCTTGCAAATCTTAGGCTGGTGTCGAATGGTAGGGAAAGAAGAAAACCAATTAGCCTAAGTATGGTATACAAAAAGTAAGAAGTAGAGACATATAAAAGGATTGCGGTGAGGGTAAGAAAATTTGCGACTACTATCATGAATCTGGATAGTGGAAGAGGCATTACCAGGAATACCTGGCCACCCCCTCGAAACATTTTCATGTTTCAGTTTTCCTGTGCGTTGTTAATTGAAAACTGCTTTCCCAATTAGATTCTGACTCCATGGTATGTATTTTCCAGACTTGATTCTCACATCTGTATGGCGTTACAGATACTAAGTAGGAGTAGAATATTGGGAATTGGGTGATTAGATCCTCAATATTAGAATTCTTTATATTTGAGAAAATCACCTGGGTTTTGTTTTACGACAAATATTTGGTTTTGAATAACTGTTGTTATGCACCAATTTTTAAATTTGAATATCTGTATCTTTATTTTATGAAGTGAGATATAAATTTTGAAAATTGCGTTCTAAACATTTACCTTTATCAGTTAAGGATAAGATAAGGTGTATTGAATAACGGTATAGACATTCTTAACCAAAATACAGTTTTCAATTTACAGCACACGGAATTTAAGTTAGTATACTCTAGGGGCTCATACATGGTGATGTATGTTGTCCAGTATCCTTTGGGACAAGGGGTTAGTAATCTTACTTCATTCGGTTTACTTATGAGTTCTCTGATTTTAGACACGCATTCGTTGTAATGCAAGGTCTAAAGGTTTTGAGAAGTTATAGGTATAAGTATCTGGATTCTTCAGGTGATCTAAAATATAGATACTTATGCTAGGTATTCCATCATAGTAATATTGGAGAACATAGTTCTCTCACAGGTTACTCATCCATTGGTGCGCTCCTTGATGAGTTATGTTGTATGACCTTTTTCTATATGGGATATGCACTGGAGAAAGTCGCATAACAATTGAATATGGTTCAGTCTAAATTAGTGCCTTTGTTTTTATATGGACATAGAATGATTACATATCTTGAGAATGTTAAGATATGGAGTTATCCGATTTCTGTTTAAAAGCTGAATCCGAACAAATTCAAGGCACATTTCTATAATGGCAGTTTGTAAGTTATTCCAGGCTTTTTAGTAAGGGTTTAACATTCTACCATTTGCAGGATCAAAGGTTATTTTGTTCTTGACTCGCCACCTTTCTTATAAAAGGAATCTTTTTTCAAAAGAAACAGGTGGGAGTATAGTAAAACTGAAAGTGATTCCAGAACCCCAAACGGTTACTGAAAATTTAGTGGAACATAGAGATTCAATTGGATTCGACAATCCATTAGACACTCCGCAGATTTAGTGGGTAATCTTAGCCACCCGAGAGGTACTTCGGTTTCCTCAAAGACGGTGACAGAGAGGTTTTGATGACCCAAGCTTACCACTACTGATGTCCTTGGCTATGATATCTGGCAGGAGGATGACTATAACGTCATTCTAAATTGAATTTAGAAGTGCACGTATATATAACTCTGTCAGACGGTTGTTTTAGTCAGTGGGAGCAGTGGAAGAGTGGTGGGCAAGTTGCTTATATCTATTTATAGACTAAAGTAAGGAGAGTAGAATTGATCATCTAGTTTGATGTGCAGTCATAGAGTTTGATTTCATCATAACAACAGATGGACTTGGTAAGAAGGTAGTAGGGAGTGATGTCCTGGTATTTGGATGATGTACTCCTGATAGGATATGATTTTCCTATACTATAATCGGTTATACAGTGGTTATCACAAGGAGTTTCTCCAAATAGGATCTGGACAAAATATCAGGAAGTCTGGTGACTAGATCTAGATTTGGGAAGTGTCCCAATTCGGGTACCTTGATACTATTCTAAAGTGTTTTTGAATGGAAGACTCCTGGCGTGGTGGTGTACCCACAGGTGATGGAGTCACCATCTCTAAAGAGATATCTTCTAGACTAATGAGAAGAGGGATTTACTTTATTAACATATCACATGCTTAAGCAATTAAGTCAAGCATGAGATGTCAAGTACCACACCAGATATTGCTTTGTACTAGCTGCAATAAGCATATATTAATCCAATTCTGGAGAAATATTAGGAAGCTGTAATGAACATAAGTGGATGTTCTTGGTATATGGTAATGGGGCCCTCCTGAAGGAGGCGGTTACCGGTTTAGGCTTCCAAGGTGACTTGGATGACAAAGTAGTTGTCAAAGTTATAAGTTTACCATCTTCTGAGGTGCAGTATGTTGGATAGGTTTCCAAGCTGGATACTGAGGTGATCATGGCACTGGATGCTAATTACGTCAGCAATGGATACAGTCTAAGAAGCTTGTTGGATTTGATGTTCATATTATGAACATCAAATATCCAGACAAGTTCTAAGAAAAAGGTAACGCTCATTTCGAGATATAGTCATTCTCCGTGAAGCTGAGATATAGAGAGATAAAGATAGAAATATTGGAACGGATCCACTCAGTGAGGCTATTTCTCGAACACGTAAGTTTCTCAAAACGACTTTTGAGAAACTAACTAGTAGAGAAGTTGGGCATTCGGTAGCACACGAGCTGTGAGTATGCGATGCCGCAATAATTAGCCTTATGTGTAAGTAGGAGATTGTTGGATATAATGCCCTCAAGACAATTATTGTAGTTGCAAGTAGGCGATTATGATAATTGAATGAGGACCTATACAAGTAGAACAGTCTTACACGAGATGATAATATGCTATTTGGTTTGTCTTTATCATTATGTGTACGTTTTGATAAAGCCCGTAAGATTATTGCTTGACTATAAGCATTATGATGGCGATCATATACGTAAGAGCTGGGTGGTCGATATGCACATACTTAAATGTCCCTAGTCGAGGGAGTATCGAGATTGGGCATCGATATTCCGGAGTAGACTGGTGTATACTTTTCGAGACCCCGACGAGGGGCGATGGCCGGTCTCACAAGTCATTGGCGTTGAGTCACCTAAGATAGTATACAGGTGCTCACTGAAGGTAAGTATACTGGACGGACTCGCCGATAAGTTCTAGATGGTATTATACCCATCGTTAGATAGAAGTTCTCTTGTGGCATGAGTACAGGTTTGTCTTTTGACTTTAGATTTTCATTTGTCTTGTGTGAGTTTCCACGTACTTAGATTACTACCCTACCACGGCTCAAAAGAGTCGTGCAAACAGGTTTTAGTTGGGAACAGTCCCGAGCCACATGGAGGCAGTGAACAATCGTCAAGGATTAGTCTCTCCCAGAATTGGGAGTTGATATCGCGCTGTGTTAGGTCAGCCATGACCAGAAATCCTTGGCCAAGGTTGATGAGTTTACTGATGTGATATCAATAGTTTCTCAATTTGTGATGAGTTTCAGACCGGAACGACTTATCGGGTTAGTAGGAGTCTGACATTATCCACCCCCTAGACCCAGTATGCGATTATCTCAGACGAAGAGACCGGACTGTACGGAGATTATCACAGACAGGCTCATTAGGACGAATGAGTTTGCTCATCGGCCTTCCTTTCGCTCAATACCTGGGTAGCCGTTACATATAGCTAGTGTCGCTGACATTCTTGTGGTTAAACTCACTGCCAGCCTATTGACGAGACTTTAGGTACCCACACAAAGGGTTTCCCTGGTTCAGACAAAATGATATAGTAGCCGTATTTTGATGTGTGCAGGGTTCCGATCGAATGATTATACTAGATACTTGGACTTTCGATCGGACGGTTGATAATACTAGCCAGCTTAGGATTAAACCAGATTATTAAATCAGGTATTAATTTAATAATTTACTTATACATATTTTGATATGTATATTCTAGAATTATGGTCTTTGTATTATTCTGCCTTTTTGGGTATTCGTATTTTGATACAAATACGGATATGTATATACAGTTGAGTGTATTCCATATTTATGCGGAAAACATTCTAGACGGAGGACACCGCATTTTCATGTTTTTTTCTTTTCTAGAAAATTGAACTGACGTGGAGGGATGAGAAGGCAAAGAGAGTGGTGTGAAGTATGGTTGAATAGGGTAGACAAGTATGGTTGGATTTTATATTTGCATATATCATTTTGATATAACCATGCTTGCATTATTTATGGTGATGATGAGATTTTTCATTTCATATCTCTTTTTCTCTTTCCATTCGTGAGGTCATTCTTCCTCTTCACCTACACTCTCATGAGTTAAGAATCAAGGGTGAAAAGAGGTAGAAAAAATACTAGAACAACTCACTATATCACTAGACACCCTAGATTAGCAACCTAAAGTCTTTAGTTGCTCCACTAGATTTTTGTGTGGAGCTACAGCCAAGAACCACATCGCTCGGGTGGATCATCTTCGACGGAGGAAGACCAGAGATCAAGCTCGATCATGGAGACCCCATAGAGCTAAGGAAGAGGGTAGATGACCGAAGGACACGAATCTTTCAGTATAACTCTCTTATCATGGTAGCTTAACACCTTTAGTTTGGAAGTTTTAATGTTTGGTTAGATTCTAGATTGTGGTTTCTAGCGCCAGGTTTTTTAAAAGTCAAAATTTTTCGTTCCGCAACGGCTCCGGTTGGCAGCCAGGGTGCTAGGAACCCCAACATACGTTTCTAGACCCCGACGAGGGGTGATGGTTGGTCCCATAGCCATTGGTGTGTGGCATCTAAGATCGTATGCAGGTGCTCACTGGGGGTGAGTACACTGGACGGACTCACCGAGAACTTCTAGATGGTATTATACCTATCGTCAGATAACAGTTCTCAAATGACATGAGTACAGATTAGTCTTTAGACCTGAGATCATCATTTGTCTCGTGTGACTTCCCACTATACTTAGATTACTACCCTACCATAGCTCTACTGAGTTGTGCAAACAGGTTTTAGTTGGGTATAGTCTCGAGCCACATGGAGGGAGTGAGCGATTATTAGGGATTCATCTTTCCCAGAATAGGGAGTCAATATCGCACTGTGTTCAGTTGGCCTGCACCATAAGACCATAGCCAAAAATGATGAGATTTACTAATAATTAGATCAGTAGTTTCTCTGTTTAGTCCTGAGCCACATCAGCATGAATTATCGGGCTATTAGGGTTTGACGTATACCACCCCCTAGACTTGGTATATGATACTCTTAGACGAAGAGACCATAATGTATGGAGATTGTCATGGATGGGCTCAGTAGGGGTTCGGATGAGTTTGCTCGTCGGCCTTCCTTTTCGATAGATACCTGAGTAGCCGTTACGTACAACTTGGGCCGCTGACGTGCTTATGGTTATAGATTTATCCAGTAACTCACTGCCAGCGTGCTGTCGAGTCTTTAAAGTCCCACACAGAGGGTTTTCCCGGTTCAGGCGAAATGATGTAGTGACCGTATTTTGATACGTGCAGTGTTCCGATTAAATGAGTGTACTAGCTACACGGACTTTTGATCGAACAGTTGATAATACTGGCCGACTTAGGATTATGCCGGATTATTAAATCAAATATTGATTTAATAATTTACATATATATATTTCGATGTTTATATTCTAGTATTATGTTCATTGTCTTTTTCCTATCTCTTGGGTATTCATATTTTTATACGGATACGGGTATATATATACGATAGAATGAATTTTGTATTTACACATCATACATTCTAGAAGGAGGACACCTCATTTTGGATTTTCCATCTATTAGAAAATGAAAATGAGGTGGAGGGGTAAGGTGGCATGGAGGAATGGCTTTGTTATTTGTTTATTTCATGTACTTCTACTATTCAAGCACGGTTTCTATTTTTCTATTTGATAAATGATTTAACAAAACCATACTAACCATTTTTCTCTCACTTGATAATTCATTCTCACTATTTTCTTTCTCTCACCTCACTAGAGCTCCTCCTCCTTCTTCTTCCTTTTTCCTTTTCCTTAACCTTTCATGTGTTGAGAATCAAAGGAAATGAGAGATAGAAAAATACTAGAACACATCACTACATCCCTAAGCACCTTAGATTAGCAACCTACGGTCTTTAGTTATTTCACTTGTTTTTTGGTGTGAAGGGAGAGCCGTGAACCATTTCTTTCGGGTGGATCATCTTTGGCGAAAGAGGACCGGCTTACAAGATCGAACCCGGAGTTCCGAGGAGCTAAAGAAGTGGATTTGAAGATGAAGGACATGTCTACAAAGGTTGTAACTCTAACCGAGAAATTAGAACTCCTTTGAAGTTAGCTAGTTTAGTGTTTGGTTAAGATTCTAGGGTTTATGTTTCTAGCGGCAATTTTAAAATTTAAAGTTTTTCATTCCGCAAAGAACGCATGCTAGCGGGAAGGGCACTACAAACTTTATCATGGTATCAGAACCACCCAAACACTATAAACTAGTTATAGACGGTGTTCAAGTTTCGAAACCGAAAATTTCCGCGTTTCAAAACTTTAAAAATCCTAGTTTTTGTCTTATTTTTGAAAACTCCTCTAAAAAAATTTTAAAGTATTGCTAAGAAGACTTTGTATAATGAAAATAACATAGAATGAAAACGAGGCAGATCAAAGCAGGTTGGCCGCCGAAAAATTGCTTTTGGCCACTATTTGCGGTCAAACTTGCTCCGTCTGGCCTCGTCTTCATCTTGTGTCTTGGGTTCTAGGAATTGGAATTTTTAGCATACTTCTTTTCGCCCAGATTTGGTTAGGTGTTGTTTGTGCTTAGTGGCAACACGGAAAGTTTTAAAACTCAAAACTTTTGTATCGTTGATATCTGTGATGTTGTATATGTGTTTTAAACGTCGTTTAATTGCTATAGGTCGATTAGAAGGGATTGCACATACTTACTTGTGTTGTTGTGATATATATCTCTGTGATGGTTTAAACGGATTGTCGTGTTGGGTAGCCCCTCGTGTGATATTGGTTGTACAGTTGTGTCATTTGTATATTCATTATTACGGGGCGAGCATCCGAATTGAGGGCTTTCGTTTCTGTCTGTTTATATATTCTTTTATTGGGGATCGACCAGGATGCGGTTGAGATCACCATTGTATATTATTTTATTTTTGTACTAGGATAAACCCGCGGAGAAGTGCTCAACTAGCCGGGTTCTAGAGTGTGCTAGGTGGTCATCTCATAGTGGAGAGTTCAAGCCGCCTTGCTCTAGATTTTAAGGGCTATTCGCCGCACTTGTAGGGGTTTTAGGATGACCCATGGTGGAGTGCTCAAGTTACCGGATTTCATAAAGTGCTTGGTGGCCCACTCATGTCATTGAGTGTGGGTTGCCTCACTTCTAGAATTGGCAGGTAATTTACCGCACTCGTAGGGGTCTTGGTTTGATGTTACATGGGCTATCTATAAGACCGGGGAATGTCGAGTTCCATTTGTGGTTCAAATGAAATGCGGGGCTTCTAGATTATCCACTATTCCATATTGTTTTTCGCATTCCTATGATGTTTGGTATATCATGCCTGAGATGACTATATATATATATATATATATATATATATATATATGTATATATATATATAAGTGCGTTTACATATTTTGCATCCTGTTTACCACCGAAGACCGGACTGAGGCACGGAAGACGTCTATCCTGAATTTGGGGGCAGATGCTATTTGGACATATCCATCCATCTCTTAAAAGATACTAAATTGATTTATGGCATCGTATATCGGAAGTTTCGATAGATGAGACCGATGTAGCAGACTTTATCAGATTCCCCCTCATTTAGATGGTTTTTGATTGTGGGGATGCTTTTCCCTGCAAACGCAACCCCTGCAGTTAATTACGTTACCGCATTACGATAACCACTTTCTCCTGCTCCGGAAGTTCACTTCTTATCTTGTTATGTATGTTTTATTTTGGTTGCCCGTGGATTGTATACGGAGACTAATTTATGCCGTCGCCCGTAGGGCGTGGATTAGTCCAAATCTATAAATATATTTTAAAGATTTGGGTTTGGTCTAAGGATCGTAAGTCTTATTTGAGAATAAAATCAACTTAGAAACAAATGAGCATATGGGCTCAATTATTTCAATTTAAGGACATCATGGTCCAACATCACCGTGTTTGTGGCGAATACTAGTTCAAGGACATTTCGGTCCAACATTCCCTATTTAGGACAAATATAGTTTAGGGACATTTCAGTCCATTATCGTCAAATTTGAGACGAATATTAGTTTAAGGACGTTTTGATCCAACATTCAACTTGCACGCACATGTATTTATTACATGGCGAAGTGAACGGTGGTGACATAAGATGCACCCAATTTGGGGTGCGATCCAATTTGAAGGCATTTATGTTTCCTTCAAAGATTTACATATACGTATATGTATATAGCCAAGGCTCGGTATCAGACTTGCAACTATATAGGATGCGTGTCAATATGAGATGTACACATCAATTTGGAAGTGCACGAATATGTGATGTATCATACCTTGTCTTGATAAAATTTCATATCTTTCATCATGCTAGGACGAAGAGTTGTTGTTGGTTGTCGGAACCCACCACCTCTTTGAAGACGTTGAGGAATTACAACGACATATATCAGAGATGTGAAAAAATGTACTGTTGAACCAAATCCCGTATTTGAGGGAAAAGATCATGGTGGATCATCTGAGAATTATTAGCCTTATTTGAGACTAAGATTAACTTAAAAGGTATGGGATGAAGATCGTTTGTCATGTTTGCGACTAAGATCGGTTTGGATATCATGAACATAAGTTTAGCCAATTTGGGCTAAAATTGGGTTTATGTAACACCAAGCAGTGCTAAACACTCAGCTGCATATAGCGCTCACGTGTATTTCACGTGAGGCACTACAATAGTGCTAAGCACTAATAATTTTTGACGCTCACGTGTGTTTCACGTGAGGCGGTGAGCGTATGGCGCTCACGTGTATTTCACGTGAGGTGCCCAGCATTGGTCGCTCACGTGTATCTCACATGAGGCGCTAAGCCTTTGGCCTTGGGCGCTTACGTGAAGCGCTACGCTTTTAGTGCTCACGTGTATTTCACGTGAGGTGCTGGTTTTTTTGGAGGTTTAATCTCTATTGATGTTTTTAGAGAACTTAAATCTCTGTTAATGGTATTTTAACCATTAACGATCACCAAGATCATTATTTTGAGAATCTTGGATCGGATTCTTTAAGAACAAAGTTCTTGATTTGAAGGAACTAAGTTCCTAGAGTATTATGAACTCCATCTTCTTCATGTTCATGTTCTTCCCTGAATCTTTGATTCTCGAGAACAAGATCTTCCCGATGAAAATTAAATTCTCAATTTATGCGAGGCTTGTCTTATGGATCTCAGATCCAGAGAAAGAACTAAGTTCTTTGAGAAGGGTTAAACCCTTATATATGATGTGGTAGGTGATGGAGATATTTTGATCTCTTCTTTTTTCTTTACCTGGGTTTGAGAATAAGGAGATCTTCTTCTTTGAGAATTAAATTCTCTGTTGTTTTGAGGGCCTTCTGTATTTTTACAGAAGCTTATGGGGTGGTCTCCTCTCCTTAGATATGATCTCTTTACTTCTATTTATAGGAGAAGAGAAAAATAAATTTGTTGAGAAAATCTCTCATTGAAAGATCAAGATTGATTTCATAATCAATCAAAATGATTTTAAAGATCAACCGGTGAATTTTATTTACCGTTGGATTTTTAATCCAAAAGCTCTCTATTTAACAAAGAAGATTTCTTATTTGTTTAACAAGATTAGGAAATATTTTTCTAAGATAGAATTTTATTCTATCATAGAAATATCTTGTTAGTTTAAAAAGATTAGAATTTTATTCTATCAAATGAATATCTTGTTAGTTTAACAAGATCAGGAAGATATTTTTCTAACATAGAATTTTATTCTATCAGATGGTTTAATTGGTGATTTTATAATCACCGTTGGATCTTTAATCCAAGGGTTCTTTGTTAAACAGAGAGGATCTTTCTAGTTTGAGAAAGATCTGGGAAATATTTCCCACATAGGATTTAATTCTAACATTGGATCTTTGATCCAACACAAAATATCTTCCTTATTTAGAAAGATCAGGAGGATATTTTCCCCTAATAAAATTTTAGTTCTATCTTTTGATGGATTTTAATCACTATTTGATTTTTGATCCAACGGCTCTCTATTTAACAGAGAATATTTGATTAGGTAAATATTTTATCCCTAATAGAATTTAATTCTATCAATTGAAGATTTATTATCACTATTGGATCTTTGATCCGACGGCTCTGTTTAACAGAGAATATCCTAGATTTTAGGAAAATATTCCCCATGTATAATTTAATTCTACCCTTTCTAATTTGGGCGCTGACGCGCACGTGCTATGCACGTGAGTGCCGCCTAAGAATTTAATTCTTTTATAAATAGTCACTCGCGTGGTTTGCACACCGGCGCTAACGTGTACTCCACGTGAGACGCCACTATAGGATTTAATTCTAACAGAGGCCGGCGCTGGCGCTCACGTGGGGGTTTCCCTTTATTTTTATAAGGGAACAACAAGCTCTGAGCCAAAGAATTTTGGTGGGAACAAATGCCCCTACTACTTTGCCCACGTAATTTTGTATGTGGGTTAAGTAGTTCAAAGTAATATATTGCCATAAAATTGATGGTTTAGGAGACAAGTTTAAGATCCCTGTCGCCTAAGAGTTTTTCATCTTCATGAGCCGTGAAGGTCTCAAGAAGGTTTTTCTTCTTATGAGTCGTGAGGATCATAAAAGTGCGTATTCTCCCTAGAAATCATGAGGATTCCTAAGTGTCTTTCACTCGTGAGCCGTAAAGATCTTACGCAGGTATTTTCTCCTTACGAGTCGAGAGGACCCACAAGTGGTTTCTTCACTTTATTGGTGGATGTAGCCCGTGGATAGTATACAAGAGTCTGTTTGGACCTTCTTGTAGAGCAACGATGGCTTAGCAAAAAGGTTTAAATCTTTCGCCAAAGTCTTTTCAACTTTATGAGCCGTAAGGGTCTCAGAAAGGTATTTCTCATTACGGGTCGAGAGGATCTCGTAGGTGTATTTTCTCCTATGAAGTCGTGAGGACTCCTAAGTGCATTTTCTCGTGAGAGTCGTAAGGATCTCACAAGGGAATTTTCCCCTTACGATTTGAGAGGACTCGTAAGTGGTTTCTCTTCCTCATCGGTATGCGACTTTGGAGAATGTGGTCCGTGGATAGTATACAAAAGTCAGTTTGGACCTACTTGTAAGGCAGCAGTGCTTAGGAAACAGATTGATATCCCTGTCGCTTAAGACTTTTCACCATTATGAGCCATGAGCGTATCATGAAGATGTTTTTCTCTACGAGTCGAGACTAGTCGAGAAAATCTCGCAGGTGTATCCAAACGTAAAATGTAGATAACCCCCCTTTTTTGATAGAGGTCCATTAAGTTTGTGATACTAGGTTTAAGTCCATCGTACAGTCGCGTTGGCTGATATATTCCTCGATATGTAGTCTCTTAAGTTGCTGCTCGAGTAGCCCTACGACTGTCATGTCTATGATCCTTTCTGCGGCTGGACAAGATGTTTTCAAGTAATCTTCTTAGGTTATATTAGTGTCGGAAGAACAAGCGTTAAGTATTTGTCGTAGCGCTTTTTACTTGAGGTTAGGCTTAATTTGGAGCCTCGATGAGTCACAACCGCACCCTTCTGGGGTGGGATGATCTCCAATGGTTTTTAGGCTTTGTATGAATTACCGTTAAGACCTAAAACTAGGAATAAGTCATCACTACGTTTTTGCTTTGATGGTGTCACACCGATTCTTTGCTGAAGTAGGGTAGACATCCATATGACCTCTATGCTGTATGTATTGCCATCGGGTTCTGGAGCAAAGGATATGTCGTCACTCCTCTTTTGTTCGACCCTTGGGTCATTGTTGACGTTGCGTCTGCACCATGCAAGCATAAGAAGCACGTCGAGTCGATATATAGGCTGTAGATGTCGCCATTAAGATCTGGAGCTAGGAATATGTCATCGCTCCATTTTTATTTGACCCTTAGGTCCATGTTGACGTTGCGTCTACATCCAGCTGGCATGAGAAGCACGTCGAGCTGAAGATTGGATTTTGCCATTACTCCATTTTGATTTGACTTTTTGGTCCTTGTTGGCATTGCGTCTGCATCCTGCTGGCATGAGAAGCACGCCGAGCTGGAGTTAGGATTTTTCCATCACTCCTTTTTGATTTAGCTCCTTGGACCCTTTGTTGACGTCGCGTCTGCACCAAGAAGGAACGTCGAGCTGGAGCTGGGATTTTGCCATTACTCCTCTTTTATTTGACCCTTGGGACTTTGATGACGTCGAGTTTGCGCTGAGAAGTAAAGTCGAGCTGGGGCTAGGATTTTTCCATTACTCCTCTTTTGATCGACCCTTGGGTCTTTTTTGATGTCGCGTCTGCACTGAGGAGGAACATCGAGATGGAGCTGGGATTTTTCCATTACTCTTCTTTTTTTTGACCCTTGGGTCTTTAATGACGTTGAGTCTACGCTAAGAAGGAACATCGAGCTGGACCTAAGATTTTGCTATTACTCCTCTTTTGTTCGACCCTTAAGTCTTTGTTGATGTTGCATCTGCACTGAGGAGGAACATCGAGCTGGAGTTTGGATTTTGCCATTACTCCTCTTTTGTTTGACCTTTGGGTCTTTGTTAACGTCGCGTCTGCACTGAGAAGGAATATTGAGCCGGAGCTAGGATTTTTCTATTGCTTCACTTTGATTTGGCTCTTTGGAGCCTTGTCGACATCACGTCTATACTCTACTAAAGTAAGAGAGACGTTAAATTGATCTTTAAGCTATAGATGTGCCATCAAGACTTGGTTCTTCCTTTGACGAAGCATGGTGGGAAAATATGGTTCCTTTCCATTTGTTTGTGCCCATGGATTGTATACAAGAGTTAGTATGGACCTACTTGCAGGGCAGAAATTTTTAATTTTTTTATTTCTTTCAGCGATGCACTATCTTTTCCGCTTTTATATCGCGAAAGTAGCGATTTCCCAATCATTTCAGCTATTTATCGCGGTGCCCAATAATTTCGGCTGTATCATTTTTTTGTTTGAAGGTTTTTTTACTCACTGCATTTTATAGAGAGTTGCCCAAACATTTCGGCTGTTTCTTATGCATATATTTTTGGCTTGCTGATTTTTATTTCGAGTTGCCCCATCATTTCGGCTATTTTTATATGCATATTCTTCCTTGCTCGCTGATTTTATTGTTAGTTGGGGACTTGGGCCCTGATGCCAATCTTGGCATCAGCATCGCTACAACTGGAATACTGCCAGGAGCGAATCATCATTTACCGTGAGAGAACTTGGACTTTGACACCTGTTTAGGCATCAGCATCGCTTCAACTAGAATATTTCAATGAAAGAATCATCATTTTTCTTTGTCGATTTGAATAAAGGTGGCTTAGCAAACAGGGTTAGGATCCTGTCGACTAAGGCCTTTTGACTTTATGAGCCGTAAGGGACTCATAAAGGTATTTCTCCCAACGAGTTGAGAGGATCCCATAGGTGTATCTTCTGTTGGTGATATATATCTTAGAGGCCATTATTGTATAGTACTGGATTGTATATTACATTTTGGAAGCTTGGGATATACATAGATAATAACAGTCTTACTCAAAATGGTAGTATGCTACTTGGTTTGATTCTACCTCAATATGTGTATATGTTTCTTTTAGCATATCGCTAATACATATTAGTAGTGCCCTTAGGATCTTTGCTTGACTACCAGCGTTTTGATGGCAGTCACACTAGTAGGGGCTGGGTAGCCTATAAGCACATCCTTATAAAGGTCGCTAGTCGTAGGATTATCGAGACGGGGTATCGATACTCCAAAGTAGACTAGTGTATACGCTTCTCATCCCAACAGGGGAGATGGTTTGTCCCACAGCCATTGGTATGTTGTATCGGAGATAGTATACAGGTGCTCATTGGGTTATGAGTTACACTGGACGGACTCGTTGGGGACTGCTGGTTGGTATTATACCTATCGTCAGGTAGCAGTTCCCGGGTGGCATGAGTACAGATTAGTCCGTTGACTTGACATCACTATTCATCTTGAGTGTGTTCCTACTGTACTTAGATTACTACCCTACCACAGCTCAAAAGAGTCGTGCATACAGGTAGTAGTTGGGTGCAGTCCCGTAGCACTTGGAGGCAGTAGCGGTTAGATATGATTCGTTTCTCCCGGTATTGGGGGTTGATATCGCGCTGTGTTCGAAAAGCCATTACACAAAGTCTCTGGCCAAGGCAAGCAAGATTTACTGGTAGGTACTCCAGTAGTTTCTCAGGGTGTCTTAAGCTCTACCCCGGCATGACTTATTGCGCTATTAGGGGTCTGACTGTTACCATCCCCTAGGCCCAATATGCGGGTATCTTAGACGAACAAACCGAACTGTATAGAGATTGTCACAGATAGGCTCAGTAGGAGTTCGGATGAGTTTGCTCATAGGCCATCTTATCGACAGATACCTGGGTAACCGTTACGTGCAGCTAGTACCGCTGACGGACTTATGGTTAAACCCACTGCCAGCGTACTGTCGAATCTTTAGAGTCCCACACAGAGGGTTTCCCTGCTTCGGGCGAAACGATGTAGAGACCGTATGGTTTTACGGAAGGGTTCCGATCATATACGCGTACTGGCTGCACGGATGTTTTTCGGAAGGATAATACTAGTGGGCTTTGCTTTAAGCCAGATTCTAGTATTATATTATTGGATTATTATTATCACATTGTATTCATATTTTTTGGAATACGAATACGGGTATGTATATACGGTGAAGGCATTCTTGTAATTTCAAAAGAGATGCTTTTTGAAGGGGACACCTCATTATTTGGTTTATCTATTTTTAGAAATAGACTAATGAGGAGGAAATTGGAGATATTTGTGGCATGGGGTGAAGCATGGCTCATTATATTTGTTTATTGGTTTGTGTTTACTATTGAAGCATGGTTGCTACTTTCAATTAGAAAATAATCCATGCTTCATGTGAGATAATGAGTGAGCCATCCTTCACTTGCCAAGACCTTAGCTCATTTGCATTTTCACTTTCTCTCTCCATTTTTTCTCTCCTTCTTCCTCAAGACCCTAATCCCTCACATGAGTTGTGAACCATAGGGCCAAGTGAGATTAAATACTCCATTAGATACTCTATATCTTCTAAGATACCTAGCTTAGCGAACTAAGTACCTTAATTACCTCGGTTTAGAGGTTGGAGCTTGAAGTATAGACTCTCGGGTGGATCATCTTCGACACGAGGAGGCTGACAATCAAGCGCGATCCGGATCTTCGAGGAGCTCAAGGAAAGGAGGAGAAGAAGACCCGAAGGACTAGAATCAAGGAGGTATAAATACTAAAATAGTAGTTAGAACCTCCTACTAGAATAGCCAGTTAAGGTTTCTGTTAAGATCCTGGAGTTTAGTCGGTGTTGCATAGTATGAAAAAAACGTTTTCTGTAAATTCCGCCTCCCCACAAGTGCGTGGGGTGTGCGATATCGACTTAAAGTGGTATCAGAGCTAGGTTAAACATTAACTAGCTTATTTGCAAGTGATTTGAACTTCGATCGACGGAAATATACCCGAAATTAAATTTCTGAGATATGCTTGCTGTCGATTTTTTAAAACTTTTCAAAAAACTATTTCAGTGACCTTAAAAATACATGCAGGCATTTCTAAGACCTAGGAAAAAAATTTGAGCACCTAACTCATCAACTTTGCGCCGGAACCACCGCCAAATAGGTCATTTGGCGGCGGATCCGCCGCCGAGTTGCTCCCAATTTTTTCTGTGGTTTTGGTTCTTGGAATTATGATTTTTGGTATATTTGGTTTTTACCCAGATTGTTTATGTACTGGTTTGTGCATGGGGTAAACATGGATAAGTATTATCGATCGAAATTCTAAGTTCTTGGCTAATCGGTGTTTCTGTGTTTATATATGTTTTGCTACACATCTGCTAATTGCTATATGTCGATTCGTGGGGGTTACACATATCTGTATTGTGATGGTTTGTGTATATGAAGTATTGGAGCGTCATGAATGAATAGTCAGGAGGATGTGAGAAGAGAGTTTTCTTTTCTTTTATTCATGTAAATTTGTAAATTGATATAATATTATTTTTGCAGGGCACATTCGGGTTGAGGTTGTAGACACCGTTGTATTATTTCATTCACTTTTTCTTACACCTAGGATAGACCCAAGGTGGGGTGACACAAACTACCGGGTCCTTGAAGTGTCGAGTGGCCTACTCATTTAATTGAGAGAGGTTGCTTCACTTCAGGAATTTGGCGGGTAGTTTGCCGCACCCATAGGGGTCTAGGGTGGGGTTTGGCTATTGATCATGACCGTAGAATCCGTCTTTCGTTCTAGGCTAAAACAAAACACGGAATTCCTAGTATATCCAATATATTCATCTATGATCTGTAATGCCTATTATTGAGTGAGATGGATGGCTATATATATATATATATATATATATATATATATATATATATATAAACGTTGCCTATGTTTTACACCCGCGCTAGTCTAGCCCCCGCTTTGCCGTTAGTTAAGTAACCTAACGGTGCATGACGGGGCCCCATGGCGAATGCAGATGGCATAAGCGTATGTTCTATTTTCATTTCTTTTCTGCAATGATAGGGTTAAATGATGGGACCGCATTAATAATGATTAATGCAAGGAAAACAAACCAAAGTTTAAATCGTTGGAACAATTTCAAAACCACTCGGTTTTCTTGAAAAAAAACTTCTAAATGCGGAGCCTGAACCACTCTTTTTAAAAGCTATCATGGTTCTTTCGACTATATCAAGTTCATTACGTTCACGGTTTCGCCAAAACCATCCGTAGCCCTCCGTCATTTCATATGGGTATTCAATAGTATTCAAGCTATGTATTTTGACCTTCTCCAAGGCATAGTGATTGGTAGCTGATGGGTATTCTTCTGTAGCATAGATAGATGCGTTGATTTGGGACAGTCGTACAACTATTTTGGCCTTCGTCAAGGGTTAGTACGGATGGGTTCAAATTAACCTGGATAATGACGGGTAGAAATTGACTTGCGTCTTATGATATGTTGGCCTTCGTCAAGGTCATAAGCACTTGGGGCAAAAATCCACATCGGGAGTTTCAAAGGAAAATGAAACTTGTTGGTGTTGCATACCATTTGGAGTGTGATGATTTTTGTAGGATTCCTTCAAGGTTTTCACACGATGATATTTGGATCCCAATCCTACTGTGAGTATCCGCTACTCTTCGGGAGATTTTTTCACTAAACAATGAATATTATAAATCAAGTAGGTGCCTAGAACCGTGTTAGCGGGGCTACGCCTATAGGGAAATGAGCTTATGTAATTAAGAAACTTCGCGAAAGCGTTGGAAAACCTCCCTCGAAGTACCAACACTGGCATGGCTGAAAGGTTAAGCAAGAATTTTATGGTGAGATTAATCCAGACTAATTCTTCTTTTATGGTTTGAAGGAGGATTCGAGGAACAGTGGGAGCCATCCTGTTTAGATAAACTAATAACCAATCTAAACTTGCAAGAGCATCATGCTGAATGTTTCTTCTCTCTCTCCTAATTGCAGTGACCAAAATGACCGGGCTTAAGTTACTGCTAGATAAAAATAAATTGACTGGGAGAAACTATAAAGATTTGCTAAGGAATGTCCATATGGCCATTACCTATGACAAGTTGGGCTACCTCCTTACTACCAAAGCCCCCGCCGTCCCAGGTCCAGATTTCACCGTCGTGGATGTTGAGATCCGTAAGACATGGAAAATAGACAGTGCAAGAGCCAAGTGTCTCGTGTTGGCCTCAAAGGATAATGAACACCAGAGACGGCACGAGAAGATGGATTTAGATTCCATCTTCCTCCATACCAAGGATTTATATGGAGAGCAATCCCGTATCGCAAGATATGAGACCTCGATGAAATTATTTCAGGAGAGATTGGCTGTCGGGTCATCTGTAGGGGACCATGTCCTTAAGATGATCAGCTTTATTGAAGAGCTCGTGGACCTTGGGACCACGTTGGAGAACGAGGTGTATACTAACTTGATTCTACAGTCCCTCCCTTCTACCTACGCCCGGTTTATCTTGAATTTCAACATTCAAGGGAAGGAAGTTTCACTTCCAGAACTTCTCAACATGTTGAGGTGCGCTGAGGGCACCCTGCAGAAATCCAGGGAGACACCCGCTCTTCTTATTGGGGAATCATTTTCTTCTAGATCCAAGGTGAAAGCCAAGGGGAAGAAGAAGAAGGCCTCCACCAAGCCGAAATGCGGTGTCAGTAAGATAGAGGGAAAGGGCAGGGCAAAAGTTTCAGGGCTGACAGTAGGGAAGGAGGAATGTTTTTATTGTCACGGGAAAGGGCATTAGAAGAAAGACTGCAAGGCATGGAAAGCCAGAAACCAGGATTCGAAGAAAGTTGTGGTTTTGGCTTCAGGTGTGTTTATGATTGAAAACTATCTGTCAATTAACTCTACATCCTGGATACTAGATACCGGATCAAGATCTTATATTTGTAATTCATTACAGGCTCTAAGAAATCGTAGAGTTATCAAGGCTGGTGATATGACTCTCTGGGTTTCTAACGAAATGATCATGGATGCTGTATCCATAGGGGAATATCTCCTTGGATTGACATGTGGACAGATTTTGATTTTGCTTAACTGTTTATGTGTACCTTGTTTGGCATGTAATATCATCTCTGTATCTTTACTATCTAAAGAAGATTATGATTTTACATTTGTAAGCGATGTCGTCCACATCCACCTTAATCATGCTTTGATTGGGTCAGGTACACTTGATAACAGTATATACATATTAAATCAAGCTCAGGTTTTTAATCTCCAGAACACACTTAAAAGAAATTCTCTGGAATTAAATCAGGCTTTCTTATGGCATTGTAGACTGGGTCACATCAATGCAACACGGTTGACGAAGTTATATAAAGAGAGATATTTGGATCCGTTTGAATATCAGTCTTATTCAACTTGCCAATCATGTTTCAAAGGAAAGATGACAAAAACTCCATTCACTGGCCACAGAGTAAGAGCCAGCAGGCTCTTGGGACTCATATACAACGACGTGTGTTGTCCAATATCTATACATGCAAGAAGTTGTTATTCCTACTTCTTTACTTTTACTGATGATTTCTCAAGGTACGGACACGTATTCTTGATGAAACAAAAATCCGAGGCCTTTGAGAAATTCCGGGAATACAAGAATGAAGTGGAAAAACAAACCGGCAAAAGTATCAAGACACTTAGGTCTGATCGAGGTGGTGAATACTTAAGTGCCGAGTTTCTGGATTACCTAAAATAGAATGGAATTCTTTTTCTGCTTACACCTCCATACACACCTCAACACAACGGTATATCGGAAATGCGGAACCGAACCTTATTGGTATGGTGCGTTCCATGATGAGTAACGCTGAGTTACCGTGATCCTTCTGGGGTTATACACTAGAATCAGGTGCATATCTTTTGATCAAAGTTACTACTAAGTCAGTGCCTACCATACCATATCAGATGTGGAGTGGGAAAAAACCCTATCTTAAGTATCTAAAGATATGGGGATGTCCATCTTTTGTAAAAAAGCAGCATGCGGACAAGCTCGAGGCACGCTCAGTACTGTGTAAGTTTGTGGGATACCCAAAGAACTCTAGGGGGTATCTTTTCTATTACGTGGAGGAACAAAAAGTCTTTGTTTCTTGGCATGCCCACTTTTCGGAAACTCAATTTCTTGAAAAAGACAAAAGTGGAAGCGCAATAGAACTGGAAGAAATTCCAGAACCACAAGCTATTACTGAAAGCATGGTAGAACCAAAAGTTTCAAAAGAACCGGACATCCCCACGCCACTCCGCAGAACTAGCAGGCTGCCTCATCCGCCCGAGAGATACTACGGTTTTCTCATAGACGGGGATAGAGAGGATTGCATCATCGACGATGATGAGCCAACTAGTTTCCAGCAAGTCATCAGGAGCAGAGACTCAGTAAAATGGTTGATGCAATGCGGACCGAAATGGAGTCCATGTACATCAACAAAGTATGGACTTTGGAAATTACTCCAGAAGGGGTAAAACCCGTAGGCTGCAAATGGATCTTCAGAAAGAAGATTGGTGTAGATGAACAGGTTGAAACCTATAAGGCAAGACTTGTTGCAAAAGGTTTTTGTCAAAGACCTGGTTTGGACTATGATGAAACCTTTTCTCCAGTGGTTATGCTCAAATCTATTCGGATCCTTCTTGTCATTGCTGCCTTCCAATGATTATGAAATTTGGCAGATGAACGTAAAGATCGTTTTTCTGAATGGAAATTTGGAAGAGTGTGTTTATATGGATCAACTGGAAGGTTTCACAGAGAGTGGGAGCAGCGGAAAGGTGTGCAAGTTTCTTAAATCCATTTATGGATTAAAGCAGGCATCGCGGAGTTAGAACATCTGTTTTGATGAGACGGTCAAGAAATTCGACTTTATCAAAAATCCAGATGAACCATGCATTTATAGTAAAATTGTAGAGAGAACTATGGTATTCCTCGTCTTGTACATGGATGACATTCTCCTGATAGGAAATGACATTCCTATATTACAATCAATCAAAGGATTCTTGTCACAAAGGTTCTCCATAAAGGACCTGGGTGATGCCTCCTACATTCTGGGGATCCGGATCTATCTTGATAGATCTAAAAGAATATTAGGACTTTCACAATTAAAGTACATCAACACCATACCAAAAAGATTTAGTATGGAAGATTCATAGCGCGGTAATCTACCGGCTTGTCCCGGAATCACCCTCTCTAAAGAGATGTCTTCCTAGACTGATTTAGAAAGGGATCGCTTGACTATTATACCCTACGCTTCTACGGTAGGCTCTATAATGTATGCGATGTTGTGTACCAGATATAGCTTACGCACTGAGCATTGTAAGCAGGTATTAGTCAAACCTAGGGAGAGAGGCACTGGACAGCAGTAAAAAACATTCTCAAGTACCCGAGAAGGACTAAGGTGATGTTCTTGGTGTAAAGTAGTAAAGACCTCCAGATCAAGGCCTTCGCCGACTCCAGCTTCCAGAGTGACAAGGATGACTCCAGTTCCATGTCGAGTTATGTTTTTACCCTCAATGGAGGGGCGGTCTGTTGGAAGAGCTCCAAGAAAAACACCGTTGCTGAATCGACGATGGAAGCAGAGTATATCGCTATATGTGACGCCGTGAAGGAAGCAATCTGGATGAAGAAGTTCATTACAGAACTTCAGGTGGTTCCGTCCATTGTTGATCTAATACCTCTGTATTGTGACAGCAACGGGACTATAGCTTTAGTGAAAGAACCAAGGTCCCATCAGAAGTCCAGACATATCTTGAGGCGGTACCACCTGATCAGGGAGATCGTTGATCGCCAGGTGATCGAGGTGCGGAGAGTAGAGACAGAGAACAACATTGCAGATCCACTCACAAAGGCCATCCCTCAGACACAGTTCGAGAGGCTAATCGAGATGATAGGTCTGCGATATGCCAATACATGGTCTTAGTGTAAGTGGGAGATTGTTAGTGATATATGCCCTAGAGGACATTATTGTATAGTACTGGATTGTATATTACATTTTGGAAGCATTGGATATACACAGATATAATAACAGTCTTGCTCAAAATGGTAATATGCTACTTGGTTTGATTCTACCTCAAATATATGTATATGTTTCTTTTAGCATATCGCTAATACATATTGGTAAAGCCCTTAGCATCTTTGCTTGACTACCATCGTTGTGATGGCAGTCACACTAGTTGGGGCAGGGTAGTCTATAAGCACATCCTTATAAAGGTCCCTAGTCATAGGATTATCGAAATGGGGCATCGATACTTCAGAGTAGACTAGTGTATACTCTTCTCATCCCAGCAGGGGAGATGGTCTGTCCTACAGCCATTGGTATGTCGTACCGGAAATAGTATACAGGTGCTCATTAGGTTATGAGTTACACTGGACGGACTCATTGGAAACTGCTGGTTGGTATTATACCTATTGTCATGTAGTAGTTCCCGGGTGGCATGAGTACAGGTTAGTGTGTTGACTTTACATCACTATTCATCTCGAGTGTGTTCCCACTGTACTTAGATTACTACCCTACCACGGCTCAAAGGAGTCGTGCAAATAGGTAGTAGTTGGGAGCAGTCCCGAAGCACTTGGAGGCAGTACCGGTTAGATAGGATTCATCTCTCCCGGTATTGGGGGTTGATATCACGCTGTGTTCAGAAAGCCATTACACAAAGTCCCTGGCCAGGGCAAACGAGATTTACTGGTAGGTACTCCAGTAGTTTCTCAGGGTGTATTGGGCTCTACCCCGACACGACTTATTGTGTTATTAGGGGTCTGACGGTTACCATCCCCTAGGCCCGATATGCGAGTATTTTAGACGAACAGACTGGACTGTACAGAGATTGTCATAGATAGGCTCAGTAGGAGTTCGGATGAGTTTGCTCATCGGCCTTCTTATCGACAGATACCTGGGTCACCGTTACGTGCAACTAGTACCGCTGACGGACTTGTAGTTAAACCCACTGCCAGCGTACTGTCGAGTCTTTAGAGTCTCACACAGAGAGTTTCCCTGCTTCGGGCGAAACGATATAGAGGCCGTATGGTTTTACAGCAGGGTTCCGATCATATACGTGTACTGGCTGCACTGATGTTGTTCAGACGGATAATACTAGTGGGCAATTGTTTAAGCCGGATTCTAGTATTATATTATTGGATTATTATTATCTCATTGTATTCGTATTTTTCGGAATACGAATACGAGTATGTATATACGGTGAGGGCATTCTTGTAATTTCATAAGAGATGCTTCTAAAAGGGGACACCTCATTATTTGGTTTATCTATTTTTAGAAATAGATTAATGAGGTGGAAATTGGAGATATTTGTGGCATGGAAAGAAGCATGGCTCATACATTTGTTTATTGGTTTGTGTTGAAGTATGGTTGCTATTTTCAATTGGAAAATAATCCATGCTTCATGTGAGATAATGAGTGAGCCGTCCTTCACTTGCCAAGACCTTAGCTCATTTGCATTTTCACTTTCTCTCTCCAATTTTTCTCTCCTACTTCCTCAAGACCCTAATCCCTCACATGAGTTATGAACCATAGGGTCAAGTGAGATTAAATACTTCATTAGATACTCTACATCTTTTAAGATACCTAGCTTAGCGAACTAGGTACCTTAGTTACCTCGGTTTAGATGTTGGAGCTTGAAGTATAGACTCTCGGGTGGATCATCTTCGACACGAGAGAGCTGACGATCAAGCGCGATTCGGATTTTCGAGGAGCTCAAGGAGAGGAGGAGAAGAAGACCCGAAAAACTAGAATCAAGGAGGTATAAATACTAACATAGTAGTTAGAACCTCCTAGTAGAATAGCTAGTTAAGGTTTCTGTTAAGATCCTGTAGTTTAGTCGGTGTTGCATAGAATGAAAAAATCGTTATTTGTGAATTCCGCGTCCCCACAAGTGCGTGGGGTGTGCGACATCGACTTACATCTTCTCCTTAGGAATCGTGGGGATTTCTAAGTGATATTTTTTCTTGTAAGTCATAAGGATCTTATAAGAATGTTTTCTCCTTATAAGTCGAGAGGACTTACAAGTGTCGTTCACCATATGGGGATATTTCTCGCCATTGGTGGAACTCGATCGAAACATATTTTGTTCGTACCTGTGGATTATATAAAAGAGTTGATATTAAACTACTTGTATGGCAACTTAGGGAATATGACTACTTAAGAACAGGTTTAGATCCATGTAACCTAAGACTTTTGAATTCCATGAGCTGTGAGGGTCTCATTGGGGGGGTTCTCCTTACGAGTCGTGAGGATTTCGTAATTGTATTATCTCCTTAGAAATCATGTGGATTTCTAAGTGTGTTACTCTTCTGTGAGTCGCGGGTATTTTCTCCTCAAAAGATCGAAAGGACACTGCAAGTGTATTTTATTTTTTATTATTTTTTTACGAGATTGTGCCCTTTCGAATTTCACAAGCTCGCGGGTAGTCCCGCTGTTTCTACTCACGGCTCCCTTTCGGGTTTTCATCCGTGCCCATTTCGCTTGTGGACATACCGTTTTTTTGCGGAACTCTCAAAAGTAGCTTCGCCGTAGGTGACCCATCTGTTTGCCATTGTGACTTATGGGTGGCTTCATCACTGGAGTAGCTGTGTATCCGGTGGGACTAGAGTTGCAATCTTCGTCGTTAGGACATCAATTGCAATGTCGATCTCAAGAAGCATATCGCCGTATTTGGGGAGCTTAGGGACATTTCTGTAGGGTTCCTAGGCACTCTTGTGAGGGTTCATAAGGCATCAAACATGCCCGAATAAAATTATAGACGTGCCGAACAACCCAAAGCCGAGATCTTTGCTAGATTATTAGGGTTTAACATGCAAGTAAACATCTTTACTACTAAGTGTGAGGGATTAAAACCTTTGTAGTCCGCTCCTTCGCTTCATAAGCTCCGAGTAGAAGTCCGTTTGCCGCGATCCACGATCTCCCGGACTCAAGAGAGGCTCCACGACTCGAACGATCCATGCTAGCTTGTAGTGTTCCGTTTCTCCGATGATCTACGTCGAAGTTGCTATAACTCAAGCTCTCTCACTCTAAAGAGGTGAACACCCTAATCTAATGGGCTAGATTAGATAAGGATGATGGAGTAGTATTTATGCTTTCTTTTTATATCATAATCTCACATGAAATCATCACAAAAGGAAATTCTAGTAAGCTTTCTCAAAGCTAAAGAGAGAAGAAGATGATGAATAATGAGATAGTAATCCTTTTGTGATGAATAGGGAAAGGAATATATGATTGATTATGGAACCATGGTCAAGGATGAGAAGGTTAACCTTTATAGAGAATAAACTAGGGCTAGGGTTTGGCTAGGTTTAAAGAATGAGTCATAAGATAATATCAAGCATAATATCTTACACTTGACAAAAGGAAAGCTTCTAGATGGTGCAAGAATAAGCTAACCCTAATCAAATCCTAACCTTGCTTAACCTCTACTAAACATGTTCTATTATTAATCATATCATGTTGCAATAATATATATCATATATATATTATATATTTGCAACAAAAGAAAAATAATACAATTAACATATATCGCATATATATATCAATAGATTACCCTGTGAGAAAATGAAATAATAAAGTGAGCCGATATTAGATAATGTAATACAATATATCACATATATTATTATACATTAAATCATCGTATCAACATTTGACTCGACAATCCGGCTATATCAAATATAACCGACTAATATATCATGTACCGATTCATCGAATCAACACTTGATCCGATGACCCGGTTCATATCTAAATATCGCGAGAATATAGTACGGTATCACATATCGCATTATCCTCGGTCCTGCACATATCACATATGTGCCTCTACTCCGTTTTGCCTGAGCCAAGAAACCTCTATGTAGGACTCTAAAGAATTGTCAATACGCCGGTAGCAGGTGATGATCATATCAAACACCCACAAGCTGCAAGCGGTCAGCTAAACGTAACAGCCACCCAGGTATTGAGCGATCAGAAGATCAACAAGCTAGCCTATACGTTCTCCTGTGAATCCAATCAGTAACATTCCCGTACAGTCCGGTCTGTTCGTCTGATGTCGCATATCAAGTCTAGGGGTGGTATACGTCAGACCCCAGTAACCGATAAGTTGTGTCGATGTGAGGCTCATAACGGGTCGAGAAACTACTAGTAACACTTACCAGTAAATTTCTATATCAGCCCTGGCCAGGGACTTCCAGTTATAGCCAATCGAACACAGCACAACATCAACTCTCTATACTGGGAGAGACGAATCCCCTCCTATCGCTCATTGCCTCCATGTGATTCGGGACTGCACCCAAAAGCCACCGTTTTGCACGCCCTCTTGGACATGGTAAGGTGAAAATCAAAGCACAGTGGGAATCACACAAGACTCTATGACAATCTCGGATGTACAGACTACCCTGTACCAGTGTCACCAGAGAACTGCCATCTGACGTGTGGTATATCACCATCTGGGAGTTCTCGGTGAGTCCGTCCAGTGTACCCAGTCTCCGCTAAGCACCCGTACACCATCCTTGATGTCAAACACCGATGGATATGGGATCATCCATCGCCTATCATATGGGTCAAGTTGCGTATACGCTAGTCTACTCTGGTGTATCGATGCCCAGTCTCGATATACCCTCGACTAGGAACAGTTATAGGATGTACTCATCGACTACTGTGGCCCCACTAGTATGATCTCATCATAGTCCCAGTAGTCGAGTACCGATCCTAAGGGCTTTATCAACATGTGAGAGAAAAACAGTAAACCAATACAAGTCAACATGTTAAGGTAAAGTGAAACCAAATAGCATACTATCATGACGAGCAAGAAAGTCCTCTCTATATATATCCAAGCATCTATCATAATATACATCATATGTACAACAATGGCCTCTAGGACATATACATAACTAACAATCTCCCACTTGCACTAAGGCCAGCTACTGTAGTATTTCATACCTAGCATCCCGAATAATCTCTCAAACTGTATGTGGGGAATGGCCTTCGTGAGTGGATCCGCAGTGTTATTCTTCATATCTACTCTCCTGACCTCGATCTCCTGGCGATCAACTGTCTCCCTGATCAGGTGATACTGCCTCAGAATATGTCTGGACTTCTGATGGGACCTAGGTTCCTTGGCCAAGGCCACAGCTCCATTATTATCGCAATATAGAGGTATTGGATGCTCAATGGATGGAACCACGCCAAGTTCACTAATGAACTTCTTTATCCAGACAGCCTCTTTGGCAGCGATGTATTCAGCCTCCATCGTCGAGTCTGCAACGGTATCCTGTTTGGAACTCTTCCAACATACCGCCCCTCCATTGAGGGTAAAGACAAATCCCGAGTGTGACTTAGAGTCGTCCTTATCACTTTGGAAGCTGGAATCGGCAAAGGAATCCACCCGGAGTTCTCCATTACCGTACACCAAGAACATGTCTCTAGTCCTTCGCAAGTACTTGAGAATGTTCTTCACAGCTGTCCAGTGACTCTCTCCAGGATTTGCTTGATACCGACTCACTACACTTAGTGAGTATGCTACATCGGGTCTGGTACATAGTATCGCATACATGATAGAGCCTACTGCCGAAGCATAGGGTATCCCTTGCATGCGAGCTCTCTCCAAATTAGTCTTGGGAGACATCTCTTTAGAGAGAGTGAGTCCAGAGATCGTGGGTTGGTTCCCACGCTTGGATTCTTCCATACTAAACCTCTTTAGTATGGTGTCAATGTACCTGGATTGGGACAATCCCAATATCCGTTTAGATCTATCTCTATAGATCATGATTCCCAATATGCAGGAGGCATTACCAAGATCTTTCATTGAGAATCTTTATGATAAGAAGAGCTTGACTGATTGCGGCATAGGAATATCATTTTCTATCAAGAGTATGTCATCTACGTACAATACGAGGAAGACAACCTTACTCTCTGCTACCTTCTTATAGATACAAGGTTCATCTATATTTTTGATGAAGTCAAACTCTTTGACTACAACATCAAAACAGATGTTCCAACTCCGCGATACTTGCTTCAACCCATAAATGAATTTAAGCAGCTTGCACATCTTTCCGCTGCTCCCACTATCTACGAAGCCCTCTGGCTGAGTCATGTACACGCACTCTTCTAAATCACCGTTTAGAAAGGCGGTCTTAACATCCATTTGCCAGATTTCGTAGTCATGGTATGCAGCAATGGCAAGTAAGATCCGGATGGACTTAAGCATAACCACTGGAGAAAAGGTTTCGTCATAATCCACACCTGGTCGTTGACGAAAACCCATTGCTACAAGTCTAGCTTTGAAAGTTTCAACTTTTCCATCTACATCAAATTTCTTTTTAAAGATCGACTTGCTCCCAATAGGTTTTACCCCTTCAGGAGCATTTTCCAAAGTCCATACTTTGTTGGTGTACATGGATTGCATCTCAGATCGCATTGCATCTAGCCATTTCACAGAGTCACCACTCGTGATGGCCTGCTCGAAACTAGTCGGGTCATTATCTTCCATGATGCAATCCTCACTTCCACCATCAATGAGAAAACCGTAGTATCTCTCAGGTGGATGAGAAACCCTGCTAGATCGGCAGAGAGGCTGGGGTTCGTCGGGTACTACTGAATCCTCTGGTTCCACTAAATCATCTATCATAGTTTGTGTTGCTGGAACTTCTTCCAGTTCTACCTCAGAGCCACTAATCTCTTTTGCAAGAAATTCCTTTTCTAAAAAGGTGGCGTGCCGAGAAACAAACACCTTTTGTTCTTCGGTGTGGTAGAAGATATACCCGCGCGAATGTTTGGGATATCCAATAAACTTGCACAGAATAGACCTTGCGCCGAGCTTGTCCGGATTTTGTGTTTTCACATATGCCGGACAACCCCATATCCTAACATAATTATGATATGGTCTCTTTCCTTTCCATATCTCATATGGAGTGGTTGGCACAGATTTGGTGGGAACCATATTCAATAGGTCTGAAGCTGTTTCCAGTGCATATCCCCAGAAGGAAATAAGCAACTCAGCCTCGCTCATCATAGAGCGCACCATATCTAATAGGGTGCGATTCCTCCATTCCGATACACCGTTGTGCTGTGGTGTATAAGGAAGAATAAGCTGAGAGAGAATCCCATTCTTTTTTAGATAATCTAGGAACTCATTGCTTAAGTATTCACCTCCTCGATCAGATCGAAGAATCTTAATACTTTTGCCCGTTTAATTCTCTACTTCGTGCTTATATTCTCTGAATTTCTCAAAAGTTTCAGACTTGTGTTTCATCAGGAACACATGTCCGAATCTAGAGAGATCGTCAGTGAATGTAATGAAGTAGGAAGAACCGTTCCTGGCATGCGTAGACATGGGACCGCATACATCACTATGTACCAGTCCTAAGAGTTCCGTAACTCTTTCTCCGTGTCCACTAAACGGAGCTTTGGCAATTTTTCCTTTGAGACATGAATGGCAAGTATCATAAGATGATAATTCGAACGGATTCAAATATCCATCCTTATATAACTTAGCTAATCGTGTCGCATTGATATGACCAAGTCTACAATACCACAAGAAGGATTCGTTCATTTCTGAACTCTTTCTCGTGTGTGTGTTTTGTATATTGAGGACTGTATTTTGATTTAGAATGAATATGCCATTATGTAACGAGCCTGATGCAATCAACTTTTGATCTAGGAATATGTTCATAACATTATCTTTTACTACAAAATTATATCCTTCTTTACTTAATAAAAAAACTGATATAATGCTGCACATCATGTTCGGTATATAATAGCACTCATTCAGAATTAGTGTATTACGACTTGGTAATACTAGGTGATATTCGCCAACTGCTTTGGCTGCAATACTTGCACTGTTTCTTACTTGAACGGAATGATCACCTTTTCCTAGTTCTCTACCTTTCCGTAGCCCATGTAACAATTTACATATGTGGGATCCTGATCCGGTATCTAATACCCAGGACGTAGGGTGAACTGAGAAACAGTTCTCAATAACTAACACACCTGAAGAAGATGCATCAACATGCATGTTCTTTTGGGCGGCTGGAGAATCCAGATATTCTCCTATTCCCTGTTCAGTCTTATAACTCTTATAAGAAAAAACGGGTCCAACGTTCCCCTGCTCAGTATAATAAGCGGGTTCAGTCAATACATCCATATTATTATCTTGATTATAGCCTGACATGGTCGCTACCTGGAGAGAGAGAGAGAAGAAAACACTTTAGCGTATGCTCTTGCAAGATTAGATTGGTTATTATCTTATCTAATCAGGATGTCTCCCACTGTTTTTATCAAATCTTCCTTCAAACCCTAAAAGGTAAGATTAGCCGGGATTAATTACACCCTGCAATTTCGTCAATCTTTCAGCCAGATCAGTGTCGGTACTTGAGGGGGGTTCCGCGTGCTTTCGCACGGACCTAATTAAAGTAAACCTCATTTTCCCAGAGGCATAACCCCGTTAACACTTTTTAGACACCTACTTGATCGGCTAATTGTCCTGTGTAAAACTCTCCCAGGAGTAACTCTTACTCGCAGTGGGTATCGGGATCCAACTATCTCATAGGAGGTATGCAATCTCATTGCAAATTTCAACACTTGAAATTCCCGATAATATTTTGCCCCTAGCGACCCATGACCTTGACGCATGCCAACAAACCATAGTGCGCTAGTCAAGTTCTACCCGACATTTCTTGATTGAATTAAACCCACCCGTATGACCCTTGACGCAGGCCAACAAAGTCGCACGACTACCTTAATCCAATCAGCATCATATGCATAAACAGATAAATACTAGTTAGCTACCGCACACTACGTCTTGACGCAGGCCAACAAACGTAGCACGAATACTAAGTAGGACTTATCTGAAATGACGGAGGGCTACGACAGGTTTTTCAGAAAACCAATTGCGTAATGAACTTGATATCGTCGTAGAATCGAGTGTTTTTGAAAAGGAGTGTTTTTTAGGCTTTTCTAGTTTCGCTAAAGAGGTCACTCCTGGTGAAGGGATCTCGGCTCTTTCCCCATCGAATAAGGTGCAGGGTATATCATATATACCGCTGTGCATAGCAAGACTATAGAAGCTGTCAAAAACTAAACCGCGAGTTTGTAGCATCTGCCAGTTTCGCTAAAGAGGTCACTCCCGGTGAAGGGATCTCGGCTCTTTCCTCATCGAATAAGGTGCAGGGTATATCATATATACCGCTATGCAAAGCAAAACTGTAGCTACCCTTTTTATAAAGTTTTGATTCTACAACATCTTTTAGGTTACTTTTCTTTTTATTAATCTCATTAATAAAATCCCATCAGCTTATGCTTCCTAAGCATCACAGAAGAAACGAAAGCAGTAATATTTATATATCAGCATATATATATATATAGTATAAGCATTCGTCTCAGGCAGTAATATGATCTCATCACAGAACATTGCAGCAGAAGAACATATATGAAATATTGGATATACTAGGATGTCCGTGTTTTCAATACGAGCCGATATAAAACACAGATTCCACGGTCGCGATGAATAGCCAAACCCACATCCCTAGACCCCTACGAGAGCGGCAAGTAACACTGCCAGTTCTAGGGTTAGGAGACCCGGTCTCGACTCCTCGAGATGGCCTCCCACTGGACCCTAGAACCCGGTTACTTATGCTCCCCTCCTTGGGTCTACCTAATGCGGAAAAGTAAATAATATACACTGGTGACATCAACCTCATCCCGGAAGTGCCCCAATAAAAGAATATTACATACAAATGAATTTTACATGAATGAAAATAAAAACCCTCATCTCACATAAAACCTCCGGCTATTCAGAACACGACGATCCAATATAACATATCACAGCAACACATAATATCACATATCATTAACGTAAGTAAGTATGCATCACCGATCGTCGTTGATGTATAGCAACGAAGACCGGCAATACAACTACATACTACATTTACGGTCACAGAAAAGAAATTGTAAAACTACAATATTTGGAATCCACAATCACTTTAGACATCGTAAATCCGAAATATCACATACTTCGCATTTCATGCCTAACTGTATGAATTCCACATATTGTATCACATTCCAGATAAATAGACAGTATTAAACTTTCCGAACAGATAATCAAATACCCAAGATTTCCTAAATAGCTCAACACTTGAGCGGAGTTCAAATAATCCCAGAATATGTCACAGTACCGGTGATCCAGCCGTAGAAGGGTCAAGCCAACGCCTCACATGTGGCACGCCGTACTGCCCTAAACCCTAAGGTTTAGAGGCAGTTCAAGATGGTCACATAATCGAGTTAAGGTTTGTTGTCTTCTAGAGGGTCCACCGCGTTACTTGCATATTTTTCCGAAAGATTTAAACCCGATAAAAATTCAACACTTGAAAGTTTTTCGTGCAGGGAAAAAGTGAGTTAATGATATCCACTCGAACTTTTTAACAGTTTCTAAATATCCGGAAAACATAACAAAATTAAATTTTCCGATCGAATCAATCGATTACAAAATAAACCTCAGAACACTCAACACTTGAGTCAGATTAAAAATACCCAGAAAATATAACTTACAGAAATATAGATTACTGTGCAAAAAGATAGGTTAAAGGCCACTGTACGGCCGCGGATCCGCGGCCCAAACAAGGATTGGCCGCGGTTCCGCGGCAGTCCGTACGCTTTCCCTGTCGTTTTTCACAGTTATTCTTATAATTTCCTGCTGGTAATTTTGTAGGGTTCCTAGGCATACTAATGAGGTCTCACAAGGCATCAACCATGCCAAATTCAAATTTTTCCGGTGCCGAGAAACCCTAATACGGATCGTTAACTAGAGATTAGGCGAAACATGCAACTAGTTAACAACTTAACTAAGAGTGAACGAAAATACAACTTTTGTAGATCTGGTCCTCCACCTCCATAGCTCCGTGATGATGTCCCCTCGCTGCGATCATCGGATACCGGACTCTAGCGATGGTTTCGTCGAAAAAATGATCGGGCTAGGTCGTCGACTTTGATGCCGAAGATGATCTACGTCGAGGCAACTCAAGATCAAGCTCCAACTTCACCAAGCCATGAAACTTGTGAAGAAAACACCCTATACTACTTTGCAAGTGGTAGAGGATGCAGAAATAGGAAGTGGGTTAACTTTAGAATTGGATTTCTCACTTGGATTCATCACTTGACATTTTGAAGCAAGCTTTTCTTTTCTTTTCTTCCTGAAGAAGAAGAAGAAGAAAAGAAAATTAATTCATTTTTTAAAAAAGAAAATCAAGTGACCCTTATCATATTGCAACCATGGTTAAGTGTAGAGAATAAACTAGGGTTAGGTGAATGGTTAGAGTTAAGGAAAGAAACAAAATGGTCAAGCTTCCAAACCTTCATGAAGCTTCAACAAAATCCAAAGTTAGCCACCATTTTATTTCTTTCTCAAATGAATAAATAAATGAATAAGTAAATAAAGCATATGAAACCCTAACCATTTAACTAATCATGGTTTAATTCAAACATATACCCAAGTTTGCATGTATCATCAAACATGATACAAACTTGTGCACAAAAATATATCATATATACAATGTGCACAAACAAGTGAGAAAAACATCTTAAGTGAACCAATATTAGTTAATGTAAAGTAATATATAAAATATATAATTATACATCAAATCATTAAATCAACACTTGATTTAATGATCCGATCATATCGCATATAACCGACTAATATCAAGTGTATCAATGTATCGAATCAACACTTGATTCAGTAACCCGGCTATATCATATATAACCGTCCAATTGTTAGTTATGTTTATGCCCTAGAGGCCATTGTTGTACATATGATGTATATTATAATGGATGCTTGGTTATATATAGAGATGACTTTCTTTCTCGTCATGATAGTATGCTATTTGGTTTCACTTTATCTTAACATGTTGACTTGTATTGGTTTACTGTTTTACTCTCACATGTTGATAAAGCCCTTAGGATCTGTACTCGACTACTGGGACTATGATGAGATCATACTAGTGGGGCCGCGGTAGTCGATGAGTACATCCTATAACTGTTCCTAGTCGAGGGTATATCGACACAGGGCATCGATACACCAGAGTAGACTAGCGTATACGCATCTTGACCCATATGATGGGCGATGGATGATCCCATATCCATCGGTGTTAGACATCAGAGATGGTGTACGGGTGCTCAGTGGAGACTGGGTACACTGGACGGACTCGCCGAGAACTCCCAGATGGTGATATACCACACGTCAGATGGCAGTTCTCCGGTGACACTGGTACAGGGTAGTCTGTAAACCCGAGATCGTCATAGAGACTTGTGTGATTCCCACTGTGCTTTGATTTCCACATTACCACGTCCAAGAGGGCGTGCAAAACGGTGGCTTTTGGGTACAGTCCCGAATCACATGGAGGCAATGAGCGATAGGAGGGGATTCGTCTTTCCCGGTATAGGGAGTTGATGTTGTGCTGTGTTCGATTGGCTATAACTGGAAGTCCCTGGCCAGGGCTGATATAGAGATTTACTGGTAAGTGTTACTAGTAGTTTCTCGACCCGTTATGAGCCACACATCGACACGACTTATCGGTTACTGGGGTCTGACGTATACCACCCCTAGACTTGATATGCGACATATCAGACGAACAGACCAGACTGTACGGGAGTGTTACTGATTGGATTCACAGGAGAACGCACAGGCTAGCTTGTTGATCTTCTGATCGCTCAATACCTGGGTGGCTGTTACGTTTAGCTGACCGCTTGCAGCTTGTGGGTGTTTGATATGATCATCACCTGCTACCGGCGTATTCACGATTCTTTAGAGTCCTACACAGAGGTTTCTTGGCTCAGGCGAAACAGAGTAGAGGCACATATGTGATATGTGCAGGACCGAGAATAATACGATATGAGATACCGTATTATATTCTCGCGATATTTTGATATGAACCGGGTCATCGGATCAAGTGTTGATTCGATGAATCGGTACATGATATATTGGTCGGTTATATTTGATATAGCCGGATCGTCGGATCAAGTGTTGATTCGATGATTTAATGTATAATAATATATACGATATATTATTACATTATCTAATATTGGCTCGCTTTATTATTTCATTTTCTCACTGGATGATACATTGATATATATGCGATATATGTTAATTGTATTATTTTCTTTTGTTGCAAATAAATAATATATATGTGATATATATTATTGTAACATGATATAATTTATTATTAAACATGTTTAAGGATGATTATATGAGGTTAGGGTTTGATTAGGGTTAGTTGCTTCATGCACCTTCTAGAAGCAACTTCTTTTGTCATGGTTAAGATATTTTGTGATGACACATTCTTAACCCAACCAAACCCTAACTCTAGTTTATTCTCTACACAATCTTATCCACTCATCCTTGACCATGGTTAATATATCAATCATATAGCTTTGTTTTCTATTCATCACAAAAGATATAATTCATTTTATCATTTCCATTATCATCTTCTTCTCTCTTGAAGAAAGCTCACTAGATTTTCTTTATATGATGAATAAATATGAGAAAATGATTTAAAAAGAAAGCAAAAATACTACTCTCTCATCCTCATCTCATCTAGCCCATGAGATTAGTGTGTTCATCTCTTTAGAGTGAGAAAGCTTGAGTCTTTGCAACTTCAAGGTAGATCATCGGAGATTTGGAATACTTCGAGCTAGCATGGATCGTTCGAGTCGTGGAGCCTCTCATGAGTCCGGGAGATCGTGGATCGCGGCAAAGGAACTTCTACTCGGCGCTTGTGAAGCGAAGGAGCGGACTACAAAGTTTGTAATCCCTCACACTTAGATAAAAGTTATCATCTTGCATGTTTAACCCTAATAATCTAGCAAAGATCCCGGCTTTGGGTTGTTCGGCATGTCTAAAATTTTATCCGGGCATGTTTGATGCCTTATGAACCTTCACAAGAGTGCCTAGGAACCTTACAGTGGTATCAGAGCCTAGCTAGAGCATTAGGCGATGTGTTTACGAAGTTAAAACTCCGATCGAACCCGAAACGACAAAATTGGACCCCTCTCTGGAAATTTTTTAAATTTTGGGATTTTTCTGAATTAAAAATATGTAAAAAAAATCAGCAGGGAATTCTAAGAATTACCATAAAACCCAAGCCCCCAATTCGACCAAACGGCGGCGGAACCGCGGCGCAAGCATGCTTGCGCGACGGTTCCGCGGCGGATTGATGGATTGGAGACACGTGGCTTTTGTGGTAATGTCGGTAGGTGCTTGTTGATGCTTCTGGGTATTTTTAATCTGTTTCAGGTGTTGAATCTTCTGGGGTTTATTTAGTATTAGTAGATTCGATCGGAATATTTAAATTCGTATTTCTTTCCGGATATTTAGAAACTGTTAAACTATTTGAACGGATATCATTAACTCACTGTTTCCCGGTACGGCAAACTTTCAAGTGTTGAAAATTTTAACGGGTTTAAATCTTTCGGAAAAATTGTACAAATTAAGCGGTGGACCCTCTAGAAGACAACAAACCTTAACTCGATTATGTGACCGTCTTGAACTGCCCTTTGAACCTTCGGGTTTGGGGCAGTACGGCGTGCCACATGTGAGGCGTTGGCTTGACCCTTCTACGGCTGGATCACTGGTACTGTGACATATTCTGGGATTATTTGAACTCCGCTCAAGAGTTGAGCACTTTGGGAAACTTTAGGTATTTGATTATCTGTTCGGAAAGTTTAATACTGTCTATTTATCTGGAATGTGATACAATATATGGAATTCATAGAGTTAGGCATGAAATGCGAAGTATGTGACATTTCGGATTTACGGTGTCTAAAGTGATTGTGGATTCCAAATATTATAGTTTTACACTTTCTTTTCTATGACCGTAAGTGTAATATGTGATATTGCCGGTTTCGTTGCTATATGTCAACGACAATTGGGATTCGCATATTTACTTACGTTGATGATATGTGATATTATGTATTGCTGTGATATGTTATATTGGATCGTCGTGTTCAGAATAGCCGGGAGTTTTATGTGAGATGAGGGTTTTTATTTTCATTCATGTAAAATTCATTTGTAATGTAATATTCTTTTATTTGGGGCACTTCCAGGTTGCGGTTGCTGTCACCAGTGTATATTATTTACTTTTCCGCATTAGGTAGACCCAAGGTGGGGAGCACAAGTAACCGGGTTCTAGGGTCCAGTGGGAGGCCATCTCGAGGAGTCGAGACCGGATCTCCTAACCCTAGAATTGGCAGTGTTACTTGACGCTCTCGTAGGGGTCTTGGGATGTGGGTTTGGCTATTCGTCGCGACCGTGGAATCCGTGTTTTATACAGGCTCGTATTGAAAACACGGACGTCCTAGTATATCCAATATTTCATATATGTTCTTCTGCTGCAATGTTCTGTGATGAGATCATATTACTGCGTGAGACGAATGCTTATACTATATATATATGCTGATATATAAATATTACTGCTTTCATTTCTTCTGTGATGGTTAGGAAGCATAAGCTGATGGGATATTTATTAATGAGATTAATAAAAGAAAAGAAACCTAAAGATGTTGTAGAATCAAAACTTTATAAAAAAAAGGTAGCTACAGTTTTGCTTTGCACAGTGATATATATGATATATCCTGCACCTTATTCGATGGGGAAAGGGCCGACGATCCCTTCACCGGGAGTGACCCCTTTAGTAAAACTGGCAGATGCTACAGAACGCGGTTTGTCTTTTGAATGCTTTTAGTGTTTTGCTTTGCACAGTGGTATATATGATATATCCTGCACCTTATTCGATGAGGAAAGGGCCGACGATCCCTTCACCGGGAGTGACCCCTTTAGCGAAACTAAGAAAAGCCTCAAAAACACTCCTTTTCAAAACTTCACTCGATTCTACAACGATATCAAGTTCATTACGCTCGGGGTTTTCTGAAAAACCTGCGTAGCCTTCCGTCATTTCAGATATATATTATTTAGTATTCGTGCTACATTTGTTGGCCTGCGTCAAGACGTGGTGTGCGGTAGCTAACTAGTATTTATCTGTTTATGCATATGATGCAGATTGGATTAGGGTAGTCGTGCGACTTTGTTGGCCTACGTCAAGGGTCGTGCGAGTGGGTTTAATTCAATCAAGAAATGACGGGTTGAACTTGACTAGTGCGCTATGGTTTGTTGGCCTGCGTTAAGGTCATAGAACACTAGGGGCAAAAATATTATCGGGAATTTCAAGTGTTGAAATTTGCAATGAGATTGCATACCTCCTATGAGATAGTTGGATCCCGATACCCACTGCGAGTAAGTGTTACTCCTGGGAGAGTTTTACACAGGACAATTAGTCATTCAAGTAGGTGTCTAGAAAAGTGTTAACGGGGTTACGCCTCTGGGAAAACGAGGTTTACTTTAATTAGGTCCGTGCGAAAGCACGGGGAACCTCCCTCAAAGTACCGACACTGATCTGGCTGAAAGATTGACGAAATTGTAGGGTGTAATTAATCCCGGCTAATCTTACCTTTTAGGGTTTTAAGGTAGATTTGATAAAAACAGTGGGAGACATCCTGATTAGATAAGATAATAACCAATCTAATCTTGCAAGAGCATACGCTAAAGTGTTTTCTTTTCTCTCTCTCCAGGTAGCGACCATGTCATGCCATAATCAAGATAATAATATGGATGTATTGACTGAACCCAATTATTGTACTGAGCTAGGGAATGTTGGACCCGTTCTTTCTTATAAGAGTTATAAGACTGAACAGGAAACAGGAGAATATCTGGATTCTCAAGCCGCCCAAAAGAACATGCATGTTGATGCATCTTCTTCGGGTGTGTTAGTTATTGAGAACTGTTTCTCAGTTCACCCTACGTCCTGGGTATTAGATACCGGATCAGGATCCCACATATGTAAACAGTTACATGGGCTACGTAAAGGTAGAGAACTGGGAAAAGGTGATCATTCCGTTCAAGTAGGGAACGGTGTAAGTATTGTAGCCAAAGCAGTTGGCGAATATCACCTTGTATTACCAAGTCGTAATACACTGATTCTAAATGAGTGCTATTATATACCGAACATGATGTGCAACATTATATCAGTCTTCTTATTAAGTAAAGGAGGATATAATTTTGTAGTACAGGATAATGTTATGAACATATTCCTAGATCAAAAGTTGATTGCATCAGGCTCGTTACATAATGGCATATTCATTCTAAATCAGAATACAGTCCTGAATATACAAAACACACACAAGAGGAAAAGTTCGGATATGAACGAATCCTACTTGTGGCATTGTAGACTTGGTCATATCAATGCGACACGACTGGCTAAGTTACATAAAGATGGTTATTTGAATCCGTTCGAATTATCATCTTATGATACTTGCCATTCATGTCTCAAAGGAAAAATGACCAAAGCTCTGTTTAGTGGACACGGAGAAAGAGTTACTGAACTCTTAGGACTGATACATAGTGATGTATGCGGTCCCATGTCTACGCATGCCAGGAACGGTTCTTCCTACTTCATTACATTCACTGACGATCTCTCTAGATTCGGACATGTGTTCCTGATGAAACACAAGTCTGAAGCTTTTGAGAAATTCAGAGAATATAAGCACGAAGTAGAGAACCAAACGGGAAAAAGTATTAAGATTCTTCGATCTGATCGAGGAGGTGAATACTTAAGCAGTGAGTTCCTAGATTATCTAAAAGAGAATGGGATTCTCTCTCAGCTTACTCCTCCTTATACACCACAGCACAACGGTGTATCGGAACGAAGGAATCGCACCCTACTAGATATGGTGCGCTCTATGATGAGTACAGCTGAGTTACCTATTTCCTTCTGGGGGTATGCACTTGAGACAGCGGCATACATACTGAATAAAGTTCCTACCAAATCAGTGCCTACCACCCCATATGAGATATGGGAAGGGAAGAGACCATATCTTAATTTTGTTAAGATATGGGGTTGCCCGGCTTATGTCAAAAGACGAAACCCGGACAAACTCGAGGCAAGATCTGTTTTATGTAAGTTTATTGGATATCCCAAGCATTCGCGAGGGTATATTTTCTACCACAGTGAGGAACAAAGGGTGTTTGTTGCTCAACACGCCACCTTTTTAGAAAAGGAATTTCTTGCTAAAGAGATTAGTGGCTCTGAGGTAGAACTAGAAGAAGTTCAGCAGAACAAACTACAACAGATGATTTAGTGGAACCAGAGGATTCAGTAGTACCCGACGAACCCCAGCCTCTGCGCCGATCTAGTAGGGTTTCCCGTCCACCTGAGAGATACTATGGTTTTCTCATTGATGGTGGAAGCGAAGATTGCATTATGGATGATGATGACCCCACTAGTTTCGAGCAGGCCATCACGAGTGGTGACTCTTTGAAATGGCTGGATGCAATGCGATCTGAGATGGAATCCATGTACACCAATAAAGTATGGATTTTGGAAAATGCTCCTGAAGGGGTAAAACCCATTGGGAGCAAGTGGATTTTTAAAAGGAAATTTGGTGTAGATGGACAAGTTGAGACTTTCAAAGCTAGACTTGTAGCAAAGGGTTTTCGTCAACGACCAGGTGTGGACTATGACGAAACCTTTTCTCCAGTGGCTATGCTTAAGTCCATCCGGATCTTACTTGCCATTGCTGGATACCATGACTACGAAATCTGGCAAATGGATGTTAAGACCGCCTTTCTAAACAGTGATTTAGAAGAGTGCGTGTACATGACTCAGCCAGAGGGCTTCGTAGATAGTGGGAGCAGCGTAAATGTGTGCAAGCTGCTTAAATCCATTTATGGGTTAAAGCAAGCATCGTGGAGTTGGAACATCTGTTTTGATGTTGTAGTCAAAGAGTTTGACTTCATCAAAAATATAGATGAACCTTGTATCTATAAGAAGGTAGCAGAGGGTAAGGTTGTCTTCCTTGTATTGTACGTGGATGACATACTCTTGATAGGAAACGATATTCCTATGCTGCAATCAGTCAAGCTCTTCTTATCACAGAGATTCTCGATGAAAGATCTAGATGATGCATCCTGCATATTGGGAATCATGATCTATAGAGATAGATCTAAACGGATACTGGGATTGTCCCAATCCAGGTACATTGACACCATACTAAAGAGGTTTAGTATGGAAGAATCCAAGCGTGGGAACCAACCCACGATCTCTGGACTCACTCTCTCCAAAGAGATGTCTCCCAAGACTGATTTGGAGAGAGCTCGCATGCAAGGGATACCCTATGCTTCGGCAGTAGGCTCTATCATGTATGCGATGCTATGTACCAGACCCGATGTAGCATACTCACTAAGTGTAGTGAGTCGGTATCAAGCAGATCCTGGAGAGAGTCACTGGACAGCTGTGAAGAACATTCTCAAGTACTTACGAAGGACTAAGGAGATGTTCTTGATGTATGGTAACGGAGAACTCCAGGTGGAGTCCTTTACCGATTCCAGCTTCCAAAGTGATAAGGACGACTCTAAGTCGCATTCGGGTTTTGTCTTTACCCTCAATGGAGGGGCGGTATGTTGGAAAAGTTCCAAACAGGATACCGTTGCAGACTCGACGATGGAGGCTGAATACATCGCTGCCAACGATGCTGCCAAGGAGGCTGTCTGGATCAAGAAGTTTATTACTGAACTTGGAGTGGTTCCATCCATTGAGCATCCAATACCTCTGTATTGCGATAACAATGGAGCTGTGGCATTGGCCAAGGAACCCAGATCCCATCAAAAGTCCAGACATATTCTGAGGCGGTATCACCTGATCAGGAAGATAGTTGATCGCCGGGAGATCGAGGTCAGGAGAGTAGATACGAAGGATAACACTGCGGATCTATTCACAAAGGCTATTCCCCAGATACAGTTTGAGAGATTATTCGGGATGCTAGGTATGAGATACTACAGCAGCTGGCCTTAGTGCAAGTGGGAGATTGTTAGTTATGTATATGCCTTAGAGGCCATTGTTGTACATATGATGTATATTATAATGGATACTTGGTTATATATAGAGATGACTTTCTTGCTCGTCATGATTGTATGCTATTTGGTTTCACTTTATCTTAACATGTTGACTTGTATTGGTTTACTGTTTTACTCTCACATGTTGATAAAGCCCTTAGGATCTGTACTCGACTACTGGGACTATGATGAGATCATACTAGTGGGGCCGCGGTAGTCGATGAGTACATCCTATAACTGTTCCTAGTCAAGGGTATATCGAGACAGGGCATCGATACACCAGAGTAGACTAGCGTATACGCATCTTGACCCATATGATGGGCGATGGATGATCCCATATCCATCGGTGTTAGACATCAGAGATGGTGTACGGGTGCTCAGTGGAGACTGGGTACACTGGACGGACTCACCGAGAACTCCCAGATGGTGATATACCACACGTCAGATGGCAGTTCTCCGGTGACACTGGTACAGGGTAGTCTGTAGACCCGAGATCGTCATAGAGTCTTGTGTGATTCCCACTGTGCTTTGATTTCTACCTTACCACGTCCAAGAGGGCGTGCAAAACGGTGGCTTTTGGGTACAGTCCCGAATCACATAGAGGCAATGAGCGATAGGAGGGGATTCGTCTCTCCCGGTATAGGGAGTTGATGTTGTGCTGTGTTCGATTGGCTATAACTGGAAGTCCCTGGCCAGGGCTGATATAGAGATTTACTAGTAAGTGTTACTAGTAGTTTCTCGACCCGTTATGAGCCACACATCGACACGACTTATCGGTTACTGGGGTCTGACGTATACCACCCCTAGACTTGATATGCGACATATCAGACGAACAGACCGGACTGTACGGGAGTGTTACTGATTGGATTCACAGGAGAACGCACAGGCTAGCTTGTTGATCTTCTGATCGCTCAATACCTGGGTGGCTGTTACGTTTAGCTGACCGCTTGCAGCTTGTGGGTGTTTGATATGATCATCACCTGCTACCGGCGTATTCACGATTCTTTAGAGTCCTACACAGAGGTTTCTTGGCTCAGGCGAAACAGAGTAGAGGCACATATGTGATATGTGCAGGACCGAGAATAATGCGATATGAGATACCTATTATATTCTTGCGATATTTTGATATGAACCGGGTCATCGGATCAAGTGTTGATTCGATGAATCGGTACATGATATATTGGTCGGTTATATTTGATATAGCCGGATCGTCGGATCAAGTGTTGATTCGATGATTTAATGTATAATAATATATATGATATATTATTACATTATCTAATATTGGCTCGCTTTATTATTTCATTTTCTCACTGGATGATACATTGATATATATGCGATATATGTTAATTGTATTATTTTCTTTTGTTGCAAATAAATAATATATATGTGATATATATTATTGTGACATGATATGATTTATTATTAAACATGTTTAAGGATGATTATATGAGGTTAGGGTTTGATTAGGGTTAGTTGCTTCATGCACCTTCTAGAAGCAACTTCTTTTGTCATGGTTAAGATATTTTGTGATGACACATTCTTAACCCAACCAAACCCTAACTCTAGTTTATTCTCTACACAATCTTATCCACTCATCCTTGACCATGGTTAATATATCAATCATATAGCTTTGTTTTCTATTCATCACAAAAGATATAATTCATTTTATCATTTCCATTATCATCTTCTTCTCTCTTGAAGAAAGCTCACTAGATTTTCTTTATGTGATGAATAAATATGAGAAAATGATTTAAAAAGAAAGCAAAAATACTACTCTCTCATCCTCATCTCATCTAGCCCATGAGATTAGTGTGTTCATCTCTTTAGAGTGAGAAAGCTTGAGTCTTTGCAACTTCAAGGTAGATCATCGGAGATTTGGAATACTTCGAGCTAGCATGGATCGTTCGACTCGTGGAGCCTCTCAAGAGTCCGGGAGATCATGGATCGCGGCAAAGGGACTTCTACTTGGAGCTTGTGAAGCGAAGGAGCGGACTACAAAGGTTGTAATCCCTCACACTTAGATAAAAGTTATCATCTTGCATGTTTAACCCTAATAATCTAGCAAAGATCCCGGCTTTGGGTTGTTCGGCACGTCTAAAATTTTATCCGGGCATATTTGATGCCTTATGAACCTTCACAAGAGTGCCTAGGAACCTTACACCAATGATACAAATCGCGAGAATAGAATACAGTATCACATACTGGTATTATGCTCGGTCCCGCACATATCTCATATGCGCTCCTATTCCGTTTCGCTTGAGCCAGGAAACCTCTGTGTAGGACTCTAAAGACTCGTCAATATGCCGGCAGCAGGTGATGATCATATCAAACACCCACAAGCCGCAAGCGGTCTGCCAAACGTAACGGCCACCCGGGTATTGAGCGAGGAGATGATCGACGAGCAAGCCCGCTCATACTTCTGTGAATCCAACCAGTAACACTTACCGTACAGTCCGGTCTGATCGTCTGATATGTCGCATATCTTGCCTAGGGGTGGTAAACGTCAGACCCCAATAGCTCGATAAGTCGTGTCGATATGAGGTCTATAACAGTTCGAGAAACTACAGGTAACACTTACCAGTAAATATCAGCAACCCTGGCCAGGGATTTTCGGTTATAGCCAATCGAACACAGTGCAACATCAACTCCCTATACCGAGAGAGACGAATCCCCTCCTATCGCTCATTGCCTCCATGTGATTCGGGACTGTACCCAAAAACCACCATTTTGCACGCCCTCTTGGACGTGGTAAGGTGGAAATCAAAGCATAGTGGGAATCACACAAGACTCTATGACGATCTCGGGTCTACAGACTAACCTGTACCAGTGTCACCAGAGAACTGCCATCTGACGTAAGGTATAATACCATCTGGGAGTTCTCGGCGAGTCCGTCCAGTGTACCCAGTCTCCACTGAGCACCCGTATATCATCTCTGATGTCAAACACCAATGGATATGGGATCATCCATCGCCCATCTGTATGGGTCGAGAAGGTATATGCTAGTCTACTCTGGTATATCGATGCCCCGTCTCGATACACCCACGACTAGGGACCTTGAAGGATGTACTTATGGACTACCATGTCCCCACTAGTATGATCTGTATCATAGTCCAGGTAGTCAAGTACACATCCTAAGGGCTTTACCAACATGGAACAGAGAGACAATCAGTGTACACGTTAAGGTAAAGAGCAACCAGATAGCATACTATCATGTCGAGCAAGAAATTCCTCCCTATATATGTCCAAGCACCCACTACGATATACATCCTATGTATAGTAATGGCCTCTAGGGCATACATATAACTAACAATTTTTAAGCATTTTTAATTCTGAAAAATCACAGTTTTTGAAAAATATCCAGAGAGGGGTTTTATTTCGTCGTATCGGGTTCGATCGGAGTTTTAACTTCGTACACACGTCGCCTAATGCTCTAGCTAGTCTCTGATACGACTGTAGGGTTCCTAGGCACTCTTGTGAGGGTTCATAAGGCATCAAACATGCCCGAATAAAATTTTAGACGTGCCGAACAACCCAAAGCCGGGATCTTTGCTAGATTATTAGGGTTTAACATGCAAGTAAATATCTTTACTACTAAGTGTGAGGGATTACAACCTTTGTAGTCCGCTCCTTCGCTTCATAAGCTCCTAGAAGTCCCTTTGCCATGATCCACGATCTCCCAGACTCAAGAGAGGCTCCAGGACTCGAACGATCCATGCTAGCATGTATTGTTCCATTTCTCCGATGATCTACGTCGAAGTTGCTATAACTCAAGCTCTCTCACTCTAAAGAGGTGACCACCCTAATCTAATGGGCTAGATTAGATGAGGATGATGGAGTAGTATTTATGCTTTCTTTTTATATCATAATCTCACATGAAATCATCACAAAAGGAAATTCTAGTAAGCTTTCTCAAAGCTAAAGAAAGAAGAAGATGATGAATAATGAGATAGTAATCCTTTTGTGATGAATAGGGAAAGGAATATATGATTGATTATGGAACCATGGTCAAGGATGAGAAGGTTAACCTTTGTAGAGAATAAACTAGGGCTGGGGTTTGGTTAGGTTTAAAGAATGAGTCATAAGATAATATCAACTATAATATCTTACACTTGACAAAAGGAAAGCTTCTAGATGGTACAAGAAGAAGCTAACCCTAATCAAACCCTAACCTTGCTTAACCTTTACTAAACATGTTCCATTATTAATCATATCATGTTGCAATAATATATATCACATATATATTATATATTTGCAACAAAAGAAAAATAATACAATTAACATATATCGCATATATATATATCAATGGATTACCCTGTGAGAAAATGAAATAATAAAGTGAGCCGATATTAGATAATGTAATACAATATATCACATATATTATTATATATTAAATCATCGAATCAACACTTGACTCGACAATCCGGCTATATCGAATATAACCGACTAATATATCATGTACCGATTCATCGAATCAACACTTGATCCGATGACCCGGTTCATATCTAAATATCGCGAGAATATAGTACGGTATCACATATCGCATTATCCTCGGTCCTGCACATATCACATATGTGCCTCTACTCCATTTTGCCTGAGCCAAGAAACCTTTGTGTAGGACTCTAAAGAATCGTCAATACACCGGTAGCAGGTGATGATCATATCAAACACCCACAAGCTGCAAGCGGTCAGCTAAACGTAACAGCCACCCTGGTATTGAGCGATCAGAAGATCAACAAGCTAGCCTGTACGTTCTCCTGTGAATCCAATCAGTAACACTCCCGTACAGTCCGGTCTGTTCGTCTGATATGTCGCATATCATGTCAAGGGGTGGTATACGTCAGACCCTAGTAACCGATAAGTCGTGTCGATGTGAGGCTCATAACGGGTCGAGAAACTACTAGTAACACTTACCAGTAAATCTCTATATCATCCCTGGCCAGGGACTTCCAGTTATAGCTAATCGAATACAACATCAACTCCCTATACCGGGAGAGACGAATCCCCTCCTATCTCTCATTGCCTCCATTTGATTCGGGACTGGACCCAAAAGCCACCATTTTGCATGCCCTCTTGGACGTGGTAAGGTGGAAATCAAAGCACAGTGGGAATCACACAAGACTCTATGACGATCTCGGGTCTACAGACTACCCTGTACCAGTCTCACCGGAGAACTGCCATCTGACGTGTGGTATATCACCATCTGGGAGTTCTCGGCGAGTCCGTCCAGTGTACCCAGTCTCCACTGAGCACCCGTACACCATCCTTGATTTCAAACACCGATGGATATGGGATCATCCATCGCCCATCATATGGGTCAAGATGCGTATACGCTAGTCTACTCTGGTGTATCGATGCCTTGTCTCGATATACCCTCGACTAGGAACAGTTATAGGATATACTCATCGACTACCATGGCCCCACTAGTATGATCTCATCATAGTCCCAGTAGTCGAGTACCGATCCTAAGGGCTTTATCAACATGTGAGAGAAAAACAGTAAACCAATACAAGTCAATATGTTAAGATAAAGTGAAACCAAATAGCATACTATCATGACGAGCAAGAAAGCCCTCTCTATATATATCCAAGCATCCATCATAACATACATCATATGTACAACAATGGCCTCTAGGGCATATACATAACTAACAATTTCGGTCTATTATCGTCGTGTTTGAGGCGACGCGCCGTGTTTAAGGCGACGCACTAGTTTAGGGTCGTTTCGGTCCATCATCGCCGTGTTTGGAACGATGCGCTGGTTTAAGGACGTTTCAGTCCAGTATCATCTTTTTTTAGGCGACGCAACAGTTTAGGGACTTTTCGATCCATTATTGTCGTGTTTGAGGCGACACGGCATGTTTGGGGTGATGCACTAGTTTAGGGATGTTTCGGTCCCTAATTTATCATTCGGCCAGGGAGTTGCCTAACTCATCCCTTCCAACTCTTGTTCGCTGAGGCACTACTGCCTGTCCTTTGTATATATAGACACTTCATACCTCAAGCTATTTTCACCTTCTTGGACTGCTTCTTTTATTATCACAGCAATCGGGTTGTTTTTGCAGGAAATACCGGTCTTTTTATACGGCACCTGCCCCCTGCTCATCAATGTCTCTTTCTGACGCTGACGGAGTATCTTCTTCATATATGAAGGAACGAGATATCACGTCATTCATTCTGTTGAGTCTTCTTCTTCCTTAGAAGAATGAACTTGACTTGGGGGATTTTCCCCTCATCATCTGATTCGGAGGGGGACATGGATTCCACATCCTTTCCATGGTTTTGGTTCAAGAGGGCTATTCCACTTGATTGTAGGTCCCTTAATATCCTTTCTGTTTTCTGAAGAAAGGACCATTTCAAGTGGAGATTCTTCTGCCAGCGAACAAGATGCCCCCTGTGTATATCTCGGGGGCGTGAGTATTTGCATCCTAATCTTTCCTAAGGGTGGGACTCGTGCTGTCGCTATTTTGCCGACTGGTTGCTTCAAAGCTGCTCATTTTTTTTAGCGTTGGAAACAAACGCCGCCTTGACTTTGCTTTTCATATATCTTCATCGGATAAGAAAGGGTCTTGACCCATCTGATCCAATCAAACCATTTTATCCATGAGCTCTTGGAAGTTCGTCGGCTTGAAGAGGTCCATATATGGGAATACCTTTGAATTTGGGTCAAGGGTGGCTATGAACATTCCCACGGCTCGAGCTTCATCGATACACTGCTCGCATTTTGACCAGAGATTTCGCCATCGGGTAACATATTGAACCCATGTCTCATTTGGTCCAACCCTTTCGCTGACCAAAGCCGCCACGGTAGTGCATTTATTCGCACTGGTGAATATCTGACAGAAGAGCATTTCCATCTCTTCGAAGGTATTCACGGAGTCATTTGGGAGTTCCGTATACCATTCGAGCGCAATGCCCGCCAGACTGCTGACGAACTATCGGAGAAGCAGTATATCATTTTCTCCAGTATTGCTGCACATGGATATAAATCGCGCGATGTGCTGATGAGGATTCCCGGTTCCTTTGTACATGTGGAATGTCGGAAGTATGTATTTTGGCGGGTACTGTACTTGATCGTAGCATGCCAGATATAGTCGACCAGTCTTGATCGACCTATTTGCTGCTTCACTGGCATAGTGAGATTTGATTTGCTGACTGATATATGTGTCTAGCTTTGCTTTTGGAATCATTTCCTCCTCAGCCGTTGATGAGGCTTGCAGAAGATTTGAAATGTCTTCCTTATCTTTACGAGCGACTACTGGCGGTTCATCTGTCAGTAGTTCCGATTGGACCATCATTCCAGCTATATTCTGGATCAGAAGGACCATCTGGTTTATTTTAGTGGACATTTTTTCCGCTTCTTCATCTCTCTTTTTTAGACCGTGCTTTAGGAAACTTTTTGAGAGCGTGCTTTAGGAAGTTAATATCTGACTCCTGCCATGTTCTTTCTCCAGGTGTGTTTTCAGGATTTGCCTTAGACGATGGATTAGCAAGTGCCACCGCCTAAGCAAGCATCTTCTGCAACTTTTCACGTTGCAGTTGAGATTTTGTCGGAGACCGAATATGCTGTACGTGACTAGCAGAAGCAGTATCTTCCTCTATAGAACTCACCACATGGACTGTGTGAACTATCATGCCCCCAAGCTTGGGAGTTTGGAGTTTTAGCCTTTAGAGTTTGCCTTAGGCACTTGAGCTTTATCAGGCCTCTCTTTTTTGTAAGAAGCTGCTTTAAGAGGAACCATCAGAGCAGGGGCCGCCTTAGGATGAGTCCCCTTGTATCTGGAAGGGAAGTTGTAAGACTTTGGCTAACGCTTAGGGGAAGAACAGCGGAAGAAGACTGAGTCCTTCACCTGCTTCCACACCTTATATATAGATGAGGACAGGTTTCTCGGAGAGCGAACTATTTTCTGCTCTCATTGGATCTCCATGGGCTGCAGAGATTTCTTCAATATTGCGGTAGGAGAATTTTGTCTAACCCTTCGCAACAGTTCAAAGCTGTTCCAGGTTGGAACAGCAACATTTGCCATCAAAGTTGGAATCATCCCGGACAGAGAACTGCCCCCAACTCGTCTTATTTGACACCCGTTTCGACGTCGATGATGTCTTGCAACCAAAGATTTATCAGTCTCAAGAGTTTGCTGAGCTTTCCCCCTTCTTTCTTTGAGAGTATGAGTAATATACCCCCTGCATCGACCTTAGTCTTTGGCAGGTGCCAGTTGTTTGAGAACTGATTCTGTCGACAAAGCTGCAGTTTAAAGAGCCAACCTGTGGAAGACAGACTTCTTCTGGGCTTCCTCTTTCAGAGTTGAGGCACCGAGGATAGGAGATAGGAGCATAGACCCAAAGATAAGCCCACTGATTTCTTGAAGAGCCGGATAGCAGAGATTTCAGGCTGCAAGTGGCCCATACTTGACTCCACAAGATGTTACAAAGCCTGAGTTGCGGTGAGTGGAAGAATGCGCCATTCTAGGGAGAAACGAAATGTGGCAACAGTATCTCATCACTTAAGGGAAACTAAAAAAAGTATACCGCGATTATTTGATCGCGAAAAAACACGACACATAAAGTGTGGAGTGGAAAGAGGAAGATGTCCCAACGAGCGTACCGCTGAAGACCGGACTGAGACGCGGAGGATGTATAGCCTGAATTTGGGGGTAAATGCTATTTGGACATATCCATCTATCTCTCCGAAGATACTAAGTTAATTTATGGCACCGTATATCGGAGGTTTGGATAGATGCGACTGATGTACCAGACTTTATCAGATTCTCCCTCATTTGTGAGAGGTTTTTTTATTGTAGGGACGCTTTTCCCTAAAAGCACAAGCCCCTACAATTAATTACGTTTACGCATTGCGATAACCACTTTCTCCTGCTCTGGAAGTTCACTTCATGTCATGTTATGTTTGTTTTATTTTAGTTGCCCATAGATTGTATACGGAGACTAATTTATGTCGTTGCCCGTAGGGCCTGGATTAGTCCAAATCCGTATATATATTCTCATGATTTTGGTTTGGTCTAAGGATCGTTATTCTTATTTGAGACTAAGATCAACTTAGAAACAAATGAGCATATGAGCTCAATTATTTTAGTTTAAGGACATCACGGTCCAACATCACCGTGTTTGGGGAGAATATTAGTTTAAGGACGTTTCGGTCCAACATTCCCTGTTTGGGACGAATATTAGTTTAAGGACATTTGGTTCCATTATTACCATCTTTGGGGTGAATATTGGTTTAGGGATATTTCGGTCCATTATCGCCATGTTTGAGACGAATAATAGTTTAAGGACTTTTCAGTCTAACATTCATCTTGCACGCACGTGTATTTGTTATGTGGCGAAGTGAACGATGGGGACATAAGATGCAACCAATTTGGGGTGTGATTCAATTTGAAGGCATTTATGTTTCCTTCAAAGATATACATATATGTATATGTATATAGCCAAGGCTTGGTATAAGACTTGCATCTATATGGGATGCGCGTCAATAAGAGATGTACACATCAAATTAGAAGTGCACGAATATGGGATGTATCATTCCCTGTCTTGATGAAATTTCATATCTATCATCAAGCTGGGACGAAGAGTTGTTCTTGGTTGTCGGGACCCACAACCTCTCTGAAGACGTTAAGTAATTACAACAACATATATCAGAGGTGTGGAAAGATGTACCCTTGAACTAAATCCCGTATTTGTTGGAAAAGATCATGGTGGGTCATCTAAGAATCAATAGCCTTATTTGAGACTAAGATTAACTTAGAAGGTATAGGATGAAGATCGTTAGTCATGTAAGGGACTAAGATCAGTTTGGATATCATGAACATAAGCTTAGCCAATTTGGGCTAAAATTGGGTTTCTGTAACACCCCGCAGTGCTAAGCACATAGCTGCATATAGCGCTCACGTGTATTTCACGTAAAGCGCTACAATAATGCTAAGCGCTAATAATTTTTGGCGCTCGCGTGTGTTTCACGTGAGGCGCTAAGCTTCTGGTGCTCACGTGTATTTCACATGAGGCGCTCATCTTTGGGCACTCACGCGTGTCTCACGTGAGGCGCTAAGCTTTTGGTCTGGGGCGCTCACGTACTTTTCACGTGAGGCGCTCACGTGTATTTCACGTGAGGCGCTGGTTTTTTTGGAGGTTTAATCACTGTTGATGTTTTTAGAGAATTTAAAACATTGTTAATGGTATTTTGATCATTAACGATCACCAAGATCATTATTTTGACAATCTTGGATCGGGTTCTTTAAGAACTAAGTTCTTGATTTAAAGGAACTAAGTTCTTAGAGTATTATGAACTCTATCTTCTTCATGTTCATGCTCTCCCCTGAATCTTTGATTCTCGAGAATAAGATCTTCCCGATGAAAATTAAATTCTCAATTTATGGGAGGCTTGTCTTGTGGGTCTCAGATCCAGAGAAAGGACTAAGTTTTTTGAGAAGGGTTAAACCCTTATATATGATGTGGTAGGTGATGGAGAAATTTTGATCTCTGCTTGTTTCTTTACCTAGGGTTTGAGAGGAAGGAGATCTTCTTCTTTGAGAGAATTAAATTCTCTGTTGTTTTGAGGGCCTTCTATATTTTTACAGAAGCTTATGGAGTGGTCTCCTCTCCTTAGATTTGATCTCTTTATTTCTATTTATAGGAGAAGAGAAAATCAATTTGTTGAGAAAATCTCTCATTGAGAGATCAAGATTGATTTCATAATCAATCAAAATGACTTTAAAGATCAACCGGTGAATTTTATTTACCGTTGGATTTTTAATTCAAAAACTCTCTATTTAATAGAGAAGATTTCTTATTTGTTTAACAAGATTAGGAAATATTTTCCTAAGATAGAATTTTATTCTATCATATGAATATCTTATTAATTTAAAAAGATTAGAATTTTATTCTATCATATGAATATCTTGTTAGTTTAAAAAGATCAGGAAGATATTTTCCTAACATAGAATTTTATTCTATCAGATAGTTTAATTGGTGATTTTATAATCACTGTTGGATTTTTTATCCAAGGGTCCTCTGTTTAACAGAGATGATCTTTCTAGTTTGAAAAAGATCTCGGAAATATTTCCCATATAGGATTTAATTCTAAAATTTGATCTTTGATCGAACAGAGAATTTCTTCCTTATTTAAAAAGATCAGGGGATATTTTCCCCCAATAGAATTTTAGTTCTATCTTTTAATGATTTTTAATCACCATTGGATCCTTGATCCAACGACTCTCTATTTAATAGAGAATATTTAATCGGGGAGATATTTTTTTCCTAATAGAATTTAATTCTATCATTTGATGATTTATTATCACCATTGGATCTTTAATCCAACGGCTCTGATTAACAGAGAATATCCCAGATTTTAGGGAAATATTCCCCATGTAGAATTTAATTCTACCTTTTTTAATTTGTACGCTGACGCTGGGCACCGCCTAAGAATTTAATTCTTTTATAAAAAGTCACTCGTGTGCTTTACACGCCGGCGCTCACGTGTGTTCCATGTGAGGCTCCACTATAGGATTTAATCCTAACAGAGGCTGGCGATGGCGCTCACATGGGGGTTTCCCTTTATTTTTATAAAAGAACAGCAAGCTCTAAGCCAAAAAAATTTGGCGAGAACACATCCGCGCTAGCCCTGTCTCTGTCGTGTCGTAAGTTAAGTAACCTTACAATGGAAACCTAGGACTCCGTGGCGAATGCGGATGGCATATAATGCATTCTATTTTCATTGTTTCTGGTGTGATAGGAACTTAAATGATGGGATCGCATTAATTTTGATAAATGTAAGGAAAAATAAACCTAAAATGATATTTTGGAACCATTTTTTTTTAAATTATAGCCGTATTCTTTTGCTTTGCATAAAGATATTCGGTTAGGAATATCGTACTCCTCATTCATTGAGGGAAGAGCCTTGATCCCTTCACAGGGATTTCGCTATTAAGCAAAAGTTTGTGTTACTATAGATTACTCGGTTTTCTTCAAAAACTACTCGTTTTAAAACGAAGCCTAAATCACTCCTTTTCAAAACTATTCGGTTCCTTCAACGATACCAAGTTCATTACATTAAAGGTTTTTAGCCAAAAACCATATGTAACCCTCCGTCGTTTCAAATAAGTAATACCTAGTATTCATGTTGTGTATGTTGGCCTATGTCAAGGCATGTTATGGTAAAGAGTGATGTTTGTTTGCTGCATAGAGATACGATTATTTAGGACAGTCAGACGGTTATTTTGGCCAACGTAAAGGACTTGTACGGATGGGTCTAAATTTATCCAGGACAATGACGGGTTGAACTTGACTAACGACATATGATACATTGGCCTACGTTAAGGTCATAAGTGTTAGGGGTGAAAATTATATCGAGAGTTTCAAACATAAAGGAAACTTGCAAAGTGTGTGCATACCTTCTGGAGTGTGGTGACTAGAGTGGCTTCTATCTAGATTATCACGCAATGATAGTTGGGTCTCGATTTCCACTGATGAGTAGGATTACCCTTGGGATTCACATCACAATTAACTAACCTATTATGTGTCTAGAAAGTGTTAGCAAGGTTACGGCTCTGTGAAAACGGGGTTTATTTTAATTAGGTACGTGCGAGAGCACGGGAAACCTCCTTCGGAGTACCAACACCCCCTGGCTGAACGGTTAGCGAACTTGTAAGGAGTAAATGATCCCGACTAGTTCTCCTTTTAATGTTTGAAGGAGAATTCGAGGAAACAGTGGGAACCATCCATATTAGATAAATTAAAAACCAATTTAATCTTGCAAGAGCATATGCTGAGTGTTTCTTTTCTCTCTCTCTAGGTAACAGCAATGTCATGTCTTAATCAAGAAAATAAAATGTATGGCTTGACCGAACCAGCTTATTACACTGGGCCGAGGAATGTCGGTTCGGCTCTAACTTATGACAATTGTCAAGAGTATGAGCAAGGAAAAGAGGATTGTATGGACTTCCACTTGACCCAAATGAAGGAGAAGCATTCAAATGCATCTTCTTCGGGTGTATTTGATATTACAAATTGTTTTTCGGTCAGCCCTACATTCTGGATACTAGATACCGGATCAGGATCTCTTATCTATAATTTATTACAAGGACTGAGAAAAAGTGGAATAGTTGGACCGGATGATATGTCCCTCAAAGCAGAGAACAAAGCACAAGTTGATATTGCTACCGTCGGCAAATATCACCTGGTGTTGCCAAGTGGCAATACCATAATTTTGAACAACTGCTACTATGTACCTTCCATACTTTACAATATTATACCAGTTTCTTTACAAGATAAAGATAGATATAACTTTGTTCTAGATAGAAATATCATGAACATTTACCTAAATCAGGTATTGGTTGCAGAAGGTACATTATGTAATGGTATCTATGTTCTTAATAAAAACATAGTTTTCAATATACAAAACACACGCAAGAGAAAGATTTCAGATACGAATGAAGCCTACTTGTGGCATTATAGACTTGGTCATATCAATGAGAAAAGACTTGCTAAGTTATGTTCACCGCCGAAAGACCGGACTGAGACGTTGGCACGTCTATCCTGAATTTGAGAGCAGATGCTATTTGGACTTATCCACCCACCTCTCCGAAGATACCAAGTTAATTTATAGCACTATATATCGAAGGTTTGGACAGATGCGACCATTGTAGCAGACTTTATCAGATTCCTCCTTATTTGTGAGAGGTTTTTTATTGTGGGGACGCTCTTCCCTGCAGGAGCTAGCCCCTGCAATTAATTACGTTATCGCATTGCGATAACCACTTTCTCTTGCTCCAGTAGTTCACTTCGTGTCGTGTTGTGTTTATTTATTTTGGGTTGCCCGTGGATTGTATACGGAGACTAGTTTTTGTCATCGCCCGTAGGGCGCGAATTAGTCTAAATCCGTATATTTTAGATTTGGTTTTAGGTCAACAATTTTCTTGACGGTGTCCAAGTTGGTAGGTTGGTTTACCAACGGGAATGAACTTAGGACGCAGATCTCATATAAATGAGATCTCTCAGTTCATGGAATATTTGGATTTGATCTGAGGATCGTTAGTCACATTTGAGACTAAGATAAACTTAGAAACAAATGAGCATATTGGCTCAACTATTTTAGTTTAAGGGCATCACGGTCCATTATTGCCGTGTTTGGGAAGAATATTAGTTTATGGACATTTCGGTCCAACATTCCCATTTTGGGGACGGTTGTTAGTTTAAGGACATTTCGGTCCATTATTCCTCTTGGGTGCATGTTTATTTATTTCGTGGCGTAGTGAACGATGGTGACATGGAATGCACCCAATTTGGGGTGCGGACTGATTTGAGGTGTGCACGTCAATTTGGAAGTGTATAAATGTGGGATATATCATTCTCTGTCTTGATGAAATTTTATATCAAGTTGGGATGAGAAAGGAACTGCTGGTTGTTGGGACCCGCCACCTCTCTGAAGTCGTTGAGAAATTACAACGACATATTTTAGAGGTATGGAGAGATATACCCTTTAACCAAATCCCGTATTTGAGGGAAAAGATCATGGTGGATCATCAAAAAATCATTAGCCTTATTTGAGACTAAGATTAACTTAGTATGGGATAAATATCGTTAGTCATGTATGGGACGAAGATCAGTTTGGACATCATAAACATATGCTTAGCCAATTTGGGCTAAAATTGGGTTTCTATAACACCCAGCAGTGCTAAGCACTTAGTTGCATATAGCACTCACGTGCGTTTCACGTTAGGCGCTCCAATAGTGCTAAGCACTAACTTTTTCCAGTGCTCACGAGTGTTTCACGTAAGGCACTCCAATATTGCTAAGCACTAACTTTTTTCAGCACTCACGTGTGTTTCACGTGAGGCATTATGTAACTTGGTCTTGAGTGCTCACGTGCTTTTCACATGAGGCGCTGAGTTCCTTTGGAGATGTAATCTCTGTTTATATTCATAGAGAACTTAAATCTCTCTTAATGGTATTTTGACCATTAACGATCACCAAGGTCACTATTTTGAGGATCTGGGATCTTGTTCTTTAAGAACTAAGTTCTTGATTTGAAGGAACTAAGTTCCTGGAGTATTATGGACTCCGTGTTTTCTCTGTTCTTTTATCCATGTTTCCCTATTCATGTTTTCAAAGAGGTTAAATCTCTGTTAATGATATTTTGACCATTAATTGTGAGTTATATGTATGTCCTAAAGGCCATTACTGTACATACGTTGTATATTGTAGTGGATGCTTGGACATATATACGGAGGACTTTCTTGCTCGACATGATAGTAAGCTATCTGGTTACTCTTTATCTTAACATGTAATCTGATTGTCTCTATGTCACATGTTGATAAAGCCCTTAGGATGAGTACTTGACTACCAGGACTATGATGCAGATCATACTAGTGGGGACAGTATAGTCACTAAGTACATCCTCCAAATGTTCCTAGTCGTGGGAGTACCGAGACAGGGTATCGATACTCCAGAGTAAACTAGCGTATGCGCTTCTTGACCCATATGATGGGCGATGGATGATCCCATATCCATTGGTGTTTGACATCAGAGAAGGTATACAGGTGCTCATTGGAGACTGGGTACACTGAACGGACTCGCAAAGAACTCCTAGATGGTATTATACCTCACGTCAGATGGCAGTTCTCTGGTGACACTGGTACAGGTTAGTCTGTAGACCCGAGATCGTCATAGAGTCTTGTGTGATTCCCACTGTGCTTTGATTTCCACCTTACCACGTCTATGGGAGCATGCAAAACGGTGGCTTTTGGGTACAGTCCCGAATCACATGGAGGCAATGAACGATAGAAGGGGTTTCGTCTCTCCCGGTATAAGGAGTTGATGTTGCGCTGTGTTCGATTGGCTATAACTGGAAATTCCTGGCCAGGGTTGCTGAGATTTACTGGTAAGTGTTATCAGTAGTCTCTCGAACTGTTATAGACCTCATATCGACACAACGTATCGGTTATTGGGGTCTGACGTTTACCACCCCTAGACTGCATATGCGACATATCAGACGAAGAGACCGGACTGTACGGGAGTGTTGCTGGTTGGATTTACAGGAGAATGTATAGGATTGCTTGTTTATCTTCTGATTGCTCAATACCTGGGTGGCTATTACATTTAGCTGACCGCTTGCAGTTTGTGGGTGTTTGATATGATCATCACCTACTGCCGGCGTATTGATGATTCTTTAGAGTCCTACACAGAGGTTTCCTGGCTCAGGAAAAACGGAGTAGGAGCACATATGTGATATGTGCGGGACCGGGAATAATACGTATATGCGATACCGTATTAGATTCTCGCGATATGAGATATCGGTCGGGTATATGTGATATAACCGAGTCATCGGATCAAGTGTTGATTCGATGAACTGATACAGATTATATTAGTCGGTTATTTGTGAAATAGCCGGATTATCGGACCAAGTGTTGATTCGATAATTTAATGTATAATTATATATTTGATATATTATATTATATTAACTAATATAAGCTCACTTAAAAATTCTTTTTCTCACTTGGATTAATACATTGATATATATGTGATATATGTTAATTGTATTATTTTATTTTGTTACAAAGTATATTATATATGTGATATATAATATTGTAACAAGTTATGATTACAAATGCAACATGTTTTGTGGAGATTAAACATAGTTAGGGTTTGATTTGGGTTAGCTTTTTCATGAAGCTTCTAGAAGCTTTATTTTTTGTTTTAAGCAAAGATATTTTTGTGTAGATATTTTATTAACCCAACTCAAACCCTTTACCCTAGTTGACTCTCTACATGGGTTAAGTCTTCATTCTTAACCATGGGTTGCAATTGTAACCATAGGACAATAATTCATTATTCATCACAAAGTAATTTCTTCTTCTTCTTCTTCCTTTGAGAAAAGCTTTCTAGCTTTTTCTTATGTGATGATTTTGAGTGAGAAATTGAAAACAAATGAGAGCTAAATTCCTACTTCATCATCCTCATCTATTCTAGCAACTTAAATTAGGATGTTTGCTTTGCTAATACTTGATTAGTAAAGCAAGAGCTTGGGCTTGAGTTTCTTCCAGGTAGATCATCTTTGTTGTTGAAGATTGGAAGTAAGCTTGCATCTTTCTCTTCATGGAGCCTCTCTTAAGTCCGGGTACTCGATGATCGCAGCGAAGGGACCTCAACACGGAGCTTTAGAAGTAAAGGAACGGACTACAAAGGTTGTAATCCCCAACTCATAGAAGTAAAGTTGTTTACTTGCTATGTTTACCCTAAGTCTCTAATTAAGATCTTGGTTAGGGTTTGTTTAGCACCCCAAAAATTTTAAAGTAGCATGATTGATATTTGCTAAAACCATGCTAAGGTGCTATGCTAACCTTACAGTGGTATCGAGGCAAGTTAGAGCTTTAGGCATTGTCTGGACGAAGTTTGAAGTCCGATCGAACCCCGATACAAACCGCTTCTCTGGAAAAAATTTCAAAAGTTGAAATTTTTCATATTAAAAATACTCAGAAAATCATGCAGGGAATTCTAAGAATTACTGTGAAGTACGAAGCCCTAACTCCCTCAAGAGACCGCGGAACCGCGGCCAAACCATGCGTTGAGTTAAAGGCTAATATTTCAGGGGTTTATTCTTGGGTAATTTTTCTTGCTTCTGGGAATTTTTAATTCTACTCAAGGGTTAAGCTTTCTGAGAAATATTGGGAACTCGTTGATTCGATCGGAAAGTTTAACTTCGTTTAAGTTTTTCCGGGTAATTTAGAACGTGTTAAAAATTTCGAACGGATATCAATAACTCACTTTTTCCCCTGCCGGAAAATTTCCAAATGTTGGATTTTTTCCTTAGTTAAAGAACATTCACAGTCGTGCAAATAACGCGGTGGACCCTCTAGAAGAACTAAAACCTTAACTCGATTATGTGGTCTGAACTGTCTCTAAATCTTAAGGTTTGTGGCAGTACGGCGTTGCCACATGTGAGGCGTTGGTTTGACCCTTCTACGGTTAAACCATTGGTACTGTGGCATGTGATGGATGCTTTTAAACTAATTTCAAGTGTTGAGAACTAAAGGGAAATCTTGGGTGTTTCTTTATTCGATCGGAAAGTTTAACATTGTATATTTATCTGGAATGTGATACAATATTTGGAATCCACAAGTAGTTATGAGATAACTAATTTGAATGTTATAAATGTAGCAGTTTTTAGTCACATTTGATCGGTTGCCATGGGATTTTAATGTGATCAAAATTCCGTCGCAATCACGTAGCGTACGTGGATACTCGCCGAGTAAACTTAATAGATAGCCACACCCCAAGCCCCGACCAAGTGACCGTAGGAGAACCCCGTCGCCAAAAGCATCCGTTCGGGTGCTCGCGGCAGCGGTGTTCCGCCTTAGTGCACTTCGTCGACGCATCGGGGGTGCGGCCGTCTACTAAAGTTTTCAACGAGCATTCGATCAGGTTTTCGGGAATCTTGTTGAATTGCCCGACTAGATATTGAAAAGTGTTTTCGATATTGAGACTAAAATGCGGGGTTTATAATTGTTAGGCATGTGATGTCTAAGGAATTCATTTGGTTAGGCATGCGATGTCTAAAGAGGTTGCGGATTCCAACTGTTATAGTTTTACACTTTCTTTTTTGCGACCGTAAGTGTAATATGTGGTGTATCGCCGGTTTCGTTGCTATACATCAACAACAATTGGGATACGCATATTTACTTACGTTGATAACATGTGATGTTATGTGTTGCTATGATATATTATATTGGATCGTCGCGTTTTGAATAGCCGGGGGGTTTTATATGAGATGAGTGTTTTTATTTTCATTCATGTAAAATTCAATGTATGTAATATTCTTTTATTGGAGCACTTCCGAATTGAGGATGATATCACCATTGTATATTATTTACTTTTCCGCATTAGGACAGACCCAAGGCGGGAAGCACAAGTAACCGGGTTCTAGGGTCTAGTGGGAGACCATCTCGAGGAGTCGAGACCGGGTCTCCTAACCCTAGAATTGGCAGTGTTGCTTGCCGCTCTCGTAGGGGTCCTGGGATGTGGGTTTCGCTATTCATCACGACCGTGGAATCCGTGCTTTATATAGGCTCGCAATAAAACATGGACAACCTAGTATATCCAATATTTCATATATGTTCTTCTGCTGCAGTGTTCTGTGATGAGATCATATTACTGCCTGAGACGAATGTTTATATTATATATATGAGATATATATTGTATATTGTTGATTTCGTTTCAAATGTGATGCTTGTGAAGCATAATAAAATGGGACTTCATTAATGAGATTAATGAAATAAAAGAAACCTAAAGATGTTGTAGAAACTTTTTTCGAAATCTGGTAGCTCTAGTTCTTGCTTTGCACAGCGGTATTCTTTGTAGAATATCCAGCACCTTATTCGATAAGGAAATAGCCGAGATCCCTTCACCGGGAGTGACCTCTTTAGCAAAGCTAGCAGATGCTACAAATTCGGTTTGCTTTTTGATTGCTTTTATAGTTCTTGCTTTGCACTGCGGTATTCCTTGTAGAATATCCAGCACCTTATTCGATAAGGAAAGAGTCGAGATCCCTTTACCGAGAGTGACCACTTTAGCAAAACTAGTAAAAGCCTCAAAACCACTCCTTTTCAAAAATCACTCGATTCCACAACGATATCAAGTTCATTACGCAAAAGGTTTTCTTAAAAACCTGTCGTAACCCTCCGTCATTTTAGGAAGTAGAGTACTTAGTATTCGTGCTGCGTATGTCGACTATAGTTGAGGCGTATTGTATGGTAGCTAAGTGATGTCTTCCTACACAGCATATAATGCGATTAATTAGGACAGTCATGTGATTATGTCGACCATAGTTGAGGGTCATGTGGGTGGGTCTAATTAATCATGAAATGATGGGTAGAACTTGACTAGTGCTTATGATATGTTGACCATAGTTAAGATCATAAGTACTAGGAGAAAAATATTATCAGGAATTTCAAGTGTTGAAATTTGCAATGAGATTGCATACCTCCTATGAGATAGTTGGATCCCGATACCCGCTACGAGTAAGAGTTACTCCTGGGAGAGTTTTACACATTACAATTAACCGATCAAGTAGGTGTCTAGAAAGGTGTCAACGGGGTTATGCCTCTGGGAAAATGGGGTCTATTTTAATTAGGCCCGTGCGAAAGCACGGGGAACCTCCCTCAAAGTACCGGCATTGGCCTGGCTGAAAGATTGGCAAACTTGTAGGGTGTAATTAATCCCGGCTAGTCTTTCCTTTCAGGGTTTGAAGGAAGACTTGACTAAAACAGTAGGACACATCCTGATTAGATATATTAATAACCAATCTAATCTTGCAAGAGCATACGCTGAGTGTTTTCTTCTCTCTCTCTAGATAGCGACCATGTCACGCATTAATCAAGATAATAATATGGATGTATTGACCGAACCCGCTTGTTATACTGCGCTGGGGAACGTTGGTCCCGCTCCAACTTATAATTGTTATAAGACAGAACAGGAAATAGGGGATTACCAGAATTCCCGTGCCGCCCAAACGAAGAAAGTACATGATGATGCATCTTCTTCGGGTGTGTTCATTACAAAGAACTGTTTCTCAGTATCCTTTACATCCTGGGTATGAGATACCGGATCAGGATCCCACATATGTAATATGTTACATGGGCTACAAATAGGTAGAGAACTGAGAACGGGTGATAAGTTTCAAGAGTTGGAAATGGTGCAAGTGTTGCAGCCAAGTATGTTGGCAGTTATCACCCTGTATTACCAGAATACATTAATTCTGAACGAATGTTATTAGATACCGAACCTGATATACAACATCATATCAGTCTCTTTATTAGTAAAGAAGGATATAATTTTGTATTGTTGGATAATGTTTTGAACATTTCCTATATCAAGAGTTGATCAGTTCAGGCACGTTATCTAAAAGCATAGACGTTCTAAATCAAACCACAGTTCTTAACGAACAGAACACACACAAGGGGAAGAATTCAGAAATGAACGAATCCTTTTTAAGGCATTGTAGACTAGGTCATATCAATGCGACCCGACTAGCTAAAGTTACATAAAGATGCATATTTAAATCAGTTTGAATTTACATCTTGTGAAACTTGCCGGTCATGTCACAAAGATAAGGTGACCATAGCTCCGTTTATTGGAAACAGAGAAAGAGTTACTGAACTCTTGGGATTTATACATGCTGATGTATGCAAGGTCCCCTGTCTACACATGCCAGGACCGGTTCTTTATACATCATTACATTCACTGATTATCTCTCAAGGTTCGGACATATGTTCCTGTTGAAACACAAGTATGAACCTTTTGAGAAATTCAATGAATATGACTTAGAAGTAGAGAACCAAAATGGGTATAAGTATTATGTCCATTGATGTGATCAGGGAGGAGAATACTTCAGCACGGGATTCCTGGACTATTCTAAAGGAGAATGAAATTCTCTCTCAGCATTACTCCTCCGTATACACCACAGCACGTCGATGTATCGGGGCGGAGCAATCACACCCTATTTGATATGGTGCGCTCTATGATGAGTACTACTGAGTTTCTTATTTTCTTTTGGGAGTTATGCACTTGAGAAGTTGCATACCTATTGAATAGGGTTCCAATCAAATCAGATGCCTACCACTTCATATGTGATATGGAATGGGAAGAGCCCATATCTTAAGTATGTTAAGATTTGGGGTTGTCCAGCCTAAGGATTAAAGCAAAATCCGGACAAGCTCGAGGCAAGGTCAGTTCTGTGGATGTTTGTTGGATATCCCAAGCATTCGTAAGGGAATATCTTCTACCACATCGAGGAACAAAAGATGTTTTGTTTCTCAGCATGCCACCTTTGTGAAAGGGAATTTCTTGTGAAGAAATTGGTGGTCATGAGGTAGAACTGGAAAAAGTTCCAGCTATACAAACTGCAGATGATGATTTGGTAGAACCAAAGGATTCAATAGTTTCCAACGAACCTCAGCCTCTCCGCCGATCTAGTAGGGTTCCTCATCCACCTGAGAGATACTTCGGTCTTCTCTATGACAGTGGGAGCGAGGATTGCATCATGAGATGATGACCTAACTAGTTTCGAGCAGGCCATCAAGAGTGGTGACTCTGTAAGAATGGCTGGATGCTAATGCGATCTGAGATGGAATCCTTATACACCAACAAAGTATGGACTTTGGCTGCTTTATCTGAAGGGTTAAATCCCCATCAAGAGTAAGTATATCTTGAGAAGATTACTTGGTGTACATGGAAAATTTAAGACTTTCAAAGCTATGCTTAAATCCATCCAGATCCTACTTGCCACTGCTACATACCATGACTACGATATCTGGCAGTTGGGTGTCATGACTGCTTTTCTAAATAATGATTTGGAAGAGAGCGTCTATAAGTACACAGCCAGAGGGCTTCGTAGACAGTGGGAGCAGCGGAAACGTGTGCAAGTTGGTTTATGGGATAAAACAGGCATCGCGGAGTTGGAACGTCGGTTTTGATGTGGTAGTCAAAGAGTTTGACTTCATCAAAATGGTAGATGAACCTTGTATATACAAAAAAGGTAGTAGAGAGTATGGTGGTGATCCTCGTATTGTACGTGGATGACATACTCTTGATAGGGAAGGAGTTTCCTATGCTACGCTCGGTCAATCTCCACTTATCATAAGGATTCTCCATAAGGATTAAAGTGATACCTCCTAAATCCTGGGTTTTGGATCTATGAGATAGATATAATTGGATGTTAGGATTCTTACTAGTTGTAGTAAGATGGTATCAATCGATCCTGGGGAGAATCACTGGAATGGTTCCAGGGTGGTAAGGTCGACTGAATGTCAGTCACAGGCATTGTCTTTACCCTCAGTGGAGGGACGGTATGTTGGAAGAGTTCCAAGCTATATACCAAGACATACTACACGATAAAAGCAGGATAAATCACTACCAAAGATGCTACCAAAGAGGCGGTCTGGATATATATAATAGTTCATGAGATGAACTTAGTTCCTACCATTGTGTGACAATGGAGTTGTGGCTTAGGACTAGGAACCCCCGTCCCATCAGAGATCCAGACATATTCTTAGGAAATATCGCCTGATCATGGAGATGGATGATCTCCAAGGAGATCGAGGTTAGGAGAGTAGACACTGAGGACAACAGCATAGATCCACTCACAAAGGCCTATTTTCCAGTAGAGACTTTTATAGGATGGTTGAGTATGAGATAGTTCAACCACAGCTTATTGTTGGGTATGAGATACTACAACAGATGGCCCTAGTGCAAGTGGGAGATTGTTAGTTATATGTATGACCTAGAGGCCATTACTGTACATATGTTGTATATTGTAGTGGATGCTTGGACATATATAGGGAGGACTTTCTTGCTCAACATGATAGTATGCTATCTGGTTACTCTTTATCTTAACATGTACTCTGATAGTCTCTATGTCACATGTAGATAAAGCCCTTAGGATGAGTACTTGACTACTATGACTATGATGCAGATCATACTAGTGGGGAAAGTATAGTCGCCAAGTACATCCTTCAAATGTTCCTAGTCGTGGGAGTACCGAGACAGGGCATCGATACTCCAGAGTAGACTAGCGTATGCGCTTCTTGACCCATATGATGGGCGATGGATGATCCCATATCCATTGGTGTTTGACATTAGAGAAGGTATATGGGTGCTCAGTGGAGACTGGGTACACTGAACGGACTTGCAAAGAACTCCTAGATGGTATTATATCTCACGTCAGATGGCAGTTCTCTGGTGACACTGGTACAGGTTAGTCTGTAGACCCGAGATCGTCATAGAGTCTTGTGTGATTCCCACTGTGCTTTGATTTCCACCTTACCAGGTCCATGGGGGCATGCAAAACGGTGGCTTTTGGGTACAGTCCCGAATCACATGGAGGCAATGAACGATAGAAAGGGGTTTCGTCTCTCCCGGTATAGGGAGTTGATGTTGCGCTGTGTTCGATTGGCTATAACTGGAAATCCCTGGCCAGGGATGCTGAGATTTACTGGTAAGTGTTATCAGTAGTTTCTCAAACTGTTATAGACCTCATATCGACATGACTTATCGGTTATTGGGGTCTGACGTTTACCACCCCTAGACTGCATATGCGACATATCAGACGAAGAGACCGGACTGTATGGGAGTGTTACTGGTTGGATTCACAGGAGAATGTACAGGCTTGGTTGTTGATCTTCTGATTGCTCAATACCTGGGTGGCTGTTACGTTTAGCTGACCGATTGCAGCTTGTGGGTGTTTGATATGATCACCACCTACTGCCGGCGTATTGACGATTCTTTAGAGTCCTACACAGAGGTTTCCTGGCTCAGGCAAAACGGAGTAGGAGCACATATGTGATATGTGCGGGACCGGAAATAATACGTGTATGCGATACCGTATTAGATTCTCGCGATATGAGATATCGGCCGGGTATATGTGATATAGCCGGGTCATCGGATCAAGTGTTGATTCGATGAACTGATATAGATTATATTAGTCGGTTATTTATGAAATAGCCGGATTATCGGATCAAGTATTGATTCGATAATTTAATGTATAATTATATATTTGATATATTATATTACATTAACTAATATAAGCTCACTTAAAGATTCTTTTTCTCACTTGGATTAATACATTGATATATATGTGATATATGTTAATGGTATTATTTTATTTTGGTACAAAGTATATTATATATGTGATATATAATATTGTAACAAGTTATGATTACAAATGCAACAAGTTTTGTGGAGATTAAATACAGTTAGGGTTTGATTTGGGTTAGTTTTTTCATGAAGTTTCTAGAAGCTTTATTTTTTGTTTTAAGCAAAGATATTTTTGTATAGATATTTTATTAACCCAACCCAAACCCTTTACTCTAGTTAACTCTCTACATGGGTTAAGTCTTCATTCTTAACCATGGGTTGCAATTGTAACCATAGGACAATAATTCATTATTCATCACAAAGTAATTTCTTCTTCTTCTTCTTCCTTTGAGAAAAGCTTTCTAGCTTTTTCTTATGTGATGATTTTGACTGAGAAATTGAAAACAAATGAGAGCTAAATTCCTACTTCATCATCCTCATCTATTCTAGACACTTAGATTAAGGTGTTTGCTTTGCTAATACTTGATTAGTAAAGCAAGAGCTTAGGCTTGAATTTCTTCCAGGTAGATCATCTTTGTTGTTGAAGATTTGAAGTAAGCTTGCACCTTTCTCTTCATGGAGCCTCTCTTGAGTCCGGGTACTCGATGATCGCAGTAAAGGGACCTCAACACAGAGCTTTAGAAGTGAAGGAACGGACTATAAAGGTTGTAATCCCTAACTCTTAGAAGTAAAGTTGTTTACTTACTATGTTTACCCTTAGTCTCTAGTTAAGATCTTGGTTAGGGTTTGTTTAGCACCCCAAAAATTTTAAAGTACAATGATTGATGCTTGCTAAAACCTTGCTAAGGTGCTATGCTAACCCTACATTAACGATCACCAAGATCATTATTTTGATGATCTTGGAACGGATTTTTAAAGAACTAAATTCTTGATTTGAAGGAACTAAGTTCCTGGAGTATTATGGACACCATCTTCTTTCTTTTCAATTTTGTTCTTCCCTGAATCTTTGATTCTCAAGAACAAGATCTTCCCGATGAGAATTAAATTCTCAACTTGTGGGAGTCTTTTCTTATGTATCTCAGATCCAGAGAAAAAACTAAGTTCTTTTAAAGGGTTAAACCCTTAGATATGGTATGATAACTAAAGGAGATATTTTGATCTCTGCTTTTTTCTTTACCTAGGGTTTGAAAGGATGAAGATCTTTTTCTTTTATTGAGAATTAAATTCTCTATTTTTTAGGGCCTTCTGTGTTCTGAGAAGCTTATGGGATAGTCTCTTCTCTTCTTTTTTTATCGAGTCCTCCTCTTCCCTTTTCATCTTTTTGCTCCTATTTATAGGAGAAAGAAAAGAATCAATTTGTTAATAAAATCTCTCATTGAGAGATCATGATCAATCAAATTGATCTTTTAGATCAATCGATGAATTTTATTCACCGTTGGATTTTTAATCCAAAGGCTCTTTTTTAAACAGAGAAGATTTCTTGTTTGTTTAACAAGATTAGGAAATATTTTCCTAAAATAGAATTTTATTCTATCATATGAACATCTTGTTAGTTTAATAAGATTAGAATTTTATTCTATCATATGAATATCTTTTTAGTTTAACAAGATCAGGAAGATATTTTCCTAACATAGAATTTTATTCTATCACATAGAATTTAATTCTATCATATGGATATCTTGTTAGTTTAACAAGATTACGAAGATATTTTCCTAACATAGAATATTTTATTAGTTTAACAAGATTAGGAAGATATTTTCCTAACATAGAATTTTATAGAATTTAATTCTATCAGATGGTTTAATCGGTGATTTTATAACCACCGTTGGATATTTAATCCAAGGGTCCTCTGTTTAACAGAGAGGATCTTTCTATATTACAAAGAGATCTAGGAAATATTTCCCACATAGAATTTAATTCTAACATTGGATTTTTTATCCAACAGAGAATATCATCCTTATTTAGAAAGATCAGGGGGATATTTTCTCCCTAATAGAATTTAATTCGATCATTTGATGATTTTATTATCACCATTGGGTCTTTGATCCAATGACTCTGTCTAACAGAGAATATCCCTGTTTTTAGGGAAATATTCCCCATGTAGAATTTAATTCTACCCCCTTTAATTTGGGTGCTGGCGCTCATTGTTATTCACGTAGGCGCCGCCTAAGAATCTAATTCTTTTGTAAATAATCACTCGCATGCTTTGCATGTCAGCGCTCACGTGTGTTCCACATGAGGCGCCACTATAAGATTTAATTCTAACAGAGGCTGGCGCTGACACTCACGTAGGAAACACGTGAGGCGCTCAAGGATTTAATCCTATCTGAGGCGATACATACATATTTTTCATGTGGGTGCACGTGTTTAACACATGGGGTTTCCTTTTATTTTTATTAGTGAACAACAAGCTCTGAGACAAAAAAATTTTGCGGGAACAAATGCCCCCTTCCCCCACTACTTTGCCCATGTAGGTATGTACGTGGGTTAAGTAGTGCAAAATAATGCATTGCCATAGAATTGATGGCTTAGAAGACAAGTTTAGGATCCCTGACGCCTAAGACTTTTTCATCTTCATGAGCCGTAAGGGTCTCAAGAAGGTTTTTCTCTCTATGGGTATTGAGGATCTCATAGGTGCATATTCTCCTTAGAAATCGTGAGGATTTCTATGTGTTCATCACCTCTGTGAGTCGTAAAGATCTCACTTGGGTATTTTTTCCTTATGAGTCGTGAGGACCTGTAAGTAGCTTCTTCATTTCATTTGCATGTAACTTTGGCGAATGTGGCCCGTGGATAGTATACAAGAGTCAGTTTGGACTTTCTTGTAGGGCAACGATGGCTTAGTAATCAGGTTTTAGATCTGTCAGCTAAACCTTTTCAACTTTATGAGCTGTGAGGATCTCATAAAAACGTTTCTTCCTACGAGTCGAGAGGATCTTATAGGTGTATTTTCTCCTTAGAAGTCGTGAGGACTCCTAAGTGCGTTTTCTTTTGAGGGTCGTAAGGATCTCATACGGGAATTTTCCCCTTACTAGTCGAGAGGACTCGTAAGTGGTATACCCTCATCATCGGTATGCGACTTTGAAGAATATGGCCCATGGATAGTATACAAGAGTCAATTTGGACCTATTTGTAGGGTCACAGGCTTAGGAAACAGGTTGATATCTCCGTCGCCTAAGGCTTTTCACCTTCATGAGCCGTGAGGGTTTCATAAAAATGTTTTTCCCTATGAGTCGAGATGAGTCGAGAGGATCTCACAGGTGTATCCTAACGTGAAATATAGATAACCCTTTTTTTGATAGAGGTTCGTTAGGTTTGCGGTAGGCTGATGTATTCCTCGATATGCAGTCATTTAGATTGCTGCTCGAGTAGCCCCGCAACTGTCGTGTCTCTAATCCCTTCTAAGGCTGGACAAGACGTCTTCAAGTAATCTTCTTAGGTCATATTATCATTGGAAGAACAAGCGTTAGGTATTTGCCATGACACTTTTTACTTGAGGTTAGGCTCAATTTGGAGCTTCGATGAGTCATAACCGCACCCTTCTGGGGTATGATGATCTCCAATGGTCTTTAGTCTTTGTATGTATTATCGTCAAGAACCGAAGCTACGAATATGTCATCACTTCGTTTTTGCTTTGATGATGTCGTGCCGATTCTTTGCTAAAGTAGGGTAGACATCTATATGTCCTCTATGCTGTATGTATCGCCATCGAGGTCCGGAGCTAGGAATATGCCATTGCTCCAATTTCATTTGACAGTTACGTCTGCATCCTGCTGGGATGAGGAGGAACATCGAGATGATCTCTAGAATGTAGATGTTGCCATCAAGATCCGGAGCTAGGATTTTACCACCACTCTACTTTTGTTCGACCCTTGAGTCTTTGTTGACATCGCATCTGCATTCTGCTGGAATGAGAAGAACGTCGAGTTGATCTCTAAGCTATAGATGTTTCCATTGAGACCAGGAGATAGGATTTTGTCGTCACTCCAATTTCATTTGACCCTTGGGCCCTTGTTGATGTTGTGTCTGCATCCTGCTGGCATGAGAAATATGTCGAGATGATCTCTTGGGTGTAGATGTTTCCATCAAAAGTAGGAGCTAGGATTTTGTCATTGCTTCACTTTTGTTTTGGCTCCTTGGAGCTTTGTTGATGTTGCATCTGCATCCTGTCAGAATAAGAAGAACGTAGGGATAGTCCTTAGGTTGTAGATGTACCGTCAAGACTGGGCCCTCCCATTGACGGAGCCTAGTGGGAAGATATAGCTCCCTTTATTTTGTTTAAGCCCATAGATTGTTTACAGGGGTTGGTGTGGACCTACTTGCAGGGAAGAAATTTTTATGTTATTTTATTTTTATTTCCGCGATACTCTATCTTTTCGGTTTCTTATATCGCGAAAGTCGTGATTGCCCAATCATTTCGGTTATTTCATTTTTTTATTTTTACTCGCTAATTTTTTATTGCAAGTAGCCCAAACATTTCAATTGTTTCATATGCATATTTTTTCGCTCGCAGATTTTTGTTGTGAGTTGCCTCATCCTTTCAGCTGTTTCATTTGCATATTTTTTGCTCGCTGATTTTTGTTGCGAATTGCCCCATCATTTCGGCTATTTCATATGCATTTTTTTGCGACACGCTGAGTTTTATTATGAGTCGGGAACTTGAGATCTGATACCAATCTTCGCATCAGTATCGCTGCAACTGGAATATTGCCAGGAGCGAATCATCATTTGCCGTCAGAGGACTTGAAGTTTGACGCCTGTTTAGGCATCAACATCGCTACAACTGAGATATTGCCATGAGAGAATCATCATTTGCCCTTATCGATTGAACAAAGGTGGCTTAGAAAACAAGGATAGGATCCTGTCGACTAAGGTTTTTTGACTTTATGAGCCGTAAGGGTCTCGTAAAGGTATTTCTTCCTATGAGTCATAAGGATCTCATAGGTGTGTTTTCTCCTTAGGAATCGTGGGGATTCCTAAGCGACACTTTCTCTTGTAAGTCGTAAGGATCTTACAAGAGTGTTTTCTCCTTATAAGTCGAGAGGACTTATAAGTGTCGCTCACCATATAGGGATATTTCTCGTCATTGGTGGAACTCGGATGGAGCATATTTTGTTCGTGCCCATGGATTGTATACAAGTGTTGATATCGAACTACCTGTAGAGCAGCTTGGGTAATACAACGTCTTAAGAACAGGTTTGGATCCCTCCAACTTAAGGCTTTTGAATTCTATGAGCCGTGAGGGTTTTATAGGAGGGAATTCTCCTTACGAGTCATGAGGATGTCGTAAGTGTATTTTCTTCTTAGAAATCATATGGATTTCTAAGTGTATTGCTCATTTGTGGTCGTAAAGATCTCACGCAGGTATTTTCTCCTCACAAGTTCGAAAGGACCCTACAAACGTATTTTATTTTTTTATTTTTTATTTTTTTACGAGTTTGCGCCCTTTCGGGTTGTCACAAGCTCGCCGGTACTCGTGCTGTTTTTACTCACGGCGCCCTTTCGGGTTTTCGTCCGTGCCTATTTCGCTTGTGGACGTACCGCATTTTTTTTAAAATTGAGTTCGCTCCCTTCCGTGTTTTCACAAACTCGCCGATAGCCCTGCTGTTTTTACTCACGGCGCCCTTTTGGGTTTTCATCCGTGCCCATTTCACATGTAGACGTACCATTTTTTTTTTGCGAACGGTGAAACTCTCGAAAGTAGCTTCGTCGCAGGTAACCCATCTGTTTGCCGACGGGACTTGGGGGTGGCTTCATCGCTGGAGTAGCTATGTAGCCAGTGGGACTTGAGTTGTAACTTTCGTCATTAGGACTTCGATTGCAATATAGATCTCAAGGGAGCATATCGCCGTATTTGGGACGACGCACTAGTTTAGGGACGTCTCGGTCCATTATCGCCATGTTTGAGACGTCGCACGCACTGGTTTAGGGACGTCTTGGTCCATTATCGCCGTGTTTGAGGCAACATACTAGTTTAGGGACGTTTCAATCCAGTATCGCTGTTTTTTAGGCAACGCTCTAGTTTAGGCACATTTCGGTCCATTATCACCGTGTTTAAGGCGAATGTCTAGTTTAAGAACATCTCGGTCTAGTATAGCCGTTTTTGAGGCGACGCACAAGTTTAGGGACGTTTCGGTCCATTATCGCCGTGTTTGGGGTGAAATGCTAGTTTATGGACGTTTTGGTCCATTATTTATCATTTGGTTGGGGATTTGTATAATTCATTCCTTCCAACACTTGTTTGCTGAAGCGTTGCTGCCTGTCCTTTGTTTGTATAGACATCTCACACTTCAAACTATTTTCACCCTCTTGGACTGCTTTTTTTATTATCACAGCAAACGGTTGTTATTGCGGGAAATACCGGGCATTTTACTCGGCACCTGCCCCCTGTTCATCAATATCGCTTTCTGACGTTGACAAAGTATCTTCACATACGAAGGAATGAGATATCACGTCACTCTTTCTGCTGAGTTTTCTTCTTCCTTAGAAGAATGAACTTGACTTGGGGGCTTTTCCCCTCATCATCTTATTCGGAGGGGGACATGGATTCCACATCCCTTCCATGGTTTTGGTTCAAGTAGGCTATTTGACTCAATTGCAGGACCCGCTTGTAGGTCCCTTGATATTCTTTCTGTTCTTTGAAGAAAGGACCATCTCACATAGAGATTCTTCCGCCAGTGAGAAATATGCCCTCTGTCTATATTTCGGGGGGGAGCGAGTAACCACGCCGTCGCAATTTTGGCGACAGGTTGCTTCAGTGCCGCTCATTTTTTTTAGCGTTAGCGACAAACGCCACCTTTCCTTTGCTTTTCATATATTTTCATCGGAATAGGAAGCATCTTGACCTATCAGGTCCAATCAAGCCATTTTATCCATGAGCACTTGGAAGTTCGTCGGCTTGAAGAAGTCCATATATAAGAACACCTTCGAATTTGGGTCAAGGGTGGTTATAAACATTCCCACGGCTGCAGCTTCGTCAATGCGTCGCTCGCATTTTGACCAGATATTTCGCCATCTGGTAACATATTGAACCTAGGTCTCATTCGGTCCAACCCTTTCGTCGACCAACGCCGCCACAGTAGAGTGTTTATTTATACTAGCGAATCTCCGACAAAAGAGGTTATCCATCTCGTCGAAGGTCTTCACGGAATCATTTGGGAGTTCTGAATACCATTCGAAAGCGATGCCTGCCAGACTGCTGACGAACTGTCGGAGGAGCAGTATATCATTTCCTCCAGTATTGCCGCACATGGATTTAAATCGCGCGATGTGCTGGTGAGGATTCTCGGTTCCTTTGTACATATGGACCGCAGGAAATATGTATTCTGGCGGGTATTGTATTTGATCGTAGCGCGCCAGATACGGTCGACTGGTCATAATTGATCTATTTGCAGCTTCACATGCGTAGCAATCTTTGATTTGCTGAGTGATATATGCGCCCACCTTTGCTTTTGGAATCATTTTCTCCTCAGCCGTTGATGAGGGTTGTAGAGGATTTGAAATGTCACTCTTATCTTTAAGAGCGACTACTGGCGGTTCATCTGCCAGTGGTTCGGAATGGACCATCATTCCAGCCATCTTCTGAATCAGACGGGCCATATGGTTCATTTTAACGGGAATCTCTACCGCTTCTTTATTTCACTTTTTGAGAGCGCTGTCGGGACCCGGTTTTTGTTCACGGAGAAAAGTGCCACACAGAACAAAGTGCCATGCCAATTGTCATACCAAGATGGCGGGGGCCACCTCTTGAATCTATGGGAGGCACCTCTAGAGTCCGTGGGACCCACTGTAGAACAATAGGGAATCTTCGGAACACATTCCGAAAGAGGACCAGACTGCATTATAAATATAATGATACCACCCTCAATTATAGATACGCCTTTTAAGTGAACCGGAACTACAGGAGCATGAGAACTCTGTAGTTAAGCGTGCTCAGGCCAGGGAAGTCTTGGAATGGGTGACCTCCTGGAAAGTGTCCCCCGGTCGAGTCCGGTTCGCTCTAAAGGGAAAAACCGTGTGATTTCGGCCAGAGCGGACAATACAATCTGTACTGGGGCGTGGGGTGTTACATTTATCTAAATCAAAAGAATCACTTCACATGAAAATAATGTCGGGACCCGGTTCTTGTTCATGGAGCAAAGTGCCATACAGAACAAAGTGTCACGCCAATTGTCATACCAAGAGGGCGGGGGCCACCTCTAGAGTCCGTAGGACTCACTGTAGAACAATGGGGAATCTTCGGAACACATTCCGAAAGAGAACCGGATTGCATTATAAATATAATGATACCACCCTCAATTACAAAGGCGCCTTTTAAGTGAACCGGAACTACAGGAGCTTGAGAACTCCGTAGTTAAGCGTGTTCGGGCCAGGGAAGTCTTGGGATGGGTGACTTCCTGGGAGGTAGCCCCTGGTCGGGTCCGGTTCGCTCTAAAGGGAAAAACCGTGCGGTTTCGGCCAGAGCGGACAATACCATTTGTACTGGGGCGTTACATTTATGGTAGCCAATGCAGGTCCCTCAGTAGTAGGTCTGTGGTTCGAGGACGAACCATTGTTCAAAAGAGGGAGAATGTTGGGACCCGGTTCTTGTTTATGGAGTAAAGTGCCACAAAGAACAAAGTGCCATGCCAAATGTCATACCAAGAGGGTGTTGGATATATGTATGCCCTAGAGGCCATTATATGATAGTGGATGTATTTGCACATGTATATATATTCAGTATGCATTCTTGCTCGACATGATAGTATGCTATCTGGTTCTTCTTTATCTGACATGTTGATTTGAACATGCTTTTATTCATTCATACATGCTGATAAAGCCCTGAGGATATCGGCTTGACTACTCTGATTATGATGGAGATCATACTAGTGGGACATCTGTAGTCTATAAGCATATCCTGGAAAGTCCCTAGTCGTAGGTATATCGAGACGGGGCATTGATATACCAGAGTAGACTAGCATATATGATACTAGACCCATACGATGGGCGATGAATGTTCCCACATTCATTGATGTTTGACATCAAGATCATATACGGGTGCTCAGTGGTGACTGGATACACTGGACGGACTCACCGAGAACTCCTATATGGAATTATATCTATCGTCGGATAGCAGGTCTCAGGTGACACTGGTACAGGTTAGTCTGTAGACCCGAGATCGTCATAGAGTCTTGTGTGTTCTCCTACTGTACTTTGATTGCCACCCTACCACAACTCTACTGAGTCGTGCAAACAGGTGGCCGTTGGGTACAGTCCCGAGACACACGAAGGCAATGAGCGATAGGAGAGGTTTCGTCTCTCCCGGTATTGGGAGTTGATGCTGTGCTGTGCCCGACTGGTTATATGAGTAAGTCCCTGGCCAGGGCTGCTGAGATTTGCTGATAAGAATTATCAGTAGTTTCTCGATCTGTTATAGACCATTCACAGGCACGACTTATTGAGTTATTGGGGTCGACGTGACCATCCCTAGGCTCAATATGCGGCATATCTGACGAAGAGACCGGACTGTACGGTAGTGTTTCCGGTTGGCTCGACGGGAGTTGTAGCAGGTTCGCTTATTTTCTTCTGATCGCTCAATACCCGGGTGGCCGTTACGTTTAGCTGACCGCTTGCGGCTTGGGGGTGCTTAATGTGATCATCACCCACTGCCGGCGTATTGACGAGTCTTAGAGTCCCACAAAGGAGTTACCTAGTCCAGGCGAAACGTTGTGGTGCGCGTATGCGATATGCGCTTGGACCCGATTAAAATGCGCCTATGGGATACCGTATATTAATTTGGCGGCTTGCTTATGGTCGGGTCGTATGTGATATGACCGGATTAGTAAATCAAGTGTTGATTTATCAATAGCTTCTCACTACAAATCCTATCTTGTTTATTTTGGATGTATGCATGCATGTATGCATTCATTCTTGTTCATGCACATATGGATGTGCATGCACATATGGATGTGCATGCACACATGCATACATACATCATTTTATCATGGTTGCTTATACATTGAGAATGGTGGCAATATAAGAATCACACCATGGTTATTTTTATGGATTATTATTGCTTTTGAATTAAAACAAAAAGGAAATGAAATTGGGTTAAATCATAAAAGGTTTCTACACTCTTCTTAACCTTATCATGCTCACCTACCATTTAACCCATGGTTTATTTTCTTTTTGTGCTTTTAACTTCAATTCAATAATATCTTTAGAATTAACCATGGTTGGATATGAGAGATGAAAAATATATATGCTTATTTTTCATTTTTCTTTCAAGGGTTCCTTTTCTCTTCTTCACAAAAAGGCCATCATCTTCATCAACCTTGATCCTTTTCTTTCTAGTTCTTTCAAGAGAGCAAAATACTCATAAAAATAGGATTTTGAAGTGAGAACCTTAGCCACAACATCATTCTACACAAGTTTAGCCAACTTGTTTAGAGTGTTCTCTTCGATTCTCGAAGTTGCGAGCTTAGACGGGGAACTCCGGGTGGATCGTCGTGGACGTGAGAGGACTTCAAGAGGACCTTCTTCCAAACCCCAAGAGACTAAGGAGTCCAGCAAAAGGGAGATACAAAGGTTGTAGTCTCGAAACCCTAATTTTATTAGCTTTAAGTTTCGTAACCCTAATTTTCTAGGATCGATTCCTTTGCATGCTTGTTTAGCACCATCAAAATCCAAACTTTGAGACATGTGATGCTTCAAAACTCATTATATGGTGCTAGGCAAACCTTACATTGGTATCAGGGCCGACCTAGAACATTAGGCGTTGCTTTACCGAAGTAAAAACTCCGATCGAACCAAAATACGAAATTACGGGACACTCTCTGGAAATTTTTTAAAAACTGACATTTTTCAGAATTAAAAATACTCAAAAAATAAAGCAGGTAAATATAAGACAAACTGGAAAATTCGAGCCAATGAACAGTACTTCTGGCCGCGGAACTGCGGCCCAAGCAGGCTTAGGCCGCGGATCCGCGGACATACAAGGGGATCTTTCACTCATTTTGGTACAGTGTTTTTCCTTACCTGCTTTTGTATATTTTGAGTATGTTTAATCTGAATCTACTGTTGAAAATTCTGGAGATGGTTTTGGACTTGTCGTTTCGATCGGAATTTTCATTTCGTTTTCTTTTCCGGGTAAACTAGAAAGTGTTGAAGTGTTCGAACAACAATCATTTGCTCACTTTTCACGGGGTTCGAATATATTGGAGATACGTGCAACTTTTGTGGTGGTCCCTCTAGAAGACAACAAACCTTAACTCGATTATGTGACCGTCTTGAACTGTCTTTTGAACCTTAGGGTTTGGGGCAGTACGGCGTGCTACATGTGAGGCGTTGGCTTGACCCTTCTACGGCTGGACCGCTACTACTGTGTCACACTCCGGTTTTTGAACTCTGCTCAAGTGTTGAGCTTTAGTGAATCTTGGGTATTTGATCGTTTGTTCGAAAACTTTAACACTGTCTGTTTATCCGGAATCTGATGCAATGTATGGAATTCATATTACAAGACATGAAATACAAAGTATGTGATATTTCATATTTGCGATGTCTAAAGAGAATGTGGATTCCAGATATTGCAGTTTTACACTTTCTTTTCTGTGACCGTAAGTGTAGTATGTAGTGGTATTGCCGATTGACGTTGCTATACGTCGACGACAATTGGTGTATGCATACTTACTTACGTTGATGATATGAGATATTATGTGTTGCTGAGATATGATGTGCATGATTGTCGCGATTGAATAGCCGGGGGGTTTTATGTGAGATGAGAGTTTTATATTTTCATTCATGTAAATTCAAATGTGGTGGATCTAGAAGAGCTTCTAGAGACACAAACTATAAATGACGATTTGATTGAACCGGCTGTTGCAATAGAAACTGATGAACCTCGGCCACTCCGTAGGTCTGGTAGGACTTCTCACCCACCGGAGAGGTACTACGGTTTCCTCATTGATGGTGACAGAGAAGATTGTATCATGGATGATGATGATCCTACCAGTTTTCAGCAAGCTATCACGAGTAGAGACTCTGTGAAGTGGCTGGATGCCATGAGATCCGAAATGGAGTCTATGTACACCAACAAAGTATGGACTTTGGACGTTGTACCCCCTGGGGTAAAACCTGTGGGGTGCAAATGGATCTTTAAAAGAAAGATTGGTGTAGATGGGCAGGTAGAGACCTATAAGGCAAGACTTGTGGCAAAAGGCTTTCGTCAAAGACCATGTTTGGACTATGACGAAACTTTTTCGCCCGTAGCCATGCTTAAATCCATTCGGATCCTACTTGCTATTGCTGCTCACTACGACTATGAAATCTGGCAGATGGACGTTAAAACAGCATTTCTAAATGGAGATTTAGAAGAATGCGTTTATATGGATCAGCCAGAGGGCTTCATTGACAGTGGGAGCAGCGGGAAAGCATGTAGATTGCTTAAATCCATATATGGGTTAAAGCAGGCATCTCGGAGTTGGAACATCTGTTTCGATGATATTATCAAAGAGTTTGATTTCATCAAAAATCCAGATGAACCTTGTGTTTATAAGAAGGCTGTAGGAAGAGCTGTAACATTCCTCGTATTGTACGTGGATGACATTCTTCTGATAGGAAATGATATTCCTATGCTATAGTTGGTCAAATCTTTCTTATCACTAAGGTTCTCCATGAAGGACCTGGGTGATGCCACATACATCCTGGGCATAAGAATCTATAGGGATAGATCCAAAAAGTTATTGGGATTGTCCCAAACCAGGTACATTGACACCAACCTAAAAAGGTTCAGTATGGAAGACTCCAAGCGGGGTGCCTTACCCGCTTGCCATGGGGTCACTCTCTCCAAGGACTCTAGTCCAAAGACCGATGAAGAGAGAGCTCGCATGAGCATTATACCCTATGCTTCGGCAGTAGGATCTATAATGTATGCGATGTTATGTACACGCCCAGATGTAGCTTATGCACTTAGTGTTGTAAGCAGGTATCAATCCAACCCAGGGGAGAACCACTGGATAGCTGTGAAGAACATTCTTAAGTACTTACGAAGGATTAAAGAATTATTCTTGGTGTATGGTAATGAAGATCTCCAAATGGAAGCCTTTACCGATTCAAGCTTCTAGAGCGATAAGGACGGCAGCAAATCTATCTCTGGGTTTGTATTTACCCTCAATGGAGGGGCGGTGAGTTGGAAGAGTTCCAAACAAGATACCGTTGCAGACTCTACGATGGAAGCTCAGTACATTGCTGCAAATGATGCTGCCAAGGAAGCCGTCTGGATGAAGAAGTTCGTCTCGGAGCTAGGAGTAGTTCCAACCATTATTGATCCAATACCTTTGTATCGTGATAATAATGGGGCTATGGCGTTAGCCAAGGAGCCCAGATCCCATCAGCGGTCCAGACACATCCTGAGGCGTTTTCATTTGATCCGGGAGATTGTAGATCACCGCGAGATCGAGATTAGGAGAGTAGACACAAAGAATAACGCCGCGGATCCATTCACCAAGGCCCTCCCTCAGCCGCAGCATGAGCGACTTTTTGAGATGTTGGGTATGAGATACGCCAATAACTGGCCTCAGTGCAAGTGGGAGATTGTTGGATATATGTATGCCCTAGAGGCCATTATATGATAGTGGATGTATTTGCACATGTATATATATTCAGTATGCATTCTTTCTCGACATAATAGTATGCTATCTGGTTCTTCTTTATCTGACATGTTGATTTGGTCATGCTTTTATTCATTCATACATGCTGATAAAGCCCTGAGGATATCGGCTTGACTACTCTGATAATGATGGAGATCATACTAGTGGGACATCTGTAGTCTATAAGCATATCCTGGAAAGTCCCTAGTCGTAGGTATATCGAGACGGGGCATTGATATACCAGAGTAGACTAGCATATATGATACTAGACCCATACGATGGGCGATGAATGTTCCCACATTCATTGATGTTTGACATCAAGATCATATACGGGTGCTCAGTGGTGACTGGGTACACTGGACGGACTCACCGAGAACTCCTATATGGAATTATATCTATCGTCGGATAGCAGCTCTCAGGTGACACTGGTACAAGTTAGCCTGTAGACCCGAGATTGTCATAGAGTCTTGTGTGTTCTCCCACTGTACTTTGATTGCCACCTTACCACGGCTCTACTGAGTCGTGCAAACAGGTGGCCGTTGGGTACAGTCCCGAGACACACGAAGGCAATGAGCGATAGGAGGGGTTTCGTCTCTCCCGGTATTGGGAGTTGATGCTGTGCTGTGCCCGACTGGTTATATCAGTAAGTCCCTGGCCAGGGCTGCTGAGATTTGCTGATAAGTGTTATCAGTAGTTTCTCGATCTGTTATAGACCATTCACAGGCATGACTTATTGAGTTATTGGGGTCGACGTGACCATCCCTAGGCTCAATATGCGGCAATCTGACGAAGAGACCGGACCGTACGGTAGTGTTGTCGGTTGGCTCGACGGGAGTTATAGCAGGTTCGCTTATTTTCTTCTGATCGCTGAATACCCGGGCAGCCGTTACGTTTAGCTGACCGCTTGCGGCTTGGGGGTGCTTGATGTGATCATCACCCACTGCCGGCGTATTGACGAGTCTTAGAGTCCCACAAAGGAGTTAAGTAGTCCAGGCGAAACGTTGTGGTGCGCGTATGCGATATGCGCTTGGACCCGATTAAAATGCGCGTATGGGATACCGTATATTAATTGGGCGGCTTGCTTATGGTTGGGTCGTATGTGATATGACCGGATTAGTAAATCAAGTGTTGATTTATCATTAGCTTCTCACTACAAATCCTATCTTGTTTATTTTGGATGCATGCATGCATGTATGCATTCATTCTTGTTCATGCACATATGGATGTGCATGCACACATGCATACATACATCATTTTATCATGGTTGCTTATACATTGAGAATGGTGGCAATATAAGAATCACACCATGGTTATTTTTATGGATTATTATTTCTTTTGAATTAAAACAAAAAGGAAATGAAAATGGGTTAAATCATAAAAGGTTTCTACACTCTTCTTAACCTTACCATGCTCACCTACCATTTAACCCATGGTTTATTTTCTTTTTGTGCTTTTAACTTCAATTCAATAATATCTTTAGAATTAACCATAGTTGGATATGAGAGATGAAAAATATATATGCTTATTTTTCATTTTTCTTTCAAGGGTTCCTTTTCTCTTCTTCACAAAAAGGCCATCATCTTCATCAACCTTGATCCTTTGCTTTCTAGTTCTATCAAGAGAGCAAAATACTCATAAAAATAGGATTTTGAAGTGAGAACCTTAGCCACAACATCATTCTACACAATTTTAGCCAACTTGTTTAGAGTGTTCTCTTCGATTCTCGAAGTTGCGAGCTTGGACGGGGAACTCCGGGTGGATCGTCGTGGACGTGAGAGGACTTCAAGAGGACCTTCTTCCAAACCCCAAGAGACTAAGGAGTCCAGCAAAAGGGAGCTACAAAGGTTGTAGTCTCGAAACCCTAATTTTATTAGCTTTAAGTTTCGTAACCCTAATTTTCTAGGATCGATTCCTTTGCATGCTTGTTTAGCACCATCAAAATCCAAACTTTGAGACATGTGATACTTCAAAACTCATTATATGGTGCTAGGCAAACCTTACAGAGGGAGGGGGCCACCTATTCAATATCTAGGGGCCACCCCTAGAGTCCGTGGGACCCACTGTAGAACAATGGGGAATTTTCGGAACACATTCCGAAAGAGAACCAGACTGCATTACAAATATAATGATACCACCCTCAATTACAGAGGCTCCTTTTAAGTGAACCAGAACTACAGGAGCTTGAGAACTCCGTAGTTAAGCATGCTCGGGCCAGGGAAGTCTTGGGATGGGTGACCTCCTGGGAAGTGGCCCCTGGTCGGGTCCGGTTCGCTCTAAATGGAAAAACCGTGCGGTTTTTGTTCAAAGGTGGGAGAATGTCGGGACCCGGTTCTTGTTCACGGAGCAAAGTGCCACAAAGAACAAAGTGACATGCCAATTGTCATACCAAGAGGGGGGCCACCTATTCAATATGTGGGGGCCACCTCTAGAGTCCGTGGGACCCACTGTATTACAATAGGGAATCTTCAGAACACATTCCAAAAGAGAACCGGACTGCATTATAAATATAATGATACCATCCTCAATTACAGAGGCGCCTTTTAAGTGAACCGGAACAACAGGTGCTTGAGAACTCCGTAGTTAAGCGTGATCGGGCCAGGAAAGTCTTGGGATGGGTGACCTCCTGGGAAGTAGCCCCTGGTCGGGTCCTGTTCGCTCTAAAGGGAAAAACCGTGCGGTTTCGGCGCCAGTGCAGACAATACCATTTGTTCTGGGGCGTGGGACGTTACATTTATGGTAGCCCATGCAGGTCCTTCAGTAGTAGGTCTGTGGTTCGAGGACGAACCATTGTTCAAAGGTGGGAGAATGTCGGGACCCGGTTCTTGTTCACGGAGCAAAGTGCCACAAAGAACAAAGTGCCACGCCAATTGTCATACCAAGAGGGAGGGGGCCACCTATTCAATATGTGGAGACCACCTCTAGAGTCCATGGGACCCACTGTAGAACAATGGGGAATTTTCGAAACACATTCCGTAAGAGAACCGGACTGCATTATAAATATAATGATACCACCCTCAATTACAGGTGGCCCCCTTGTTCACGGAGCAAAGTGCCACAAAGAACAAAGTGCCATGCCAAATGTCTTACCAAGAGGGCCGGGGCCACCTATTCAATATGTGGGGGCCATCTCTAGAGTCTGTGGGACCCACTGTAGAACAATAGAGAATTTTCGGAACACATTCCGAAAGTGAACCGGACTGCATTATATATATGATGATACCACCCTCAATTACAGGTGGCCCCCTTGTTCACGGAGCAAAGTGCCACAAAGAACAAAGTGCCACGCCAATTGTCATACCAAGAGGGCGGGGAATTTTCAGAACATATTCCGAAAGAGAACCGGACTCCTTCCCTACTCTTTCTTTAGGTGCGTGGGTCATTACAAGCGCGCTTTAGGAAATCAATATCCGACTCCTTCCCTACTCTTTCTTTAGGTGCGTCCTCGGGATTTTCCTCAGGCGATGGATTAGCTAGTGCTGCCGCCTGGGCAAGCTTCTCTTGCAGCTTTTCACGTTGCAGTTGAGCATTTATCAGAGACCGGGTACGTGATCCGTGACTAGTGGAAGCACGAATTTCGTCTTTGGAGTTCACCATATAGACTGTGTGAACTACCATGCCCCCAGGCTTGGGGTGTTTGGAGTTTTGGCCTTTGGAGTTTGCCTCAGGCACTCGAGCTTTATCAGGCGCAACTCGCCCTCGTGCTAACACGTAGCGCACTTATGCTCAAGTGCAAGCGCTCGAGCGCAAGTCTCCCCCCTGCCGACACGTGGCGCGCTTGCGCTCAAGCACAGGCGCTCGAGCGCAATTCACCCCCATGCCGACACATGGCGCACTTGCGCTCAAGCGCCCAGCGCTCAAGCGCGGAGCGCCCACGTGCCGACACGTGGCACTCTAGCGCCTGAGCGCACAGCACCTAGGCGCACAGCGCCCAAGGTGCTGCCCCCACGCATCCTTTGGATGCCTTTTCCCCTCTTTTTATGTACATACATATATATGTACATATGTATACATATTTGCACACACACGTGTTCCACGACACTGTCCCTGTTAGAAAAAAATTTCTAACGGGGCGCTGCCCCGCACCCCGCAAAGGGGGCTGCTAGCCCCCTTGACCCCCAGCCCGCTATCCGGGTAGCGGGACCCCCATAAAAACTCTGCGTGGCTCCCGATATATCCAAACCCCCCTTTCAAAACACAACACACGTACACTGCACATTGAGTTCGCATGACCATTTTAACCCGTTAATCGAAGGTTCCCTCGCCCCAAAGGCGAGGGGTAATTAACGGCAGCTTAGTCCGCGGCTGCCGGAGATTTGGATCCCCACAATCAATAAACCCCGGCCTACCCTAGGCAGGGGGAATCTGTAGTATACGCCTGACAAGCGCGTGCGTATTCCCTTCTCAATAGGATGACGAAAAACACCCTACAGATTCTGGCACGCCCGGTGGGACCAATCTCTCCTCCCATATTTCGGGTTAAGCATTCATGCTAGCTCAATCAATGTACATATCTGTACTTATACTAAAATAATGCTCTTTTCATGCAGAGTTTCAAGCAATCACCTTTCAACGATGTCTTCGATGATGTACTCGGCTCCTGTCTCCTACACGACGAGGATAGACTCTAGGACGGTCCTTCCGGCCAGTCTCGGGCGACAATGGGAGGAGCCGCTGCTACCATTCGGCTCTATCATGTTCATGCCAGTTGGCGCCATCACGGCTCCTCAAGCCCCGGTGGCAGACAAACCGGTCTCGAAAGGCAGGAGACCAAATGTGGTGATTTCAAGGGCGCCCTAACCCAAACGCAAGTCGGTGTCTGAACAACTTTCCTTGGCCCCAGCTGGGGGCAAGGCCATCAACACCAAAAAAGCTACAACGCGTCCCGAGCAAGCTCCAGCGGTGCCCTTGACCACTGCTCGATCGGGTGTCTTCTCTAAGCTCCCCTCTGATCAACTCACAATGGCTTCCCGTGTAGCGGATGCCCGCCAAGCCTTCAAAATCGAGAAGCTGAGGGAGAAAAGGCTCAGATATAGAGCCAACAAAAGGTCTAAGGCTCCTGCCAGGCTAAACCTCATGAGGTTCGAAGAACAGGGTTACCCCGCCGAAGATGAGGAAATGGCTGGGTATGTAGTCCACACTGTCTACACGGTGGGCACGCGCAGCAAGAGCAAGGACGGAGCTACCACATCTCAAACCCAATCTGGCTTGAATATGGTGGCCGCGTCCTAAGAACAGCCGCCTCCGCTGGATGATGAAAACCCTCTCGATGAGGATGACAGGCAGAGAGAGCCCTCAATTCATGAGGAGTCAGGCTCGGAAAGCGAAGAAGAGCCGACTTTTCGCCCCAGGACCGCGGAGCAAGAGCTACTTCAAGAGCTCCGAAAGCAGCTCAGGAACAAAGACAAGGAGATGGCCAAGCTCTACTCAAAAATTGATGACTTGACAAATGTCGTCCTACAGCTCACGGCCCGACTTGCCTCTCAGCCGCCCAATCAAACGCAGGGCTCTGTTCATGAACCGGGAAACCGTGTCCCAACGCAGCCGACGCCTATTCCCTCAAGTCCAAAAGTGGGCGAACCGCATGAAAATCAGTCGCATCCTATCTCGGGAAATGTCTTGGCTACCGATGACAGTAGCCCGCTAACTCAAGATCAAATCATGGAATTGGTTGCTAGCAAAGTCAAAACACTGGTAGCTGAAGCCGAAGCGCAAAAAGATATCAGCAGTAGTGGGAGACTATATCCTGCTCGGTATGATCTGGTAGAATTTCCTAGCGGCTATGTCATCCCCAAATTCGAAAGATTCGATGGGACGGGAAATGCGAGTCAGCATATCGCCCACTTCAAAGCCTCATGCGGGAATACTGGGGGCAACGATGCGCTTCTCCTCCGCCAGTTCGTTAATAGCTTGACCGATGTTGCTTTCGACTGGTATGCGAGCATACCGGATGGATCCATTACTACTTTCGTCCAAATGGAATCTTTGTTTCGACAAAGGTTCATGAGCGTCAGCGATAAGATCACCATTGCCGAGCTCGTAAGGACCAAGCCCAAGAACAACGAAAGCGGCACGGATTTTATAACCCGATGGTGCAATCTCTCCGTCAAATGCGAACCGCCGATAGAGCAGAACCAATCTGTCAGTCTCCTTGTCGGAAATCTCAACAACTGGATGGCCCCGTTTCTATGTACCGCGGGTCTCAAAACATTCCAAGAGCTGACCAGAAAAGTCCAGATGTTGGAACGCTCAAAGCAGGAGTCCTCCTCTGACTCCCAAAATAACAATAGGTCCTGGAGAAACCGAAAGGACGAAAATCGCAAAGGCGGAGGTTCTGACGATACTGAATCTTTTAACACTTCGGCTAACCGAAATAAGCAAGGGATGAGCGGGCCTAATGCCAACCAGCCTCGAAAGCCAGTGTTCGGAGTGGGAGGAGAATCTCCACTAAAAGAGAAGCTGGATAAGGTCTATTCCTTCAGAAGGGACAAAATCCGTAAAATATTCAAAGACGCCCTGAAGAACGGTCTACAACTGCCAGAGTCAAAAAGACCGCAGGAAGCGAATAGGACCGACGACCCCAAATACTGCCCCTATCACAGAGTGATAGGTCATGCCATTGAGGACTGCTTCGTCTTCAAAGATTGGGTCGAAAAGCAATACAAGGCAGGAGAGATAGAACTGTCCAAAGGCGTGTTAGTAAACAGTCAAGATGCGACCGCCAATTTCATACAAACGGAGACCGAAGTTCTTCGTGAAACTGATTCTCTCAGACATCTGCCTTTCTCTGAAAACAATCGACCACCACGTCATTAAACTGGGAACAGTCGACCTCTAAGTCCTTAAACTGGGAATGCAAAAAAATGTAAATAAAAAAAATGTGTAAATAAAAGGAAATAAAGAAAAGCCGAAATGATGGGGCAACTCGCAATAAAAATCAGCAAGTAAAATAAAGATGAAAATAAAGCCGAAATGATGGGTCAACCGCAAATAAAAGCCGAAATGATAGGGCAATCGCGACCTTCGCGATAAGAAAAGCTGAAATGATAGAGCAATCGCGGTAAAACAAAAAATGCAAAAACAAAAAAAAACGGCGAATGATGAGTCGCTCCTGGTACCATATTCCAGTGCAGCGATGCAGACGCCAACCAAAATCCAATTTCCCAAAATGCTTCCAGCCCTACGGTTAGTCCCCAAATTGACTACCGTATACAATCCACGGGCTCAAATAATTCTCATCACCCTCATGCCCCACCGTAATCACCAGTTACGCGGCTGGTCTCCGCCTTTGGAATTATGCTCCATTGAGAAGACCCACTCATGTGTCCTCACGATACATGAGGAGAACAAACCTTTGTGGGATCCTTACGACTCACGAAGGAAAAACACACTTAGAAGTCCTCACGACTCCTAAGGAGAAAATACACCTACGGGATCCTTACGACCCGTAGGGAGAAAATGCTTTTATGGGACCCTCACGGCCCATAAAATTGAAAAGCCTTAAGCGATAGGGATCTAAACCTGTCTCCTAAGCCATCGCTCCTCAATCCCCAAGTGGCGAATGATGAGTCGCTCCTGGTACCATATGCCAGTGCAGCGATGCAGACGCCAACCAAATTCCAAATTCCAATCCCTAAATGGCGAATGATGAGTCGCTCCTGGTACCATATTCCAGTGTAGCGATGCAGACGCCAACCAAATTCCAAATCCCATACCCCAACGGCGAATGATGAGTCGCCCCTGGTACCATATTCCAGTGCAACGATGCAGACGCCAACAAAGCCCCAAAATTTTTCCGGCCCTACGGTCTGGATCATACATCCTGCAAAACCGTATACAATCCACGGGCGTAAAACGATCCCAACCTCTCCTAAGTCCTACTGGTGAGACCGCATTCAAAGTCCAAAAAAAAATTGAAAAATAAAATAAAATAAAATAAAATAAATGGTATGTCCACAAGCAAAATGGGCATGGATGAAAACCCGAAAGGGCTCCGTGAGTAAAAACAGCAGGACTGCCGGCGAGTTTGTGAAAACCCAAAAGGGCGCAAACTCGTGAAAAAGAGATGAAATGCATTCACAAAGTCCTCTCGACTTTGTGAGGAGAAAATTTCCGCGTGAGATCTTACGACTCACAAAAGAGCAACACACTTGGGAGTCCCTACGACTCCCAAGGAGAAAATACACTTACGGGATCCTTACGACCCGTATGGAGAAAATGCTTTGTGAGACCCTTACGGCTCACAAAATTGAAAAGTCTTAGGTGATAGGGATCTAAACCTGTCTCCTAAGCCCTCGTTTCCTAATAAGCAAATGCAAATGATGATTCGCTCTTGGTACCATATTCCAGTGTAGCGATGCCGATGCCAAACAAAAAAAAACAATTCCCAAATCCTGTCATGATAAATGATGATTCGCTCCTGGTACCATATTCCAGTGTAGCGATGCTGATGTCAACCCAAATCAAATCAAACCAACAACCTCTACGGCGGAATCATGCTTCGTCCCAGAATTTACCCCGTGTCAAAATCATGCTTCACCTCGGAATATCTACCTTCCCTGCCGGAATTATGCTCCGCCTCGGAATCAAGTCAACCAGCAAGCTCTGCGTCGGAATTATGCTTCGTCTCAGAATGCACCCCGTGTCGAAATGATGCTTCGCCTCGGTGTACTGCCTTCCCAGTCGAAATTATGTTTCGCCTCGGGATCAAGTCAACCAACAACCTCTACGGCGGAATCATGCTTCGTCCCAGAATTTACCCCGTGTCGAAATCATGCTTCGCCTCGGAATATCTACCTTCCCTGCCGGAATTATGCTCCGCCTCGGAATCAAGTCAACCAGCAAGCTCTGCATCGGAATTATGCTTCGTCTCAGAATGCAGTCGAAATGATGCTTCGCCTCGGTGTACCTGCCTTCCCAGTCGAAATTATGTTTCGCCTCGATATCAAGTCAACCAACAAGCTCTACGGCGGAATCATGCTTCGTCCCAGAATTTACCCCGTGTCGAAATCATGCTTCGCCTCGGAATATCTACCTTCCCTGCCGGAATTATGCTCCACCTCGGAATCAAGTCAACCAGCAAGCTCTGCGTCGGAATTATGCTTCGTCTCAGAATGCACCCCGTGTTGAAATGATGCTTCGCCTCGGTGTACCTGCCTTCCCAGTCGAAATTATGTTTCGCCTCGGGATCAAGTCAACCAACAAGCTCTGCGCCGGAATCATGCTCCGTCTCAGAATGTACCCCGTGTCAAAATAATGCTTCGCCTCGGAGTATATGCCTTCCCCGTCGGAATTATGCTTCGCCTGGGAATCATCCTTTGCATCGAAATTATGCTTCGGTCAGAATATCTGCCGCCCTTCGGAATGATGCTCCGAATCCTGGAATCATGTTATGATCATCGGAATGATGCTCCGATCTCTGGAATTATGCTCCACCCTTCGGAATGATGCTCTGAACCCCTGGAATCATGCTCTGGTCTTCGGAATGATGCTCCGAACCCCTGGAATCATGCTCCGCTCTTCGGAATGATGCTCCGAATCCTGGAATGATGCTCCGCTCATCGGAATGATGCTCCGATCCCTGGAATCATGCTCCACCCTTCGGAATGATGCTCCGATCCCTTGGAATCATGCTCCGATCCCTGGAATCATGCTCCGCCCTTCGGAATGATGCTCCGATCAATGGAATCATGCTCCGCTCTTCGGAACGATGCTCCGATCCCTGGAATCATGCTCCGCTCTTCGGAATGATGCTCCGAATCCTGGAATGATGCTCCGCTCATCGGAATGATGCTCCGATCCCTGGAATCATGCTTCGCCCTTCGGAATGATGCTCCGATCCCCTGGAATCATGCTCCGCTCTTCGGAATGATGCTCCGAATCCTGGAATGATGCTCCGCTCATCGGAATGATGCTCCGAACCCTGGAATCATGCTTCGCCCTTCGGAATGATGCTCCGATCCCCTGGAATCATGCTCCGCTCATCGGAATGATGCTCCGATCCCTAGAATCATGCTCCGCCCTTCGGAATGATGCTCCGATCCCTTGGAATCATGCTCCGCTCATTGGAATGATGCTCCGCAAATTGGAATGATGCTCTACTCATCGGAATGATGCTCCGATCCTTGGAATTATGCTCCGCTCTTCGGAAAGATGCTCCGAACTCCGAGATGATGCTTCGCCCCTCGAATGATGTTCTACCTCGAAGTCCAACATCAAGATCCATCAATTTCATGCACACAACTCAAATGTACGGTGTGCATTTATTGATGGAGGGCACTTTGTTGGGGTAAAAATTTACACCCCGGTTGACCGAGTCAAAGTCAGGGTCAACCCCCAAGCTAGGTGGGCCCAAGCCCAGGTCAAGCGGGCCTATGCCAAAGTCGAGCCCGCGGCCAGCCTCCCCCATGCCAACAACAAAATCATGTAATAAATAATTTTTATGTAATTTTTTATGCCTAAATGTATGAAAAATGGGCATAAAGCCAATTTTTTGTAAGCCCATGGCTTATATGCAAAAATGAAATGGCACATGAGCCATGGGATAGGCAAAATGCCATTTTGTGAAGCCCAAGGGGCTATATGTAAATATGTAAGCCTATAAAAGGCAACATGATGATGAATAAAGAATACTTTTCATTCTCTCCACAAAAATTTTAGATCTGAGATCTTTTGTGCCTCCTGCTCCTTCTCCAAGGTTCTAAACCTTCTCATTTCTTTTGAATTAAATCAAGAGTTTTACTCTCTCTCTCCCAAAACTAAGTAGTTTTCCACCACAAAACCCACAAAGGGGAACTCAGATCTCCCATCAGATCTCAAAAAGGAGTGATTTTTAAAATCTCCTACTTCTTGATCTTCAAGATCCGGCCAAACAACAAAAGGAAGAAGAAGAACCCCTTTTATCAGCTTCAAAACATCCTAGGAGTTTTAACTCCATAACATATATATATATATATAACAACAAATATTTCCTTTCTGAAGCATAGCTTCTGTTTCTTAGGCTAAAAGCCTCTTTTTCTCGCCGGCGCTCAAGCGCAGAGCGCCCGCGTACCGACACGTGGCGCGCTTGTGCTCAAGCGCAAGCGTCCGAGCGCAAGTCGCCCACGTGCCGACACGTGGCGCGCTTGCGCTCAAGCGCAAGCGCCCGAGCGCAAGTCGCCCTGGTGCCGACACGTGGCGCGCTTGCGCTCAAGCGCAAGCGCCCGAGCGCAAGTCGCCCCGGTGCCGACACGTGGCGTGCTTGTGCCTAAACGCAAGCGCTCGAGCACAAGTCTCCCCCGTGCCGACACGTGGTGCGCTTTCGCTCAGGCACAACTCGCCCCCGTGCTAGCACATGGCGCACTTGCGCTCAAGTGCAAGCGCTCGAGCGCAAGTCTCCCCCGTGCCGACACGTGGCGCGCTTGCGCTCAAGCGCAGGCGCTCGAGCGCAATTCACCCCCGTGCCGACACATGGCGCACTTGCGCTCAAGCGCAGAGCGCCCACATGGCACTCTAGCGTCTGAGCACACAGCGCCCAAGGTGCTGCCCCCACGCATCCTTTGGATGCCTTTTCTCCCTCTTTTTATGTACATACATATATATGTACATATGTATACATATTTGCACATACACGTGCTCCACGACACTGTCCCTGTTAGAAAAAAATTTCTAACGGGGCGCTGTCCCGCACCCCGCAAAGGGGGCTGCTAGCCCCCTTGACCCCCAGCCCGCTATCCGGGTAGCGGGACCCCCGTAAAAACTCTGCGTGGCTCCCGATATATCCAAACCCCCCTTTCAAAACACAACATACGTACACTGCACATTGAGTTCGCATGACCATTTTAACCCGTTAATCGGAGGTTCCCTCGCCCCAAAGGCGAGGGGTAATTAACGGCAGCTTAGTCCGCGGCTGCCGGAGATTTGGATCCCCACAATCAATAAACCCCGGCCTACCCTAGGCAGGGGGAATCTGTAGTATACGCCTGACAAGCGCGTGCGTATTCCCATCTCAATGGGGTGACAAAAAACACCCTACAATAACTACTTTCTCCTGCTCCAGTAGTTCACTTCGTGTCGTATTGTGTTTGTTTATTCTGTATTGCCTATAGATTGTATACGAAGACTAGTTTTTGTCGTCGCCCGTAGGGTACGGATTAGTCTAAATCCGTATATTTTAGATTTAGGTTTGGGTCATGGATTTGCTTGACTGTGTCCATGTTGGTAGCTTGGTTTGCCAACGGGAATGAACTTAGGACGCAGATCTCATATAAATGAGATCTCTCAGTTCATGGGATATTTGGATTTGATATAATGATCGTTAGTCATATTTGAGATTAAGATCAACTTAGAAACAAATGAGAATATTGGCTCAACTATTTTATTGTAAGGACATCATGGTCCATTATCGCCGTGTTTGTGGCAAATATTAGTTTAAGGACATTTTGGTCCAACATTCCCATTTTGGGGACGGATGTTAGTTTAAGGACATTTCGGCCCATTATTCCTCTTGCACGCACGTGTATTTATTACGTAGCGGAGTGAACGATGGTGACATGGAATGCACCCAATTTTGGGTGCGGTCTGATTTGAGATGTGCACGTCAATTTAGAAGTGTATCAATGTGGGGTGTATCATTCCCTGTCTTGATGAAATTTTATATCAAGTTGGGACGATAAAGGAGTTGTTGGTTGTTGGGACCCGCCACCTCTCTGAAAACGTTGAGGAATTACAACGACATATATCAAAGGTGTGGAGAGATATACCCTTAAACAAAATCTCGTATTTGAGGGAAAAGATTATGGTGGATCATCTAAGAATCTTTAGCCTTATTTGAGACTAAGATTAACTTAGTATGGGATGAAGATTGTTAGTCATTTATGGGACTTAGATTAGTTTGGATATCAATTTGGATATCATAAACATATGCTTAGCCAATTTAGGCTAAAATTGGGTTTCTGTAACACCCAGCAGTGCTAAGCACATAGTTGCATATAGCACTCACATGTGTTTCACGTGAGGCGCTCCAATAGTGCTAAGCACTAACTTTTTCCAGAGCTCAGGTGTATTTCAAGTGAGGCGCTCCAATAGTGCTAAGCACTAACTTTTTCCAGCACTCATGTGTGTCTCACGTGAGGCGTTATGTAACTTGGCCTTGAGTGCTCACGTGCTTTTCACATGAGGCGCTGAGTTCTTTTGGCGTTGTAATCTCTGTTTATAATTTTAGAGAACTTACTGTTAATAGTATTTTGACCATTAACGATCACCAAGATCACTATTTTGAGGATCTGGGATCATATTCTTTAAGAACTAAGTTCTTTATTTGAAGGAACTAAGTTCCTGGAGTATTATGGACTCCATATTTTCCATGTTCTTTTATCTATATTTTACTATTCATGTTTTCAAAGAGGTTAAACCTTTGTTAATGGTATTTAGACCATTAACGATCATCAAGATCATTATTTTGAGGATCTTGGATTGGCTTTTTAAGAACTAAGTTCTTGATTTGTAGGAACTAAGTTCCTGGAGTATTATGGACTCCATCTTCTTTCTTTTCAATTTTGTTCTTCCCTGATTTTTTGATTCTCAAGAACAAGATCTTCTTGATGAGAATTAAATTCTCAACTTGTGGAAGACTTGTCTTGTGGATCTCAGATTCAGAAAAAGAACTAAGTTCTTTTAAAGGGTTAAACCCTTAGATATGGTATGATAGGTAAAAGAGATATTTTGATCTCTGCTTTTTTTATTTAGGGTTTGAGAGGATGAAGATCTTCTTCTTTTATTGAGAATTAAATTCTCTATTTTTTTAGAGCCTTCTGTATTTTAAGAAGCTTATGGTTTGGTCTCTTCTCTTTTTTTTATCGAGTCCTCCTCCTCTTCTTTTTTTATCTTTTTGCTCCTATTTATAAGAGAGAGAAAAGAATCAATTTGTTGGGAAAATCTCTCATTGAGAGATCATGATCAATCAAATTGATCTTTTAGATCAATTGGAGAATTTTATTCACCGTTGAATTTTTAATCCAAAGGCTCTCTGTTTAACAAAGAAAATTTATTATTTGTTTAACAAGATTAGGAAATATTTTCCTAAGATAGAATTTTATTCTATCATAAGAATATCTTGTTAGTTTAATAAGATTAGAATTTTATTCTATCATATGAATATCTTGTTAGTTTAATAAGATTAGAATTTTATTCTATCATATGAATATCTTGTTAGTTTAACAAGTTCAGGAAGATATTTTCCTAACATAGAATTTTATTCAATCACATCGAATTTAATTCTATCATATGGATCGTTTACCGCCGAAAGACGCGACCGAGACGTTAGGACGTCTGGCCTGAATTTTTGGGGCAGATGTTATTTGGGTTTATCCGTCCACCTTTCCGAAGATACTAAGTTAATTTAACAAGATTAGAATTTTTTCTATCAAATCATTTTAGTTTAACAAGATCAGAAATATATTTTCTTAATATGGATATCTTGTTAACATAGAATTTTATTCTTGTTATAAGATTAGGAAAATATTTTCCTATGATAGATTTTTATTCTATCATATGATCACCGCTGGATCTTTGATCCAAGGGTCCTCTGTTTAACAGAGACGATCTTTCTAGTTTAACGAAGATCAAGAAAATATTTCTCAAATAGAATTTAATTCTAGAATTTGATAGGAACATTTTAAATTGGGGTGCTCACATGCTTTGCATATGAGAGGCAAGAGAACTCATGTGTTTAACACGTGACCCCTGCTGTGGGTTTTAGCCTGTTTATGTTAAGCGCTCATATGCTTTGCATATGAGCGCTCACGTGTTTTACACGTGAGGCCTGTTTGGCCATTGGTGATTTATGTTCAGCGCTTATATATTTTGCATATGAGCGCTCACATGTTTTACACGTGAGGGCTGTTTGGCCATTGGTGATTTGTGTTCAGCGCTTATATGCATTGCATATGAGCGCTCACGTTTTTTACACGTGAGGCATGTTTGGCCCTTGATTTTTTTATTCAGCGCTCATACGCTTTGCATATGAGCACTCACGTGTTTTACACGTAAGGCCAAATTTTGAGGACACTCCCCCCTTTTTTATAAGGGAAAAAGTAGCTCTTGGCCGAAAATTTTGACGGGAACAAATGCCCCCACTACTTTTCCCATGTAAGCATGTACGTGGGTGAAGTAGTGCAGAGTTATGCATGGCAATAGAATTGACGGATTAGGAGACAAGTTTAGGGTCCTTATAGCCTAAGACTTTCCAATTTTATGAGCCGTGAAACGAGACGAGTCGAGAAGTTCTCGCAGGGACATTATTTTCCCTATGAGTCGAGACGATTCGAGAAGTTCTTACAGGGACATTATTTTCCCTACGAGTCGAGATGAATCGAGAAGTTCTAAAAGGAACGTCATTTTCCCTACAAGTCGAGACGAGTCGAAAAGTTCTCGCAAGGACATTATTTTCCCTACGAGTCGAGACGAGTCGAGAAGTTCTCGTAAGGACATTATTTTCCTTACGAGTCGAGACGGATCGAGAAGTTCTCGCAAGAACATTATTTTCCCTACGAGTCGAAACGAATCTAGAAGTTCTCGTAAGGACACTAATTTCCTCACGAGTCGAGACGAATCAAGAAGTTCTCGCAAGGACACTAATTTTCTTACGAGTCAAAATGAATCGAGAAGCGATGGCTTAGGTAACAGGTTCAAATCTTCCGCCTAAGACTTTTCAATTTTATGAGCCGTGATGGTCTCATAAAAGACTTTTCTCCCTATGAGTCGAGAGGATCCCGTAAGTATATTTTCTCCTTAGGAGTCGTGAGGACTTCTAAGTGTGTTTTCTCTTAAGAGTCGTAAGGATCTCATAAGAGAATTTTTCCCGCTTTCAAGTCGAAAGGACTTGCAAGTGGTTGTTTCCCTCCTTGTCGATATTCGACTTCGGATAGTGTGGCCTATAGATAGTCCATCTTGACCTCTTTCCAGGGCAGTGATGGCTTAAGAGACAGGGTTAGGATCTGCCACCTAAGACTTTTCAACTTTACAAGCCGTGAGGGTCTCATAAAGGCTTTTCTCCCTACGAGTCGAGAGAATCCCGTAGGTATATTTTCTCCTTAGGAGTCATGAGGATTCCTCAGTGTGTTTTCTTTTGAGATTCGTAAGGATCTCAGAAGAGAATTTTCCCGCTTACAAGTCGAGAGGACTTGTAAGTAGTTGTTTCCCTCCTTGTCAATATTTGACTTCGGAGAGTGTGGCCCGTGGATAGTCCATCTTGACCTCCTTGCAGGACAGTGATGGCTTAGGAGACAGGGTTAGGATCTGTCACCTAAGACTTTTCAACTTTATGAGTCATGAGAGTCTCATAAAGACTTTTCTCCCTACGAGTCGAGAGGATCCCGTAGGTGTTTTTCCCCCTAGGAGTCGTGAGGATTCCTAAGTGTGTTTTCTCTTGAGAGTCGTAAGGATCTCACAAGAGAATTTTCTCTTCATGCGCGGGGACATTAATTTCCCTGCAGGTCGAGACGAATCGAGAGATTCCTGCAAGACACTGATTTCCTTGCGGATCGAAACGAATCGAGAGATTCTCGCCAAGGACACTGATTTCCTTGAATCGAGAGGTTTTGGCCAAGGACACTGATTTCCCTGGGGGTCGAGACAAATCGAGAGATTCCTGTAAAGACACTGATTTCCTTGCTGGTCGAAACGAATCGAGAGATTCTCGCCAAGGACACTGATTTTCCTGAATCGAGAGGTTTTTGCCAAGGACGCTGATTTTCCTGAGGTCGAAACGAATCGAGAGATTCCTGCAAAGACACTGATTTCCTTACCGGTCGAAACGAATCGAGAGGTTCTCGCCAAAGACACAGATTTCCCTGAATCAAGAGATTTTGCCAAGGACGTTGATTTCCTTGAGGTCGAAACGAATCGAGAGATTTCTGCAAAGACACCGATTTTCTTGCGAGTCAAAATGAATCGAGAGGTTCTCGCTAAGGACATTGATTTCCCTGAATCGAGAGATTTTGCTAAGGACACTGATTTCCCTGAGGTCGAAACGAATCGAGAAATTCTCACCAAAGACACTGATTTCCCTGAATCGAGAGGTTTTGGCCAAGGACACTGATTTCCCTAGGGGTTGAGACGAATCGAGAGATTCCTGCGAAGACACTGATTTCCTTGCGGGTCGAAACGAATCGAGAGATTCTCGCCAAGGACACTGATTTCCTTGAATCGAGAGGTTTTTACCAAGGATGCTAATTTCCCTGAGGTTGAAACGAATCGAGAGATTCCTGTAAAGACATTGATTTCCTTGCGGGTCGAAACGAATCGAGAGGTTCTCGCCAAGGACACTGATTTCCCTGAATCGAAAGATTTTGCCAATGACACAGATTTCCCTGGGGTTGAGACGAATCGAGAGATTCCTGCAAAGACACTGATTTCCTTGCGGGTCGAAACGAATCGAGAGGTTCTGGCCTAGGACACTGATTTCCCTGAATCGAGAGGGTTTTTCGGCGGGGAAGTCATTGGCTGACTTGTTTCCGAGACGGAGCGTTGTTCCGGCGAGGAGGTCATTGGCTGACTTGTTTCCGAGACGGAGTGTTGTTCCGGCGGGGAGGTCATTGACTGACTTATTTCCGAGACGGAGCGTTGTTCCAGCGAGAAGGTCATTGGCTGACTTGTTTCCGAGACGGAGCATTGATCTGGCGGGGAGGTCATTGGCTGACTTGTTTCCGAGACGGAGCATTGATCTGGCAGGGAGGTCATTGGCTAACTTGTTTCCGGGTCGGAGCGTTGTTCCGACTGGGAGGTCATTTGGTGACTTTTTTTCGAGACGGAGTATTGATCCGGCGGGGAGGTCATTGGCTGACTTATTTTCGAGATGGAGCATTGTTCCGTCGGGGGGTCATTGGCTGACTTGTTTCCAAGACGGAGCGTTGTTCCGGTAGGGAGGTCATTAGCTGACTTGTTTCCGAGACGGAGCATTGTTTCAGCGGGAAGGTCATTGGCTGACTTGTTTCTGAGACGGAGCATTGTTCCGGCGGGAAGGTCATTGGCTGACTTGTTTCCGAGATGGAGCATTGATCCGGCGGGGAGGTAATTGGCTGACTTGTCTCCGAGACGGAGCATTGATCCGCTGGGGAGGTCATTGGCTGACTTGTTTCTGAGATGGAGCATTGATCCGGCGGGGAGGTCATTGGACTACTTGTTTCCGAGTCGAAACATTGCTCCGATGAGGAGGTCATGGGTTGACTTGCTCCGCGGTGTCGGGGTTGACTGGCTCCGCTTTCTGCGGTGTCGAGAAGGAACGGCGTGTCGATCTTCTGGGATGCGGATGTCGTCGTTGAGATCTGACTCTCCCTTTGACAGAGTCTATTGGGAAATGTGGTTCCCTTTCGTTTATGCTCATGGATTGTATACAGGGGTCAGTGTGGACTCGCCTGTCGGGTAAAGGTTTCATCTTCTTTTTTTCGTTTTTCTTTCCGCGATGCTCTATCATTTCAGCATTTTCTATCGCGAAAGTTGCGCTTGCCCAGTCATTTCGGCTATTTTTCACGGTGCCCAATCATTTCGGCTATTTTTCGCGGTGTCCAATCATTTCGGCTGTTTTTCTTTTTCTTTACTCGCTGCTTTTTATTGCAAGTTGCCCAAACATTTCAGCTGTTTTTATATGCATATATTTTACTCACTGATTTTTATTGCGAATTGACCAATCATTTCGGCTGTTTCATATGCATTTTTCTCGTTGTTTTTTTTATTGTGAGTATAGAACCTGAGGTTTGATACCAATTTTAGCATCAACATCGCTGCGAATGGAATATTGCCATGAGTGAATCATCATTTGCCGTGAAAGGACTTGGAATTTGATACCGATTTAGGCATCAGCATCGCTACAACTGGGATATTGCCAGGAGCGAATCATCATTTGCTTTTGTCGATTCGAACAAAGGTGGCTTAGCAAACAGGGTTAGGATCTTGTCGACTAAGGCTTTTGACTTCATGAGCCGTAAGGGTCTCATAAAGGTGTCTCTCCCTGCAAGTTGTGAGGATCTCGTAGGTCTGTTTTCTCCTTAGGAATCGTGAGGATTCTTAAATGTGTGTTCTCTTATAAGTCGTAACGATCTTACAAGAGTATTTTCTCCTTATAAGTCGAGAGGACTTACAAGTGTCGTTCGCCAAATAGGGAAATTTCACTCCATTGGTGGAACTTGGTGGGGCAGACGTTTATTCGTGCCCGTGGATTGTACACAAGGGTCGATATTGAACCGTTTGTAGGGCAAACTGGGGAATGTGATGGCTTAAGAATAGGTTCAGATCCCCGTAGCTTAAGGCTTTTGAATCCTATAAGCCGCGAGGGTCTCATAAGGGGATTCTTCTTACGAGTTGTGCGAAACTCATAAGTGTAATTTCTCCTTAGGGATCGTGAGGATTCCTAAGTATTTTTCCCCATTGTGAGTCGTAAGGATCACACGCAGGTATTTTCTCCTTACAAGGTCGAGAGGACCCTGCAAGTGCATAGGAATTTTTTTTTTACGAGTCTGTGCCCTTTCGGTTTTTCACAAACTCGCCGGTAGCCCTGCTGTTTTTACTCGCGGAGCCCTTTCGGGTTTTCATTCGTGCCCGTTTTTCTTGTGGACATACCTTTTTTTTATAATGAGATCGTGCCCTTCCGGGTTTTTACAAACTCGTCGCTAATCCTGTTGTTTTTACTCACGGCACCCTTTTGGGTTTTCATCTATGCCCATTTCGCTTGTGGATATACCGTTTTTTTTAGCGGGGCATTCCACTAGGTTGTAGGACTTGTTTGTAGGCCCCTTAATATCCTTCCTACCTTTTGAGAAGAAAGGACCATTCTACACAGAGATTCTTCCACCGGTGAGGAATATGCCCCCTGTGTATATCTCGGGGGGAACGAGTACCCACGCCGTCACTATTTTGGTGACAGGTTGCTTCAGAGCCGCTTATTTTTGTTGAGCGTAGGTGACGAACGCCATCTTGCCTCCGCTTTTCACTCATCATCATCGGATGAGAAAGAGTTTTGACCCATTTGATCCAATCGAACCATTTTATCCATGAGTTCTTGGAAGGTTGTCGGCTTGAAAAGGGCCGTAAATGGGAACATCTTTTGAATTTGGGTCAAGGGTGGCTATGTACATTCTCTTAGTTGCAGCTTCTTCGATACGTTGCTCCCATTTTGACCAGAGATTTCTCCATCGGGTAACATATTGAACCCAAGTTTCATTCAGTCTAACCCTTTCATTGACAAGCGTCGTCACAGTAGTACGTTCATTCTCATTACCGAATCCCTGACAGAAGAGCATATCCATTTCGTCGAAGCTCTTCACGAAATCATTTGGGAGTTCCGTATACAATTTGAAGGCAATGCCCGCCAGACAGCTGAGGAACTGTCGGAGGAGGAGTATATCATTCTCTCCAGAATTGCCGCACATGGATTTAAATCGCGCAATGTGCTGGCGGGGATTCCCAGTTCCTTTGTACATATGGAACGTTGGAAGTGTGTACTCTGGCGGGTACTGTATTTGATCATACCACGTCTGATACGGTCGACCAGTCTTGATCGATCTATTCGAGGCTTCAATGGCGTAGTGAGCTTTGATTTGCTGAGCGATATATTCGTTCAGCTTTGCTTTTGGAATCATTTCCTCCTCAGCCGTTGATGAGATTTGCAGAGGATTTGAAATGTCATCCATATCTTTAAGACCAACTACCGGTGGTTCATCTGCCAGTGGATCCGATTGAACCATCATTCCAGCCATATTCTGAATCAGAAGGGCCATCTGGTTCATATGAGTAGACATTTCTGCCGCTTCTGCATCTCCCTTTTTCAGAGTGCGCTTTAGGAAATCAATATCCGACTCCTTCTCTATTCTTTCTTCGGGTGCGTCCTCGGGATTTTCCTTAGGCGATTGATTAGCATTTGCTTCCGCCTGAGCGAGCATCTCTTGCAGCTTTTCACGTTGCAGTTGAACTTTTGTTAGGGACCGAATTTGAGGTCTGTGACTAGTAGAAGCTCGAACTTCGTCTTTGAAATTCACCGGATAGACTATGTGAACTACTATGCCCCCAGGCCTGGGGTGCTTGGAGTTTTGGCCTTTGGAGTTTGCTTTGGGCACTTGAGCTTTATTGGGCCTCTCTTTTTTGTAAAAAGCCGCTTTGGTTTTTGGGAAGAACCGCTGCATCAGGATTCGTCTTGGGATGAGTCCCCTTCTATTTGAAAGGGGATTTGTCAGAATTTGGCTAACGTCTGGGGGAAGAGCCACGGTTGACGACAGAGACCTTCACCTGCTCCCACACCTTATATGAGGAAAGTTGTTTTAAGGAGCGAATTGATTTCTGCTCTCGTGGGATCTCCATGGGGATGCGGAGATTTCTTTAATATTGCGGTAGGAGAACTTTGTCTGACCCTTCACAACAGTTTGAACCTGTTCCCAGTTGGAACAACAACATTCACCATTGGGGTTGAAACAGGACCATACGGAGGACTGCCCCCAGCTCATTTTGTATGATGCCGATATAGACATCGACCGTTTCTTACGGCCGGGATTTGATTAACTTCAGGATTTTTCCGAGCCTGCCTCCTATTTCCTTTGAAAGCTTGAATATTCTGCTCCCTGCGTCGACCTTGGTCCTTGGCATGTGCCAGTTGTTTGAGAACTGATTCCGTCGGCAAAGCTGCAGCTTAGGGAACCAGCCTGTAGAAGACAGACTTCCTCTGGGCTTCCTCCATCGGCGTTAAGGCACCGAGGGTAGGAGGTGGGAGCATCGACCCAAAGAGAAGCCCGTTGATTTCTTGAGGAGCCAGATTGCAGAGATTTGAGGCTGCAAGTGACCCATACTTGACTCCGCCAGATGTGCCAGAGCCTGAGTTGCAGTGAGTGAAGGCAAACGCCATTCTCGAAAAAGACGCAACGCCGGCTTCAGTATCCCATCACCCAAGGGCAACTACAAACATATATACCGCGATTATTTGATCGCGGAAAAACACGACACACGAAGTATGGAGTGGAAAGAGGAAAAGGTCCCACCGGGCATGCCAGAATCTGTTTACCGCCGAAAGACGCGATCGGGACGTTAGGACGTCTGGCCTGAATTTTAGGGGTAGATGCTATTTGGGTTTATCCGTCCACCTCTCCGAAGATGCCAAGTTGATTTATGGTACCGTGTATCGGAGGTTTGGACGGGTGTGGCCATTGTAGCAGACTTCGTCAGATTCCCCCTCGTTTGCGAGGGGTTTTTGATTGTGGGGACACTCTTCCCTGCAGGCACAAGCCCGTGCAGTTAATTACGTTACCGTGTAGCGATAACCACTTTCTCCTACTCCAGATCTTCACTTCATGTCGTGTGTGTTTGTTTTATTTTTGGTTGCCCGTGGATTGTATACGGAGACTAATTTGTGTTGTCGCCCATAGGGCGGGAATTAGTCCAAATCCGTATTTTCTTAGATTTGGGTTTGGTTTGATTTAAGGCTCGTTAATCTCATTTGAGATTAAGATCAACTTAAATGTTTGTTGAGGATACGTTAGTCTAATTTTAGACTAAGATCTGCTCAACGGGATTTTAGGATCATTTAGATCCAACGAAAGAGTATTTAGGCTCTATCGGTTTAGTTTAGGGACGTTGCGGTCCATTGGGCTTAAGGACGTCATAGTCCATAGAGTTCAGTTTAGGAGCGTTGCGGTCCATAAGGTTTAAGGACATCTTTGTCCGTAGAGTTTAGTTTAGGGACGTTGCGGTCCGTAATTAGTTTAAGGACATTACGGTCTATTGGGTTTAAGGACATCATAGTCCTTAGAGTTTAGTTTAGGGACATTGCGGTCCATATTTAGTTTAAGTACATTAGGGTCCATAGTTAGTTTAAGGACATTACGGTCCATAGCTTGTTGGTTGTTGGGACCCACCACCTCTCTGAAGACGTTGAGTAATTACAACGACATGTATCAGAGGTGTGGAAAGATATACCCTTGAACCAGATTTCATATTGAGGAGTCATCAGTCATGAGTATGGAGGCTCAGTTTATTTAGAGATTTAATCTCAGAAAAGACTTAGCCAATCTGGGTTTGAAGTTGGCCTCTTATAGTGTTAAACACTAGTGTATGCTCAGTGCCCACGTGCATTCACATGATATTCTAAGGCAGTGTTAAACACTGAGATCGGAGATGCTCACGTATGGCACGTGAGGCGCCATAGCAGTGTTAAATACTGAAAGTTGGGGCGCTCACGTGTTGCACGTGAGGTGCTTAGAGTTGGACGCTGGCTCTTTTATTCTCTTATTCTTTTACAAGTGCTAAGCACTATTAGGGGGTTACGTAGGATCACGTGAAGCGTCAAAAAAAATAGGGTTTATTCCCTTTTCTCTTTTATAAGTGCTGAGCACTTCTCAGGGGTCACGTGGGGTCACGTGGCTAGATCTTAGTCTTTCCTTTTTTGTTCCTTAAAGGTGCTCACGTGGGAACACGTGATCTGTTACATAGCATTTGAACGCTAATGAATCATCAGGTTGTTCTTCTATTGTTCCGAGGAATCAAGTTCTCCTTTTGTTCTTTGCAGGGATTAAATTCTTTTTAAAGGGTTAAATCCTAGTTTCAGAGGAATTAAATTCCCATACGTTTTGTAAGAGTTAAACTCTTTTGGATTCAGTTCTATCCCCTAAGTTTTGAATCTGTATGACAGAATCTCTCCAATGAGAATTAAATTCTCAACTTGTGGGGAGATCTGCTTCTGCAGATCTTAACTAGAGAAAGAACTAAATTCTTTAAGAAGAGTTAAACTCTTGGTTTGAAAATTAAATTCTCTTTTTGTGGGAGCTTTTAGGAGGGGTTCCTCTTCTTTAGAGATTTAAATTCTCTCTCTATTTTGCTCCCCCTCTCCCTCTGTGTGTCTATTTCCTCCTCTCCTTGCTCCTATTTATATAAGAAGAAAAAGAATCAATTTATTAAGAAAATCCCTCATTGAGAGATCATGAGTGATTCCATGATCTTTTAGATCAATTGGTAAATTTTATTCACCGTTGGATTTTTAATCCAAAGGCTTTCTGTTTAACAGAGAGGATTTCTTGTTTGTTTAACAAGATTATGAATATTTTGTTAGTTTTAACAAAATTAGAATTTTTTTCTATCAAATCATTTTAGTTTAACAAGATCAGAAATATATTTTCTTCATATGGATATCTTGTTAACATAGAATTTTATTCTTGTTATAAAATTAGGAAAATATTTTTCTATGATAGATTTTTATTCTATCAAATGATCACCGCTGGATCTTTGATCCAAAGGTCCTCTGTTTAACAGAGAAAATCTTTCTAGTTTAAGGAAGATCAAGAAAATATTTCCCAAATAGAATTTAATTCTAGAATTTGATAGGAACATTTTAAATTGGGGTGCTCACATGCTTTGCATGTGAGAGGCAAGAGAACTCATGTGTTTAACACGTGACCCCTGATGTGGGTTTTAGCCTGTTTATGTGCAGCGCTCATATGCTTTGCATATGAGCGCTCACGTATTTTACACGTGAAGCCTGTTTGGCCATTGATGATTTATGTTCGGAGCTTATATGCTTTGCATATGAGCGCTCACGTGTTTTACACGTGAGGACTGTTTTGCCATTGATTGTTTTATTCAACGCCCATACGTTTTGCATATGAGCGCTCACGTGTTTTACAAGTGAGGCCAAATTTTGAGAACTCTCCCCTCTTTTTTATAAGGGAACAAGTAGCTCTTGGCCGAAATTTTTTGCGGGAATATGGATATCTTGTTAGTTTAATAAGATTAGGAAGATATTTTCCTAACATAGAATATCATGTTAGTTTAAAGATCAGGAAGATATTTTCGTAACATAGAATTTTATAGAATTTAATTCTATCAAATGGTTTAATTGGTGATTTTATAACCACCATTGGATATTTAATCCAAGGGTTCTCTGTTTAACAGAGAGAATCTTTCTATATTAGAAAGAGATCTAGAAAATATTTCCCATATAGAATTTAATTCTAAAATTGGATCTTTGATCCAACAGAGAATATTTTCCTTATTTAGAAAGATCACGGGGATATTTTCTCCCTAATAGAATTTAATTCTATAATTTTATTTTTTTATTATCACCATTGGGTGTTTGATCCAACGGCTCTGTTTAACAGAGAATATCCCAGTTTTTAGAGAAATATTTCCCATGTAAAATTTAATTCTATCCTCTTTAATTTAGGCGTTGGCGCTCATGTGTTATTCATGTGGGCGCCACCAAAGAATCTAATTCTTTTATAAATAGTCACTCATGTGCTTTGCACGCCGGCATTCACGTGTGCTCCACGTGAGGTGCCACTATAGGATTTAATCCTAACAGAGGCTGGCTCTCACGTGGGAAACACGTGAGGCGCACAAGGATTTAATCATATATGAGGCGATACTTACATGTTTTGCATATGGGTGCACGAGTTTAACACGTAGGGGTTTCCCTTTATTTTTATAAGTGAACAACAAGCTCTGAGCCAAAAAAATTTGGCAGGAACAAGTTACATAAAGATGAATATTTGAATTCATTCGAATTTACATCTTATGAAACTTGTCGATCTTGTCTCAAAGGAAAAATGACCAAAGCTCTTTCACGGAACACGGAGAAAGAGCTACAGTGCTCTTGAGACTCACACACAGTGATGTATGTGGTCTAATGTCTACACATACAACGGGTGGGTTCTTGTAATTTATTGCATTCACTGATGATCTCTCTAGGTTCGGATATGCATTTTTGTTGAAACATAAATTCAAAACTTTTGATAAATTCAAGGAATATAAGAGCGAAGTAGAGAACCAGACTGAAAAAAGTATCAAGTTCTTTCAATCTGATCGAGGAGGGGAGTACTTGAGTATGGAATTCCTTAACTTTCTAAAAGAGAATGGTATTCTCTCTCAGCTTACTCCTCCGTATACACCATAGCACAACGGTGTATCAAAGCGGAGGGAATCGTACCCTATTGGATATGGTTCGCTCCATGATGAGTAATGCCGAGTTACCTCTTTCTTTCTAGGGATATGCATTTGAGACAGTAACATATCTATTGAATAGGGTTCCGACCAAATCTGTGCCTACCACTCCATATGATATATGGAGTAGGAAGAGACCATATCTTAAGTATATTAAGATATGTGGCTATCCTGCTTTTGTTAAAAAGCAAAACCCAGATAAGCTCAAGGCACGATCGGTATTACGTAAGTTTGTGGGATACCCCAAGCATTCACAGGGATATTTGTTCTACCACACCGAGAAACATAAGGTGTTTGTTGCTCGTTACACCACCATTTCAGAATGGAAATTTCTTATAAAAGAAATTAGTGGGAGCACGGTAGAACTGGAAGAAATTTCGGAACCACAAGCTATAACTAAATATTTGGTGGAACCACAAGATTCAATAATCCCGGATGAAGCTCATCCACTCCACAGATCTTGTAGGATTTCTCATCCGCCTGAGAAATACTACGGTTTTCTCATAGACGGGGATTGGGAGGGTTGCATCTTGGAAGAAAATGATCCTACTAGTTTCGAGCAGGCCATTTCTTGTAGGGACTCTGTGAAATGGCTGGATGCTATGTAATCTGAAATGGAGTCCATGCACACCAACAAAATTTGGACTTTGGATATTTTTCCTCTAGGGGTAAACCCGTTGGATACAAGTGGATTTTCAAGAAGAAAATTGGTGTAGATAGACAGGTGGAAACCTATAAAGCTAGACTTGTTGCAAAAGGTTTTCTTCAAAAACCCGGTGTGGACTATGACGAAATCTTTTCTTCAGTGGCTTGTTCAAATCCATTCGAATCCTACTTGCCATTGCTGCCTTCCATGAGTATGACATATGGAAGATGGACGTAAAAACCAATTTTCTAAATGGAAGTTTAGAAGAGTGTGTTTATATGGATCAGTCGGAGGGATTCATAGACAGTGGGAGCAGCGGTAAGGTGTGAAAATTGCTTAAATCTATTTATGGATTAAAATAGGTATCGCGGAGTTGGAACAACTGTTTTGATAAGACAGTCAAGGAATTTGACTTCATCAAGAACGAGGATGAACCTTATATATATAAGAAGATTGTAAGGGGAGCTGTCGCATTTCTCGTTTTATACGTTAATGACATTCTCCTGATAGGAAAAGATATTACTATGCTACAATCAGTCAAGCTGTTCTTATCACAAAAGTTCTCCATGAAAGATCTGGGTGATGCCTCCTACATTTTGGAGATTAAGATCTACAGAGATAGATTCAAGATATTTTTGGGACTATCACATGTTAGTGTATATGCCCTAGGGGCCATTATTGTATCATACTAGGTTGTATATTACTTAATGGAAGCTTGGGATATTCACAGTTGTATATAACAGTCTTGCTAAAAATAATAGTATGCTACTTGGTTTGTGTCTACTTTAATATGTTCATATGTTTCTTATCAAGCGGGATTTACTGGTAGGTCCCAGTAGTTTCTCAGGGTGTAATGGGCTACGCTTCGACACGACTTATACCGCCATTAGGGGACTGACGCTTGCCGCCCCCTAAGCTTGATATGCGATAGTCTTAGATGAACAGACCGGACTGTACGGAGATTGTCACATCAGGCTCAGTAGGAGTTCGGATGAGTTTCCTCATCGGCCTTCTTATCGACATCTACCTGGGGACCGTTACGTACAGCTAGTGCTGCTTGCGGTCTGTGGTTAAAACCACTGCCAGCGTAGTGTCGAGTCTTTAGAGTCCCACACAGAGAGTTTCCCTGCTCCAGGCGAAACGATATAGCGGTCGTATAGTTTTACGACAAAGGTTCGGACACATACGTGTTTAAACGCACGTACGACGTTCGGACAGTTTTTACTAGCCGGCTTTGGTTTAAGCCAGACTCTAGTATCGGGTTATTGGATTTATAAAGTCTAAAGTTTTTCCGTGTTTTCACGGATTGGAGGGGCGTTCTCGTAATTTTCCGGGAAGCTTCTAGAAGCATGGTGACTTGGGGGGTAAGGTGGCATTAGCATTAAATGATATTGTGACTCATTATGTGTGATTCATCATGTCATTAATGCATTATTAAATGCTGAATGACTCACATAGTGAATCACTCATAATGCATTTATGTAGTATGATGAATAATCTCATTTTATTCATTTATTCATTTATTCATTATGCTTCATATATCAAGTGAGAAACAATATCATATTTCATTCTAATCATCACCTTTTCTCTCCTCAAGCTCTCTCGTTCTTGAAACCCTAACCCTAACCTTTCATGTGTTGAGATCAAGGGTTAGCTAGACTAATACATCCATAACCTCACTCTATATCCCCTAGGTAGCTTAGATTAGCACTTTGAGCAACCTAGTTATCTCAAGTTAGAGATCAAGCTTGGCGTAGGAGCTCTCCGGTGGATCGTCTTTGACTCGAGGAGGCCGTTAAGGTGCCGATGTTCTAAGGAGCCTACGAGGAGTGGAGGACAGCGATGAAGACCCGAAGGACAAGTAACTTGAGGTATAACTTCGAATCCGAGTAGTTAAACCTCTCGTAGTTTGCTAGTAACGGTTTAGATACGATTCATGCGCTCAAGTCCGTGTTACGAAGCTTTAATAATTGTTTTTCATATATTCCGCCTCCCCGCAAGTTCGTGGGGTGCGTGACATGGACGTATCAGAGCCAACTAAACTATTACTAACTTGTTAGCAACTAATTAGAAGTTCGATCGACAGAAAACACGAAAACGAAACCCCGGGACCCCTAAGTTTCTGTTAATTTTAAACATGTCTAAAAAATTATATGATATGCCTTAAAATTCACAGCAGGAAAATATAAGAATACTGGAAAAATACGAGCCCCTAACTCAGCAAGACGGCTACGGATCCGCGGCAAGATGGTGCTTTTGGCCGCGGATCCGCCGCCGAGTCAACCCCGAGTTGACTCGGATTTGCACAGTAATTCATATTTTTTGGAGTTTTGTTTTCCTGTATGTTCTGTTTCTGCCCAGGTTACTTCAGTGCTGGTCTGCAATTGGGGTAGACACGAAAAATGGTTGTCGATCGATGTTCTAAGATATTTGCTAATTGGGTTTTTATCTGTAATGTTTAATGTGTTCGTAAACCTCCCCTAACTGCTAGTATGTCGGTTGGCAGGGGGTTGCACATTTATGTAATGTTTACTATTTGTGTATTTGAACTGTATTGGACTGTTGTGATGATTAGCCGAGGTTTGAGATGGGTTATTATATTCATTCATTCGATGCAATTGTAATATGATGTAATATTTTTTTTTGCGGGGCACATCCAGGTTGCGGTTGTAACCACCGTTGTATTATTTCTTTTTACTGTTTTTTGCTCCTAGGATAGACCCAAGGTGGGGTACACAAACTACCGGGTACGTTGAAGTGTTCAGTGGCCTACTCACGATATTGAGGGAGTCCGGTTCACTTCGGGTACTTGGCGGGTAGCTTGCCGTACCCATAGGGGTCTAGGGTGGGGTAATGGCTATTCATCACAACTATGTAATCCTTCTTTTATTGCAGGCTCAAAGCAAATGCGGATTGCTAGTATATCCAATAAAGTTCATCTGTGATCTGGAATGCCTATTATTGCGTCTGACGAATGTACAATATCTATATATGATAGCTATTAGACGTCACTTATGTTTTACACCCGCGCTAGCCCAGCCCCCGCTCTGTCGTTAGTTAAGTAACCTAACGGGTGATGATGGGACCCCGTGACGAATGCGGATGGCATAAGAGGACGTGGTATTTTCGTTGTTTTCTGCAATGATAGGATAAAAGATGGAACGCATTATTATAATGCAAAGAAAATAAACCAAAGTTAAGTCGTTGGAACAAATTTAAAAGAAACCACTCAGTTACTTTAAAAGGATCAGAATTTTTTAATTGCGGAGCTTTAACCACTCCTTTTAAAAAGTATCAGGTTCCTTCGATTATATCAAGTTCACTACGTTCACGGTTTTGCCAAAACCAGTCGTGGCCCTCCGTCATTTCATATGGATAGTCAATAATATTCAACCTGTGTTTGTTTGGCCAAAGTCAAGGCACAGTGTTTGGTAGCTGTTGGATATTCATATGTTGCATAGATAGATGCGTTGGTTTAGGACAGTCGTACTGCCTTATTTGGCCAAAGTCAAGGGTATGTATGGGTGGGTTCAAATTAACCTGGAAAATGACGGGTAGAACTTGACATGTGACTTATGATTTGTTTGGCCAAAGTCAAGGTCATAAGAGCATAGGGCAAAAATCCACATCGGGATTTTCTAAAGAAACTGAAATTTGCTAGTATTGCATACCATTTTGGAGTTTGATGAATGTTGGTAGGATTCCTTCAACATTATCATACGATGATATTTTGGATCCCAATCCTACTGTGACTATATACTACTTATCAGGAGATCCGTCACTTAACGATCAATGCTATAAACCAAGTAGGTGCCGAGAAAGGTGTCAGCGGGGCTACGCCCCCAGAGAAAAGAGGTTATTTAATTAAGGAACTTCGCGAAAGCGTTGGAAAACCTCCCTCGAAGTATCGACACTGGCCTGGCTGAACGGTTAAGCAAGTATTGTACGGTGAGAATAGTCCTGGCTAATTCTTCTTTTATGGTTTGAGGAAGGATTCGAGAAACAGTGGGAGCCATCCTGTTTAGATAAATTGAAAACCACTCTAAACTTGCAAGAGCATCATGCTAAAAGTGTTTTCTTCTCTCTCTCTTAATTGCAGCGACCTTGTGACCACGACTAGGTTACATCTAGATAACAAATTGACCGAATCTGACTTATATGACTGGCAAAGGTCTGTCCAGATGTCCATTTCCTATGACAAGCTGGACCACCCTATTACTACTCCAGATCCCGCCGTCCCAGGTCCAGTTTCCACCATCGTGGATATGGATATCCGTCAGACAAGGGAAAAGGATAAAACGAAAGCCAAGTGCCTTGTGTTAGCTTCAGTTGATGGTGTATACCAGAAGCAGCACGAGAAGATGGACTCAGTTTCCATCTTTCTCCATAACAAAGATTTATATGGAAAGCAATCTCATATCGCAAGATATGAGACCTCGACCGAATTAATTCAAGCGAGGTTGGCCGTTGGGTCATCTGTAGGGGACAACGTCCTTACAATGACTAGCTATATTGATGAGCTCCAGGACCTAGAGACCACGTTGGGAAACGGGTCAGATACTGACTTGATTCTACAGTCTCTGCCTTCTACCCTGAAGGAAACCAGGGTAGTAGAAGGAAAGAGAAGGGAAAAAGTTTCAGGACTGAATATAGTAAAAGAGGGACGTTCCTGTTGTTATGGGATTGGGCATTGGCAGAATGATTGCAGGGCTTTGGAAGCCAGTAGCCAGGATACGAAGTATGTTGTGGCTTCGGCCTCAAGTGTATTTGTTATTGAGAACTGTATGTCAATTAACTCTACTTCCTGGGTACTAAATACCGGAGCAGGATCTCATATCTGTAATTCATTACATGCTTTGAGAAACCGTAGAGTTATAAAGGTAGGTGATTGGTCTCTCAAAGTTGCAAACGGAATGACAGTGAACGCCGAATCCGTGGGAGAATATCGCCTAGGTTTGACAAGTGGGCATATATTGATTTTACGTAACTGTTTGTATATACCTAGTATGACTTGTAATATCATATCAGTGTCCTCACTTTCGAGAGAGGGATATGATTTTACATTCGTAAGCGATGTTGTTAACATCCACCTAAATCAAGTTATGATTGGGTCAGGTACATTAGATAACGGTATATACGTATTAAGTCAAGCTCAGGTTTTCAATATCCAGAAAACACTTAAAAGAAAGTCTCTAGAAATAAATCAGGCTTTCTTATGGCATTATAGACTAGGTCACATCAATGAAACACGATTAACTAAGTTACATAGAGAAGGATATTTGAATCCGTTCGAATATCAATCTTATGCTACTTGTGAATCTTGTCTCATGGGAAAGATGACAAAGACTCCGTTCACTGGACACGGAGTAAGAGCGAGCGAGCTCTTGTGACTCATACACAGTGACGTGTGCGGTCCAATGTCTACACATGCGCGAGATGGTTATTCCTACTTCATTACTTTTACGGATGATTTCTCTAGGTATGGATATGTCTTCTTAATGAAGCATAAATCCGAGGCCTTTGAGAAATTCCAAGAATACAAGAATGAAGTGGAAAAACAAATAGGCAAAAGTATCAAGACACTGAGATCTGATCGAGGTGGTGAATACTTAAGTGCCGAGTTCCTAGGTTACTTAAAAGAGAATGGAATTCTCTCTCAGCTTACTCCTCCATACACACCACAACACAACGGTGTATCGGAAAGAAGGAATCGAACCCTATTGGATATGGTTCATTCCATAATAAGTAAGGCTGAGTTACCACGATCATTCTGGGGATATGCACTAGAATCAGCTGCATACCTTTTGAACCGAGTTCCAACTAAGACTGTGCCTACTTCACCATATTAGATGTGGTGTGGGAAGAAACCCTATCTTAAACACATTAAGATATGGGGATATCCAGCTTTTGTAAAGAAGCAGCATGCGGACAAGCTCGAGGCACGATTAGTACAGTGTAAGTTTGTGGGATATCCAAAGAAGTCCAAGAGATATTATTTCTATTACGCTGAGGAACAAAAGATTTTTGTTTCTCATAATGCTCGCTTCTTGGAAACTGAGTTTTTAGAAAATCAGATAAGTGGGAGCACAATAGAACTGGAAGAAATTCCAGAACCACAAACAGTTACTGAAACCTTGGTAGAACAAGAAGGTTCAGGTGAACCAGACATCCCAGCGCCTATCCACAGAAGCAGTAGGCAGTCTCATCCGCCCGAGAGATACTACGGTTTTCTCATAGACGGGGATAGAGAAGATTGCACTATTGACTATAATGAGCCTACTAGCTTCCAGCAAGCCATTCAGAGCGGTGACTCAGTAAAATGGCTGGATGCAATGCGGACTAAAATGGAGTCCATGTACACTAACAAAGTATGGACTTTGTACATTGCTCTAAATGGGGTAAAACTCGTAGGATGCAAATGGATCTTCAAAAAGAAGATTGGTGTTGATAGACAGGTTGAAACCTATAAGGCTAGACTTGTTGCAAAGGGTTTCCGTCAAAGACCTGGTTTGGACTATGACGAAACCTTTTCTCTAGTGGCTATGCTCAAATCCATTAGGGTCCTTCTTGCTATTGCTGCCTTCCACGATTATGAGATCTGGCAGATGGACGTAAAGACGGCCTTTCTAAATGGTAATTTGTAAGAAAGCGCCTATATGGATCAGCCAGAGAGATTCATTCAGAGTGGGAGCAGCGGTAAAGTATGCAAGTTGCTTAAATCCATTTATGGACTAAAGCAGGCATCGCGGAGTTAGAACATCTGTTTTGATGATGCTGTCAAAGAATTCGACTTTATCAAAAATCCAGATGAACCATGCATATACAGTAAGATTGTAGGGAGAGCTGTAGTATTCCTCATCTTGTACGTGGATGACATTCTCCTAATAGGAAATGATATTCCTATGTTACAGTCAATCAAAAGATTCTTATCACAGAAATTCTCCATGAAAGACCTGGGTGATGCCACCTACATTCTGGGGATCCGGATCTATCGTGATAGATCAAAAAGGATGTTGGGACTTTCGCAGTCCGGGTACATAGACACCATAGTGAAGAGATTCAGTATGGATGATTCTAAGCGCGGTAACCTACCGGCTTGTCACGGAATCACCCTCTCCAAAGAGATGTCTCCCAAGACTGATTTGGAAAGGGATCGCATGTCGATTATACCCTACGCTTCTGCGGTAGGCTCTATAATGTATGCGATGGTATGTACCAAACCAGATGTAGCATACGCTTAAGCCGGTATCAAGCAAACCCAGGGGAGAAGCATTGGATAGCCGTAAAGAACATTCTAAAGTACCTGAGGAGGACTAAGGAGATGTTCTTGGTGTATGGCGGAAAAGACCTCCAGATTGAGGCCTTTGCCGACTCCGGCTTCCAGAGTGACAAGGATGACTCCAAATCCATGTCGGGTTATGTCTTTACCCTCAATGGAAGGGAGGTCTGTTGGAAAAGTTCCAAGAAGGAGACCGTTACTGACTCAACAATGGAAACAGAGTACATAGCTGCTTGCGATGCCGCAAAAGAAGCTGTCTGGATGAAGAAGTTCCTAACAGAACTTCAGGTGGTTCCTACCAGTGTTGATCCAATACCTTTGTATTGTAACAACAACGGTGTTATAGCTTTAGCGAAGGAACCCACGTCCCATCAGAAGTCCAGACACATCTTAAGGCGGTATCACCTGATCAGGGAGATCGTAGATCGCCGGGAGATCGAGGTGAAAAGAGTAGAGACGGAGAATAACAATGCTGATCCATTCACAAAGGCCATTCCTCAGACGCAGTTCAAGAGGCTATTCGAGATGATAGGTCTACGATATACCAGCTCATGGCCCTAGTGCAGGTGGGAGATTGTTAGTGTATATACCCTAGGGGCCATTATTGTATCATACTAGGTTGTATATTACTTAATGGAAGCTTGGGATATTCAGAGTTGTATATAACAGTCTTGCTAAAAATAGTAGTATGCTACTTGGTTTGTGTCTACTTTAATATGTGCATATGTTTCTTGTAACATATCACTTATACATATTAGTAGAGCCCATAGGATCTTTGCTTGATTACCAGCATTGTGATGGCAGTCACACTAGTGGGGGCTGGGTAGTCTGTAAGCAACACCCTATACAGGTCCCTGGTCGTTGGATTATCGAGACAGGGCATCGATATTCCGAAGTAGACTAAGTGTGTACGCTTCTCATCCCAGTTGGGGAGATGGTCTGTCCCACAGCCATCAGTACGTCGTACTGGAGATAGTATACAGGTGCTCGTTAGGTTACGGGTACACCGAACAGGACTCGCAGGGGAACTGTTGGTTGGTATTATACCCGTCGTTAGTTAACAGTTCCCAGGTGACATGAGTACAGCATAGTCCGCAGACTTGACACTGCTACTTCGCCTCGAGTGTGTCCCACTGTTCTTAGATTGCTACACTACCACGGCTCAAAGGAGTAGTGCAAACAGGTAGCAGTTGGGTGCAATCCCGAGCACTTGGAGGCAGTGGCGGTTAGATAAGATTCGTCTCTCCCAGTATTGGGAGTTGATATCGCGCTGTGTCAGAGAGCCATTACGCAAAGTCCCTGGCCAGGGCAAGCGAGATTTACTGGTAGGTCCCAGTAGTTTCTCAGAGTGTAATGGGCTACGCTCCGACACGACTTATACCGCTATTAGGGGACTGACGCTTGTCGCCCCCTAGGATTGATATGCGATAGTCTTAGACGAACAGACCAGACTGTACGGAGATTGTCACATCAGGCTCAGTAGGAGTTCGGATGAGTTTCTTCATCGGCCTTCTTATCGACATCTACCTGGGGACCGTTACGTACAGCTAGTGCCGCTTGCGGTCTGTGGTTAAACCCACTGCCAACGTAGTGTCGAGTCTTTAGAGTCCCACACAGAGAGTTTCCCTGCTCCAGGCGAAACGATATAGAGGTCGTATGGTTTTACGACAAGGGTTCGGACGCATACGTGTTTAAACGCACGTACGATGTTCGGACAGTTTTTAATAGCCGGCTTTGGTTTAAGCCAGATTCTAGTATCGGGTTATTGGATTTATAAAGTCTAAAGTTTTTCCGTGTTTTCACGGATTGGAGGGGCGTTCTCGTAATTTTCCGGGAAGCTTCTAGAAGCATGGTGACTTGGGGGGGTAAGGTGGCATTAGCATTAAATGATATTGTGACTCATTATGTATGATTCATCATGTCATTAATGCATTATTAAATGCTTAATGACTCACATAGTGAATCACTCATAATGCACTTATGTAGCATGATGAATAATATCATTTTATTCATTTATTCATTTATTCGTTATGCTTCATATATCATGTGAGAAACAATATCATATTTCATTCTAATCATCACCTTCTCTCTCCGCAAGCTCTCTCATTCTTGAAACCCTAACCCTAACCTCTCATGTGTTGAGATCAAGGGTTAGCTAGACTAATACATCCATAACCTCACTCTATATGCCCTAGGTAGCTTCGATTAGCACTTTGAGCAATCTAGTTATCTCAAGTTAGAGATCAAGCTAGGCGTAGGAGCTCTCGGGTGGATCGTCTTTGACTCGAGGAGGCCGTTAAGGTGCCGATGTTCCAAGGAGCCTACGAGGAGTGGAGGACAGCAATGAAGACCCGAAGGACAAGTAACGTGAGGTATAACTTCGAATCCGAGTAGTTAAACCTCTCGTAATTTGCTAGTAACGGTTTAGATACGATTCATGCGCTCAAGTCCGTGTTATGAAGCTTTGATAATTGTTTTTCATATATTCCGCCTCCCCGCAAGTTCGTGGGATGCGTGACATGGACTTACGTCACAGTCCATGTACATAAACACTATACTAAATAGCTTTAGTATGGAAGATTCCAAGCGTGATAATATACTCGCTTTGCACAGAATCACCCTTTCAAAAGAGATATCTCCCAAGACTGATGAGGAGAGGGCTTTCATGAGCATTATACTATACACTTCGATGGTAGGATCTATAATGTATGTGATATTATGTATCAGACCAGATGTAGCTTACGCACTTAGCGTGGTAAGCCTATATCAGTCAAACCCAGGGGAGACGCACTAGATAGCTGTGAAGAACATTCTCAAGTACCTGAGAAGGATTAAGGAGATATTCTTGGTGTACGGTAATGGAGACCTCAAGATGAATTCTTTTACCGACTCAAGCTTCTAAAATTATAAGGATGCTAGCAAGTCACTCGGGTTATGTGTTTACCCTCAACATAAAGGCGGTCTGTTGGAAGAGCTCTAAACAGGACACCGTAGAAGACTTGACGATGTAGGCTGAATATATTGCTGCCAACGATGCCGCAAAAGAAACAGTCTAGATGAAGAAGTTCATTGTTGAACTTGAGGTAGTTTCGTCCATTGTTAATCCAATACCTTTATATTGCGATAACAATGGGGCTATGGCCTTAGCGAAGAAACTATGGTCCAATCACAGATCCAGACACATCTTGAGACGGTATCACCTGATCAGGGAGATCGAGGTTTGGAAAGTGGATATAAAAGAAAATACGGCGGATCCATTCACAAAGGCCCTCCCTCAAGTACTGTTCGAGTGAATTTTTGAGATATTGGGCATCCGATACACCGACAACTGGCCCTAGAGCAGACGTTGCGTACTCAATACGCCAATAATTGGCTTTAGTGCAAGTGGAAGATTGTTGGATATGTATGCCCTAGAGGCCATTATTGTATATATATAGTGGATGCTTGGACATATGTAAGTACAAGACAATCTTACTCGATATGATAGTATATTATTTGGTTTGTCTTTATCTTAATTTGTATATATATTTTACTTATTACATATCACTAATACATGTTGATAAAGCCCATAGGATTATTGCCTGACTACCAGCGTTATGATAGCTATCATACATGTGGAGGCTTGGTAGTCCATAAGCACATCCTTAAAAGTCCCTGGTCGTGGAAGTATCGAGACTGAGCATCGATATTTCGGAGTAGACTGGTGTATACATTTCTAGACCCCGACGAGTTTCGATGGATGGTCCTACAGCCATTAGTGTGTGGCACCTAAGATCGTATGCAGGTGCTCATTCAAGGTGAGTACACTAGACGGACAAGCCGAGAACTTCTAGATGATATTATACCTATCGTCAGATAGCAGTTCTCAGGTGACATGAGTACATGTTAGTATTTAAACCTGAGATCTTCATTTGTCTCGTGTGAGTTCCCAATGCACTCGATGTACTTAGATTACTACTATTAGTTATATGTATGCTCTAGAGGCCATTATTGTACATACATGATTATATATTATAGTGGATACTTGGACATATATATAGAGGACTTTCTTTCTCGACATGATAGTATGCTATCTGGTTGCACTTTATCTTAATATGTACACTTGTATTATTATATTGTCTTTCTGATACATGTTGATAAAGCCCTTAGGATATGTACTTGACTACTAGGACTATGAAGAAGATCATACTAGTGGGGCCAGGGTAGTCCACAAGTATATCCTTTAATAGTTCCTAGTCGAGAGAGTATCGAGACAGGGCATCAATATTCCAGAGTAGACTAGTGTGTACATTTATTGACCATATATAGGGCGATGGTTGATCCCATTACCAATGGTGTTTGACATCATAGATTGTACACACATGCTCATTACAGAATGGGTAAACCGAACAGGACTCACCGAGAACTCCTAGATGGTACCATACCTATCGTTAGATAGCAGTTCTCTGGTAACACTGGTACAGGTTAGTCTGTAGACCCGAGATCGTCATAGAGTCTTGTGTGGTTCCTACTGTGCTTTGATTTCCTCCCTACCAAGGCTCAAAGGAGTCGTGCAAACAGGTGGATTTTGGGTACAGTCCCGAGTCACATGGAGATAATGAGCAATAGGAGGGGTTTCGTCTCTCCCGGTATAGGGAGTTAATGTTGTGCTATGCTCGATTGGCTATAACAGCAAGTCCCTGGCCAGAGCTGATGAGATTTACTGGTAAGAGTTATCAGTAGTTTCTTAAAAGGCTATAGACCACACATCGGCATAACTTATCAAGTTACTGGGGTCTGACGATTCCACCCTTAGACTTGATATACGACATATCGGACAAAGAGACCGGACTATACGGTAAGTGTTGCTTATAGGCTTTGCGGGAGTTTGGACAAGCTTGCTTGTTGATCTTCTATTCGCTCAATACCTGGATAGCCGTTACGTCCAGCTAGTACCACTGACGGCTTGTGGGAGACTGATGTGATCATTACCTACTACTGACGTATTGATGAATATTTAGAGTCCCACACAGAGGTTTCCTAGCTCAAGCGAAATGAAGTAGGGCACATATGTGATATGTGCGGGACCTTGATTAAATACGTGTATGTGATACCGTATTCTAATCTCATGATATATTATATCGGTCGGTTATATGTGACATAACCGGGTTATTGAATCAAGTGTTGATTTAATAAATTGATATACATATAAATGATATTAGTCGGTTATATATATGATATAGCTGGATTATTAAATCAAGTGTTGATTTAATAATTTTATATATATATATATATATATATATATATATATATATTTGATATATTAACTAATATTAGCTCACTAATGATTTTCTTCTCTTGCTTATATATAATGATATATATATTTATATATATATATGTTTATTTATATATAAATTACTATTGTGTCAAGCTAGATGATACATAGAACATGGGTGTATGTGACTCACACTATGGCTTAGGAATATTGAGGATTTATTTTTAAAGTTAAACAAAAATGAAGTGGAAATGAGCATGGCTTAAGATACTTGTGGAAGTATGTAGAAGCCATGACTCATTCCACTAATTTTTGTTTTACTTTAGATATTTTTAAACCTAACCTTTATCCTTAGCCATGCTTAACTCTCTATAAATATCTTTGAGATATTACTTCACCTTGGTTCTTGATCTTCTTCCTCTCTTGATTTTCTTTGAGTGAAAAGAGAAAAGAAATTCTAAAGTGAGCAAAATTCCTACTTCATCAACCTACTCTCATATAGCCCATTAGTGTAGGTTGTTTGCTTCACTAATTCCTTAATTAGTGAAGAGGTAGCTTGAGTTAAAGATTCTTCAAGGTGGATCATCTTCGGCCTCGAAGACGCCTAAGCAAGCTTGTTCTTTTCACCAAGTGGAGCCTAAGAAGAGTTCTAGGGACTACTACTTGGAGCTTTAGAAGTGAAGGACCGGTCTACAAAGGTTGTATTCCCTTTTCACTTAGTATAGAATGTCTTTACTAGCTTACAAACCCTAATTCTCTAGTTCGATTGTCACGCACCGCTTCCCAGAGTACGCAAGATTGGACACGTGACATAGCCAACCATGCTACCTGTGGGTAGGAAATATCCATCCACAGTCACATTACGGTTGTAAAGATATCAAGAACAAAATAATAAACTAATCTAATACATGTCCAAATCCATAATAACAAGAATCAATAAACAATAAGTGCGGAAGCAAATGATCCAATACAATAAATAAACAGTACGTCCCATAATGCGGGCTCACATCTGGAAATGAAATGAAATAAATAAACTAAACCCTAAGGAACTCACAGTTCAGCCTGCTGGCTGAAGTACTCCTGCTCAGTCGTCGACAGGGGTAAGGAATCTGGGCCATGCAAAACCCAGACGTCAGCGCGTCATGTCAACCAAATAATATAATATAAACATGGTAATAAGCAATGCAGGTATGAACATGAATAAAGCAATACTATGGAATAACAGTGCAGGGTAATGCGCAGTGGTAACTAAACTGTCCTATCAGGTTTCTACTCTATAGTCTTTGAAATCAATTGATGAATCGTCGATGTAACTCAATAGTATCCCGTGCGTGCCCGGGACCACGGTCAAGGTCCTCGGGGCTGAATCCGAGACGTGCCGCTAAGCAGTAATAGGTAGCAAGATGGACAAGTGATGTCAGCATCACCACTCCGGGGCTGGCCAAGCCCGTAAGACTGATCAGAACAAGTATCGAACTGTTGAGTTACAAGTCGGTTTCACCTTTGATTTCCCCATACCCCCAAGCTATGTATGTCAGGTCAGGTATTCAGTAGTCAAGGACTAATGCCAACACAAAATCAGGTAAAAGTAGGTCTGTCTGGATAGACAGCAGGAATGGTCAGGTTTGTCGGCATTAGGCATGAAATCAGGTAATAGGTCAGGTCACGTTTCAACAGGTTGAGTCGATATGTACAGGGTGTCATGTCCGGTGTATCAGTACATGTGTCAGGTGTATCAAGATCGGTCAATATGTAATGCAATCAAATGTATGCTGATAACAGGTATAGTAACGAATAAGGGACAACAGCAGGGACAGCAAATAACAATATTATTCCATGTAAACACAGTGATGCTTTGTATTCTCTTATTAACATGTTCAAGCACCCTTGGGGTGCAATAATCACAGTGTAGCGCAACATTAATAACAGCAGGCAATAAAGATATAAGTGTGCGACTATTATCCTCTAAATAGTAAAATGATTAGCAGGTAGTTGTCATTAAGGTTACGGTGGCAAAATACGATTTAGGTGGCAGTATTATAATATACATCATATTTCGTCCAATGAGATAAGTAGCAATACTAGTTAATATAGCAAGTTTGTGAGTCAAACATTTAATTAGTTTAACGTAGCATGTAGCAAGAAATCTTGCCTCGACGGTTTCGCAAACCGGAAAGCACGGATGCAATGTCGGTAGAAAACACGAGACGGGTGCACGGACTACAGATCGAGTCCCAACAGCGAACAGCGGGACCACACGGACCAGGGTACTTCGCTGGAGCGTCGGGTCCAAACGACGGCACGGTCGGAATCCGGCAAAAGTCAAAAGCAACGAAGTTAGCAAACGCGATAAACGTATTTAAGGATCAGCGGGGGGGATTTAGCCCAAAAGGAAAGATAAGGGATGCTTACAGGGAGACACCAGGGGCAACCACGGCGGGCTCGACGGCGCTGGGACGCCGGCGAGGCAGCGACGGCAGCTGCGGAGGCTGGAAAGTTCCTGGGTCGCTGGAAAGGTGGTGGTGCTGTGCGATGAGGGGATGTAAGGGCCGGGTTCTGGTCGCAGGGGAGAGGAGGTGGTCGGAGGTGGCGCGAGTGACGTCGAAGAGGGTCGACGGCACGCTTTCCGGCGAACTGCAGACGGTGGTAGGGTTACGGTTTTGGGTTCTGTGGTCCGGCGAGGGGAGGAGGAAGGCGACGACGAGGTCGGGACGAGGAGGAAGAGAGGGAGTCTCAGGCGTCGTTGGTGACGGGAGGCGGCGTCGACGGCGAGATCTGCGGCCGGGTGATGTCGTCGGGGTTGGGTGCAGGCGCGGAAGGAGACGGAGGAAGGAGGTAGGAGGGTGCGGCTAGGCTGAGGAGGTGATGACGGCGACGGCGAGGTCGCGGGGAGGTCGGCGGCGAGGTCACGACGAGGTTAGGGTTAGGGTTAGGGGTTCTCGTGGGGGTTTTCTGCGCGATGATGGCGAAGGAACAGTTGGGGGGAAATATATAGAGGGAGAGAGAGAGATTTGATGAGGAGAGAGAGAGAGATTTGATGAGGAGAGAGAGAGAGGCAGTGGAGAGAGATAGAGAGAGAGTGGGAAAAGGTGGGGCCTACGAGGTGATTACGAGCTCGTGATTGGCTGGAAAAAATTTTGTGGATTAAAATTTAAAGATTCTAAGGGATTTAACGATAGATTTAGGTAACAATAAAATATATGTATAGTTTAATATATTAAATCAAGCGGGCAATTTTGGCGCTAAATGAAACATTTCCAAATCGCGCCCGGGTTGCGCCCAAATGTTCCAAATTCAAATTATAGGATTTTAAGCGAGTTCCAAATTTTGAAAAGAGGTGTTTAATGATTAAAATGCATGCCCCCAAGTCGGACACTTGCACGCGCGCGTAGACGTCCAAACTTGCCCGTTTCGCCGAACGGGATGAAATCTCGACGCGCGGACGCTACCACGCGACTAGTGGCGACGAGTAGGCCAACATGGATATTTTTAATTTCATTTTAGGTGTTAAAATTTGTTATGTGCCAAAATGACTTAACCGGTTAAAATTTAGCAATAAACACCAAACAATCAAAATAATTGGAAAGAGCAATATAAAACACTCAACTAGCAATAGAAATAGTATTACTGGGCTCGGGTGTTACATCATACCCAACTACAAAAAGAATTTCGTCCTCGAAATTCTAAGAATACAAGATAGCTAACTACTGGAAAAGGTGAGGAAATTTCTGCCGGATCTCGTCTTCTCGCTCCCAAGTGGATTCTCCATGCGATCGATTACCCCAAGAAACTAGCACAAGATGGATAACCTTGTTCTTAAGAACCTTTTCTCTTCGATCCTTGATTTCAACTGGTCGCTCCTCAAAAGTTAGGTCCTCCCGTACAGTCAACTCCGAATGATCCAAGACATGAGTCTCATCACGAACATACCTCCGTAGTTGAGACACATGAAACACATCGTGCACTCCTGCCAATGACTGTGGTAACGCCAAACGGTACGCTACCTCTCCAACACGCTCCAATATCTCGAAGGGTCCAACGAATCGAGGACTAAGCTTTCCCCGACTTCCAAAGCGAATCACCCCTCTAGTCGGTGATATCTTTAGGAATACCGAATCACCCACGGCGAACTCTCGAGGTCTTCTTGACGTGTCGGCCCAACTTTTCTGTCTGTCTTGAGCTGCCTTCATATGTTTCCTGATTGTATTCACCTTCTCGACTGTCTGTACCACCAAATCTGGTCCTAGTAACCTTTGTTCACCAACGTCATCCCAACAAACGGGTGAACGGCACTTACGACCATACAACGCTTCAAACGGAGCCATCTGAATGGTCGCTTGGAAGCTATTGTTGTACGAAAACTCCACCAAGTGTAGATGATCCTCCCAAGAACCTTTGAAGTCCAACATGCAAGCTCTTAACATATCTTCAAGGGTCTGGATCGTTCTCTCCGATTGTCCATCAGTCTGAGGATGATCAGCTGTGCTAAACTTCAATCGAGTCCCCAAACTTTCTTGTAAACTCCTCCAGAAGTGCGACAAGAACCGAGTGTCCCGATCGGACACGATGCTTAACGGTACTCCATGCAATCTCACAATCTCCTGCATGTACCGCTCTGCCAAAGTCTCTGTCGATTGACCAACCCGGAAAGGAATAAAGTGAGCCGCCTTGGTCAACCGATCAACAATCACCCATACTGCATTGTTGCCCTTTGGACTCCGCGGTAAAGCCGTCACGAAGTCCATGGTTATATGTTCCCACTTCCACTGAGGAATCGGAAGTGGTTGCAACAAACCAGCAACCCTTTGGTGTTCAGCCTTGACTTGCTGACACACCAAGCACTTAGCCACGAAGCGAGCAATTTCCCGTTTCATACCTTCCCACCAGAAGTGCTGTCGAATATCTCGGTACATCTTTGTCCCTCCTGGATGTACGGAGTAAGCTGAACTGTGTGCCTCCTTCATAAGCTCTTCACGCACATCTCCTTTTGGCACACACACACGGCTACCATATCTCAACGAACCGTCTTCATGGATCAGTAAATCGGTTCGTAGTCCGGCTTCCACCTGCTCTCGAAACTTTTGCAGCCTAGGATCCTGCGATTGCGCCACTTTAATCTTCTCAACTAAGGACGACTGTACTTGCAACTGCATCAACTGTCCCGTAGCATGTGGTAGCACAACCTCCAAGTCGAATCTCCGAAAATCCGCAATGATCTCCCTTTGTGCGGTCAATACCTGAATCGCTGGTAACCGACTAAGCGCATCCGGCACGACGTTGACTTTTCCCGGATGGTACTTAAGATCAAGGTCATAGTCGGCCATCAGCTCCAACCATCTGCGTTGCCTCATGTTCAACTCCTTCTGAGTGAACACATACTTTAAACTCTTGTGATCTGTAAAGACTTCGACTCTCTCGCCCAAAAGGTAGTGTCTCCAAATTTTCAAGGCGAAGATCACGGCTGCAAGCTCCAAGTCATGAGTCGGATAATTCTTCTCATGAGTCTTCAGTTGTCTCGATGCGTAAGCGACGACCTTCCCATTCTGCATCAAAACACATCCCAATCCTTTTCCAGATGCGTCGCTGTGAATCACCAGTCCTCCTGAATCATCCGGTACGGTTAGAATAGGGGCGGTTATCAACTTCTGTTTCAACGCCTCGAAGGCCAATGCACATCCATTCGTCCAAACAAACGGTACCTCCTTGCGCGTGAGCTTGGTTAACGGCTCAGCTACACGAGCGAAGTTCTCCATAAAACTTCTGTAGTATCCGGCGAGTCCAAGAAAACTCCTTATCTCCGCAACATTCCTTGGAGTTGGCCAATCTCGAACTGCTGCAATCTTCTCGGGATCAACGGCGATTCCATCGCCCGACACGACATGCCCCAGAAACTTCACTTCTTCCAGCCAGAATTCGCACTTACTCATCTTCGCGAATAATTTCTCTTGTCTCATCGTCTACAGTGCGATCCTTAAGTGCTCAGCATGCTCCTCCGGACTCTTCGATTACACCAGGATATCGTCAATGAATACCACAATAAACTGGTCCAAGAATGGTGAAAAGATCCTGTTCATCAAATCCATGAATATTGCCGGCGCATTAGTCACTCGGAAGGGCATCACCAAATACTCGAAATGTCCATATCGAGTTCGAAACGCCGTCTTGCAAATGTCTTCTGCTTTCACTCGGACCTGATGATATCCTGATCGCAATCCAATTTCGAGAATACCCTCGCGCCACTAAGCTGCTCAAAAAGTTCTCCAATGCGAGGGATCGGGTACTTGTTCTTAATAGTCACCCGGTTCACTTCTCGGTAATCAATGCACATCCTTCTCGTGCCATCCTTCTTCTTTACTAAAAGAACTGGAGCTCCCCAAGGTGAGTTGCTGCTTCGAATCCATCCCTTCTCGAGTAATTCACCAACTGGTTTCTTAACTTCTTCCAATTCCACCGGTGCCATCGGATAATAAGATTTTGACACTGGCGCTGCACCAGGAATAAGGTCAATCGCAAACTCCACATCTCGCTTCGGCGGTAAGCCTGATATATCCTCAAACACATCCATAAAGTCGTGAACAACTGCCGGCTCTTCATTACTATCCACTACCATTGCTGCAAGAACACTGTTTGTCAGCCTAGCCCTCAACTCGACTGGCCCGACAGAACTGCTTCCCCCAGTGAAGGTAAACTCAGGGTGTCCGGGAATCTGGAAAATTACTTTCCCTGCCCTACAATCAATGTGTGCGTGGAAAGTGCCAAGAAAATCCATTCCCAAGACTACTTCATAACTGCCCGTATCTATCACCAAGAAATCTGCAAAAAGCTCTCGTCCGCAAACAACAACTGTACAATCTCTACATTCCTTACTAGCTATGATTTTCCCATTCCCAGTGTGTATGTCCAAAAAACTAGACAGGGTCGTGCAGGTAATCGAGTGTGTAGTTATAAATTTGGATGACATAAAACAGTGGGATGCTCCGGAATCAAATAATGCCAATGCGGGAAAACCATGAACGAGTAAAGTACCTGAAACCACTTCTCCTGGCGCCTTGGCTTCCTCAGCTGTCAACGTGAACGCTCGAGCCTGGTTTCGTCCTTGAGTCAGCTGTTTCTGCCCTTGGAACGGTCTCTGCGGAGGCTTCTGTATATCATCTTTCGTGCGAAGCTTCGACGGACAAGCATTAACGGCGTGATCTGCCGCTCCACATCTAAAACAGAGTCCCAGCCTCCTACGACACTCCTTCCGCACATGTCCGAGTACATGGCAGTAGTTACAAATCACGCTCCCTTTCCGATCACCCACAATTGTTTTCTTCATTGGTGCTACGCTGCGCCTGTTCACCGGAATACTTCTACGTACAGACGTTTGGTTCAGTGCAAATGCCGGTTCCAGCTCGATCTGTTCCTTTAGATTCTCCAGCAATCCCCTTATCACTCTACGCCTGGCGGCTATGACCGCACGTCTTTGGTCCATCTTCAAATTCTTACCGGTCATATTCCTGAAAATCAAAGTACCCAACATTAGCATGATGATAGATTCTGAGTATAGATCAAGGCTAGAACTCCAAGATACTTAAATAGAGTACAGCATTGTAGCTATGCCGCGGTATCATAGCCGCAATTACTTAACTCCACTCAAGTCACCTAAGTCCTAGAGATAACAAGAAATTAGGTTTTCGAGTTGACAATGCAAAGTAAGTTTGCAGGTCGACATGATCCGGAAGAATGATTCAAGGATGGTAAAACGGTCAAGGTGGCAGGACATGTTTCCTAATCACGGGTATTCTGATTCGTGTATCGGGTACAATACCCAACTACAAAAGAATCAACCCAACTAACCTATGGCTCTGATACCAAAAGAACCATGTCACGCCCCGCTTCCCAGAGTATGCAAGATTGGGCACGTGACATAGCCAACCATGCTACCTGTGGGTAGGAAATATCCATCCAAGTCACATTACGGTTGTAAAGATATCAAGAACAAAATAATAAACTAATCTAATACATGTCCAAATCCATAATAACAAGAATCAATAAACAATAAGTGCGGAAGCAAATGATCCAATACAATAAATAAACGGTACGTCCCATAATGCGGGCTCACATCTGGAAATGAAATGAAATAAATAAACTAAACCCTAAGGAACTCACAGTTCAGCCTGCTGGCTGAAGTACTCCTGCTCAGTCGTCGACAGGGGTAAGGAATCTGGGCCATGCAAAACCCAGACGTCAGCGCGTCATGTCAACCAAATAATATAATATAAACATGGTAATAAGCAATGCAGGTATGAACATGAATAAAGCAATACTATGGAATAACAGTGCAGGGTAATGCGCAGTGGTAACTAAACTGTCCTATCAGGTTTCTACTCTATAGTCTTTGAAATCAATTGATGAATCGTCGATGTAACTCAATAGTATCCCGTGCGTGCCCGGGACCACGGTCAAGGTCCTCGGGGCTGAATCCGAGACGTGCCGCTAAGCAGTAATAGGTAGCAAGATGGGCGAGTGATGTCAGCATCACCACTCCGGGGCTAGCCAAGCCCGTAAGACTGATCAGAACAAGTATCGAACTGTTGAGTTACAAGTCGGTTTCACCTTTGATTTCCCCATACCCCCAAGCTATGTATGTCAGGTCAGGTATTCAGTAGTCAAGGACTAATGTCAACACAAAATCAGGTAAAAGTAGGTCTGTCTGGATAGACAGCAGGAATGGTCAGGTTTGTCGGCATTAGGCATGAAATCAGGTAACAGGTCAGGTCACGTTTCAACAGGTTGAGTCGATATGTACAGGGTGTCATGTCCGGTGTATCAGTACATGTGTCAGGTGTATCAAGATCGGTCAATATGTAATGCAATCAAATGTATGCTGATAACAGGTATAGTAACGAATAAGGGACAACAGCAGGGACAGCAAATAACAATATTATTCCATGTAAACACAGTGATGCTTTGTATTCTCTTATTAACAGGTTCAAGCACCCTTGGGGTGCAATAATCACAGTGTAGCGCAACATTAATAACAGCAGGCAATAAAGATATAAGTGTGCGACTATTATCCTCTAAATAGTAAAATGATTAGCAGGTAGTTGTCATTAAGGTTACGGTGGCAAAATACGATTTAGGTGGCAGTATTATAATATACATCATATTTCGTCCAATGAGATAAGTAGCAATACTAGTTAATATAGCAAGTTTGTGAGTCAAACATTTAATTAGTTTAACGTAGCATGTAGCAAGAAATCTTGCCTCGACGGTTTCGCAAACCGGAAAGCACGGATGCAATGTCGGCAGAAAACACGAGACGGGTGCACGGACTACGGATCGAGTCCCAACAGCGAACAGCGGGACCACACGGACCAGGGTACTTCGCTGGAGCGTCGGGTCCAAACGACGGCACGGTCGGAATCCGGCAAAAGTCAAAAGCAACGAAGTTAGCAAACGCGATAAACGTATTTAAGGATCAGCGGGGGGGATTTAGCCCAAAAGGAAAGATAAGGGATGCTTACAGGGAGACACCAGGGGCAACCACGGCGGGCTCGACGGTGCTGGGACGCCGGCGAGGCAGCGACGGCGGCTGCGGAGGCTGGAAAGTTCCTGGGTCGCTGGAAAGGTGGTGGTGATGTGCGATGAGGGGATGTAAGGGCCGGGTTCTGGTCACAGGGGAGAGGAGGTGGTCGGAGGTGGCGCGAGTGACGTCGACGAGGGTAGACGGCACGCATTCCGGCGAACTGCAGAGGGTGGTAGGGTTGCGGTTTTGGGTTCTGTGGTCCGGCGAGGGGAGGAGGAAGGCGACGACGAGGTCGGGACGAGGAGGAAGAGAGGGAGTCTCAGGCGTCGTTGGTGACGGGAGGCGGCGTCGACGGCGAGATCTGCGGCCGGGTGATGTCGTCGGGGTTGGGTGCAGGCGCGGAAGGAGACGGAGGAAGGAGGTAGGAGGGTGCGGCTAGGCTGAGGAGGCGATGACGGCGACGGCGAGGTCGCGGGGAGGTCGGCGGCGAGGTCACGACGAGGTTAGGGTTAGGGTTAGGGGTTCTCGTGGGGGTTTTCTGCGCGATGATGGCGAAGGAACAGTTGGGGGAAAATATATAGAGGGAGAGAGAGAGATTTGATGAGGAGAGAGAGAGATTTGATGAGGGGAGAGAGAGAGGCAGTGAAGAGAGATAGAGAGAGTGTGGGAAAAGGTGGGGCCCACGAGGTGATTACGAGCTCGTGATTGGCTGGAAAAAATTTTGTGGATTAAAATTTAAAGATTCTAAGGGATTTAACAATAGATTTAGGTAACAATAAAATATATGTATAGTTTAATATATTAAATCAAGCGGGCAATTTTGGCGCTAAATGAAACATTTCCAAATCGCGCCCGGGTTGCGCCCAAATGTTCCAAATTCAAATTATAGGATTTTAAGCGAGTTCCAAATTTTGAAAAGAGGTGTTTAATGATTAAAATGCATGCCCCCAAGTCGGACACTTGCACGCGCGCGTAGACGTCCAAACTTGCCCGTTTCGCCGAACGGGACGAAATCTCGACGCGCGGATGCTACCACGCGACTAGTGGCGACGAGTAGGCCAACATGGATATTTTTAATTTCATTTTAGGTGTTAAAATTTGTTATGTGCCAAAATGACTTAACCGGTTAAAATTTAGCAATAAACACCAAACAATCAAAATAATTGGAAAGAGCAATATAAAACACTCAACTAGCAATAGAAATAGTATTACTGGGCTCGGGTGTTACATCGATTCTACGTTAGCATGCTTTAGCACACTAGATTCTTTTAAAATTGCATACTCGATACTTGTCTAAACCTAGTGGTAGTGCTAAGACATACTTTCATGGTATCAGAGCCAAGCTAGAGCATTAGGCTATGTTTAAATGAAGTTTAAGTGTTCGATCGAGTTTCGAAACTCCACAAATTCCAAGTTTCTGTAAATTTTTTTAAAATACGATATTTTCCAGATTAAAATTATTCAGAAAATCATGCAGGTTAAATGGAGCCCCATGAAATTCGAGTCCACAAATCCATTAATGAGCCGCGGAACCGCGGCTCAAACCCTAGTTTGGCCACGATCCGCCGCAATATTGAAGAGTTGTTGGTTGATTTTTCTTTTGCTGCTCCATTTTGTTATTCTGGGTTTTCTGGGAAGTTTTTCTGAGGCTCAAGTTGTTGAAGTCTCTGTGATTTGTGGGTGTTTGATGAATCGTTCGAAATGTTTAACGTCGTCTAAATTACATTGATATGTGATACACTATTCGGAATCCACAATAATTAGTTTTGTGAAGACTAGTTAGTGTTTTGTAAATCTAGCAATTTAGTCTCTTTTGATCGATTGCCATGGAGTTTTGATTCGGATCAAAACTCCGTCGCAATCTCGTATTGAACGCGAACACTCGCCGGGTAACACTACTAGATAGCCATGCCCTATAGCCCCGACCAAGTAACTATAGAAGAACACCATTGCCAAAAGTATCCACTCGGGTGCTCGCGGCTGCGGTGTTCCGCCTAAGTGCACTTCGTCGACGGCATCGGGGTACGGCTATCCACTAAAGTTTCCGACGAGCATTCGACCAGGTTGTCAGGAATCTTGTTGAATTACCTGACTGGTTATTGAAAAGTGTTTTCAATTCGAGACTAAAATGCGAGGTTTATAGTGTTAGGCATGAAATCCGAAGTATGAGATATTCCAGGTTTATGATGTCTAGAGAGTTGTGGATTCAAATTATTGTAGTTTTCATTTTCTTTTCTGTGACCGTAAGTGTAATATGTGGTGTATCGACGATCTCGTTGATATATGTCAATGAATTTCGGGATACGCATATTTACTTACGTTGATGACATGTGATGTTTATGTGTTATTGTGATATGTTTTATTGGATCGTCATGTTTGAATAGCCGGGGGTTTTTGCGTGAGATGAGAGTTTTTCATTTTCATTCATGAAATAAATTGTATGTAATATATTTTTATTGGGACACTTCCGGGTTGAGGATGATGTCACCATTGATATATATTATTTACTTTTCCGCATTAGGATACACCCAAGGTGGGGGCACAAGTAACCGGGTTCTAGAGTTTAATGGGAGACCATTTCGAGGAGTCGAGATCGGGTCTCCTAACTCTAGAATTGGCAGGATCACTTGTCGCTCTCGTAGGGGTCTAAGGATATGGTTTTGGCTATTCATCACGACCGTGGAATCCGTGTTTTTCATTACCGGCTTAATTTTAAATACGGACCTCCTAGTATATCCTATATTTCAAATGTTTGTTTCTACTGCCTGAGTTCTGTGATGTGATCATATAACTATCTGAGATGAATGTTATATATATATATATATATATATATATATATATATATATAATAATAATAAAAGTTGCTTATGTTTTGCACCCGCGCTAGTCCAGCCCCCGCTCTGCCGTTAGTTAAGTAACCTAACGTGCATGACGGGGCCCCGTGGCGAATGCGGATGGCATAAGCGTACGTTCTATTTTCATTTCCTTTGTGATGTTTAGGAAACATAAATGATGGGACTTCATTAATGAGATTAATGAAAAGAAAAGAAACCTAAAGATGTTGTAGAATCAAATTTTTCAAAAAGGTAGCTCTAGTTTTTGCTTTGCATAGCGGTGTTCCTTTTATGAATATCCAGCACCTCATTCGATGAGGAAAGAGCCTAGATCCTTTCACCGGGAGTGACCTCATTAGCAAGAGCTAGAAAATACTACAACCCACTCGGTTTATTTTGAAAACTACTTGATTTTAAAAACGAAGCTTAAACCACTCCTTTTCAAATCACTCGATTCTACAACGATATCAAGTTCGGTACGTTAATGGTTTTCTACAAAACCATTCGTAACCCTCCGCCTTTTTAGGAAGTGGAGTACTTAGTATTCGTGCTAATTTTGTTGACTATAGTTAAGGCGTAGTGTACGGTAGCTAAGTGATGTCTTCCTATAAAACATATGATGCGATCGATTAGGACATCCGTATGACTTTGTTGACCATGGTTAAGGGTCATGCAGATGGGTCTAAATCAATCACGAAATGACAGGTAGAACTTGACTAGCGCTTATGATTTGTTGACCATAGTTAAGGTCATAATTCGCTAGGGGTAAAAACAGATATAGGGGATTTCAACTGTTGAAATTTGCAATGAGATTGCATACCTTCTATATGATAGTTGGATCCCAATACCCACAGCGAGTAAGTGTTATTCCTGGAAGAGTTTTGCACTTTACAATTAGCTGATCCAGTAGGTGTCTAAGAAAGGTGTTAATTGTTGGAGATAGTGCCCTCAGAGTCAATTATTGGATAACAGGCACGTGATTGCAATGATTGAGGGAGGACCTATCCCGGTAGGACAGTCTTACTCAAGATGATAGTATGCTATCTGGTTTATCTTTATTATCGTGTACTGTTTTAGGTGACCAGACAGGTCGCTATTATACGTTGATAGAGCCCCTAGGATTTATGCTTGACTGCCAGCAGTATGAGGGCGATCATATATGTGGGAGCTGGTAGTCTATAAGCACATCCTTAAAAGGTCCCTAGTCTTGGGAGTTTCGAGACAGGGCATCGATACTCTAGAGTAGACTAGTGTATACAGTCGATACCCCAACGAGGGGCGGTGGCCGGTCTCACAAGCCACTGGTGTCAGTTGGTTCACCTAAGATGTATACAAGTGCTCATTGGGTTATGAGTACACCGGACAGGACTCGCCGGGAACATGCTAGTTGGTCTTATACCTGACGTCAGATAGCAGTTCCCTGGTGATATGTGTACAGTTAGTTCATCGACCTGAGGATCGTCATTTGTCTCGTGTGAGTTCCCACTGTACTTTGATTACTACCCAACCACGCTCAAAGGAGACGTGCAAACAGGTTTTAGTTGGGTACAGTCCCGAGCCACATGGAGGCAGTGAGCGGATCTTCAGGGGTACGTCTCTCCGGTATTGGGGGTGAGGTCGCGCTGTGTCTAGGAGAGCCATTACACAAAGCCCTCGGCCGAGGCAGGAGATTTACTGGTAGGTATTCCAGTAGTATCTCAGGGTGTTCTGGGCTACACTCCGATACGACTTGTACCGCTTTTGGGGGTCTGACTTTTACCAACCCCCTAGGCCCGCCATGCGATGCTCATAGACGAACGGACCGGACTGTACGGATATTGTCACTGACAGGCTCAGTAGGGTGTCAGGATGAGTTCGCTCATCGACGTCCTTTTTGGTCAATAGCTGGTAGCCCGTCACGTATAGCTAATACCTCTGACGTGCTAGTAGTTAAATCCACAGCTATAGTATTGACGAGTCTTTAGAGTCCCCCACATTCAGTTGCTCAAGTTTCGGGCGAAACGCTGTAGAGGCCGTATGGAGATATGGCAGGGTTCGATCAGATACGTGCGGTATTGCACGGATCATGATCGGACGGATAATACTAGCGGGCTTTGGTTTAAGCCGGATCCTAGTATTGCACAGTGTAGATTTTGTCTCAGTGCATTTGTATTCGGTCAGAATACAAATGCGGGTATGTATATACTGTAGCGGGGTTTTCCTGTAATTTATTACGGAATCAGTTTTTGGAGTTGCCATTTTGTTTTCCATTTCGGCCATATTTCCTATGTATCTTTCATTGGCCGAAGATTGGTGGAGGAGAGCTTATTTGCATTTCTGCAAATTAGCATTTGTGGAGGGTGTTATTTGCATATCCTTACTTCATGATGGTTGCACCATCATTTGACTTCTTTTGACCATGATTACATGACTTTTGGAAGTGATGATTAGTTGGTGGAGTGTTGGACCTTATCTTGTGATCATACTTCATGATAACTCCACACTCTCTTGCATTATTGAGATACACCCCCCTTGGACTTGCTCTCTCTCTCTTCTTGATTCACTCCATTCTCATTCCTCATGGAAAATGGCCGGCCAAGCTCTTTGGGGGCTGTCCAAAATTTCTATGAGGGAATTTTGTTCTTTTCATGCTACAAAATTCCCAAGTTCCTCTACAAAAGATTACATATCATTTCCTCCACCAAAAGACAACTTCCTACAACCCCAAATGAGACATAGCACTACACTATTCTACAGTAAATCTAGGGCACGTCGACTCGCCAACCTCGTGCCCGAGTTGCCTCGGTCTAGAGGTGGGAGCCCGTAAAAGAAGCCGGCGACGTGGTGCCCTTCCGGTGAGGAGGTGAAGACCGGACATTTCGCGGGGAGATCGGGACGACGACGAGAAGACCGGAGGACACGGATCGCTCGGTATATCTCTCTTCCCGTTCTTTAGTTAGCTAGGACTAGATTAATGGCCCGATCCGGGTTAAAAGTGCGCGGTGGTGCCGGTTTACTAGTTTGTAAAGTTTTTCGCTTCCGCGTTTCCGGTGTCGGATTGACAGCCGGAGCACCGCCGTGCACTTACAATGGTATCAGAGCCTCGCCATTAACCTAGTCTAGCTTGGTCTAATGTGTTCCGATCGAACAAAATTCCAAAAACCGCGTTTTCATGTGCATCAGTTTCTGTCGATTTTTTTTGGCTCGAAAATTTTTTCAGTATGTTGCAGAATTATATGCAGGGAATTTTAAGCATTCTGGGAAAATTTGGTCATGTGATGTCACCTTATCACCGCGGAACCGCGGCCAAACCCACGCATTGGCCGCGGTTCCGCCGCAATCTAGACTGTTCACTGTACCAAAATTTTCCAGAGAGCTTCTGAGTTCAAAATGGTGTTTTTGGAATGTTATTTTTTGGGCCCAGATTTCTTTGAGTGCTACAGTAGTGCTTGGGGCCCACTTGGTAATTTTTGATCGATCGGATATTTTAAACATCTTAGTTCACAGTATTTACATTATATCTGCGACCGTGAATATCACTTGATCGGTAAATCCTGTTTAACTGCTATAGCCCGGTTAGACGGATTTGCGAACGTGGCATTCACGTTGATGTTCTGTGATTGTGCTGTGATGTTGCGGATTGGTCGTGGGGATAGCCTGGATGCAATGCTAGTACAAGTTTTGTTGTATTATGTACATTTGATATTGCGGGGCGAGCGTCCGACATGTGGACTGCCGTCACTGCCTGTTTGTATATTATTCTTTTGGGGCACGACCAGGTTGCGGTCGATGTACCTGTTGTATGTATATTTTACTTTTTGTACTAGGATTGCCCCGCGGAGGGGTGCACGGATAGCCGGGTTCTAGAGGGCAATGGGTCCGCATCTTATGGTGTTGAGACAGAGGGGGCCTCACTCTAGAATTGGCGGGCTATTCGCCGCACTCGTAGGGGGTACAGGTTGACCCAGGAGGGGTGCCCAAGTTACCGGATTCCGTGAAGTGCTGGGTGGTCCATTCACGTTGCTGAAGGGGGCTGCCTTGCTTCAGGTTTTGGCAGGTAACTTTCCGCGCCTGTAGGGGTCTAGGATTTCATTGCACAGGCTATCTACACGACCAGTGGAACGTCGGGTTTCAGTAGCGGCTCTGTGAAACCCGGGGATCCCAGATATCTGTATTGTTCTGTGATGCTGTACATTTCTGTGATGTTGCATTTTTCCACGCCTTGAGCGAAATATTATATATTGATATATATACTAGTAGATATTGTATATGTTTTTCATCCACGCTAGTCCAGTCCCCACTCTGTCGTTAGTTAGCTAACCTAACGGGTAATGACGGGACCCAGTGGCGAATGCGGATGGTATATACGTACGTCATTATTTTCGTTCTTTATTGGTGTGATCAATTGATGAGACTGCGTTCATTCAGATCAATGCAAGTTAAAAAAAAACCTATTCTGATGTTGTTGGAACACTTTTCAAAAGGCTGTTATTGTAAGGGCGTTCTCTTTTGTTTTGCATCGTGGTATTCAGTTGGAATATCCTGCTCCTCAGTCGACGAGGCAAGGGCCGAGATCCCTTCACCGGGAGTGACCCCTTGGACAAAAGTTTGCGTCAGGGCAATAACTTCTCTATAGCCGATTACTTTTGCTTTGCATCGTGGTATTTAGTTGGAATATCCTGCACCTCATTCTACGGGGAAAGAGCTGAGATCCCTTCACCGGGAGTGACCTCTTTAGCAAAGGTTTTCGTCACTATATTTTTTAAAGCTATCCGTTCCTTCAACGATTTCAAGTTCATTACGTTAAAGGTTTTCGCCATCGCCAGAAACCATTCGTAGCCCTCCATCATTTCAGTTAAATATTCAGTAGTATTCAAGCTATGTATTTTGACCTCACGCCAAGGCATAGTGATTGGTAGCTGCCGAGTATTTATCTGTTGCATAGATAGATGCGTTGGTTTGGGACAGTCGTACTACTATATTGGCCTACGTCAAGGGTATGTACGGGTGGGTTCAAATTAACCTGGACAATGATGGGTAGAACTTGACATGTGACTTATGATATTTTGACCTCACGCCAAGATCATAAGAGCATGGGGCAAAAATCACATCGAGAGTTTCTAAAGAAACTGAAACTTGCTAGATATGAGCATACCTTCTGGAGTGTGATGACGTGAGCGGATTCCGTCACGTTATCATGCGATGATAGTTGGATCCCGATTCCCACTGATGAGTTGGTTTACTCCTTGGGTGATCCCAACTAATTCTTCTTTCAGGTTTGGTGGAGAATTTGACGGTACAGTGGGAGGTTTCCAGATTAGATAAATTGGTAACCATTCTGATCTAGGTTAGAGTGCACGCTGAGTGTTTCTTTTCTCTCTCTCTTTGGCAGCGACCATTGACCCGACCCTAAGACTATGACTCAGAGACCAAAATTAACCGAACCTTCTTAACACTGGTTTTTGGATTGTCAGAGTTGCAGACCTCATTGCCACTCCTACTTTTACCCTTTTTTCCAGGACACCCCGTATTACTACGAACGTCCACTTCCATTGGAAAAAACCATCGTATGGTTATATACGAACTCGAAGGGATTTATTCGAGGATGGTTTCCGGTTCTGGAGAAAACGAATAGGACTATTCAATTGTCTTTTCCTTTTTACCTTCTCTCAAGTTTCGAGTACTCCTTGGTTTAGGAGATAGTACACCTATTACGCAAATTGGATAGTCTTCTTCCAAACCATAGGCAGGTGCTGAACGGTAGGGAATGAAGAAAACCAATTAGCCTAAACGGTGTACAGAAGGTATTACGTAAAGACAAAGAAAGGGATTAGAAGGAGGGCAAAGTAAATTGCGACTGCTATTCACGACCAAACCAAGTATTTCATTACCACTCCCACTTCACCTTTGTATTTCTCCAGAACACTCCGTATTACTACGAAGATCCACGGTTTATTGGATATTCCATCGTATGGTTATATATGAACTCGAAAGGAACTTGTTCCAGTTCGGGGATGGATTCTGGTTCAGGAGAAATAGGAATAAGGTTTATTCGGTTGTCTTTTATCATCACCTTCTCTCGCATTGCGAGTACTCCTAGGATTAGGACAGTACACCCATTATGCTTATTGGATAGTCTTCTTCCAAACCATAGGCTGGTGCCGAACGGTAGGGAAGGAAGAAAACCATTTGGCCTAAAGGGGTGTACAGAAGGTAATGACTAAAGACATATGAAAGGATTTGGAGAGATGGCAAAGAAGTATACGGTTACAGTTGTGAATCTGGAAGAGGCATTACTAGGAATACCAGGATACCCCTACGAAACATTTCAATGTTTCAGTTTCACTGTGTAATGTTAAAGGAAAACTGATTTCCCGATTAGATACTTACTCCAGGGTATGTATTTACCAGGTATGATTCTCACATCTGTATGGTTTTACAGATGATAAGTGGGAGTAAGTTATTAGGAATTAGGTGATCATCCTCATTATATCGGAATTCGTTGTAATTGGTGATATTTGAGGAAGTCACCTGGGATGGTTGCCGGACGGCGAATATTTGGTTTTGAATATCCGTTATAATGCACCAATTTCAAATTGATATATCTGTACATCTATTTTTATAGAGTGAGATATACATTTTTGAAATTATGTCGATGACATTTACCTATATCAGTTGATGGTTAGGTAAGGAGTATTAAACAGCGGTGTAATTCTTCTTAACCATAAGTACAGTTTTCAACCTACAACACACAGGGAGTGAGTTTTTAGACTCAAGGGACTTGTACAGAGTATTGTATATTGTCCAGTGTCCATTAGGATAGAGGGGATGGTCCTCGTACTATATTCGGTTTACTTATGACTTCTCTAGTTCTTAGACAGGTGTTTCGTAGAAACACAGGGTCCAAGTTTTGAGAAGTTATAGGTATAAAGGTAAAGTAGAGAACCAGATGTTGCAAGTATCGGGATTCTTCAAGGTGATCGAAGATGTAGATACTTGTGTAGGGTATTCAGTTGATAGTAATGATTAAGAGAACTTGCTTCTCTTTCAGGTTACTCATAATTGGAAGAACTCCTAAGTTGAGTAACGCTGATCGGCCTCCTTCCATTTAGTTGACATGCACTGGAGACAGCTGCATGATTTGAATCTGGTTCAATTAAATCAGTGCCTCTGTTTCTATATTGGATATAGAACAGTTCATATCTTAACGATGTTAAGGTACGGGGAGTTGTCTGGCTTATGCATAAAACCAGACTCTGGATAACTCAAGGCGCGTTTCTGTAATGGCTGTTTGTGGGTTGACCCAGGCTATGAGAGGGTTGACTTTCTACCATCTGGAAGATCAATAGTGATATTGTTCTAGACTCGCCACAGTTTTAATAAAAATGGTTTTTTTTTCAGAAAACAGTAGTGGGAGTATGGTAGAACTGGAAGTGATTCCAGAACCGCAAACGATTACTGAAAATTTGATAAGAACCTAAAGATTCAATCTGGTTTGATATTCCATTGGCCACTCCGCAGATAAGGTGGGTAACCTCAGGCACCCGAGAGGTACTCCGGTATCCTCAAGGACGGTGACAGGGAGGTTCTTGTTTACCCAGACTTGCCATTGTTGTTGTTCCAGACTGTGAGTCCCGGCAGGAGGATGAGTATACCGTCGTTTTGAACTAGCTTTAGAAATGTACGTCTATATGACTCTGCCAGAGGGTTATCGTAGTCAGAGGGAGCAGCGGAAGCATTGGTGGACAAGTGGCTTATGTCTATTTATAGACTAAAGCAGATATAGCGGAGATAGATCATCTATTTCTGATGTAATAGTCATAGGTTTGACTTCATCAGAATAGGGGATGGATCTGTTAAGAAGGTAGTAGAGTGTGATATCCTGGTATTTGGATGACATACACAGAGAAGGAAGTGATATTCCTATACTACAGTCGGTTACACTTTGGTTGTCACACAGTGGTTTCTCCACATAAGGCTTGGATATTGTATCTGACATTCTGGTTACTAGATCTATAGATCTGGATTTGGGTGGTTTCCCAATCTGGGTACTTAGACAGCATTCTAAGAGTATTTAGAATGGACGACTCCTGGCACGGTGGTGTACCTGCAGGTAATGGAGTCACCCTCTCTAAAGGTGTCTTATAGACTAAAGTAGAGAGGGATGCGCATGATTGGCAGATCACTTTTTTAGGCAATTGAGTCAATCATGAGATGTCAAGTACCACACCCGATGTTGTTCTTGCAGTAGATGCAATAAGTTGATATTAATCCTATCCTGGAGAAACGATCGGAAGCAGTTTTAGAACATAAGTGGATGTTCTAGGGATATGATAATGACAGCCTCGTTCAGGAGACAGTTATCATTCCAGGCTTCCAAGGTGACATGGACGACAAGGTGGTCGTCAGAGTTATAGTTTTCCCTCTGACGAGGGGCAGTATTTTGGGCAGGTGATCCAAGCAGATACTGAGGGAGGTATGGCGCAGGATACTGATTAAGTTCAGTTGACGATACAGTCTAAGAAGTTTGGATTTAGAGTTCATTTATGAACTAGGTCCCATCAGACATCCAGACACATTCTAAGACAGGTATTGCTCATTTCGGGAGTTGGGTTTCTCTGCGAACTTGAGATTTAGAGAGACATAGAAAGAAACATCAAAGCGGATCCACTCACTGAGGCTATTCCTCGAACGCAATAGTTTCGCAAACAGGCTTTGTGAGACTAACTAGTAGAGGAGTTGGGTGTTTGGTATCACACGGGCTGTGAGTATGCGACATCACAATAATTAGCCTTGAGTGCAAGTGGGAGATTGTTGGAGATAGTGCCCTCAGAGTCAATTATTGGATCACAGGCACGTGTTGCAATGATTGAGGGAGGACCTATCCCGGTAGGACAGTCTTACTCAAGATGATAGTATGCTATCTGGTTTATCTTTATCATCGTGTACTGCTTTAGGTGACTAGACAGATCGCTATTACACGTTGATAGAGCCCCTTGGATTCATACTTGACTGACAGCAGTATGAGGGCGATCATATACGTGGGAGCTGGTAGTCTATAAGCACATCCTTAAAAGGTCCCTAGTCGTGGGAGTTTCGAGACAGGGCATCGATACTCCAGAGTAGACTGGTGTATACAGTCGAGACCCCGACGAGGGGCGGTGGCCGGTCTCATAAGCCACTGGTGTCGGTTGGTTCACCTAAGATGTATACAGGTGCTCATTGGGTTATGAGTATACCGGACAGGACTCACCGGGAACATGCTAGTTGGTCTTATACCTGACGTCAGATAGCAGTTCCCTGATGACATGTGTACAGGTCAGTTCATCGACCTCAGGATCGTCATTTCTCTCGTGTGAGTTCCCACTGTACTTTGATTACTACCCTACCACGCTCAAAGGAGACGTGCAAACAGGTTTTAATTGGGTACAGTCCCGAGCCACATGGAGGCAGTGAGCGGATCTTCAGGGGTTCGTCTCTCTCGGTATTGGGGTTGAGGTCGCGCTGTTTCTAGGAGAGCCATTACACAAAGCCCTCGGCCAAGGCAGGAGATTTACTAGTAGGTATTCCAGTAGTATTTCAGGTTGTTCTGGGCTACACTCCGACACGACTTGTACCGCTTTTGGGGGTCTGACTTTTACCAACCCCCTAGGCCCGCCATGCGATGCTCATAGACGAACGGACCGGACTGTACGGATATTGTCACTGACAGGCTCAGTAGGGTGTCAGGATGAGTTCGCTCATCGACGTCCCTTTTGGTCAATAGCTGGTAGCCCGTCACGTATGGCTAATACCTCTGACGTGCTAGTGGTTAAATCCACAGCTATAGTATTGACGAGTCTTTAGAGTCCCCCACATTCAGTTGCTCAAGTTTCGGGCGAAACGCTGTAGAGGCCGTATGGAGATATGGCAGGGTTCGATCAGATACGTGCGGTATTGCACGGATCATGATCGGACGGATAATACTAGCAGGCTTTGGTTTAAGCCGGATCCTAGTATTGCACAGTGTAGATTTTGTCTCAGTGCATTTGTATTCGGTCAGAATACAAATGCGAGTATGTATATACTGTAGCGGGGTTTTCCTGTAATTTATTACGGGATCAGTTTTTGGAGTTGCCATTCGGTCATATTTCCTATGTATCTTTCGTTGGCCGAAAATTGGTGGAAATGGGCTTATTTGCATTTCTGCAAATTAGCATTTGTGGAGGGTGTTATTTGCATATCCTTACTTCATGATGGTTGCACCATCATTTGACTTCTTTTGACCATGATTACATGACTTTTGGAAGTGATGATTAGTTGGTGGAGTGTTGGACCTTGTCTTGTGATCATACTTCATGATAACTCCACACTCTCTTGCATTATTGAGATACACCCCCCCTTGGACTTGCTCTCTCTCTTCTTGATTCACTCCATTCTCATTCCTCATGGAAAATGGCCGGACAAGCTCTTTGGGGGCTATCCAAAATTTCTATGAGGGAATTTTGTTCTTTTCATGCTATAAAATTCCCAAGTTCCTCTACAAAAGTTTACATATCATTTTCACCACCAAAAGGCAACTTCCTACAACCCCAAATGAGACATAGCACTACACTATTCTACAGTAAATCTTGGGCAAGTCGACTCGCCAACTTCGTGCTCGAGTTGCCTCGGTCTAGAGGTGGGAGCCCGTAAAAGAAGCCGGTGACGTGGTGCCCTTCCGGCGAGGAGGTGAAGACCGGAGATTCCGCGGGGAGATCGGGACGACGACGAGAAGACCGGAGGACACGGATCGCTCGGTATATCTCTCTTCCCGTTCTTTAGTTAGCTAGGACTAGATTAATGGCCCGATCCGGGTTAAAAGTGCGTGGTGGTGCTGGTTTAATAGTTTGTAAAGTTTTTCGTTTCCGGTGTCGGATTGACGGCCGGGGCGCCGCCGTGCACTTTCATTAATGGGGTAATGCCCCTGCGGAAATGAGATTATTTAATTAGTTCCATGCGAAAGCATGGGGAGACTCCCTCGAAGTACCAATAACTGCCTGGCTGATCAATTGGCGAATTGTAGGGTGTAATTAATCCCTGCTAATTTTACCTTTTAGGGTTTGAAGGAAGATTTGATAAAAATAGTGGGAGCCATCCTGATTAGATAAGATAATAACCAATCTAATCTTGCAAGAGCGCACGGTAAAGTGTTTTCTTCTCTCTCTCTCCCTCTCTCTCTCTCTCTCAAGATAGCGGCCATGACACGCCTTAATCAAGATATAATTTGGATGTATTGACCGAACCCGCTTATTATACTGAACTGGGGAACGTTGGTTCCGCTTTTTCTTTTGATTGTCATAAGTCTGAGTAAGGAATAGGGGAATATCAGGATTCCCTCACAGCCCGATCGATAAAAGAGCATGCTGATGCATCTTCTTTGAGTGTGTTCGTAACCGAGAACTGTTTCTCAGCTTTCTCTACGTCCTGGGTATTAGATACCGGATCAGAATCTCACATTTGTAATATGTTACAAGGATTATAAAGATATAGAGAACTGGGAAAAAGTGAGAACTCTCTCGTAGTAGGTAATGGAACAACTGTTGCTGCCAAAGCAGTTGGCGAATATCACCTTGTATTACAATGTGGTAATACATTGATTCTGAACGACTGTTATTACATACCGAACATGATGTGCAATATTATATCAGTCTCTTTATTACATAAAGAAGGATATAATTTTGCATTGGAGGAAAATGTTATGAACATTTTCATAAATCAAGTGTTGATTGGGTTTGGTACGTTATGTAACGGTATATATGTTCTAAATCAGAATGCAGTTCTAAGTATACAGAACACACACAAGAGAAAAAGTTCAGAAATGAACGAAGCCTTCTTGTGGCACTGTAGACTAGGTCATATCAATGCGACACGACTAGCTAAGTTACATAAAAATGGATATTTGAATCGGTTCGAATTTATATCTTATGAAACTTTCCAGTCATGTCTCAAAGGCGAGATGACCAAAACTCCGTTTACTGGACACAGAAAAAGAGCTACTGAACTCTCGGGACTGATACATACTGATGTATGCAGTCCCGTGTCTATACATGCTAAACATGGTTCCTCGTACTTTATTATGTTCATCGATGATCTCTCAAGATTCGGATATGTGTTCCTGTTGAAACACAAATCTGAAGCTTTTGAGAAATTCAAGGAATATAAGTGCAAAGTAGAGAACCAAACGGTTAAAAGTATTAAAATCTTTCGATCTGATCGGGGAGGAGAATACTTGAGCACGGAATTTCGTGACTATTTAAAAGAGAATGGGATTCTCTCTCAGCTTACTCCTCCATATACACCACAGCACAACGGTGTATCGAAGCGGAGGAATCGCACCCTATTAGATATGGTGCGCTCTATGATGAGTATTGCTAAATTACCTATTTCTTTTTGGGGATATGCACTTGAGACAGCTGCATACCTATTGAATAGGGTTCCGACCAAATCCGTGTCTACCACTCCATATGAGATATTGTATGGGAAGAGACCATCTCTTAAACGAGTTAAGATATGGGGTTGTCCGACCTATGTTAAAAAGAAAAATCCGGACAAGCTCGAGGCAAGGTCTGTTTTGTGAAAGTTTGTGGGATATCCAAACAATTCATATGGATATATCTTCTACCACACTGAGGAAAAAAAGTGTTTGTTTCTCAATATGCCACCTTTTTAGAAAAGGAATTTCTTGAAAAAGAAATTAGTGGCAATAAGGTAGAGCTGGATGAAGTTCTGGCTACACAAACTATAACTGATGATTTGGTAAAACCGGAGGATTCAGTAGTCCTCGATGAACCTCGGCCACTCCGCAGATCTAGTAGGGTTCCTCATCCACCTAAGAAATACTACGGTTCGCTTATAGATGGTGGAAGCGAGGATTGCATCATGGAAGATGATGACCCAACTAGTTTCGAGCAGGCCATTACAAGTGGGGACTTTGTGAAATGGCTGGATGCTATGCGATCTGAGATGGAATCCATGTACACCAACAAAGTATGGAATTTGGAAGTTTCTCCTGAAGGGGTAAAACCCATCGGGAGCAAGTGGATCTTCAAGAAGAAATTTTGTGTAATTGGAAAAGTTGAGACTTTCAAAGCTAGACTTGTAGCAAAAGGTTTTCGTCAACGCCCAGGTGTCGACTATAATGAAACCTTTTCTCCAGTGGCTATGCTTAAGTCCATCAGGATCCTACTTGACATTGCTGCATACCATGACTATGAAATCTGGCAGATGGACGTCAAGATTGCTGTTCTAAATGGTGATTTAGAAGAGAGCGTGTACATGACACAGCCAAAGGGCTTCGTAGACAGTGGGAGCAGCGGAAAGGTGTGCAAGCTGCTTAAATCAATCTACGGATTAAACCAGGCATCGCGGAGCTGGAACATCTGTTTAGATGTGGTAGTCAAAGAGGTTGACTTCATCAAAAACGTAGATGAACCTTGTATATATAAGAAATTTGTAGAGAGTAAGGATTTCTTCCTCGTATTGTACGTGGATAACATACTCTTCATAGGAAATGATATTCTTATGCTATACTCGGTCAAGCTGTTCTTATCATAAAAGTTCTCCATGAAAGATCAAGGTGATGCCTCCTACATCGTGGGGATTAAGATCTATAGAGATATATCTAAGCGGATGTTGGGATTGTCCCAATCCAGGTACATTGACATCATACTAAAAAGGTTTAGTATGGAAGATTCTGAGCATGGTAATTTACCCGCTTGCTCAGGAATCACTCTCTCTAAAGAGATGTCTCCTAAGACTGATTTGGAGAGGGCTCGCGTGTAAGGGATACCCTATGCTTCTGCAGTTGGGTCTATCATGTACGCGATATTATGCACCAGACCGGATGTAGCTTACACACTTAGTGTGGTAAGTAGGTATCAATTGGATCTTGGGGAGAAGCAATGGACATCTGTGAAGAACATTCTTAAGTACTTGAGAAGGACAAAAGAAATTTTCTTGGTGTATGGTAACGGAGAACTCTAGGTGGAGTCCTTTGCCGATTCGAGCTTCCAAAGTGATAAGGACGACAGTAAGTCGGTCTCTGGTTTTGCCTTCACCCTAAATGGAGGGGCGGTATGTTGGAAGAGTTCCAAGCAAGATACCGTGGCAGACACGACGATGGAGGCTGAATACATCGCTGCCAACGATGCTGCCAAAAAGGCTATCTGGATGAAGAAGTTCATTGCTGAACTTGGTGTGGTTCCATCCATTAAAGATCCAATACCCTTATATTATGATAACAATGGAGCTATGGCTTTAGCCAAGGAACCCCGGTCCCATCAGCGATCCAAACATATTCTGAGGCGGTATCACCTGATCCGGGAGATAGTTGATTGCCGGGAGATTGAGGTCAGAAGAGTTGACACGAAGAACAACACGGCGGATCCAGTCACAAAGGCTCTCCCCAGACGCAATTTGAGAGACTTTTTGGGATGTTGGGTATATGATACTACAACAACTGGCCTTAGTGCAAGTGGGAGATTGTTAGTTATATGTATGTCCTAGAAGCCATTATTGTACATGATTGTATATTATAGTGGATACTTGGACATATATATATATATAGGACTTTCTTGCTCGACATGATAGTATGCTATCTGGTTGCACTTTATCTTAACATGTACACTTGCATTATTATACTTTCTCTCTGATACATGTTGATAAAACCCTTAGGATATGTACTTGACTACCAAGACTATGATGTAGATCATACTACTAGGGCCAGGGTGGTCCACAAGTACATCCTTTAATAGTTCGTAGTTGGGACAGAGCATCGATATTCCAGAGTAGACTAGTGTATACGTTTTTTGACCCTGTATAGGGCGATGGTTAATCCCATAACCATTGGTGTTTGATATCATAGATTGAACACAGGTGCTCATTACAGAATGGGTACACCGAACAGGACTCGCCGAGAACTCCTAGATGGTACCATACCTATCGTCAGATAGCAGTTCTCTGGCTGGTACAGGTTAGTCTGTAGACCCGAGATCGTCATAGAGTCTTGTGTGGTTCCCACTGTACTTTGATTTCCTCCCTACCACAGCTCAAAGGAGTCATGCAAACAGGTGGATTTTGGGTACATTCCCGAGTCGCATGGAGATAATGAGCGATAGGAGGGGTTTCGTCTCTCCCGGTATAGGGAGTTAATGTTGTGCTATGCTCGATTGGCTATAACAGCAAGTCCCTAGCCAGGGCTGATGAGATTTACTGATAAGAGTTATCAGTAGTTTCTCAAAAGGTTATAGACCACACATCGGCATGATTTATCAAGTTACTGGGGTCTGGCGATTCTACCCCTAGACTTGATATGCGACATATCAGATGAAGAGACCGGACTGTACGGTAAGTGTTGCTTATAGGCTTTACGGGAGTTTGGACAAGCTTACTTGTTGATCTTCTATTCGCTCAATACCTGGGTAGTCGTTACATCCAGCTAGTACCGCTGACGGCTTGTGGGTAACTGATGTGATAATTACCTACTACTGGCATATTGACGAGTCTTTAAAGTCCCACATAGAGGTTTCTTAGCTCAAGCGAAATGAAGTAGGGCATATATGTGATATGTGCGGAACCTTGATTAAATACGTGTATGTGATACCGTATTCTAATCTCGCGATATATTATATCGGTCGGTTATATGTGATATAACCGGGTTATTGAATCAAGAGTTGATTTAATAAATTGATATACATATAAATGATATTAGTCGGTTATATTTATGATATAGCTGGATTATTAAATCAAGTGTTGATTTAATAATTTGATATATATATATATATTTGATATATTAATATATACTAACTAATATTAGCTCACTAATGATTTTCTTCTCTTGCTTATATATAATGATATATATATATGTTTATTTGTATATAAATTACTATTGTGTCATGCTAGATGATACATAGGGCATGGGTGTATGAGACTCACACTATGGCTTAGGATAATATTGAGGATTTATTTTTAAATTAAAACAAAAATGAAGTGGAAATGAGCATAGCTTAAGATACATGTAGAAGCATGTAGAAGCCATGAATCATTCCACTAATTTTTGTTTTACTTTAAATATTTTTAAACCTAACCTTAATCCTTAGCCATGGTTAACTCTCTACAAATATCTTTGAGATATTACTTCACCTAGGTTCTTGATCTTCTTACTCTCTTGATTTTCTTTGAGTTAAAAAGAAAAAGAGAAAAGAAATTCTAAAGTGAGAAAAATTCCTACTTCATCAAGCTACTCTCATCTAACCCATTAGTGTAGGTTGTTTGCTTCACTAATTCCTTAATTAGTGAAGAGGTAGCTTGAGTTAGAGATTCTTCAAGATGGATCATTTTCGGCCTCGAAGAAGACTAAGCAAGCTTGTTCTTTTCGCCAAGTGGAGCCTAAGAAGAGTTCTAGAGACTACTACTTGGAGCTTTAGAAATGAAGGACCGGTCTACAAAGGTTGTATTCCCTTTTCACTTAGTATAAAATGTCTTTACTAGCTTACAAACCCTAATTCTCTAGTTAGATTCTACGTCATCATGCTTTAGCACTCTAGATTTTTTAAAATTACATACTCGATGCTTGTCTAAACCTAGTGGTAGTGCTAAGACATACTTTCAACTACCCTACCATGGCTCTACTGAGTCATGTAAACAGGTTTTAGTTAGGTACATTCCCAAACCACATGGTGGCAGTGAGCGATTGTTAAAGATTCGTCTCTCCCGGTATAGGGATTTGATGTTGCACTGTATTCGATTGGCCAACACCATAAGACCTTGGCCAAGGCAGATGAAATTTACTGATAGTTAGACCAGTAGTTTCTCAGTTTGGTCCTGAGCCATATTGGCATGAATTATCGGGTTTATAGGGTCTGACGTATACCACCCCCTAGACCCGGTATGCGATACTTTTAGACGAAGAGACAGGACTGTACAGAGATTGTCACAAATAGGCTCAGTAGGGGTTTGGATGACTTTGCTCGTCGACCTTCCTTTTCGACAGATACCTGTGTAGCCGTTACGTATAGTTAGTGCCGCTGACATGGTTGTGGTTATGAATTTATCCAGGAACTCATTGCCAGCGTACTGTCGAGTCTTTAGAGCCCCACACAGAGGGTTTTCCCGGTTCAGGCAAAATGATGTAGTGGCCGTATTTTAATACGTGCAGGGTTCCAATTAAATGAGTGTACTAGCTACACAGACTTTTGATTGGACGGTTGATAATACTAGATGACTTAGAATTAAACCGGATTATTAAATCAAGTATCGATTTAATAATTTACATATATATTTATATATATATATATATTTCGATATGTATATTCTAGTATTATGTTCATTGTATTTTTCAAATCTCTTGGGTATTCGTATTTTTATACGGATACGGGTATGTATATACGGTAGAATGTATTTTGTATTTATACATCATACATTCTAGAAGGAGGATACCTCATTTTAGGATTTTCCATTTATTGGAAAATGAAAATGAGGTGGAGGGATGAGGTGGCATGGAGGAATGGTAAGAAGAATGGCATTATTATTTATTTATTTCATTTACTTCTACTATTCAAGCATGGTTGTTATTTTTCTATTTGAAAAATGATTTAACAAAACCATGCTAGCCATTTTTCTCTCACTTGATAATTCATTCTCACCATTTTCTTTCTCTCTCCTCACTTGAGCTCCTCCTCTTTCTTCTTCCTTTTTCCTTTTCCTTAACCTCTCATCTGTTGCGAATCAAAAGAAAAGAGAGATAGAAAAATACTAGAACATGTCACTACATCCCTAAGCACCTTAGATTATCAACCTAAGGTTTTTAGTTGCTTCACTTGATTTTGGGTGTGAAGCTAGAGCCTTGAACCATTTTCCTCGGGTGGATCATCTTTAGCAAATGAGGACCGCCTTACAAGCTCGATCCCGAAGATCTGAAGAGCTAAGGAAGTGAATTTAAAGACGAATGACACTTCTACAAAGATTGTAACTCTAACCGAGTAGTTAGAACTTCTTTTGTTGTTAGCTAGTTTAGTGTTTCGTTAAAATTCTAGGATTTAAGTTTTTAGGGCCAATTTTAAAATTTAAAGTTTTTCATTCTGCAAAGGCTCCGGATTAGCAGCAAGGGCGCTAGGAACTTTATCAGCCACCCATCAATGGCTGATATCTCAAAAAATATTGTGCATAAATGATTCGAATCGCAGACAAGCTAATCTCAAACATCCCTGAAAAAATGTGCCAAAACTGCCAAATATGGAAATCAAACTTAGATGACCCCTAAATCATTAAACTGGGAACAGATAACCCCTAAGTCATTAAACTGGGAACAAAAAAATCCTCCAAAGGAAAATGTTGAATAGCTCCTGGCACCATGGTTCGGTCTTAGCGGTGCTGATGTCGACCAATAATCCAAACATCAATCCCGCCAAAGGCAAATGATGGGTCGCTCTTGGCACTATACTTTAATGTTAGCGGTGCTGATGCCGACCAAAAACCTAAATTTCAAGCCCATAAGTCCTCCGGACGAGACTATAGCTAACCAAATCAAATCAAGCAAATTAAATCAAATTAGATCAGCCAAATCAACTAACAACCATCAACCTCCCCGCGCCGAAATCAAGCTCCACCTCGAAATACCTGCCCCCGCACCGGGATCAAGCACCACCTCGAAATACCACCCTGCGCCGGAATCAAGCTCCGCCTCGGAATACCTACACCCGCACCGGAATCAAGCTCCACCTCAGAATATCTCCCCACGCCGGAATCAAGCTCAACCTTAGAATACCTGCCCCCGTGTCGGAATCAAGCTCCGACGGAATACCTCCTCGTGCTGGAATCAAGTTCCGCATCGGAATACCTGCCCTTGTGCCGGAATCAAGTTCCGCCTCGGAATACCATCCCCTAGTGCCGGAATCAAGCACCACCTCGGAATACGTTCCCGCATGCCGGAATCAAGCTCCACCTCGGAATACCTTCCCCCGTGCCGGAATCAAGCTCCACCTTGGAATACCTCCCAGCACCGGAATCAAGCTCTGCCTCAAAATACCTACCCCCATGCCGGAAGCAAGCTCCGCCTCGGAATACCTCCCCATGTCGGAAGCAAGCTCCGCCTCGGAATACCTCCCATCACCAGAATCAAGCTCTGCCTCGGAATACCTGCCCAGTGCCGAAATCAAGCTCCGCCTCGAAATACCTCCATGCGCCAGAATCAAGCTCCGCCTCGGAATACCTGCACCCATGCCGAAATCAAGCTCCGTCTCGGAATACCTGCACCCATGCAGGAATCAAGCTCCACATCAAAATATAAGCCCATTCTCTGCCACGGAAAGTCTGCTCTTGCATCGGAATCATGCTTCGCCTCGGGATATCGACTTCCACGTCACTAAAAGAGAACCAAGTTGAGCTCTCCATGAAAGAAGATCCATCAATCTCATACACACGACCCATATATGTGGTGTGCATTTATTGATGGGGGAACTTTGTAGCGGTCAAAAATTACATCCCTTCAACCAAACTCAAAAGTCAAAGTCAACCCGAAGGCCGACCCAACCCAAGTCAAGCGGGCCTGAGCCCGAACTCAAGTCAGGTGGGCCTAAGCCGGGTCCAAGCTCAAGCATGGGAGCCGGCCCCATGCTAAGAAAAGAAATAAAAATTTAATAGATAGATGTAATATGTAATAAGTAGGAAGTTAATGTAAAACGAATAGGCAAAAAGCCAATTGTTTTAAAGCCCATGGCTCATGTGCAAAAAGATGTGCACATAGGGTATGGGAAAGGTAAAAATCCAAATTTGTAATACCCAAAAGGTTATGTGTAAAGTAGTAGGTCTATATAAGACAAACATATGAGAAAATCAATAACAATTTTTCTAGGGTTTTGAGCCTCCACCAAAAGAGGCAAGTCTTCTTCTTCCTCATCTTCTTCTACTTCGGAAAGAAGAGAGAGAGCTCCAAAAGGAAAGAGAGTTCCTTTTGGGTCTCTCTCGTCTCCTTCATCTCCCTTTCTCAATACAACCAATCTAAAGAGAACCCATCTCTTTTGAAAAACTAAATCTCAAGAACCCAATATCCAAGATTAAAAAACAAGTAAAAGAGAAACCTTTCTTCATCAAGCTTGAAGAATAAGGAAGAAGGACTCTCGGGATGGGCTTTCACCCCGAGCAAGCATTTTCGAACATCTAAATTCAATGAAAGCCTTTGGCTTTCATCGCTTGACCCCGGATCTCTTACGAGATCCGTGGGAATATGGATCCGTCCATGTTCCTCCCTTAATCTTCGAACACGGGATCCCCTCGTTCAGCCCTGAAACCTCACCAAAAGGAAGTAATCGCTTTCGAAAACCCTTAAATAGTGATTTTCTATCTTTGGAACCCCTCCCAAAAAGGGTTCACACTCTTAAAAGGGGGAGTTCCCTCTTTCGAGCCCCCTATTGAGGGGCCCTACCGTCGGAACCCCCCTCCCCAAAGAGGGGGTTCATGCTCTCAGGACCCCCCTCAAGGGGTCCCGTTGTCGGGACCCCCAAAAGAGGGATCCCGCTGTCAGGACACCCCCTTTATGGGGTCTTTGCCTCAGGACCCAACCAAAAAGGGTCCCACCATCTCGAGTGGCCTCCCGAGCTCAGGATGCAACTAAATTTCTCCTCCTCTCTCTTTCCCCACACGGAAAGTTCCCGACACACTCAAAACACTTCTCCCCTTCAAAAAAAATTTCTAGCGGGGCACTGTCCCGCATCCTGCAAAGGGGCAGCTAGCCCCCTTGACCCCTTGCCTACTATCCTGGTAACAAGATTCCCATAAACTCTACGAAACCCCTGATATGCCTGAAGCACCTTCAAAATTATTTTCAAAACACAACACGCGCATATTGCACACTGAGTTCGCGTGACCTGTACGGCCTGTTAATCGGAGATTCCCTTGCCTCAAAGTGAGGTGTAATTAACGACGGCTTTGTCTGCGGCCGCCGAGAATTGGATTCCCCACAATTAATAAACCCCTGCTTACTTTCGACAGGGAGGATCTATACACGCCTGATAAGCGAGCGCATCCTATCTCAATAGGGTGACGAAAAAACACTCTACAATCACGAAACAAGAACAGGAGTCCAAGTTTTCCAAGAAAGTGTCGAGATTGTGGTGAATTTAAATCAAGGTGGAAATTTTTGATATTGATTTTAATTAGCCAAGATTTAGCCCAGGATTTGAAGCCTAGATCGAGTACGAGTCGACCGCTAAGATTTAAATTAATCCTTAATTTAAATCTTAAGCTTATTTCTTTGTAATCCTAGTATAAATCTGTTAGGGATATGTATGCCCTAGAGATCATTATTGTACATTGATGTATATTATAGTGGATGCTTGGACATATATATAGAGGACTTTCTTACTCGACATGATAGTATACTATCTGGTTGCTCTTTATCTTAACATGTACACCTATATTATTATACTGTCTCTCTGATACATGTTGATAAAGCCCTTAGGATGTTTGCTTGACTACCAGGACTATGATGCAGATCATACTACTGGGACTTGTGTACTCTACAAGCACATCCTTTAACAGTTCCTATTCGAGAAGGTATCGAGACAGAGTATTGATATTCCAGAGTAGACTAGTGTATACGTTTCTTAACCCTGTATGGGGCGATGGTTGATCTCATATCCATTGGTGTTTGACATTAAAGATTGTACACAGGTGCTCATTAGAGAATGGGTACACCGAACATGACTCGCCGAGAACTCCTAGATGGTACTATACCTATCGTCAGATAGCAGTGTTGGATATAGTGCCCTCAAATCAATTATTGGATCGCAGGCACGTGATTACAATGATTGAGGGAGGACCTATGCCGGTAGGACGGTCTTACTCAAGATGATAGTATGCTATCTGGTTTATCTTTATCATCGTGTACATGCTTCAGGTGATATCACAGATCACTATTACACATTGATAGAGCCCTTAGGATTCTTGCTTGACTACCAGCAGATGGCGATCATATACGTGAGAGTTGGGTAGTCTATAAGCACATCCTTAAAGTGGTCCCTACTCGTGGGAGTTTCGAGACTGGGCATCGATACTCCACCAATAGACTAGTGTATACAGTCGAGACCCCGACGAGGGGCGGTGGCCGGTCTCACAAACCATTGGTGTCAGTTGGTTCACCTAAGATATATACAGGTGCTCATTGGGGTATGAGTATACCGGACAGGACTCGCCGGGAACATGTTGGTTGGTATTATACCTGACGTCAGATAGCAGTTCCCTGGTGACATGTGTACAGGTTAGTCTATCGACCTGAGATCGTCATTTGTCTCGTGTGAGTTCCCACTGTGCTTTGATTACTACCCTACCACGACTCAAAGGAATCATGCAAACAAGTTTTAGTTGGGTACAGTCCCGAGCCACATGAAGGCAGTGAGCGGATCGGCAGGGGTTTCGTCTCTCCCGGTATTGGGGGTGAGATCGCGCTGTGTCTAGGAGAGCCATTACACGAAGTCCTTGGCTAAGGCAGGAGATTTACTGGTAGGTATTCCAGTAGTATCTCAGGGTGTTCTGGGCTACACTCCGACACGACTTGTACCGCTTTTGGAGGTCTGACGTTTACCAGCCCCTAGGCCCGACATGCGATACTCATAGATGAACGGACCGAACTATGCGGATATTGTCACTGACAAGCTCAGTAGGGTGTCAGGATGAGTTCACTCATCAGCCTCCCTTTTGGTCAATACCTGGGCGCCCATTACGTACAGCTAGTACCACTGAAGTGCTAGTGGTTAAATCCACAGCCGGTGTATTGATGAGTCTTTAGAGTCCCCCACAGATAGTTTTCCCAAGTTTCGGGCGAAACGTTGTAGAGGCCGTATGGTATTATGGCAGGGTTCGATTATATACATGCACTTGTGCACGGATCATGATCGGATGGATCATACTAGTGGGCTTTGGTTTAAGCCGGATCCTAGTATTAGATTTGTTGGATTACTTTCGTCTCATCGCATTTGCATTCGGTCAGAGTACGGATGCAGGTATGTATATACAGGTAAGGGGTATCCTTGTGATCCATTACGAGTTTACTTTAGATGTTGCCATATCTTTTTATTGTTGCAAACATTCGGATTAATGTTTGCTTGTGGAAATTGTGAGTGGATATCATCATGAAGGGCATTAAATGTGACATAGACATGGATGATGAATCATGGTCTTATTCTTTGAACCATGTCAACATTTGTGATTGATGGTTGTGATGAAATGAGAGGTGGAGAGAGAGAGAGAGCAGCCACATAGCCTTGGGCTTGCTCTTGAGATGATAATGCTTGCTCTCTTTTTTTATCTCATCACAATAATAGAAAATGCATCTTCTTCTTCTTCTTCCTCTAGCTCACCATTTCCACCATGGCTTCATCTTCAACATCCATCCATACACTCTCATGTGTTGAGAATCAATGGATGCTTGAGACAAAGTTATCACACACATTCTCTACATCACCTTGGACATTTCGGCTAGCAAACTTCATGTCCGAGTTGCTTCGGTTTGAAGCGGGAGCCCGTAAAATGACTTCTTGACGTGGTGCCCTTCCGACGAGGAGACCGGAGATCGGAGATGCCGCGAGGAGATAGAGATGGTGGCTAAAAACCGAAGGACACGGATCGATCGGTATAGCTTTTCTAACCCTTCTCTAGTTAGCTAGTTTGTGTTAATGGTTCGATCCGGGTGAAAGACTACGATAGCGCCGGTTTCGTAAAAAGTTTTTGTTCCGCGTTTGGCCTAGGATTGATGGCCGGGGCACTACCGTAGACTTACATGGTATCAGAGCCACGCCATTAACCTTTACTAGCTTGTTCTAACATGTTTAAAATATCGACCTTACCAAATTTCCAAAACTGCAATTCCAAATTTAAAGTTTCTGTCGAAATTTTTTTATAGTCTAGAAAGTATGTCAGAAAATCGAGCAGGCTTTTCTAAGATTGCAGAAAAAATTTGGTAGACTGATCCCACAAAACCGTCGCAGAACCCATGGGTTTGCCGCGGTTCCGCTACCGTTTTGGGGCTTCAGTGAACCATTTTTCTTCTGGGTGTCTTTCATGTGGAATTGTGGTTTCTTGAATATTTTGTTTGGGCCCAGATTTTGTTTGAGTGCTGGATTTGTACTTGGGGCCCACTTCGGGAAATTTTGTCGATCGAAATTTTAAATATGTTAGTTCACAGTGCTTACATTATATCTGCGACCGTGAATGTCATTTGAGCGGTAAATCTCGTCTAATTGCTATAGCTCTTTTAGACGGGTTTGTAAACATGGCATTCACGTTGATGTTCTGTGTTGTGCTGTGATGTTGCGGATTTGTCGTGGTGGATAGCCTGGATGCAATGTTAGTACAGTTTGGTTATATTTGTACATTTGATATTGCGGGGCGAGCGTCCGATATGTGGACTGCTGTCACTGCATGTTTGTATATTATTCTTTTGGGGCACGACCGGGTTGAGGTCGATGTACCCGTTGTACATATTTTCTTTTCTGTACTAGAATTACCCCGCGATGGGGTGCACGGATAGCCGGGTTCTAGAGGGCAACGTGCCCGCATCTCATGGCTTTGAGACGGAGGGGGCTTCACTCTAGAATTGGCAGGCTATTCTCCGCACTCGTATGGGGTATAGGTTGACCCAAGGAGGGGTGCTCAAGTTACCGGATTCCGTGAAGTGCTGGGTGGTCCATTCACTTTGTTGAAGAGGGATGCCTCACTTCAGGTTTTGGCGGGTAACTTGTCGCACCCGTAGGGGTTTAGGATTTCATTGCACAGGCTATCCACACAACCAGCGGAACGTCGGGTTTCACTTGCGGCTCAAAGGATACCCGGGGATCTCAGATTATCTGTATTGTTCTGTGATGCTTATTACTTATCTGTAATGTTGCATTTATCACGCCATAAGCGATTATTATATATTGATATATATACTAGTAGATGTTGTATATATTTTACATCCGCGCTAGTCCAGTCCCCGCTCTGTCATTAGTTAAGTAACCTAACGGGTGATGACGTGACCTAGTGGCGAATGCGGATGGCATATACGTACATCGTATTTTCGTTCTTTATTGGTGTGATCAATTGATGGGACTGCGTTGATTCGGATCAATGCAAGGAAAACAAACCAATTCTGATGTTGTTGGAACAATTTTCAAAAAACTGTTATTACAAGGATATTCTCTTTTGTTTTGCACAGCGGTATTCAGTTTGGAATATCCAGCACCTCATTCGATGAGGCAAGGGCCGAGATCCCTTCATCGGGAGTGACCCCTTGGGCAGAAGTTTGCGTCAAGGTAATAATTTCACTATAGTTGATTACTTTTTGCTTTACATTGCGGTATTGAGTTGGAATATCCTACACCTCATTCTATGGGGAAAGAGCCGAGATCCCTTCACCGGGAGTGACCTCTTTAGCAAAGGTTTTCGCCACTATATTTATAAAAAGCTATCCGGTTCCTTCAACGATATCAAGTTCATTACGTTAAAGGTTTTTCGCCAAAAACCATTCGTAGCCCTCCGTCATTTCAGATGGGTAGCACTTAGTATTCTTGCTATGTTTGTTGGCCTTAGTCAAGGCATAGTGTATGGTAGCTATTTGTTACTTTTCTGCTGCATAGATAGATGCGTTGGTTTGGGACAGTCGTATAGCCTTGTTGGCCCTAGTCAAAGGCTTGTACGGGTGGGTTCAAATTAACCTGGACAATGATGGGAAGAACTTGACATGTGATTTATGATTTGTTGGCCTTAGTCAAGGTCATAAGAGCATAGGGTAAAAATCACATCGGGAGTTTCAAACATACAGGAAACTTGCCAGATATGCGCATACCTTCTGGAGTGTGATAACGTGGGTGGATTCCATCACGTTATCATGCGATGATAGTTGGATCCTGATTCCCAGTGATGAGTTGGTTTACTCCTCGGGTGATCCCGACTAATTCTTCTTTCAGGTTTGGAGGAGAATTTGAGGATACAGTGGGAGGTTTCCTGATTTGATAAAGTGATAACCATTCTGATCTAAGTTAGAGTTCATGCATAGTTTTTCTTTTCTCTCTCTCTCTTTGGCAGCTACCATGGCCCGACCCTAGACTATGACTCAGTGACCAAGATTAACCGAACCTTCTTAAAACACTGGCTTTTGGATTGTCTGAGTTGTATACCTCATTGCCACTCCTACTTTTACCATTTTTCTCCGGAACATTTCGTATCACTATGAACATCCACTTCCATTGGATAAAACCATCGTATGGTTATATACACTCGAAGGAACTTGTTCCGGATTCGAGGATGGTTTCCGGTTCTGGAGAAAATGAATAGGACTATTCAGTTGTCTTTTTCCTTTTACCTTCTCTCAGGTTGCGAGTGCTCCTTGGATTAGGACGGTAAACCTATTACGCTAATTGGATAGTCTTCATCCAAACCATAGGCAGGTGCCGAAAGGTAGGGAATGAAGAAAACCGATTAGCCTAAGTGAGGTGTACAGAAGGTAATAAGTAAAGACAAATAAAGGGATTAGAAAGAAGGCAAAGTAAATTGCGACTACTATTCACGACCAAACCAAGTATTTCATCGCCACTCCTACTTCACCTTTGTATTTCTCCAGAACACCCCGTATCACTACGAAGATCCACAGTTATTTGGATAATCTATCGTATGGTTATATACGAACTCAAAGGAACTTGTTCCAATTCGGGGATGGATTCTAGTTCAGGAGAAATAGGAATAAGGTTTATTCAGTTGTCTTTTATCTTTAGCTTCTCTCGCGTTGCGAGTGCTCCTAGGATTAGGAGAGTACACCCATTATGCTTATTGGATAGTCTTCTTCAAAACCATAGGCTGGTGCCGAACAGTAGGGATGGAAGAAAACCATTTGGCCTAAAGGTGGTGTACAGAAGGTAATGACTAAAGACATATAAGGGATTTGGAGAGATGGCAAAGAAATATACGGTTACAGTTGTGAATCTGATAATGGAAAAGGCATTACTAGGAATACCCAGATACCCTTTCGAAACATTTACATGTTTCAGTTTCACTGTGTACTGTTAAAAGAAAACTGATTTCCCAATTAGCCCTTACTCCAGGGTATGTATTTACCAGGTTTGATTCTCACATCTGTATGGTTTTACAGATGATGAGTGGGAGTAAGTTATTGGGAATTAGGTGATCATCTTCATTATATCGGGATTCGTTGTAATGGGTGATATTTGAGGAAATCGCCTGGGTTTTTGCCGGACGGCAAATATTTGGTTTTGAATATCCGTTGTTATGCACCAATTTCAAACTGATACATCTGTACACTTATTTTTATAAAGTGAGATATAACTTTTTGAAATTATGACCATGACATTTATCTATATCAGTTGATGGTTAGATAAGCAGTATTCAACAGCGGTGTAATTCTTCATAACTGTAGTACAGTTTTCAACATACGACGCACGGGGTTTGAGTTATTCAACTCAGCGGACTTATACAAAGTATTGTATGTTGTCCAGTGTCCATTTGGACAGAGGGGTTGGTCATATTCTGTTTACTTGTGACTTCTCTAATTTTAGACAAGTGTTTCATAAAAATACAAGGTCTAAGTTTTGAGAAGTTATAGGTATAAGAGTAAAGTAGAGAACAACGTGTTGCAAGTATCAAGATTCTTCAAGGTAATCGAAGATGTAGATACTTGTGTATGGTATTCAGTTGATAGTAATAGTTTTGAGAAACTTGTTTCTCTTTCAGGTTACTCATGTTTGGATGCACTCCTAAATTGAGTAATGCTGATCGGCCTTTCTCCATTTAGTTGACATGCACTAGAGACAGCTGCATGATTTGAATCTGGTTCCAATTAAATCAGTGCCTCTGTTTCTATATTAGATATAGAATGGCTCATATCTTAACGATGTTAAGGTATATGGAGTTGTCCGGCTTATGCTTAAAACCAGACTCTGGATAACTCAAGGCATGTTTCTATAATGGCTGTTTGTGGGCTGACCCGGGCTATGACGAGGGTTGATTTTCTACCATCTGGAAGATCAATAGTGATATTGTTCTTGACTCGCCACAATTTTAATAAAAATGGATTTTTTTCAGAAAACAGTAGTGGGAGTATGGTAGAACTGGGAGTGATTCCAGAACCACAAACTATTACTGGAAATTTGATAAGAACCTAAAGATTCAATCAGGTTTGACATTCTATTGGCCACTCCGCAAATATGGTGGGTAACCTCAGGCACACGAAAGGTACTTCGATGTGCTCAAAAACGGTGATAGGGAGGTTCTTGTTTTCCCAAACTTGACACTACTGTTGTTCTAGGCTATGAGACCCGGCAGGAGGATGAGTATAGCGTCGCTCTAAACTAGCTTTAAAAGTGCACGTGTATATGACTCTGCCAGAGGGTTGTCGTAGTCAGTGGGAGCAGCGGAAGCATAGTAGACAAGTAGCTTATGTCTATTTATGGACTAAAGCAGATATAGCGGAGATAGATCATCTATTTTTGATGTAACAGTCATGGACTTTGACTTCGTCAGAATAGGAGATGGATCTGTTAAGAAGGTAGTAGGGTGTGATGTCCTGGTATATAGATGACATGCACATAGTAGGAAGTGAAATTACTATACTACGATCGGTTATACTTTGGTTGTCACACAGTGGTTTCTCCACATAGGATATGGATATTATATCAGACATTCTGGTTACTAGATCTATGGTTTTAGATCTAGATTTGGGTAGTTTCCCAATCTGGGTACTTAGAAAGTATTCTAAAGGTATTTTAGAATGGACGACTCCTGGCATGGTGGTGTACCTGCAGATGATGGAGTCACCCTCTCTAAAGGTGTCTTCCAGACTAAAGGGGAGAGAGATGTGCATGATTGACATATCACTTGCTTAGGCAATTGAGTCAATCATGAGATGTCAAGTACCACATCAGATGTTGTTTTTGCACTAGATGCAATAAGTTTATATTAATCCAATCCTAGAGAAACATTCGGAAGCAGGTTTAGAACATAAGTAGATGTTCTAGGGATATGATATCAACAGCCTCTTTCAGGAGACGGTTATCATTCCAGCCTTCCAAGGTGACCTGGATGACAGAGTGACTATCAGAGTTATAGTTTTCCCTCTGACGAGGGCCAATAGTTTGGACAGGTGGTCCAAGCAGATACTGAGGGAGGCATGACGCAGGATACTGATTCGGTTCAGTTGACGATACAGTCTAAGAAGTTTGGATTTGGAGTTCATTTATGAACTAGGTCTCATCAGATATCCAGACATATTGTAAGACAGGTATTGCTCATTTCGGGAGATGGTTTTCTCCGCGAACTTGAGATAAAGAGAGACATAGAAAGAAACATCAGAGCGGATCCACTCACTGAGGCTATTTCTCGAAAGCAATAGTTTTACAAACGAGCTTTGTGAAACTGATTAGTAGAGGAGTTGGGTGTTCGATATCACACGGGCTGTGAGTATGCGGCATCGCAATAATTATCCTTGAGTGCAAGTGGGAGATTGTTGGATATAGTGCCCTCAAAGTCAATTATTAGATCGCAGGCACGTGATTGCAATGATTGAGGGAGGACCTATGCCGGTAGGACAGTCTTACTCAAGATGATAGTATGCTATCTGGTTTATCTTTATCATCATGTACATGCTTCAGGTGATATCACAGATCACTATTACACACTGATAGAGCCCTTAGGATTCTTGCTTGACTACCAGCAGTATGATGGCGATCATATACGTGAGAGTTGGGTAGTCTATAAGCACATCCTTAAAGTGGTTTCTAGTCGTGGGAGTTTCAAGACTGGGCATCGATACTCCACCAGTAGACTAGTATATACAGTCGAGACCCCGACGAGGGGAGGTGGCCGGTCTCACAAGCCATTGGTGTCAGTTGGTTCACCTAAGATGTATACAGGTGCTTATTGGGGTATGAGTACACCGGATAGGACTCGCCGGGAACATGCTCGTTGGTATTTTACCTGATGTCAGATAGCAGTTCCCTGGTGACATATGTACAGGTTAGTCTATCGACCTGAGATCGTCATTTGTCTCGTGTGAGTTCCCACTGTGCTTTGATTACTATCCTACCACGGCTCAAAGGAGTCGTGCAAATAGGTTTTAGTTGGGTATAGTCCCGAGCCACATGGAGGCAATGAGCGGATCGGCAGGGGTTTCGTCTCTCCTGATATTGGGGGTGAGATCGCGCTGTATCTAGGAGAGCCATTACATGAAATCCTTGGCCAAGGCAGGAGATTTACTAGTAGGTATTCCAGTAGTATCTCAGGGTGTTCTGGGCTACACTCCGACATGACGTATACCGCTTTTGGGGGTCTGACGTTTACCAGCCCCCTAGGCCCGACATGCGATACTCATAGACGAACGGATCGGACTGTGCGGATATTGTCACTGACAGGCTCAGTAGGGTGTTAGGATGAGTTCACTCATCAGCCTCCCTTTTGGTCAATACCTGGGCGCCCGTTACGTACAGCTAGTACCACTAACGTGCTAGTGGTTAAATCCACAGCCAATATATTGACGAGTCTTTAGAGTCCCCCACAGATAGTTTTCCCAAGTTTCAGGCGAAACGTTGTAGAGGCCGTATGGTATTATGGCAGGGTTCGATCATATGCCTACACTTGTGCACGGATCATGATCGGATGGATTATACTAGTGGGCTTTGGTTTAAGCCGGATCCTAGTATTAGATTTGTTGGATTACTTTCGTCTCATCGCATTTGCATTCGGTCAGAATACGGATGCAGGTATGTATATACAGGTAAGGAGTATCCTTGTGATCCGTCATGAGTTTACTTTAGATGTTGCCATTGTAGGGTTCCTAGGCACTCCAAGGAGGTCTCACAAGGCATCAACCATGCCAATTTCAAAAAATCTAGGTGCCGAGAAACCCTAGAACGGATCGTTGGCTAGAAATCTAGGCGAAAAAGAAACTAGTTAACAACTTAACTAAAGTTTAAACGGAAATACAACTTTTGTAGATCCGGTGCTCCACCTCCATAGCTCCGCAACGAAGTCCCCTCGCTGTCTAAATGAATTCCCGGGCTCTAGCGTCGGCTTCATCGGAGAATAGGCGAGCTAGGTCGTCGATGTCCATGCCGAAGATGATCTACGTCGAGGCATCGCTAGATCAAGCTCCACCTTCACCAAGCCATGAAAAATTGTGAAGGAAACACACTCTACTACTTAGCAAGAGGTAGAGGATGAAGAAATAGGAGGTGGGTTCACTTTAGATTTGGATTTCTCACTCTTTTTCATCACTTGCCATTGATGGAGGCAGGCTTTCTTCACTTGAAGAAATGAAGAAGAAGAAGAATATTGTTATGATAAGTTATTATCAAAAGAATAATAAAATGGAAACTTATCATAATCTTAACCTTAGTTAGTTGTAGAGAATAGACCATGGTAAGTTATGATGGTTAGGGTTAAGCAAGAGACAAGAATGGTTAACTAAGTCAAAGCTTCATGAAAGTTCATGAACAAACAAAGAAAGCCACCATTATCCTCTTATGCCAATTATTTTATTTCCAAAAAGAATAAATGAAAAAGATAAATAAATGAATAAGGAAAACCAAAACCTTAACCATTTAAATAACCATGGTTTAATTCTTTACACAAACCAAGTAAGTATGCATCATCAAACATGATACAATCATGTGCACAAAACTATATCAAATATACAATGTGCACATCCGAGCGAGAAAATCCATTTAAAGTGAACCGATACTAGTTAATGCAAAGTAATATATCAAATATATAATTATGCATTAAATCATTAAATCAACACTTGATTTAACGATCCGGTCATATCGCATATAGCCGACTAGTATCCTATGCATCGGCTTATCGAATCAATACTTGATTCGATAACTAGGTTATATCGCATATAACCAATCGATACATTTATCGCGAGAATGAAATACGGTATCACATACACGCATGATTCTCGGTCCCGTACATATCTCATATGCGCTCCTATTTCGTTTCGCTTGAGCCAGGAAACCTCTGTGTAGGACTCTAAAGACTCGTCAATACGCCGGCAGTAGGTGATGATCATATCAAACACCCACAAGACGCAAGCGGTCTGCTAAACGTAATGGCCACCCGGGTATTGAGCGATCAGAAGATCGACGAGCAAGCCCACTCACACTCCAGTGAATCCAACCAGTAACACTACCGTACAGTCCGGTCTGATCGTCTGATATGTCGCATATCTCGCCTAGGGGTGGTAAACGTCAGACCCCAATAGCTCGATAAGTCATGTCCATATGAGGTCTATAACAATTCGAGAAACTACTGGTAACACTTACCAGTAAATCTCAGCAACCCTGGCCAGGGATTTCCTGTTATAGCCAATCGAACACAGCGCAACATCAACTCCCTATACCGGGAGAGACGAATCCCCTCCTATCGCTCATTGCCTCCATGTGACTCGGGACTGTACCCAAAAACCACCGTTTTGCATGCCCTCTTGGACATGGTAAGATGGAAATCAAAGCACAGTGGGAACCACACAAGACTCTATGACGATCTCGGGTCAACAGACTACTCTTTACCAGTGTCACCAGAGAACTGCCATCTGACGTGAGGTATAATACCATCTGGGAGTTCTCGGCGAGTCCGTCCAGTGTACCCAGTCTCTACTGAGCACCTGTATATCATCTCTGATGTCAAACACCAATGGATATGGGATCATCCATCGCCCATCTGTATGGGTCGAGAAGGTATACGCTAGTCTACTCTGGTATATCGATGCCCCGTCTCGATACACCCACGACTAGGGACTTTGAAGGATGTACTTATGGACTACCATGTCCCCACTAGTATGATCCGCATCATAGTCTATGTAGTCTAGTACACATCCTAAGGGCTTTACCAACATGTAACAGAGAGACAATCAGTGTACATGTTAAGGTAAAGAGCAACCAGATAGCATACTATCATGTCGAGCAAGAAAGTCCTCCCTATATATGTCCCAGCATCCACTACAATATACATCCTATGTATAGTAATGGCCTCTAGGGCATACATATAACTAACAATCTCCCACTTGCACTAGGACCATCTGATAGCAGTGGTTGTAGTATCTCATACTCAACCATCCCATAAAAATCTCTCTCTGGGAACAGGCCTTTGTGAGTGGATCCGCTGTGTTGTCCTCTGAGTCTACTCTCCTAACCTCGATCTCCTTGGAGATCAACCATCTCCATGATCAGGTGATACTGCCTTAGAATATGTCTGGATCACTGATGGGACGGACGTTCCTTGGCAAAAGCCACAACTCCATTGTCACACAATGGAAGGAACAAAGTTCATCTCATGAACCAATATACACCCAGACTGCCTCTTTGGTAGCATCTTAAGTAGCGATGTATCCAGCCTTTATCGTCTAGTATGTCACGGTATCTAGCTTGGAACTCTTCCAACATACCGCCCCTTTACTGAGGGTAAAGACAATGCCTATGACTGACATTCAGTCGTCTTTATCACCCTGGAACCATTCCAGTGATTCTCCCCAGGGTCGATTGATACCATCTCACTACAGCTAGTGAGTATCCTAACATCCATTTAGATCTATCTCATAGATCCAAAATCCAGGATTTAGGAGGTATCACTTTGATCCTATATGGAGAATCCTAGTGATAAGCGGAGATTGACCGAGCGTAGCATAAGAAACTCTTTTCTTATCAAGAGTATGTCATCCACGTACTCTACGAGGATCGTCACCATACTCCCTACTACCTTTTTGTTTATACAAGGTTCATCTACCATTTTGATGATGTCAACTTCTTTGACTAATTCATCAAAACAGATGTTCCAACTCCGCGATGCCTGCTTTATCAAATAAAGCATCTTGCACACGTTTCCGCTGCTCCCACTGTCTACGAAGCCCTCTGGCTGTGTACTTATAGACACTCTCTTCCAAAACATCAATTTAGAAAAGCAGTCATGGCACCCAACCGCCAGATATCGTAGTCATGGTATGTAGCCGTGGCAAGTAGGATCTGGATGGACTTAAGCATAGCTACTTGAAAAGGTTTCATCATTATCCATGCCTGGTCGATGACGAAAGGCTTTAACAAGTCTAGCTTTGAAAGTCTCAACTCTTCCATCTACACCAAGTAATCTTCTCAAGATATACTTGCTCCTGATGGGGATTTAACCCTTCAGATATAGCAGCCAAAGTCCATACTTTGCTGGTGTACATGGATTCCATCTTAGATCGCTAAGCATCCAGCCATTTTTACAGAGTCTTACTCTCGATGGCTTGCTCGAAGCTAGTTGGGTCATCATCTCATGATGCAATCCTCGCTCCCACTGTCATAGAGAAACCGAAGTATCTCTCAGGTGGGTGAGGAACCCTACTAGATCGGTGGAGAGGCTGAGGTTCGTTGGTAACTATTGAATCCTTTGGTTCTATCAAATCATCTTCTGTAGTTTGCATAGCTGGAACCTTTCCAGTTGTACATAACAGACCTTGCCACGAGCTTGTCTGGATTTTGCTTTTAAACATAGGCCGGACAACCCAAATCTTAACTAGCTTAAGACATGGGCTCTTCCCTTTCCATATCACATATGAAATGGTAGGCAACTGATTTGATTCGAACCCTATTCAATAGGTATGCAGCTTCTCAAGTGCATAACTCCCAAAAAGGAAATAGGTAACTCAGTAGTACTCATCATAGAGTACACCTTATCATATAGGGTGTTATTGCTCCGCCCCGATATACCATCGTGCTATGGTGTATACAGAGGAGTAATGCTGAGAGAGAATCTCATTCTCCTTTAGAATAATCCAGGATTTTCGTGCTCAAGTATTCTCCTCCTTGATCTCATCAAAGGACATAATACTTATACCCGTATTGGTTCTCTACTTCTAACTTATATTCTGTGAATATCTCAAAAGGTTCTGACTTGTGTTTCAACAGGAACATATATCTGAATCTTGAGAGATTATCAGAGAATGTAATGAAGTATAAAGAACCGGTCTTGGCAAGTGTAGACAGGGGACCTACATACATCAACATGTATCATCCTAAGAGTTTACTAACACTTTCTCTGTTTCCAATAAACAGAGCTAGTGTCATTATATCTTTGTGACATGACTGGCAAGTTTCACAAGATGTAGATTCAAACTGATTTAAATATGCATCTACATGTAACTTCAGCTAGTCGGGTCACATTGATCTGACCTAGTCTACAATACCATAAGAAGGATCCGTTCATTTCTGAACTCTTCCTCTTATGTGTGTTCCATATACTAAGAACTGTAGTTTGATTTAGAACATCAACGCTTTTAGATAACGTGCCTGAACCGATCAACTTTTGATATAGGAAATGTTCAAAACATTATCCAACAATACAAAATTATATCCTTTCTTTACTAATAAAGAGACTGATATGATTTTGTATATCAGGTTCGGTATCTAATAACATTCGTTCAGAATTAATGTATTGGTAATACAGGGTGACAGTGACCAACAGACTTGGCTGCAACACTTGCCCCGTTTTCTGCCTCATGAAACTTATCACCCGTTCTCAGTTCTCTACCTTTCTGTAGCCCTATGTAACAAATTACATTTCTGGGATCCTGATCTGGTATCATATACCCAGGACGTAAAGGACACTGAGAAACAGTTCTTTATAATGAACACACCCGAAGGTGATGCATCATCATGCACTCTCCTCGTTTGGGCGGCACGAGAAATCTGGTATTCCCCAATTTCCTGCTCTGTCTTATAACAATTATAAGTTGGAGCGGGACCAACGTTCCCCAGCTCAGTATAACAAGCGGGTTCGGTCAAATATCCGTATTATTATCTTGATTAAGGCGTGATATGGTCGCTACCTGGAGAGAGAGAGAAGAAAACACTCAGCGTGCGCTCTTGCAAGAATAGATTGGTTATTATTTTATCTAATCAGGATGGCTCCCACTGCTTTTTATCAAATCTTCCTTCAAACCCTAAAAGGAAAGACTAGCCGGAATTAATTACACACTACAAGTTCGCAATCTTTCAGCCAGGCCAGTGTCGGTACTTTGAGGGAGGTCCACCGTGCTTTCGCACGAACCTAATTACTGTAAATCTCGTTTTCCCAGAGGCGTAACCCCGTTGACACCTTTCTAGACACCTACTTGATCGGCTAATTATAATGTATAAAACTCTCCCAGGAGTAACTCTTACTCGCAGCGGGTATCGGGATCCAACTACCTCATAGAAGGTATGCAATCTCATTGTAAATTTCAACACTTGAAATTCCCGATAATATTTTGCCCCTAACGTGCTATGACCTTGACGAAAGCCAACAAACCATAGCCCGCTAGTCAAGTTCAACCCGTACATTTCTTGATTGAATTAAACCCACCCGCACGACCCTTGACGAAAGCCAACAAAGCCGCACGACTACCCTAATCCAATCGCATCGTATGCTAGCAGATAAGCAGCATATAGCTACCGCACACTGCACCTTGACGAAAGCCAACAAATGCAGCACGAATACTATATACAACTTATCTGAAATGACGGAGGGCTACGACAGGTTTTTCTGAAAACCTATTGCGTAATGAACTTGATATCGTTGTAGGATCGAATGAATTTTGAAATGGAGTGTTTTTGAGGCTTTTCTAGTTTTGCTAAAGGAGTCACTCCCGGTGAAGGGATCGTCGGTCCTTTCCTCATCGAATGAGGTGCGGGATATATCACATATATCACTGTGCAAAGCAAAAACTCTTAAAAGCAATCAAAAGACAAACCGAGTGTGTAGCATCTGCCAGTTATTGCTAAAGGAGTCACTCCCGGTGAAGGGATCTCGGTCCTTTCCTTCTCGAATAAGGTGCAGGATATATCGCATATACCGCTGTGCAAAGCAAGAACTGTAGCTACTTGTTTTATTTTGAAATTCGATTCTACAACATCTTAGGTTTCTTTTATTTCATTAATCACATTAATGAAGTCCCATCATTTAAGTACCTAAACATCACAGATAAATACGACGTACACTTATGCCATCCGCATTCGCCTCGATGTCCCCTCGTGCACCGTTAGGTTAGGTAACTAACGGCAGAGCGGGGCAGGGCTAGCGCGGGTGTAAAACATAAGTAACGTCTATATAATATATTATATATACTATATACTGTATCTATCACAGAACATCACATGATCACATCACAGATATCGCAGCAGAAGAATCATATGAAATATTGGATATACTAGGACGTCCGTGTTTTCAATACGAGCCAGTATAAAACACGGATTCCACGGTCGCGATGAATAGCCAAACCCACACCCCTAGACCCCTACGAGAGCGGCAAGCAACCCTTCCAATTCGGGAGTTAGGAGACCCGGACTCGACTCCTCGAGTTGGTCTCCCACTGGACCCTAGAACCCGATTACTTGTGCCCTCCTCCTTGGGTCTATCCTAGTGCGGAAAAGTAAATAATATACAAAAGGTGACATCTTCCGCAACCTTGAAGTGTCCCAATAAAAGAATATTACATACAAGTTTTTACATGAATGAAAATGAAAAACACTCATCTCACATAAAAACCCCCGGCTATTCAAACACGACAATCCAATATAACATATCCAACAACACATAACATCACATGTCATCAACGTAAGTAAATATGCGCATCCCAATTGTCGTTGACATATAGCAACGAAACCGGCGATATCACATATTACGCTTACAGTCACAGAAAAGAAAGTGTAAAACTACAACAGTTGGAATCCGCAACCTCCATAGACATCGCATGCCTAATCAAATGAATTACTTAGACATCGCATGCCTAACAATTATAAACCCCGCATTTTAGTCTCATTATCGAAAACTCTTTTCAATATCAAGTCGGGCAATTCAACAAGATTCCCGACATTTTGATCGAATGCTCGTCGCAAACTTCAGCAGACGGCCGCACCCCCGATACCGTCGACACAGTGCACCAAGGCGGAACACCGCTACCGCGAGCACCCGGACGGATGCTTTCGGCGACGGGGTTCTCCTACAGTCACTTGGTCGGGGCTATGGAGTGAGGCTGTCTATTAAGTTTACCCGGCGAGTATCCGCGTACACTACGTGATTACGATGGACTTTTGATCACATCAAAATTCCATGGCATCCGATCAAGCGAGACTAAACTGCTATATTTATAACATTCATTCAGTTATCTCATAACTTCTTATGAATTCTAATTATTGTATCCCATTCCGGATAAATAGAAAATGTTAAACTTTCCGATCGAACAGTCAAACACCCAAGTTTTCCCAAAACAGATCAACACATGAAATAAGTCTAACAACATTCAGTTTGTGCCTCAGTACTAACGGTCCAGCCGTAGAAGGGTCAAGCCAACGCCTCACATGTGGCACGCCGTACTGCCCCAAACCCGAAGGTTCAAAGGGCAGTTCAAGACGGTCACATAATCGAGTTAAGGTTTGTTGTCTTCTAGAGGGTCCATCGCGTTACTTGCACTACTAAGAACGTCGTTAAACCACGGAAAAATCCAACACTTGGAAATTTCCCGACAGGGGAAAAGTTGGGTATTTATATCCGGTCGAACTTTTTAACATATTCTAAAATATATCCGGAAAACCACATAGACAAAATCTGATACTCCGATCGAAACACCGAATCATCAAAACAAACCCAGAATACTCAACTGTATAGTATACATTAAAATTACCCAGAAAACACAGGAGTTAATTATAAAAATTACTGTGCAAAGTGGAGTCAAAAAGTCAACAGTATGGCCGCGGAACCGCCGCGCCACGTGGGCTTAGGCCGCGGTTCCGCGGCGTTATGATGGAGTTAGGTCTCCGTTTTTCACAGTATTTCATAAAAAACCCTGCTTAATTTTCTGCATATTTTTAATATTGAAAAATCCAGAATTTTGAAAAAAGGACAGAGAGCAATTTGGAAATGGGTTTTCGGGTTCGTTCGGACTTCAAACTCCGTCTAGACTTCGCCTAAGGCTCTAACTAGTCTCTGATACCACTGTAGGGTTCCTAGGCACTCCAAGGAGGTCTCACAAGGCATCAACCATGCCAATTTCAAAAAATCTAGGTGCCGAAAAACCCTAGAACGGATCGTTGGCTAGAAATCTAGGCAAAAAAGAAACTAGTTAACAACTTAACTAAAGTTTAAACGGAAATACAACCTTTGTAGATCCGGTGCTCCACCTCCATAGCTCCGCAACGAAGTCCCCTCGCTGTCCAAATGAATTCCCGGGCTCTAGCGTCGGCTTTATCGGAGAATAGACGAGCTAGGTCGTCGATGTCCATGCCGAAGATGATCTACGTCGAGGCATCGCTAGATCAAGCTCCACCTCCACCAAGCCATGAAAACTTGTGAAGGAAACACACTCTACTACTTGGCAAGAGGTAGAGGATGAAGAAATAGGAGGTGGGTTCACTTTAGATTTGGATTTCTCACTCTTTTTCATCACTTGCCATTGATGGAGGCAAGCTTTCTTCACTTGAAGAAATGAAGAAGAAGAAGAATATTGTTATGATAAGTTATTATCAAAAGAATAATAAAATGGAAACTTATCATAATCTTAACCTTAGTTAGTTGTAGAGAATAGACCATGGTAAGTTATGATGGTTAGGGTTAAGCAAGAGACAAGAATGGTTAACTAAGTCAAAGCTTCATGAAAGTTCATGAACAAACAAAGAAAGCCACCATTATCCTCTTATGCCAATTATTTTATTTCCAAAAAGAATAAATGAAAAAGATAAATAAATGAATAAGGAAAACCAAAATCCTAACCATTTAAATAACCATGGTTTAATTCTTTACACAAACCAAGTAAGTATGCATCATCAAACATGATACAATCATGTGCACAAAACTATATCAAATATACAATGTGCACATCCGAGCGAGAAAATCCATTTAAAGTGAACCGATACTAGTTAATGCAAACTAATATATCAAATATATAATTATGCATTAAATCATTAAATCAACACTTGATTTAACGATCCGGTCATATCGCATATAGCCGACTAGTATCCTATGCATCGGCTTATCGAATCAATACTTGATTCGATAACTAGGTTATATCGCATATAACCAATCGATACATTTATCGCGAGAATGAAATACGGTATCACATACACGCATGATTCTCGGTCCCGCACATATCTCATATGCGCTCCTATTTCGTTTCGCTTGAGCCAGGAAACCTCTGTGTAGGACTCTAAAGACTCGTCAATACGCCGGCAGTAGGTGATGATCATATCAAACACCCACAAGCCGCAAGCGGTCTGCTAAACGTAACGGCCACCCGGGTATTGAGCGATCAGAAGATCGACGAGCAAGCCCGCTCACACTCCAGTGAATCCAACCAGTAACACTACCGTACAGTCCGGTCTGATCGTCTGATATGTCGCATATCTCGCCTAGGGGTGGTAAACGTCAGACCCCAATAGCTCGATAAGTCGTGTCGATATGAGGTCTATAACAATTCGAGAAACTACTGGTAACACTTACCAGTAAATCTCAGCAACCCTGGCCAGGGATTTCCTGTTATAGCCAATCGAACACAGCGCAACATCAACTCCCTATACCGGGAGAGACGAATCCCCTCCTATCGCTCATTGCCTCCATGTGACTCGGGACTGTACCCAAAAACCACCGTTTTGCACGCCCTCTTGGACGTGGTAAGATGGAAATCAAAGCACAGTAGGAACCACACAAGACTCTATGACGATCTCGGGTCAACAGACTACTCTGTACCAGTGTCACCAGAGAACTGCCATCTGACGTGAGGTATAATACCATCTGGGAGTTCTCGGCGAGTCCGTCCAGTATACCCAGTCTCTACTGAGCACCCGTATATCATCTCTGATGTCAAACACCAATGGATATGGGATCATCCATCGCCCATCTGTATGGGTCGAGAAGGTATACGCTAGTCTACTCTGGTATATCGATGCCCCGTCTCGATACACCCACGACTAGGGACTTTGAAGGATGTACTTATGGACTACCATGTCCCCACTAGTATGATCCGCATCATAGTCCAGGTAGTCTAGTACACATCCTAAGGGATTTACCAACATGTAACAGCCATATCTTTTTATTGTTGCAAACATTTGGATTAATGTTTGCTTGTGGAAATTGTGAGTGGATATCATTATGAAGGGCATTAAATGTGACATGGACATGGATGATGACTCATGGTCTTATTCTTTGAACCATGTCAACATTTGTGATTGATGGTTGTGATGAAATGAGAGGTGGAGAGAGAGAGGGCAGCTACATAGCCTTGGGCTTGCTCTTGAGATGATAATGCTTGCTCTCATTTTATATCTCATCACAATAATAGAAAATGCCTCTTATTCGTCTTCTTCCTCTAGCTCACCATTTCCACCATGGCTTTATCTTCAACCTCCATATATACACTCTCATGTGTTGAGAATCAATAGATACTTGAGACAAAATTATCACACACATTCTCTACATCACCTTAGACATGTCGGCTAGCAAACTTCATGTCCGAGTTGCTTCGGTTTGAAGCGGGAGCCCGTAAAAAGACTTCTTGACGTAGTGCCCTTCCGACGAGGAGACCGGAGATCAGAGATACCGCGAGGAGCTATAGATGGTGGCTAAAGACCGAAGGACACGGATCGATCGGTATAGCTTTTCTAACCCTTCTCTAGTTAGCTAGTTTGTGTTAATGGTTCGATCCGGGTGAAAGACTACGTTAGCGCCGGTTTCGTAAAAAGTTTTTGTTCCGCATTTGGCCTAGGATTGACGGCCAGGGCGCTACCGTAGACTTGCAAGCAGTTCTCTGGTGACACTGGTACAGGTTAGTTTGTAGACCCGAAATCGTCATAGAGTCTTGTATGGTTCCCAATGTGCTTTTATTTCCTCCCTACCACGGCTGAAAGAAGTCGTGCAAACAGGTGGATTTTAGGTATAGTCCCGAGTCACATGGAGGCAATGAGCGATAGGAGAGGTTTCATCTCTCCCGGTATAGAGAGTTGATGTTGCACTATTCTCGATTGGCTATAACAAGAAGTCCCTGGCCAGGGCTATTGATGAGATTCACTGGTAAGAGTTATCAGTAGTTTCTCATACCGTTATAGGCCACACATCGGTATGACTTATCAAGTTATTGGGGTCTGACAATTCCACCCCCAGACTCGATATGCGACATATCAGATGAAGAGACGGGATCGTACGGTAAGTGTTACTTGTAGGCTTCATGGGAGTTTGGACATGCTTGCTAGTTGATCTTCTATTCGCTTAATACTTTGGTAGCCGTTAAATCCAGCTAGTACCGCTGATGGCTTATGGGTAACTGATATGATCATTACCTACTACTGGCGTATTGACAAGTTTTTAGAGTCCCACACAGAAGTTTTCTAGTTCAGGCGAAACGAAGTAGGGCACATATGCTGATATGTGCGGAGGGCCTGATTAAATACTAGTATGTGATACCGTATTTTAATCTGGCGGTTATTTGTTATCGGTTAGGTTATATGTGATACAACCGGATTATTGAATCAAGTGTTGATTTGATAATGTGATATACAGATAAATGATATTAGTTGGTTACATGTTATATAACCGGATTATTAAATCAAGTGTCGATTTAATAATTGGATATATATATATATATATTATATTTGATATAATTATAAATTAACTAATATCATTAGCTCACTAATTGTTCTTCATAATATATATATATATATGATATATATATATATATATTATATGAAGCATGGCGTGGATTTTCTATTTTTGGAAAATAGAAAATGAGGTGGAAAATTGGGAGATATTTAGAGTATGGTGTGAAGCATGGGCTTTATCATTTGTTTATTTGTCTTGACTCATTATTCAAACATGGTTGCAATTTATTATTGCAAATAATTCCATGCTTGAATAAGTGAGGTCAAGTGTAGAGCCATTCTTAACTTGGTTGGTTTTTTGTCTTAGCCATTTACTTGAGCTCATTTTGGTAAAATGCTATCTAGCTCTCTCCATTTTCCCTCTTCTTACTCATTCATGCTTCAAGCTCTAAACCATCACATGTGTTGTGAACCCTAGAGCTTGAGATCCTAAGTGAGAAAACAAAACTCCTACTTCACCATCCTACACTGGATTAGCACTCAATTGTAGTGTGTTTCCTTCACTAAAGAGTTTAGTGAAGAGGTGGCTTGGATTAGCGGAGCTTCAGGTGGATCATCTTCAGCATGAAGGTCATTGAAAGAAGCTTGTTCATTCTTCAAGTGGAGCCTAGTGGAGTCGTAAGGACTACAACCCAGATCTTTAGAAGAGAAGAACGCGGTCTACAAAGATTGTAACCTCCTTTCCTTTTGCTGGTTTAGTTTGATATCATCATTGTAACCCTAATTATCTAGTTTGATCCTAGGTTAGTCTAGTTTAGCACCAAAAATTTTTAAAGTTGCATGCTTGATGCCAGTTTTGACCTCATGGTGGTGCTAAGATAGACTTATATAGTATCAGAGCATTTTATTTTCATTCATGTAAAAATGTATGTAATATTCTTTTATTGGGACACTTCCGGGTTGAGGATGATGTCACCATTAATGTATATTATTTACTTTTCTGCATTAGAATAGACCCAAGGCGGGGAGCACAAGTAACCAGGTTCTGGAGTCCAGTGGGAGACCATCTCGAGGAGTCGAGACCAAGTCTCTTAACTCTAGAATTGGCAGGGTTGCTTGCCGCTCTCGTAGGGGTCTAGGGATGTGGGTTTGGCTATTCATCACTACCGTGTAATCCGTATTTTTCATTACTGGCTGAATTTAAAACACGGACCTCTTAGTATATCCAATATTTCATATGTTGACTTCTGCTGATTGAATAGCCGGGGGTTTTTGCGTGAGATGAGAGTTTTTCATTTTCATTCATGTATAAATGCTCTGATACCATATAAGTCTACTCTAGCACCTTAACAACATGAGCATCACTAAAAACATCCAGAAAGTGCCAAATTTAATAATGGAGCAGCACAAGAAAAATTAACCCAAAACTCCCCAAACTTGCCGCGGAACCGTGGCCAAACTAGGTTTGGACCGCGGTTCCACGGCACTTTGTAGGAGTTATGGTTTCAAATTTCTTGTGGCTCCATATAAAACCCTGCACGATTTTCTGCATATTTTTAATCACCAAAATTTCAACTTTTGAAAAATCGATAGAAACATGCTAAATTCCGGTCTCGAAAAATCGATCGAACACTTTAACGTCGCGAAGACTTACCTTGGGTTTATCCTAATGTGGAAAAGTAAATAATATACATCAATGGTGACATCATCCTCAACTCAGAAGTGTCCCAATAAAATAATATTGCATACATTTTTACATGAATGAAAATGAAAAACTCACATTTCACGCAAAAAAATCCCGGCTGTTCAATCACGACGATCTAATATAATATATGTTGGCTTCTGCTACTGTGTTCTGTGATGTGATCATATAACTGTGTGAGACGAATGCTATATATATATATATATATGATATATATAATAAACGTTGTTTATGTTTTGCACCCGTGCTAGTCCAACCCCCCGCTCTATCATTAGTTAAGTAACCTAGGGGTGCATGACGGGGCCCCGTGGCACATGCGGATGGCATAAGCATACGTTCTATTTTTGTTTCTTTTCTATGATATTTAGGGAAACATAAATGATGGGACTTCATTAATGAGATTAATGAAAAGAAAAGAAACCTAAAAATGTTGTAGAATCGAAATTTTAAAAAGGTAGCTCTAGTTCTTACTTTGCATAGTGGTATTCCTTGATGAATATCCAGCACCTCATTCGATGAGGAAAGAGCCGAGATCCCTTCATCGGGAGTGATCTCTTTAGAAAAACTAGCAAATGTTACAACCCACTCGATTTTGTTTTAATAGCTTCTCTAGTTCTTGTTTTGCATAATGGTATTTCTTGATGAATATCCAACACCTCATTCGATGAGGAAAGAGCCGAGATCCCTTCACCGAGAGTGGCCTCTTTAGCGAAACTAGCAAAAGCTACAAAAAACACTCCTTTTCAAATTACTAGATTCTACAACGATATCAAGTTCATTACGTTAAAGTTTTTTTCAAAACCAGTCGTAGCCCTCCGTCATTTCATATAAGTATTATTTAGTATCCGTACTGCGTTTGTTGGCCTGCATCAAGGTATAGTGTATGGTAGCTGATTAGTGCTTATCTGCTGCATTTGATGCGATTGGATTAGGGTAGTCGTACGACGTTGTTTAACCTGCATCAAGGGTCGTAGGGGTGGGTTTAATTCAATCAAGAAATGAACGGGTTGAACTTGACTAGCGGCCTATGGTTTGTTGGCCTGAGTCAAGGTCATAGGTCGTTAGGGGTAAAAACAGATATCGGGAATTTCAAGTGTTAGAATTTGCAATGAGATTGCATACCTTCTATATGATAGTTGGATCCCGATACCCACTGCGAGTAAGAGTTACTCCTGGGAGAGTTTTTCACTTTACAATTAGCCGATCCAGTAGGTGTCTAAGAAAGGTATTAACGGGGTTAAGCCCCTGTGGAAATGAGGTTATTTAATTAGTTCCATACGAAAGCATGAGGAGACTCCCTCAAAGTACTAATACCTACCTGGCTGACCGATTAGCGAACTTGTAGGGTGTAATTAATCCCGGCTAATCTTACCTTTTATGGTTTGAAGGAAGATTTGATAAAAATAGTGGGAGCCATCCTGATTAGATAAGATAATAACCAATCTAATCTTGCAAAGAGTGCACGCTAATGCGTTTCCTTCTCTCTCACCAGGTAGCGACCATGACACGCCTTAATCAAGATAATAATATGGATATATTGACCGAACCCGCTTATTATACTGAGATGGGGAACATTGGTTCCGCTTTTTCTTATGATTGTCATAAGTCTAAGCAAGGAATAGGGGAATACCCGGATTCCCACGCCACCCGAACGGAGTAGGAGCATGATGATGCATCTTCTTCGGGTGTGTTCGTAACCGAGAACTGTTTCTCAGTTTGCTCTACGTCCTGGGTATTGAATACCGGATTAGGATCCCACGTATGTAATTTATTACATGGGCTAAAGAGAGGTAGAGAACTGGAAAAGGGTGATATGTCTCTAAAAGTAAGTAATAGAGAAATTGTTGTTGTCAAAGAAGTTGGCGAATATCATATTGTATTACCAAATGGTAATACAATAATTCTGAACGACTGTTATTATGTACCAAATATGATGTGCAATATTATATCAGTTTCATTGTTGCATAAAGAAGGATATAACTTTGCATTGGAGGATAATGTTATGAACATTTTCCAAAATCAAGTGTTGATTGGGTTTAGTACGTCATGTAACGGTATATTCGTTCTGAATCAAACCACAGTTCTAAATATACAGAACACACACAAGAGGAAAAGTTCAGAAATGAATGAATTCTACTTGTGGCATTGTAGACTAGGTCATATCAATGCGACAAGACTAGCTAAGTTGCATAAAGATGGATATTTGAATCCGTTCGAATTTACATCTTATGAAACTTGCCAGTCATGTCTTAAAGGTAAAATGACCAAAACTCCGTTTACTGGACACGAAAAAAGAGCTACTGAACTTTTGGGACTGATACATAGTAATGTATGCAGTCCTATGTCTACACATGCCAGGAATAGTTTCTCGTACTTTATTTCATTCACCGATGATCTCTCAAAATTCGGACATGTATTCCTGTTGAAACACAAGTCTGAAGCTTTTGAGAAATTCAAGGAATATAAGAATGAAGTCGAGAACCAGACGGGTAAAAGTATTAAAATCCTACGATCTGATCGAGGAGGAGAATACTTGAGTACGGAATTCCGTGACTATTTAAAAGAGAATGGGATTCTCTCTTAGCTTACTCCTCCGTATACACCACAGCACAACGGAGTACTGGAGCAGAGAAATCGCACACTATTAGATATGGTGCGCTTTATAATGAGTGTTGCTGAGTTATTGCTAAGTTGCCTATTTCCTTTTGAGGTCGTGCACTTGAGACAACTGCAAACCTATTGAATATGGTTCCTAGCAAATCCGTGCCTACTACTCCATATAAGATATGGAAAGGAAATAGACCGTGCTTTAATTATGATAAGATATGGGGTTATCCGGCTTATGTGAAAACACAAAATCTGGACAAGCTTGAAGCAAGGTCAGTTCTGTGCTAGTTTGTAGGATATCCCAAATATTCGCGAGGGTATATCTTCTACCACATCGAGGAACAAAAGGTGTTTGTTTCTTGACATGCCACCTTTTTAGAAAAGAGATTTCTTGTGAAAGAAATTAGTGGTCATGAGGTAGAGCTGGAAGAAGTTCCAGCTACATAAACTATAACTGACAATTTGGTAGAACCGGAGGATTCAATAGTCCTCGACGAATCTCAGCCACTCCGTAGATCTAGTAGGGTTCCTCATCCACCTGAGAGATACTACGGTTTTCTCATAAACGGAGGGAGCGAGGATTGCATCATGGAAGATGATGACCCAATTAGTTTCGAGTAGGCCATCACAAGTGGAGACTCTGTGAAATGGCTGGATGCTATGCGATCCGAGATGGAATCCATGTACACCAACAAAGTATGGACTTTGGAAGTTGCTCATGAATGGGCAAAACCCATCAGGAGCAAGTGGATCTTTAAGAAGAAAATTGGTGTAGATGGAAAGGTTGAGACCATCAAAGCAAGACTTGTAGCAAATGGTTTTCGTCAACAACCAGGTGTCGATTATGATGAAACCTATTCTCTAGTGGCTATGCTTAAGTCCATCAGGATCCTACTTGCCATTGCTGCATACCATGACTACGAAATTTGGCAGATGGATATCAAGACCGCTTTTCTAAATGGTGATTTAGAAGACAGCGTGTATATGACACAGCCAGAGGGCTTCGTAGACAATGGGAGCAGCGGAAGCGTGTGCAAGATGCTTAAATCAATCTACGGATTAAAGCAGACATCATGGAGCCGGAACATCTGTTTTGATGAAGCTGTTAAAGAGTTTGACTTCATCAAAAACGTAGATAAACCTAGTATATACAAGAAGGTTGTAGAGAGTAAGGTTGTCTTCCTCGTATTGTACGTGAATGACATACTCTTGATAGGAAACGATATTCCTAAACTACACTCGGTCAAGCTCTTCTTATCACACAAGTTCTTCATGAAAGATCTTGGTGATGCCTCCTACATCCTGGGGATAAAGATCTATAGAGATAGATCTAGACGAATGTTGGGATTGTCCCAATCCAGGTACATAGACACCATACTAAAGAGATTTAGTATGGAAGATTCTAAGCGTGGTAATTTACCCGCTTGTTTAGGAATCACTCTCTCCAAAGAGATGTCTCCCAAGACTGATTTGGAAAGGGCTCGCATGCAAGAGATACCCTATGCTTCGGCAGTCGAGTATATCATGTATGCGACCAGATGTAGCTTACTCACTAGGTGTAGTGAGTAGGTATCAATCAGATCCAGGAGAGAAATACTGGACAGCTGTGAAGAACATTCTTAAGCACTGGAGAAGGACTAAAGAGATGTTCTTGGTGTATGATAACGGTGAACTCTAGGTGGAGTCCTTTACCGATTCGAGCTTCCAGGGTGATAAGGATGACAGTAAGTCGGTCTTGGATTTTGTCTTCACCCTCAATAGAGGGACGGTATGTTGGAAGAGTTCCAAGCAAGATACCGTAGCAGACTCGACGATGGAGGCTGAATACATCGCTGCCAACGATGCTGCCAAAGAGGCTGTCTGAATGAAGAAGTTCATAGCTGAACTTGGTGTGGTTCCATCCATTGAGCATCCAATACCTTTGTATTATGATAACAATATAGCTGTGGCTTTAGCCAAGGAACCTCGGTCCCATCAGCGATCCAGACATATTCTTAGGCGGTATCACCTGATCCGGGAGATAGTTGATCGTCGGAAGATCGAGGTCAGGAAAATTGGCACGGAGGATAACACAGCGGATCCACTCACAAAGGCCCTCACCCAGACGCGATTCAAGAGACTATTTAGGATGTTGGGTATGAGATACTACAACAACTGGCCTTAGTGCAAATAGGAGATTGTTTGGGATATATATGCCCTAGAGGCCATTATTGTACATAGATGTATATTATAGTGGATGCTTGGATATATATATAGAGGAATTTCTTGCTCGACATGATAGTATGCTATCTGGTTGCTCTTTATCTTAATATGTACACTTGTATTATTATACTGTCTCTCTGATATATATTGATAAAGCCCTTAGGATGTTTGCTTGACTACCAGGACTATGATGCAGATCATACTACTGGGACTTGTGTAGTCTACAAGCACATCCTTTAACAGTTCCTAGTCAAGGGAGTATCGAGACAGGGCATCGATATTCCAGAGTAGACTAGTGTGTACATTTCTCGATCCTATATGGGGCGATGGTTGATCCCATGCCCATTGGTGTTTGACATCAAAAATTATACATATGTGCTCATCAGAGAATGGGTACACCGAATAGGACTCACCGAGAACTCCTAGATGGTACTTTACCTATCGTCAGATAGCAGTTCTCTGGTGACACTGGTACAGGTTAATCTGTAGACCCAAGATCATCATAGAGTCTTGTGTGGTTCCCACTGTGCTTTGATTTCCTCCCCACGTACCACGGCTCAAAGGAGTTGCGCAAACAGGTGGATTTTGGGTACAGTCCCGAGTCATATGGAGGCAATGAGCGATAGGAAGGGTTTCGTCTCTCCCGGTATAGGGAGTTGATGTTGCGCTATGCTCGATTTGGTATAACAGGAAGTCCATGTTGGATATGGTACCCTCAAAGTCAATTATTGGATCGCAGGCTTGTGATTGCAATGATTGAGGGAGGACCCATACCAATAAAACAGTCTTACTCAAGATGATAGTATGCTATCTGGTTTGTACATATTGATAAAGCCCATAGGATTCTTGCTTGACTGCCAGCAGTATGATGGCGATCATATACGTGGGAGCTGGGGTCTATAAGCACATCCTTAAATGGTCCCTAGTCGAGAGAGTTTCGAGACAGGGCATCGATACTCCAGAGTAGACAAGTGTATACTGATCGAGACCCCGACGAGGGGCGGTGGCCTGGCCTCACAAGCCATTGGTGTTAGCTTGTTTGTCTAAGATAGTATACAGGTGCTCATTGAGTTATGAGTACACTGGACGGACTCGACGGGAACCTGCAATTTGGTATTATACCTATTGTCAGATAGCAGTTCTCAGGTGACATGTGTACAGGTTAGTCTGTCGACCTGAGATCGTCATTTGTCTCGTATGAGTTCCTACTATGCTTTTATTACTACCCTACCTCGGCTCAAAGGAGTCGTGCAAACAGGTTTTAGTTGGATACAGTCCCGAGCCACATGGAGGCAGTGAGCGGATCGTTGGGGATTCGTCTCTCCCGGTATTGGGGGTTGATGTCGCACAGTGCACGGGTGGCCATCACCAGAAAACCTTGGCCAAGTTAGTTGAGAATTACCGATCTAGGATCGGTAGTTTCTCTGGTAGTGATGGGCTTCATACCGACACTAAATATCGTGTTATTTGGGGTCTGACTTTATCCACCGCCCTAGACCCGATATGCGATACTCTTAGAAGAACAGACCGGACTGTACGGATATTGTCACTGACGGGCTCAGTAGGGTTTCAGGATGAGTTCGCTCGTCACCTTCCATTTCGCTCAATACATGGGTAGCCCGTTACGTACAGCTAGTACCATTGACATGCTTGTGGTTAAACCCACTGCCAGAATATTGACGAGGCTTTAGAGTCCCACATAGAAAGTTTCCCAAGTTCGGACGAAACGTTGTAGAGGTCGTATGGTTTTATGGCAAGGTTCGATCATATACGTGCACTTATACACGGATCATGATCGGGCGGATCATACTAGTGGGCTTTGGTTTAAATCGGATCCTAGTATTAGATTTGTTGGATTGCTTTCGTCTCATTGTATTCGCATTCAGTCGGGATGCGGATACAGGTATGTATATACAGGTAAAGGGTATCCTTGTGATCCGTCACGAGCTTAGTTTAGATGTTGCCATTCTCTTTTGGATTAAACATTTGGATTAATGTTTATTAGTGGTAATTATGAGCTCAAGTCATCATGAGGAGCATTAATTGTGGCATGTGCATAGGTGATGACTCATGATCTTTTTATTTGTGCAAATGTCACCTTTTTGATTGATTGGTATGTTGAAATGATATGAGGAGAGAGAGAAGTGTCACGACCCAAAGTTCGGCCCGTGACCGGGCACTTAACCACGTGACGTCTACAGGCGTAACGCGACTAAGTAAGCCGAAAACCAGAAATCAAAACCATAAAAAGTATAGAGTGCTTAAAACATTTATTAGAATATTTGTTAAAACATCTAGAAAACTTTAAGTTATTTAGTAGAATTCTTTAAAGTTCAAGTTATCCTTTAAAAATTTTGGCAGCATTTCCTTTGTAAAATTAGCCCCGAGATTGGGTACAAAGCAATAAATGAGTAAAATGATATACAATAAGAAATAAGCATCTCAAACGGGAGCAATCACGCCCAACGGCGGAAACAACACCACAATGATAATATACGACGCCGTAGCGAAGAAAGAGTAAAAAAAATAAGTGAAGACAACATGAAATATTAAACTGCATAATAAAGTCGGCTCACAACGAGCTCGACACCAGAGTACAATAATATACATCGTCCTCACAACTGGTCTCTAAGTCCATACATAAGTAGTAGATGGAGAATACTAGATACAATGATGTATACAACTGGAAAATAAACAGATACCGCACAAAACCCACCTATCAGCAAACGGCTAGTATGCCAACTGCAATGGTATCTGTGTCAAAAGATGTACAAAAAGCTGCCTGCCGTGACTACTCCGAGGGACAACCTGCAAGCACTGTGGCACAACGGGAGTGAGTTGCCAACTCGTGAATAGTAGAAAACATATAAAGGTAATCGCGATTATGCACGTGCGGCGATACTCTAACCTATGCCAACAGATAACATCTATATGATGAACTGGATGCTCAAATCATGCAACAAATGTGATCTAATAACATCTCTATGTGATGAGCAAGGTATGCAATAATCATGCATAGCAATGAAATCTAACAACCCTATATAGAATGAGCAGGGTATGCAATAAGCGTGCATAGTATGTGTACTCTATCAGGTACAATAGATACAGAATGAGATGTGAAATACTGAATGCTGAGTATGGGAATAAATAGTATCTACACGGAATATCAACGTGGAAAATAACTGGTGTCCATCAATACACCCAAATCCCAAAAAGGCTCAGGCGCCGTCATCCTCATCGGCCCTCAAATCCTGTAAATCTCATAGAATCGTGAGTGCCCAATATTGGCACTCGAAATATTGTAAAATCAGCCGTGTCTAGTATCGACATGTAAATCCTCAAGTATTGTGCTCCGTCCATCTGATCGACCCATGGGCTCCGTCTGCGGAATCGGCCCTCGGCCCCGGCAGTACGCATCGTCCCATATCCATCTATCGACTCTGGCGGTATCCTCCAAATAATCGCCAGGTCTAACCAATCAACGGTAGGTAGTAGTCTCTCCGCCAGGCTCACCGTCTAACAATACGAGTCTTCTTGCCCCGGGGTACCGTACCGGGTCCACCATATACCCGCAATCGGTGTCTACCACTCCGCGAATTGGGTATACTCACACAAGCTCTCTGGAACCGAGAAAACTCATGGTGGACGCACTGAAATATCATATCAAGAGAAACCGGGTTTTTAAAACAATGCGTATTTTCTTAAAATGATACCACGGTTCTCAAATCCAGAAATCATATGAACCCAAAACTCAATGCATAAATCCATGCAATGTATCTTATAATACTAAGAGTAAAAAGGGAACACCGCTCTTTTAAAAGAATCCAGTTTTGAAAATATCTCATGCGGTCCCTATTTCCATGAAATCAAATCAATATCATCCATGTATGTGACATATGTATGTTGTAGGGTTCCTAGGCACCCTAATGAGGTCTCACAAGGCATCAACCATGCCAATTTCAAATTTAAACGGTGCCGAGAAACCCTAGAACGGATCGTTGGCTAGATTTCTAGGCAAAAAAGCAAACTAGTTAACACTTAACTAAGAGATACGGAAATAAAACCTTTGTAGATCCGGTTCTCCACCTCCATAGCTCCGCAATGAAGTCTCATCGCTGTCCATAACAAGTCCCGGGCTCTAGCGTCGGCTTCATCGGAGAATGGACGGGCTAGGTCATCGATGTCCATGCCGAAGATGATCTACGTCGAGGCATCGCTAAATCAAGCTCCGACTTCACCAAGTCAAGAAACTTGTGAAGAAAACACACTCTACTACTTGGCAAGAGGTAGAGGATGAAGAAATAGGAAGTGGGTAGACTTTAGAATTGGATTTCTCACTCATTTCCATCAATCACCATTGATGGAGCTTGCTTTCTTCAAGTGAAGAAAGGAAGAAGAAGAAGAATATTATGATAAGATTAATTAGAAAAGAAAAGAATAATCATTCTTATCATAAAGGTAACCATGGTAAAGTGTAGAGATTAAACTAGGGTTAGTGGGAATGGTTAGGGTTAAGGATGAGATAAGAATGGTTGACTTGATCAAAGCTTCAAGAAGCTTCAACATGAAACAAAATTAGCCACCATTCTTTTCTCTTTTCCATTTATTTTCCAAAATGAAATGGATAAATAAATAAGTGAATAAAACAAAACCCTAACCATAATCATGTAACCATGGTTTGATCTTTACACAAAAACCCTAGCATAACATGTATCATCAAACATGATACAATCAAGTGCACAAAAGTATATCACATATACAATGTGTACAATCCGAGTGAGAAAATCCATTTAAAGTGAACCAATACTAGTTAACGCAAAGTAATATATCAAATATATAATTATGCATTAAATCATTAAATCAACACTTGATTCAATGATCCGGTCATGTCGCACACAACCGACTAGTATTCAATGTATCGGCTTATCGAATCAACCCTCGATTCGATAACTAGGTTATATCGCATACAACCATTCGATACATTAATCGCAAGAATAGAATACGGTATCACATACACGCATTATTCTCGGTCCCGCACATATCTCATATGCACTCCTATTTCGTTTCGCTTGAGCCAGGAAACCTCTGTGTAGGACTCTAAAGACTCGTCAATACGCCGGCAGCAGATGATGATCATATCAAACACCCACAAGCCGCAAGCGGTCTGCTAAACGTAACGGCCACCCGGGTATTGAGCGATCTGAAGATCGACGAGCAAGCCCGCTCACACTCCAGTGAATCCAACCAGTAACACTACCGTACAGTCCGGTCTGATCGTCTGATATGTCGCATATCTCGCCTAGGGTGGTAAACGTCAGACCCCAATAGCTCGATAAGTCATGTCGATATGAGGTCTATAACTGTTCGAGAAACTACTGGTAACACTTACCAGTAAATCTCAGCAACCCTGGCCAGGGATTTCCTGTTATAGCCAATCGAACACAGCGCAACATCAACCCCCTATACCGGGAGAGACGAATCCCCTCCTATCGCTCATTGCCTCCATGTGACTCGGGACTGTACCCAAAAACCACCGTTTTGCACGCCCTCTTGGACGTGGTAAGATGGAAATCAAAGCACAGTGGGAATCACACAAGACTCTATGACGATCTCGGGTCAACAGACTACTCTGTACCAGTGTCACCAGAGAACTGCCATCTGACGTAAGGTATAATACCATCTGGGAGTTCTCGGCGAGTCCGTCCAGTGTACCCAGTCTCTACTGAGCACCCGTATATCATCTCTGATGTCAAACACCAATGGATATGGGATCATCCATCGCCCATCTGTATGGGTCGAGAAGGTATATGCTAGTCTACTCTGGTATATCGATGCCCCATCTCGATACACCCACGACTAGGGACTTTGAAGGATGTACTTATGGACTACCATGTCCCCACTAGTATGATCCGCATCACAGTCCAGGTAGTCAAGTACACATCCTAAGGGCTTTACCAACATGTAACAGAGAGACAATCAGTGTACACGTTAAGGGAAAGGTCAACCAGATAGCATACTATCATGTCGAGCAAGAAAGTCCTCCCTATATATGTCCCAGCATCCACTACAATATACATCGTATGTACAGTAATGGCCTCTAGGGCATACATATAACTAACAATCTCCCACTTGCACTAGGGCCATCTGTAGCAGTGGTTGTAGTATCTCATACTCAACCATCCCATAAAAATCTCTCTCTGGGAACAGGCCTTTGTGAGTGGATCCGCTGTGTTGTCCTCTGAATCTACTCTCCTAACCTCGATCACCCTGGAGATCAACTATCTCCATGATCAGGCGATGCTGCCTTAGAATAAGTCTGGATCACTGATGGGACCGGCGTTCCTCGGCATAAGCCACAACTCCATTGTCACACAATGGGAGGAACTAAGTTCATCTCATGAACCAATATACATCCAGACAGCCACTTTGGTAGCATCTTAAGTAGCGATGTATCCAGCCTTTATCGTCTAGTATGCCACGGTATCTAGCTTGGAACTCTTCCAACATACCGTCCCTTTGCTTAGGGTAAAGACAATGCCTGTGACTGACATTCAGTCGTCTTTATCACCCTGGAACACTTCCAGTGATTCTCCCCAGGATCAATTGATATCATCTCACTACAACTAGTGAGAATCCTAACATCCAATTAAAACTATCTCATAGATCCAAAATCCAGGATTTAGGAGGTATCACTTTGATCCTATGTGGAGAATCATTGTGATAAACGGAGATTGATCGAGCGTAGCATAGGAAACTCCTTCCCTATCAAGAGTATGTCATCCACGTACTCTACGAGGATCACCACCATACTCCCTACTACCTTTTTGTTTATACAAGGTTCATCTACCATTTTGATGATGTCAAACTCTTTGACTTATCCATCAAAACAGATGTTCCAACTCCGCGATGCCTGCTTTATCCTATAAAACATCTTGCACACGTTTCCGCTGCTCCCACTGTCTACGAAGCCCTGTGGCTGTGTACTTATAGACGCTCTTTTCCAAATCATCATTTAGAAAAGCAGTCAAGACACCCAACCACCAGAGATCATAGTCATGGTATGTAGCCGTGGCAAGTAGGATCTGGATGGACTTAAGCATAGCTCCTTAGAAAAAGGTTTCCTCATGATCCACACCTGGTCAATGATGCAAACCTTTAACAAGTCTAGCTTTGAATGTCTCAACTTTTCCATCTACACCTAGTAATCTTCTCAAGATATACTTGCTCCTGAAGGGGATTTAACCCTTCAGATATAGCAACCAAAGTCCATACTTTGTTGGTGTATATGGATTCCATCTCAGATCACTAAGCATCCAGCCATTCTTACAGATTCTTACTCTCGATGGCCAGCTCGAAACTAGTTGGGTCATCATCTCATGATGCAATCCTCGCTCCCACTGTCATAGAGAAACAGTATCTCTCAGGTGGGTGAGGAACCCTACTAGATCGGCGGAGAGGCTGAGGTTCGTTGGAATCTACTGAATCCTTTGGCTCTATCAAATCATCTGCTGTAGTTTGTATAGCTGGAACCTTTCCAGTTGTACATTACAGACCTTATCTCGAGCTTGTCCGGATTATGCTTTTAGACATAGCCCGGACAACCCCAAATCTTAACTAACTTAAGATATGGGCTCTTCCCTTTCCATATCACATATGAAATGGTAGGCAACTGATTTGATTCGAACCCTATTCAATAGGTATGCAGCTTCTCAAGTGCATAACTCCCAAAAAGGAAATAGGTAACTCAGTAGTACTCATCATAGATCACACCTTATCATATAGGGTGTTATTGCTCCGCCCCGATATACCATCGTGCTATGGTGTATACGGAGGAGTAATGCTGAGAGAGAATCTCATTCTCCTTTAGAATAGTCCAGTATTTCCGTGCTCAAGTATTCTCCTCCTTGATCTCATCATAGGACATAATACTTATACCCGTATTCTGGTTCTCTACTTCTCGCTTATATTCTGTGAATATCTCAAAAGGTTCGGACTTGTGTTTCAACAGGAACATAGGTCTGAATCTCGAAAGATCATCAGAGAATGTAATGAAGTATAAAGAACCAGTCCTGGCATGTGTAGACAGGAGACCTTACATACATCATCATGTATCAGTCCCAAGAGTTCATTAACTCTTTCTCTGTTTCCAGTAAACGGAGCTATGGTCATCTTATCTTTATGACATGACTGGCGAGTTTCACAAGATGTAAATTCAAACTGATTTAAATATACATCTATATGTAACTCTAGCTAGTCGGGTCACATTGATCTGACCTAGTCTACAATGCCTCAAGAAGAATTCGTTCATTTCTGAACTCTTCCTCTTGTGTGTGATCCGTATACTAAGAACTGTAGTTTGATTTAGAACATCAATGCTTTTAGATAACGTGCCTGAACCGATCAACTTTTGATATAGAAAATGTTCAAAACATTATCCAACAATACAAAATTTTATCATTTCTTTACTAATAAAGAGACTGATATGATTTTGTATATCAGGTTCGGTATCTAATAACATTCGTTCAGAATCAATGTATTGGTAATACAGGGTGACAGTGACCAACAGACTTGGCTGCAACACTTGCCCCGTTTTCTGCCTCATGAAACTTATCACCCGTTCTCAGTTCTCTACCTTTCTGCAGCCCTATGTAACAGATTACATATCTGAGATCCTGATCTGGTATCATATACCCAGGATGCAGAGGATGCTGAGAAACAGTTCTCTGTAATGAACACACCCGAAGATGATGCATCAGCATGCACTCTCTTCGTTTGGGCGGCACGGGAATTCTGGTAATCCCCTATTTCCTGCTCGGTCTTATAACAATTATAAGTTGGAGCGGGACCAACGTTCCCCAGCTCAGTATAACAAGCGGGTTCGGTCAATAATCCGTATTATTATCTTGATTAAGGCGTGATATGGTCGCTACCAGGAGAGAGAGAGAAGAAAACACTCAGCGTGCGCTCTTGCAAGAATAGATTGGTTATTATTTTATCTAATCAGGATGGCTCCCACTGCTTTTTATCAAATCTTCCTTCAAACCCTAAAAGGAAAGATTAGCCGGGATTAATTACACACTACAAGTTCGCCAATCTTTCAGCCAGGCCAGTGTCGGTACTTTGAAGGAGGTCCCTCGTGCTTTCGCACGAACCTAATAAATGTAAACCTCGTTTTCCCAGAGGCATAACCTCGTTAACACCTTTCTAGACACCTACTTGATCGGCTAATTGTAATGTGTAAAACTCTCCCAGGAGTAACACTTACTCGCAGCGGGTATCGGGATCCAACTATCTCATAGAAGGTATGCAATCTCATTGCAAATTTCAACACTTGAAATTCCCGATAATATTTTGCCCCTAGCGTCCTATGACCTTGACAGAGGTCAACAAACCATAGGCTGCTAGTCAAGTTCAACCCGTCATTTCCTGATTGTAGTAAACCCACCCGCACAACCCTTGACAGAGGTCAACAAGGTCGCACGACTACCCTAAATCAATCACATCATATGCTTATGCAGATAAGCACTAATCAGCTACCGCACACTACGCCTTGACAGAGGTCAACAAACGTAGCACGAAAACTAACTAGTACTTATCTGAAATGACGGAGGGCTACGACAGGTTTTTCTGAAAACCTATTGCGTAATGAACTTGATATCGCTGTAGAATCAAATGATTTTAAAATGGAGTGCTTTTGAGGCTTTTCTAGTTTTGCTAAAGGAGTCACTCCCGGTGAAGGGATCGTCGGTCCTTTCCTCGTCGAATGAGGTGCGGGATATATCATATATATCACTGTGCAAAGCAAGAACCGTAGCTACCTGTTTTATTTTGAAATTCGATTCTACAACATCTTAGGTTTCTTTTATTTCATTAATTACATTAATGAAGTCCCATCATTTAAGTACCTAAACATCACAGATAAATACGACGTACACTTATGCCATCCGCATTCGCCTCGATGTCCCCTCGTGCACCGTTAGATTAGGTAACTAACGACAGAGCGGGGCAGGGCTAGCGCGGGTGTAAAACATAAGTAACGCCTATATAATATATCATATATACTATATACTGTATCTATCACAGAACATCACATGATCACATCATAGATATCGCAGCAGAAGAATCATATGAAATATTGGATATACTAGGACGTCCGTGTTTTCAATACGAGCCAGTATAAAACACGGATTCCACGGTCGTGATGAATAGCCAAACCCACACCCCTAGACCCCTACGACAGCGGCAAGCAACCCTTCCAATTCTGGAGTTAGGAGACCCGGACTCGACTCCTCGAGTTGGTCTCCCACTGGACTCCAGAACCCGGTTACTTGTGCCCTCCTCCTTGGGTCTATCCTAGTGCGGAAAAGTAAATAATATACAAAAGGTGACAACTTCCGCAACCTGGAAGTGCCCCAATAAAAGAATATTACATACAAGTTTTTACATGAATGAAAATGAAAAACACTCATCTCACATAAAAACCCCCGGCTATTCAAACACGACGATCCAATATAACATATCCAGCAACACATAACATCACATGTCATCAACGTAAGTAAATATGCGCATCCCAATTGTCGTTGACATATAGCAACGAAACCGGCGATATCACATATTACACTTACGGTCACATAAAAGAAAGTGTAAAACTACAACAGTTGGAATCCGCAACCACCTTAGACATCGCATGCCTAAACCAATGAATTCCTTAGACATCACATGCCTAACAATTATAAACCCCGCATTTTAGTCTCATTATCGAAAACACTTTTCAATATCAAGTCGGGCAATTCAACAGGATTCCCGACATTCTGATCGAATGTTCGTCGCAAACTTCAGTAGACGGCCGCACCCCCGACGCCGTCGACAAAGTGCACCAAGGCGGAACACCGCTACCGCGAGCACCCGAACGGATGCTTTCGGCGACGGGGTTCTCCTACAGTCACTTGGTCGGGGCTATGGAGTGAGGCTGTCTATCAAGTTTACCCGGCGAGTATCCGCGTACACTACGTGATTGCGACGGACTTTTGATCACATCAAAATTCCGTGGCAACCGATCAAGTGAGACTAAACTGCTATGTTTATAACATTCATTCAGTTATCACATAACTACTTGTGAATTCCAATTATTGTATCCCATTCCGGATAAATAGAAAATGTCAAACCTTCTGATCGAACAATCGAACACCCAAGTTTTCCCGATACAGATCAACACATGAAATAAGTCTAACAATATTCAGTTCGTGCCTCAGTACCAACGGTCCAGCCGTAGAAGGGTCAAGCCAACGCCTCACATGTGGCACGCCGTACTGCCCCAAACCCGAAGGTTCAAAGGGCAGTTCAAGACGGTCACATAATCGAGTTAAGGTTTGTTGTCTTCTAGAGGGTCCATCGAGTTACTTGCACTACTTAGAACGTCGTTAAACTACGGAAAAATCCAACACTTGGAAATTTCCCGACAGGGGAAAAATTGGGTATTTATATCCGGTCGAACTTTTTAACATATTCTAAAATTTATCCGGAAAGCTACACAGCCAAAAATTTGATAATCCGATCGAACATTCGAATCCCCAAAACAAACCCAGAATGCTCAACTGTGGAGTAAATGTTAAAATATCCCAGAAAATACAGCACTAAGAATTAGGAATTACTGTGCAGATTGTACAAGATGACGTGGCTACTTAGCCGCGGAACCGCCGCATGAGCACTGCTCATGCCGCGGTTCCGCCGCCGGTTAAACGATTTAGGCGATCGAATTGCACATTAATTCTTAAAAACACCTGCTGATTTTTCTGCATATTTTTAATATTGAAAAAACCCATTTTTTTAAAAAAGTACAGAGAGCATCTAAGGAGTTAGGGTTTCGGTTCGTTCGGATTCCAAACTTCGTCTAGACTTCGCCAAAGGCTCTAGCTAGGCTCTGATACCACTGTAGGTTTCCTAGGCACCTAATGAGGTCTTACAAGGCATCAACCATGCCAATTTCAAATTTAAACGGTGCCGAGAAACCCTAGAACGGATCGTTGGCTAGATTTCTAGGCAAAAAAGCAAACTAGTTAACACTTAACTAAGAGATACGGAAATACAACCTTTGTAGATCCGGTTCTCCACCTCCATAGCTCCGCAATGAAGTCTCCTCGCTATCCATAACAAGTCCCGGGCTCTAGCGTCGGCTTCATCGGAGAATGGACGGGCTAGGTCATCGATGTCCATGCCGAAGATGATCTACATCGAGGCATCGCTAAATCAAGCTCCGACTTCACCAAGTCAAGAAACTTGTGAAGAAAACACACTCTACTACTTGGCAAGAGGTAGAGGATGAAGAAATAGGAAGTGGGTAGACTTTAGAATTGGATTTCTCACTCATTTCCATCAATCACCATTGATGGAGCTTGCTTTCTTCAAGTGAAGAAAGGAAGAAGAAGAAGAATATTATGATAAGATTAATTAGAAAAGAAAAGAATAATCATTCTTATCATAAAGGTAACCATGGTAAAGTGTAGAGATTAAACTAGGGTTAGTGGGAATGGTTAGGGTTAAGGATGAGATAAGAATGGTTGACTTGATCAAAGCTTCAAGAAGCTTCAACATGAAACAAAATTAGCCACCATTCTTTTCTCTTTTCCATTTATTTTCCAAAATGAAATGGATAAATAAATAAGTGAATAAAACAAAACCCTAACCATAATCATGTAACCATGGTTTGATCTTTACACAAAAACCCTAGCATAACATGTATCATCAAACATGATACAATCAAGTGCACAAAAGTATATCACATATACAATGTGTACAATCCGAGTGAGAAAATCCATTTAAAGTGAACCAATACTAGTTAACGCAAAGTAATATATCAAATATATAATTATGCATTAAATCATTAAATCATTAAATCAACACTTGATTCAATGATCCGGTCATGTCGCACACAACCGACTAGTATTCAATGTATCGGCTTATCGAATCAACCCTCGATTCGATAACTAGGTTATATCGCATACAACCATTCGATACATTAATTGCAAGAATAGAATGCGGTATCACATACACGCATTATTCTCGGTCCCGCACATATCTCATATGCGCTCCTATTTCGTCTCGCTTGAGCCAGGAAACCTCTGTGTAGGACTCTAAAGACTCGTCAATACGCCGGCAGCAGATGATGATCATATCAAACACCCACAAGCCGCAAGCGGTCTGCTAAACGTAACGGCCACCCGGGTATTGAGCGATCTGAAGATCGACGAGCAAGCCCGCTCACACTCCAGTGAATCCAACCAGTAACACTACCGTACAGTCCGGTCCGATCGTCTGATATGTCGCATATCTCGCCTAGGGGTGGTAAACGTCAGACCCCAATAGCTCGATAAGTCATGTCGATATGAGGTCTATAACTGTTCGAGAAACTACTGGTAACACTTACCAGTAAATCTCAGCAACCCTGGCCAGGGATTTCCTGTTATAGCCAATCGAACACAGCGCAACATCAACCCCCTATACCGGGAGAGACGAATCCCCTCCTATCGCTCATTGCCTCCATGTGACTCGGGACTGTACCCAAAAACCACCGTTTTTCACACCCTCTTGGATGCGGTAAGATGGAAATCAAAGCACAGTGGGAACCACACAAGACTCTATGACGATCTCGGGTCAACAGACTACTCTGTACCAGTGTCACCAGAGAACTGCCATCTGACGTAAGGTATAATACCATCTGGGAGTTCTCGGCGAGTCCGTCCAGTGTACCCAGTCTCTACTGAGCACCCGTATATCATCTCTGATGTCAAACACCAATGGATATGGGATCATCCATCGCCCATCTGTATGGGTCGAGAAGGTATACGCTAGTCTACTCTGGTATATCGATGCCCCATCTCGATACACCCACGACTAGGGATTTTGAAGGATGTACTTATGGACTACCATATCCCCACTAGTATGATCCGCATCACAGTCCAGGTAGTCAAGTACACATCCTAAGGGCTTTACCAACATGTAACAGAGAGACAATCAGTGTACACGTTAAGGGAAAGGTCAACCAGATAGCATACTATCATGTCGAGCAAGAAAGTACTCCCTATATATGTCCCAGCATCCACTACAATATACATCGTATGTACAGTAATGGCCTCTAGGGCATACATATAACTAACATATGTATGTAGGTATGGATGTGCAAATGGATATATACGTGAATATGAGTGTAGCACTAGTATAAATATACAATGTACATGTGCGCAGGTCTGAAGATATCAATATATGTGTGCACTGGTATGAATATACAGTGTGCATGTGCGCAGGTATGAAGATATCAATATATGTGTGCACTGGTATGAATATACAGTGTGCATGTGCGCAGGTATGAAGATATCAATATATGTGTGCACTGGTATGAATATACAGTGTGCATGTGCGCAGGTATGAAGATATCAATATATGTGTGCACCGGTATGAATATACAGTGTGCATGTGCGCTGGTATGAAGATATCAATATATGTGTCAATATGCGACAAGTCATGACAATCAGCAATGAAGCGGCACTCAAATCGATATGTATAATGCATAGAATTCCTATAATGCAAGTGTCATGACAATCAATAACGGTGTGAGTGTAACATAAAAGTAGTGCTCGTGCAGCTTGAACCGTTAGATGGTATGTTACTATAGTATATATATAAATATATACGAACACATGCAATCTAAAATATCCTATAAAGCCATGACGCTTAACGCCATACGGGCGATTTCCCCGTAGATGTTAAATCTACTCACCTGGTCGCGTCCTACACGTAGCCGACCACTTGCTTTCCTTTCTTGGCGCCGTCCGACGTACCCGCCTACAAACCTGGAATTAACACAAAGATTCCATATATAAGCAAATATCTCGCAAAACGCGATATCGAAACAAACGAGAAACTCGCGACGCGAATTAACGCGCGTGAGTACGATACGCTGAAACGTGTGTATACGCGTCTAAAACTAACCCGCCACGTCGCGACACGCTGGATCACAGAACTCACTCACGTATCGCGCGTATCGCGCGAACTAAACGTACTTGAAAAACGATATATCGTCCCAGATTCTACCCAGATTAAAAACTCACAAAATTGCATATACCATAGACCTTAGAAATATAGCAGACACCTACAGAACAAATCCTAGCACCTATCTCCCATGTCTGGCCGTAATTTGCGGCCAGAAGTTGGGGTAGGGGTCTCGTGCTCTGGTGGTGTGGTCAAGGTCTCCCAAGTAGGCTACAGTCAACTCAGATTTTATCTGGGTTACCAGGGTCTATAGCAGATCACAGAAAGCCAAGATTTTGCTTTAAAAAGGTTAAATTTTGCACAAATTGAAAACTTAGGGTATTTTAGTGCAATCTGGGGTTTACCTAGGTTTAAGTGGCCCTAATAAGACTTAATTAAGTTATTCTACCCAATACTAACCTCACTTAACCAAAGTTCACACTAATCACCATATTTAGCACTAAAAACGCATAATTATCGCTAATCGAAGCTAAACTACACAAACTAAGCGAGCAAGGAAAGAGTTTAGAGATTATACCCCCTAGGAATCCTACAAGCAAGGAGAAGGAAAAGAAGAAGAAGAGAAGGAGCTGCTGCTAGGGTGCTGCTGCTGCTGCTGCCTGAAGCTGCTGCTGGTGCTGCCTGTAGCTGCTGCTGGTGCTGCCTGTGTTGTTGCTGCTGATGCTGGGACTGCTGCTGCTTGTGCCGTGGCTGCTGATGCTTGTGCTGCTGTTGTTGTTAAGTGTGTGTGTGTGAGAGAGTGAGAGTAGAGAGAAAATGAGAACAAATGAGAGAAAACAAAAGAAATGATAGCACACAAAGTGTCAACCCCCCTCTCTCTCTCTCTTCATTAAATGCAAGCATGGCACTTACCATGATGCCATTTCTCTCTCTCTCTCTCTCCCCCTCCAAGTCAACCATGTTCAAATAATTTCTATTTTCCTTTTTAAAAGAAAACACACACTTAATTTAAAACCCCGTAACTTAATTTCCATGTTTTAACCCACCATGGTTGCTAATCATGGTTTAACCTTATTTTTAACCCTAGTTTACATGCATAAGTGTGTGCAAGCCTAGGAAAAATCTAATAAAATATTCATTAAATTTGGAAAAATCTTTGAAAATCAATTTAGTAAACTTTTTATTGAAAATCAATTTAGTAAACTTTTTATTGAAAACCATATATTAAAATATAATTAGTCATTAAACACATCCTAAGGTGTTACAATCTTCCCCCCCTAAGGAAATTCGTCCCCGAATTTAAAAAATATAAAGCTGCGCATACCTTCAAAGAGATGAGGAAACTTCTTCCGCATCTCGCCCTCGGGCTCCCAAGTGATCTCTTCACCATTCGGGCTGCGCCAAAGCACCTTCACTGATGTCAAGACCTTCGATCTAAGTTTCTTCACTTGCCGGTCCAATATCATGATTGGCTGCTCGGTGAACGAAAGATCGCGCTCGAGCTGAACGGTCTGATACTGAATCATATGCGAAGGGTCATGTAGGTATCTGTGAAGCATCGACACGTGAAATACGGGGTGAACATCGGTGAAGTCGGGTGGAAGAGCCAAACGATATGCTACTGCACCCACACGCTCGAGGATCTCGAAAGATCCTATGAATCTGGGGCTAAGCTTCCCCTTCCGTCCAAACCTCATCACCCCCTTCATCGGAGAGACCCTCAAAAAAACGTGATCGCCAACTGCGAACTCTAATCTGCAGCGGCGCCTGTCAGCATACGATCTCTGCCTGCTCTGAGCTGTCCTCATCCTGTCTCGAATTAGTTGTATCTTCTCGGCCGTCTCCTGTACGAGCTGTGGCCCCAAAATACTGCCCTCACTGAGTTCTGTCCAACAGACGGGCGATCTACATCTCCTCCCATACAAAGCCTCGAAAGGTGCCATCTGAATAGTATCCTGGAAACTATTGTTGTAGGAGAACTGCACCAAGGGTAAATAATGATCCCAGCTACCCTTAAAGTCTAAAACGCACGCTCGGAGCATGTCCTCGAGAGTCTGAATAGTCCGCTCTGACTGGCCGTCGGTCTGTGGATGAAATGCTGTGTTGAAACTCAAACGGGTGCCCAAAGCCTCCTGGAGCCTCTGCCATAGACGGCTAGTAAACTGGGTGCCTCGGTCGGACACGATACATGCCGGGACTCCTTGCAGTCATACAATCTCGTCGATATATATCTGGGCATACTGAGAAAATCCGAAAGTCGTCTTCACTGGCAGGAAGTGAGCCGCTTTAGTCAAACGATCCACGATCACCCAAATGGAGTCATACCCTCGCCTAGTCCTGGGTAGACCCACAACGAAATCCATCGAAATCTGTTCCCATTTCCACTCCGGAATGGGTAACGGATGTAGCTCTCCCGCTGGCCTCTGGTGCTCGGCCTTGACTTGCTGACAAGTCAGGCATTTCGACACGAAATCTGCGATGTCCCTCTTCATTCCGTCCCACCAGTAAACATCCCTCATATCATGGTACATCTTGGTGGAACCTGGATGAACACTGTACACCGATCGATGTTCCTACTCAAGAATCTGACGCCGCGGTCCCTCAGCATCTGGTACGCACAGTCTATTCCCAAATAGCAGTATCCCCTGATCATCGATCACGAACTCGGAAAATCTTCCTTGTCCAATCTATGCCATGATCTCTGAACATCGGTCATCACTGTGCTGTACCTCATGTATACGGTCAAGCAACTGTGGACGTGCACAAACATACGCAAGCTGTCCCCCTATCGGCGCGAACTCGAACTGCACTCGGCTGTCGTATAATATCTGCCAATCTGCCGACGACTGCCTCTGCACTGCGCTCAAACAAGATAGACTGCCCCCTGGCCTCCTGCTCAAAGCATCCGCCACTACATTTGCCTTGCCCGGGTGATACAAGATCTCGCAATCGTAGTCCTTCACTAGTTCCATCCAACGGCGCTGTCGGAGATTCAGGTCCCGCTACTGAAATATATATTTTAAGCTCTTGTGATCAGTGAATATCTGGCACGACTCTCCGTATAGGTAATGTCGCCATATCTTAAGTGCAAAGACCACTGCGGCCATCTCCAAATCGTGAGTAGGGTGGTTCTGTTCATGTTTCTTCAGCTTCCGCGAAGCATACGCGATCACCCTATCATGCTGCATCAATACGCACCCTAGCCCCACTCGTGAAGGTCACAATAGACCACAAATCCGTCTGATCCTGAAGGTAAAGATAACACTAGCGCCGTAGTCAAACAAGTCCGTAGCTGCTGAAAGCTATGCTCGCACTCCTCCGTCCAATCGAAAGGAACTCCCTTCCGGGTCAATCCGGTCAAAGGTGCAGCAATACGAGAGAAATACTATACAAATCGCCTGTAGTAACCGGCCAATCCTAGAAAACTGCGTATCTCAGTAACGGATGCAGGCCTGGGCCAACTCTGAATAGCCTCGATCTTCCTCGGGTCTACACATATACCATCCCGTGTAATCACGTGGCCCAAGAAGTCTACGCTGTCAAGCCAGAATGCGCACTTGGAGAATTTTGCGAAAAGCTGGTGCTCCCTCAAGGTCTGCAGTGTGATCCGCAGGTGCTGCTCGTGGTCCTCTCTGCTCCGGGAATACACCAATATATCGTCGATGAATACGATGATGAACAAATCAAGATACGGCAGGAAAATACGGTTCATCAAATCCATGAATGCTGCTGGTGCGTTGGTGAGTCCGAACGACATCACCAAAAACTCATAATGGCCGTGGCGCGTGCGGAAAGCTATCCTCGGTATGTCCTCCTGTCGAACCAGCGGCTGATGGTATCCTGATCGCAAGTCGATCCTCGAAAAATATCCTGCCCCCTGAAGCCGGTCGAACAAGTCGTCGATGCGTGGCAACGGATATCTGTTCCGTACGGTAACCCTATTCAGCTGGCGGTAGTCGATACACAAACGCAAACTGCAGTCCTTCTTCTTGAAAAATAAGACCGGAGCACCCCAAGGAGAAACACTGGGCCGAATAAGTCCCTTATCCAGCAAATCTTGCAACTGACCCTTCAACTCACTAAGCTCCGCCGGGGCCATCCGATAAGGCGGTATAGAAATAGGCCCCGTGCCGGGAATCAAATCAATACAGAAGGCAATGTCGCGCTCAGGCGGTAGCCCAGGAAGCTCGTCAGGGAACACATCAGGGAACTCACATACCATCGGAACCTGGTCCAATGGAACATCTGTAGCTCTAGTATCGCAAACATTGTTAGTGTATATGCCCTAGAGGCCATTACTGTATCATACTAGTTTGTATATTACTTAATGGAAGCTTGGGATATTCACCTTGTATAAACAATCTTGCTCAATATAGTAGTATGCTACTTGGTTTGTTTCTACTTCAATGTGTACATGTGTTTATTTTTGTATATCACCTATACACATTAGTGGAGCCCTTAGGATCTTTGCTTGATTACCAGCGTTGTGATGGCAGTCACACTAGTGGGGGCTGGGTAATCTATAAGCACATCCTTATACAGGTCCCTAGTCGCAGGACTATCGAGACAGGGCATCGATACTCCGGAGTAGACTAGCGTATGCGCTTCTCATCCCAGTGTGGGAGATGGTCTGTCCCACAGCCATCAGTACGTCGTACTGGAGATAGTATACGGGTGCTCGTTAGGTTACGAGTACACTGGACAGGACTCATCGGGAACTGACAGGTTGGTATTATACCTATCGTCAGTTATCAGTTCCCAGGTGACATGAGTACAGCTTAGTCCGCTGACTTGACACTGGCACTTTGCATCGAGTGTGTTCCCACTGCAGTTTGATCACTACCCTACCACGGCTCAAAGGAGTCGTGCAAACAGGTAATGGTTGGGTACAGTCCCGAAGCACTTGGAGGCAGTGACGGTTAAACAGGATTTGTCTCTCCCGGTATTGGGGGTTGACATCGCGCTGTGTCTAGGAGAGCCATTACACGAGTAGTCCCTGGCCAGGGCAAGCGAGATATACCGGTAGGCTTCCAGTGTTATCTCAGGGTGTTTTCGGCTTCACTCCGACACGACTTGTACCGCTATTGGGGGACTGACGTTTACCGCCCCCTAGGCCCGACATGCGATGTATCAGACGAACAGACCGGACTGTACGGAGAATGTCACATTCAGACTCAGTAGGAGTTCAGATGGGTTTTACCTCGTCAGTCTTCTTATCGGCATCTACCTGGGGACCGTTAGGCACAGCTAGTGCCGCTTGCGGTCTGTGGTTAAACCCACTACCAGCGTAGTGTCGAGTCTTTAGAGTCCCACACAGAGGGTATTCGCCTCTGGGCAAAACAGGGTAGAGGTCGCATGGTTTTGCGACAGGGTTCGTTCTCATCCGCGCACTTGTGCACGTTTGGAGTCCGGACGGATATTACTGGCTGGCTCTGGTTTGAGTCAGATACTGGTATATGTTTTGGGGTTGCTTTTATCTCTCAGTATTCTTGTTCCTCGGAACGAGAATGCAGGTGTGTATGCACAGTTGTTTGAGGCGGAGGAAGAGGTTTTTCATTAGGGTTTCGGAACGGGTGCGTATGCACAGTTGACAGTCGTATTTTTCCAAACCCTAATGGATTTATAAAATATCAATTAATAATAGTAATTAAATGAAATTGTGTCATGGTTGATTTTGTTGACTTGTTGACCTTGACTTGTTGACCATGGTTGAATGTTTGACCATCATCATTGCTTTGCAAGGATACTTCTTGATTCTAGCTTACATTCATTTAATGAAGTGATGATAATGGTCATTCCAAATACAACCATCAACTATTTCATTTGAATTATTATTATTAATTAGATAATTCTTTTTCTTTTGTTATGGTTGCAAAAGGGAAAAGATAGCTCATTCTATCATATTCATTCTCTCTCCTCACTGCATCTTCTTCTTCCTCAAGCTCAAGGAGAATCCTTCTCATGTGTTGAGAATCCCTCTCCTTGAAAAGAAAACACCCCTTAGACACTCTCTACTCACTCTAGGATCAAAGGTTTAGCAAGACGAAAATTCTAGTTCTCTCAAAGTTCAAGAAAGAGCCCGAAGGTTGAACCCTCAGGTGGATCCATCTTTGACGGAAGAAGGCGACGAGGAAAGAACCATCAACCTCTACAAGGTTTCAAGAAGAAGGAGTTCAAGTTAGGTATAACCTTTTATCCGAGTAGCTAACTCTCCTTTGCATGTTTGCTAGTTTAGTTTAGACACGATCCCGACCTTGTTTAGTCCATGTTGCCTCATGCGCCAAAAATTTGATTTTTATACCGTTTCCGCCTCCCCGTAAGAACCGGGGGTCGCAACGTGGACTTACAGTGGTATCAGAGCCTAACTAAACTTAAACTAGCTTGGTAGCGAAGTGTATGGAAGTTCGAAACGGAAAAATCACAAAAACCGGAATTCTAAAACCCTAAGTTTCTGTTGAAATTTTTTCTGCTCTAAAAGTAAAAAGTTTTACTCCTAAAATCGGCTCAGGGTTTTGTGAGAACGCCCACCAAAAACGATCCCATGAATCCTTCAAACCGCCGCGGATCAGCGGCCTCAGCTATTCTCTTCGCCGCGGATCCGCCGCCGTTTGGGCTCTTCATGTGATCGTGTTTTGTGCAGTGTTCTTCTGGTAGGGTTTTGGGATTTTTCAAATATGTTATATGTTCCCAGATTTTCCAGAAAAGAAATTTACTTTTGGGGTCCTATAAATCCGTATTTTTTTTTCGAACTTCGCTACACTTCGGCTATATTGGTTATATCTGTGATGTTTGTATGTATTGAACGTCGGCTAATCGCTATAAGTCGATTAGTCGGGGTTATACATCTCTGTGATCTGTGTTTGATATTGGAATGTGTATATGAATGTGTTGGACTGTCGCGGGTGAATAGCCGGGGTGGATGTGAGATGAACTTTTGTTTTTCTTTCATTCATTTGTAATATGTAAATTGATGTAATAATATTATTTGTATGGCCGCACAACCGGGTCGGGGTTGTAGCCGTCATTGTATAATTCTTTTTACTGTTTTTGCTCCTAGGATAGACCCATGGAGGGGTGCACAAACTACCGGGTACTTGGCAGGTAGTTTGCCGCACCCGTAGGGGTCTTGGGTGGGGTTTTGGCTATTCACCGCGACCGTGTAATCCGCTTTTCGTTGCAGGCTCGAACGGATTGCGGATTCCTAGTATATCCAATGTATTCATCTGTGATCTGTAATGTCTATCATTGCTTTATATTTAGGCGTTGCTTATGTTTTACAGCCGCGCTAGCCCAGCCCCCGCTCTGTCGTTAGTTAAGTAACCTAACGGGTGATGACGGGATCCCGTGGCGAATGCGAATGGCATAAGCGTACGTCATATTTTGGTTGTTTTCTGCAATGGTAGGATTAAATGATGGGACGCATTAAAAGAACTAATGCAAGAATATCACGCATTAAAAGAACTAATGCAAAGATAATAAACCAAGTTAAAGTCGTCGGAACACTTTCGAAAAACCACTCGGTTCTTTTCAAAACTAACTTTTAAATGCGGAGCTTGAGCCACTCCTTTTAAAAGCTATCTCGTTCCATCGATTATATCAAGTTCACTACGTTCACGGTTTCGCCAAAACCATTCGTAGCCCTCCATCATTTCAGTTAAATATACGGTAGTATTCAAGCTATGTATTTTGACCTCACGCCAAGGCATAGTGATTGGTAGCTGCCGGATATTTATCTGTTGCATAGATAGAATGCGTTGGTTTGAGACAGTCGTACTGCCATTTTGGCCTACGTCAAGGGTAGGTACGGGTGGGTTCAAATTAACCGGATAATGATGGGAAGAACTTGACATGTGACTTATGACATTTTGACCTCACGCCAAGGTCATAAGAGCATGGGGCAAAAATCCACATCGGGAGTTTCATAAGTACTGAAACTTGCTAGATTTGCATACCATTTGGAGTGTGATGATTCTGGTAGGATTCCTTCAGTTTCGTCACGCGATGATATTTGGATCCCGATCCTACTGTGAGTATATGCTACTCCTCGGGAAATTTCTCACTAAACGATCAATGCTATAAACCTAGTAGGTGCCTAGAAAGGTGTTAGCAGGGCTACGCCCTCAAGGAAAAGAGGTTCTTAAATTAAGGAACTTCGCGAAAGCGTTGGAAAACCTCCCTCGAAGTACCGACACTGGCCTGGCTGAACGGTTAAGCAAGTATTGTGCGGTGGGATTGATCCCGACTAATTCTTCCTTTGTGGTTTGAGGAGGGATTCGAGAGACAGTGGGAGCCATCCTGTTTAGATAAATTAAAAACCATTCTAAACTTGCAAGAGCATCGTGCTAAAGTGTTTCTTCTCTCCCCCCTGCAGCGACCAAATCGAAATGACTGGACTTAAGTTACTTCTAGATAAAAAAACATACTGAAAGGGCCAAACTATAAAGATTGGCTCAGGAATGTCAAAATGGCAATCACTTAGGACAAGCTGGGGTATCTTCTTACCACCAAAGCTCCCCCCGTCCCAGGTCCCACCTCCAGCGTCGCGGATAAGGAAATCCGTAAGACTTGGGAGATTGATTGCGCGAAGGCCAGGTGCCTCGTGCTTACCTCTATGGACAACGAACATCAGAGAAGGCACGAGAATATGGACTTGGAATCCATATTTCTTCATACAAAAGAACTGTATGGAGAGCAGTCTCGTATCGCAAGATACGAAGTGTCGAAGAAGTTATTTTCGGCAAAGTTGGCCGTCGGATCATCGGTAGCAGACCACGTGCTTAAGATGATTGGCTACATTGAGGAGCTCGCGGAACTTGGGACCACGTGGGAAGGTGAACTCTATACGGATTTAATTCTCCAGTCCCTTCCATCCACTTACGCCCAGTTTATACTGAACTTCAACTTACAAGAAAAAGAAGTTAAACTTTCAGAACTCCTCAACATGCTGAGGAGCGCAGAGGGCACCCTACAGAAAGGTAGGGAAACACCCGCTTTGTTTGTAGGAGGATCTTCTTCTTCTAGATCCAAGGCGAAAGCCAAGGGAAAGAGGAAGAAAGCCCCCGCCAAACTAAGGGGCGATGTTAGTAAAGTGGGTACGAAGGGAAAGGAAAAGGCAACAAAGATTGCGGGGAAGCTTGTGGGTAAAAAGGAATGCTTCTATTGTCACAAGAGTGGACACTGGAAGAAAAATTGCAGGGCTTGGAAAGCCAGGACACAGGAACTGAAGCAGGTTGCGGCTTCAGCTTCATGTGTGTATGTTATTGAAAACTGTCTTTCGATAAACTCTACTTCCTGGGTATTGGATACCGGATCAGGGTCTCATATCTGTAATTCTTTGCAGGCGTTGAGAAACCGTAGGGTTTTGAAGGCAGGTGACATGACCCTCAGAGTTGCGAACGGAGCTAGCATGGATATTAAAGCCGTGGGGGACTATCACCTGGGAATGTCAGATGGACATGTTTTGGTTTTGCGTAATTGCTTTTTTGTACCCGACGCAACTTGTAATATCATTTCTGTATCTTTGGTTTCTAAAGAAGGTTATGAATTTGCGTTTGTAAGTAATGTTGTAAACATTCACCTTAATCAAGTTCTGATTGGGTCAGGTACACTGAGCAATGGTATATACGTATTAAACCAACCACAGATTTTCAATGTCCAGAATACACACAAAAGAAAGTCTCCGGAAATCAATCAGACTTTCTTATGGCATTGTAGACTGGGTCACATCAATGAGAGAAGGTTGACTAAGTTACAAACAGAAGGATATTTGGATCCGTTCAAATATCAATCGTATGCCACTTGTCAATCCCGTCTCAAAGGAAAGATGACAAAGACTCCATTCACTGGACACGGAGTAAGAGCGAGCGAGCTCTTGGGACTCGTACACAGCGACATGTGTGATCCAATATCTACACATGCGCGAAGCGGTTATTCTTACTTCATTACTTTTACGGATGATTTTTCAAGGTACGGTTATGTCTTCTTAATGAAACATAAGTCCGAAGCCTTTGAAAAGTTCCAGGAATATAAGAATGAAGTACAAAAACAAACCGGCAAAAGTATCAAGATTCTAAGATCGGATCGAGGTGGAGAATACTTAAGTGCCGAGTTCCTGAATTACTTAAAAGAGAATGGGATTCTCTCTCAGCTTACTCCTCCATACACTCCGCAACATAACGGTGTATCGGAAAGACGGAACCGGACCCTATTGGATATGGTACGGTCCATGATGAGTAACGCTGAGTTACCGCAATCATTCTGGGGGTATGCGCTAGAAACAGCTGCATACCTTTTGAACCGAGTTCCTACTAAGATTGTGCCTACTACACCATATGAGTTATGGAGTGGGAAGAAACCCTATCTTCAGTACCTGAAGATTTGGGGATGTCCAGCTTATGTCAAAAAGCAGCATACGGACAAGCTCGAGGCACGCTCAGTACTGTGCAAGTTTGTGGGATACCCAAAAAACTCCAGGGGGTATCTTTTCTATTACGCAGAGGAACAAAAAGTCCTTGTTTCTCGTAATGCCCATTTTCTGGAACATCAGTTCTTAGAAAAAGAAGTAAGTGGGAGCGCAATAGAACTGGAAGAAATTCCAGAACCTCAGACTATTACTGAAAGCTTAGTGGAACCAGAGGGTTCGAAAGAACATGACATTCCTACGCCGCTCCGCAGGAGTAGTAGGCAGTCTCATCCGCCCGAGAGGTACTACGGTTTTCTCATAAACGGGGATAGAGAAGATTGCATCATAGATTATGATGAGCCTACTAGCTTCCAGCAGGCCGTTCAGAGCGTTGACTCGGTAAAATGGCTGGATGCAATGCGGACCGAAATGGAGTCCATGTACACCAACAAAGTATGGACGTTGGACATTGCTCCAGACGGGGTAAAACCCGTAGGATGCAAGTGGATCTTCAAATGGAAGATTGGTGTAGATGGACAGGTTGAGACCTATAAAGCTAGACTTGTAGCAAAGGGTTTCCGTCAAAGACCTGGCTTGGACTATGACGAAACCTTTTCTCCAGTGGCTATGCTGAAATCCATTCGGATCCTTCTTGCCATTGCTGCCTTCCACGATTATGAGATTTGGCAGATGGACGTAAAAACCGTTTTTCTAAATGGAAATTTAGAGGAGTGTGTCTATATGGACCAGCCAGAGGGTTTCATTCAGAGTGGGAGCAGCGGAAAGGTGTGCAAGTTGCTTAAGTCCATTTATGGACTAAAGCAGGCATCGCGGAGTTGGAACATCTGTTTTGATGAGACGGTCAAGGAATTTGGCTTTATCAAAAATCCAGATGAACCATGCATCTATAGTAGATTTGTAGCGAGAACTGTAGTATTCCTCGTTTTATACGTGGATGACATTCTCTTAATAGGAAATGACATTTCTATGCTACAATCTGTCAAGGGGTTCTTGTCACAAAGGTTCTCCATGAAAGACCTGGGTGATGCCTCATACATCCTGGGGATCCGGATCCATCGTGATAGATCCAAGAGGATATTAGGACTTTCACAGTCCAGGTACATCGACACCGTACTGAAAAGATTCAGTATGGAAGATTCCAAGCGCGGTAACCTACCGGCTTGTCACGGGATCACCCTCTCTAAAGAGATGTCTCCTAAGACTGATTTGGAGAGGGATCGCATGTCTATTATACCCTACGCTTCTGCGGTAGGCTCTATAATGTATGCGATGTTGTGTACCAGACCGGATGTAGCTTATGCACTGAGTGTAGTAAGCCGGTATCAGTCAAACCCTGGGGAGAAACACTGGATAGCAGTAAAGAACATTCTCAAGTACCTGAGGAGGACTAAGGAGATGTTCTTGGTGTATGGCGGAAAAGACCTCCAGATCGAGGCCTTTGCTGACTCCAGCTTCCAGAGTGACAAGGATGATTCCAAGTCCATGTCGGGTTTTGTCTTTACCCTCAATGGAGGGGCGGTGTGTTGGAAGAGTTCCAAACAGGAAACCGTTGCAGACTCGACGATGGAAGCGGAATACATCGCTGCATCTGATGCCGCAAAAGAAGCTGTCTGGATGAGGAAGTTCTTGAAAGAACTTCAGGTGGTTCCGTCCATTGTTAACCCAATACCTCTGTATTGTGACAACAACGGGGTTATAGCTTTAGCGAAGGAACCCAGGTCCCATCAGAGATCCAGGCACATCTTGAGGCGGTATCACCTGATCAGGGAGATCGTGGATCGCAAGGAGATCGAGGTTCGAAGGGTTGCTTCAGAAGAAAACACTGCAGATCCATTCACCAAGGCCCTACCCCAGACTCAGTTCGAGCGGCTGATCGAGATGATAGGTCTTCGATACGCCAGTACATAGCCTTAGTGCAAGTGGGAGATTGTTAGTGTATATGCCCTAGAGGCCATTACTGTATCATACTAGTTTGTATATTACTTAATGGAAGCTTGGGATATTCACCTTGTATAAACAATCTTGCTCAATATAGTAGTATGCTACTTGGTTTGTTTCTACTTCAATGTGTACATGTGTTTATTTTTGTATATCACCTATACACATTAGTGGAGCCCTTAGGATCTTTGCTTGATTACCAGCGTTGTGATGGCAGTCACACTAGTGGGGGCTGGGTAAACTATAAGCACATCCTTATACAGGTCCCTAGTCGCAGGACTATCGAGACAGGGCATCGATACTCCGGAGTAAACTAGCGTATGCGCTTCTCATCCCAGTGTGGGAGATGGTCTGTCCCACAGCCATCAGTACGTCGTACTGGAGATAGTATACGGGTGCTCGTTAGGTTACGAGTACACTGGACAGGACTCGTCGGGAACTGACAGGTTGGTATTATACCTATCGTCAGTTATCAGTTCCCAGGTGACATGAGTACAGCTTAGTCCGCTGACTTGACACTGGCACTTCGCATCGAGTGTGTTCCCACTGCAGTTTGATCACTACCCTACCACGGCTCAAAGGAGTCGTGCAAACAGGTAATGGTTGGGTGCAGTCCCGAAGCACTTGGAGGCAGTGACGGTTAGACAGGATTTGTCTCTCCTGGTATTGGGGGTTGACATCGCGCTGTGTCTAGGAGAGCCATTACACGAGTAGTCCCTGGCCAGGGCAAGCGAGATATACTGGTAGGCTTCCAGTGTTATCTCAGGGTGTTTTGGGCTTCACTCCGACACGACTTGTACCGCTATTGGGGGACTGACGTTTACCGCCCCCTAGGCCCGACATGCGATGTATCAGACGAACAGACCGGACTGTACGGAGAATGTCACATTCAGACTCAGTAGGAGTTCAGATGGGTTTTACCTCGTCAGTCTTCTTATCGGCATCTACCTGGTGACCGTTACGCACAGCTAGTGCCGCTTGCGGTCTGTGGTTAAACCCACTGCCAGCGTAGTGTCGAGTCTTTAGAGTTCCACACAGAGGGTATTCGCCTCTGGGCAAAACAGGGTAGAGGTCGCATGGTTTTGCGACAGGGTTCGTTCTCATCCGCGCACTTGTGCACGTTTGGAGTCCGGACGGATATTACTGGCTGGCTCTGGTTTGAGTCAGATACTGGTATATGTTTTGGGGTTGCTTTTATCTCTCAGTATTCTTGTTCCTCGGAACGAGAATGCAGGTGTGTATGCACAGTTGTTTGAGGCGGAGGAAGAGGTTTTTCATTAGGGTTTCGGAACGGGTGCGTATGCACAGTTGACAGTCGTATTTTTCCAAACCCTAATGGATTTATGAAATATCAATTAATAATAGTAATTAAATGAAATTGTGTCATGGTTGATTTTGTTGACTTGTTGACCATGGTTGACTTGTTGACCATGATTGAATGTTTGACCATCATCATTGCTTTGCAAGGATACTCCTTGATTCTAGCTTACATTCATTTAATGAAGTGATGATAATGGTCATTCCAAATACAACCATCAACTATTTCATTTGAATTATTATTATTAATTAGATAATTCTTTTTCTTTTGTTATGGTTGCAAAAGGGAAAAGATAGCTCATTCTATCATATTCATTCTCTCTCCTCACTTCATCTTCTTCTTCCTCAAGCTCAAGGAGAATCCTTCTCATGTGTTGAGAATCCCTCTCCTTGAAAAGAAAACACCCCTTAGACACTCTCTACTCACTCTAGGATCAAAGGTTTAGCAAGCCGAAGATTCTAGTTCTCTCAAAGTTCGAGAAAGAGCCCGAAGGTTGAACCCTCAGGTGGATCCATCTTTGACGGAAGAAGGCGACGAGGAAAGAACCATCAACCTCTACAAGGTTTCAAGAAGAAGGAGTTCAAGTTAGGTATAACCTTTTATCCGAGTAGCTAACTCTCCTTTGCATGTTTGCTAGTTTAGTTTAGACACGATCCCGACCTTGTTTAGTCCATGTTGCCCCATGCGCCAAAAATTTGATTTTTATACCGTTTCCGCCTCCCCGTAAGAACCGGGGGTCGCAACGTGGACTTACAAACATAGGCTAGAAATCCCTGACATCCCTTCCTCAACAGCTGTCCAGCGCGAAGAGAAGAAATCAAAATGTGAGGGGC